>CM053787.1:783661649-784861649 GCA_028749045.1 Cupressus sempervirens | reverse complement strand
ATCATAGGCAAGACATGTGAACTATTTTGTAGAATTCCTGAAAAGAATTTACACCTACCTATTGGTGGAAATTTTCACCTTCATTGGTTGAAATTTCCACCAACGCCTGGGTTTATTCTACCTTTGTTAGTGGAAATTTCCACCAACGCTTAAATTTTTTTCTACCTTAGTTGGTGGAAATTTCCACCAAAGCTTAAATTTTTTTCTAACTTTGTTCGTCAAAATTTCCACCAACACCTAAATTTTTTTCTACCTTTGTTGGCAGAAATTTCCACCAACACCCAAATTTTTTTCTACCTTTGTTGGTCGAAATTTCCACCTTCATTGGTCGAAATTTCCACCAATGCCTAATTTTTTTTCTACCTTTGTTAGTCAAAATTTCTATCAATGCCTAAATTTTTTTCTACCTTTGTTGGTCAAAATTTCCACCTTCATTGGTCAAAATTCCCACCAATGCCTAATTTTTTTTTCTACCTTTGTTGGTCAAAATTTCCACCAACACAAATTTTTTTCTACCTTTGTTGGTCAAAATTTTGACCAATTCCTCTATGAACTTAGACAATGGCTTGGGTGGGTTTTTGACCAATAGATTGGTCAAAATTTTGACCAAAAAATTATCGACAAATGGGTTGGTCAAATTTGGTCAAAAATTGGGTCAAAAATTTGACCAATAAAGGTCAAAAAATGAACCCAAATGTACTAGTGTATGTCAAGGTCCACTTCAGCTACCTTGAGTTTTTCCTCCACTTGGACATGTAATCTTTATCTCTTCATAAGATGAGATGCCTTCTCTAGACATTTTAAGGTAGGGTGTCCCATTTTTTCATAATTATAACACTTTATGTTTTTGAAGTGTGAGCCTTTGTTGTTCTTCCCATATTTGCCTTTGCTACCATTGTTGGATACGCTTCCTCTACTAGATCCTCCCCTTTGATTGGTCTCACTAACCTAATCATTCCATTTGGAATCCCCATAGCCTCTTTTCTCATTAGTCCTTCCACTAGATCCTCCTCTTGAGCCACCTTTGAAGTCCTTACCTTTGCCTCTATTCTTGGAACTTGAGTCCCCTTTCCTTCTCATCTTATCTTCCACTTTCATAGTTATTTGAAAACAACTTTGCAATACAATGGGACTAAACAAACTGAAGTCTTCCTAAATGGACCACTTAAGGCCATTTAGGTACCTAGTCACCTTGATGCTTTTTGCCTCCTATACCCTTAACCTTAGAGCCAACTTATGGAACTCCTCAATGTAGTTAGCCACATCAAGATCCTTTTGTCTGAGATTCTACCTTTACTTGTGAATCTGAATCTCATAGTCTTCCAACAAATATGTTTCTTTTATCTTTGCCACCATAGCCTTCCAATTAGCTATAGGCTTCTTCCCTACACACTCTCTCTTCCACTAAGTCAATGCTTGAACTTGCAATCTAGATTTTTCAAATCTCACCTTTTGGCCCTCTGTTGTCCCCTCACATTTGAAGTAGTTCTCAATGCTCTCAAGCCATTCTAAGACTACCTCTACATCCATATTGTCATGGAAAAGTGATACATTTTCCATGCTCTTTCCTCCAAATGCCTTGAGGGCTTTGAGGAATGGTTCTTGTTCATCAAGTGGCAAGTATAACTTTAGTGGTTAAAATTTGCCACTTGGATAATCTCACTCATCAGGGACCCCAAATTTGGCTTTTTTTTTTGCACTTTTGGGGTTGCCATGTCACCTGCACTTTACATCAATTAGGTCCCATGCTTAGGCCAATCACCAATAATAATACGTAAGTATTTTTATTTTAGTGATGAATTCACCAGTTAAATCTATTTTTTCACATGGTGAATTATATATATTTTCCTACAATTTCCAATTCTTATCTTAATCAATGTCATATTAGCTAATATTTGGTAAACATTGAAGTTAGGTTACATGTTAAGTATGCAGATTTCACATGTGTCTCTATTCCAGAGACTTTTCATGAAACTTATCCTTTCTCACTTTGGCCTAAAGTATATTTGATTGGGAACATGTGCCTTTACTTTTGGGACTTCCTTTAAAACTCGGTATCCTTTTAAAAATTGGGCTGAAATATGATTTAGGCCATTGATTTAGGATCCTCCAATGATCATAAATAACATGGATTTTTCCTGCATACCACCATTCAATAATTTGGAGGCAAACTATAATTATAAAAGTGGGATAAATTTAACCTTCAAGTTTTCTAATTAATCAAGATCCACATTATAATAATAATAAAATTATGGTTTCTAGGTATGTGTACTTTTGTCTATGATTTTCATCAATAATGAAAGATTTGCTAGGATTTTGTAAAATTTTCATACAGTTGAAACAAAATTTCCAATAAAATTAAAATTTTCTACTCAAAAAGAAAATTTCCAATAGAAATTATTTTTTTTCCCTTGAACTAATATTTGATTTACTAAAATTTTATACATTTTTCCAAAGGGGTGTTTCTTAAAGTTATCCTTGCCCAAGTGGAGGATTTGGTTTATGTATTTCATCCTCCAAAGTCACATTCTCTTTACCCTTGTTGAAGTCTTCATCTTCCTTAGCTTGGGCTAAATCTTTCATATCCTTTATCTTATGTTTCATCTCCTCTATGGCCTCATCAAGGACCCTAGTCTTCTATTCTATGAGATAATTTTTTTCATCCACCTCCTTTAGCAACTCTGCATTGATAACTATCTTTGAAGATCAACTTGACTCAGTGGAATAAAAAATACCATGACAAGCCAAAATCTTATGGATCTAATACCACTTTGATGGGGATCTTCTTCACTTTAGATCTTTCTTTCACTTTTAAGGCTAGTCTTAGCCTACTTAGGGTTACTATCCCAAAACCCAACCTAGAGGAATCCTTTGCAATCCCATTTCACCAAGAATCTCACCAACAATTCAAATTTCCATCTTCTACCTTTAGTTCACCACCTATGCATTTTTTGGCTTATAGTGAAAAAAATTCACCCAACACATCTAAAGGGTCAAAATAAAGTTTCTACCATCCTCATGGGGTTCTTGACACATTTCCTATCATTTTGCATCATTGTTTTGGGTTTTACACACCCACAATTTCAAATTACCCTATTTAGCCTTGTAGCCCTAAGAACCCCTATTAGCTCTCCTAAAAAGAAGGAAAATGCTACAACTCCAAAAAAATATTAACAAGGACACTTGGTGTCTTCATAAATTTTATTCCTTGTGTCCTAAAATTGAATTTTTTTAGGTCTTAGGCCTCTAGGATGCACGTATAGTACAACTTCAAAAAATCCTCATTTTAAAGGTTTTAAAGGCAATCACAATGAATCCTTCACCAATGATTTCAAAATCCACTTCCAACTTCCTCATTTGAGTTGTGAAACCATAACACTCTACTCCTTCATTTTCTAATCAAGATTGGTACGTGCCAATCCACTATTCTCATCATAAATTCAATTCAAGCTTTCATTGCACCTTTCCAAGTTTACACTGCTTGCCTAGGGATCTCTTGAAAAATTAACTTCTTAACTTGCATAGAACCCAAAATAACTATATAAATTATTTAAAAAGGATATTCCTTTATTCCCAAAGGCCATGGTGTTTAGACCAAGGAAATCCAAGCTATAGCCATTTTAATATTGGAAATACAAAACTAGACAACAGGAAGGTTAAACTTAATCAATTTTCAAAACCTTAATAAATGAATGATTAGAACCAAAAAAAAGTATGTATATATTTAAGAAATGATCCTAATATGATATTACATCTAAAAAAGTAGGCTATTCAATGCATTTTCTCTATTCAATCCTTCAAAACCATGTTTCTAATCACAAAATTGCTCCACTATAGGTACTATCTATACAGGTCACTATCCAACCTTTGGAAATGAGTTGAAGAATGTTTAGATAGAATCCATCTTTAATCTTGGCCTTTTTCTAAGCCATAACTACCTATGTAGTTCATTCCTCAAAACTATGCAAAAGGTTGCTATGCAATTTTGCAAAAATTACAAAGTTGTCAATGCAACTTTTTCACAACTTTTACAATTTTGCACATTGAGCCTTTAAACTTGGCCAATCTATTCCCAAACCTTCTAAAATGACCTTAATAAACCTAAGGACCACTCTTTTAGTCATTTTACCTTATTGAACAATTTTTAAGTATTTTCTCCTATGAGGACCTAATTGACAAGACTTGACTCACATTCCAACTCCTACCTACTCAACCCTGCTAAAATTACCTTGGGACTATATTCCTAGTCCTTATTTTGTTAAAGGTTGGTTAGACCATTTACAAACAAAAAATGTATTAAGGCTTTACCTTTACCCTTAGGTTCACCTACACCATACTATAACTCCCCCCTTAATATAAACTTAGGGAGTAGCCAAAATCTAGAAACTACTACTAAAAGTAAATTTTGGGTCTCAAAAATAAGGCCTAATGAGGTATGTGATGACAACTAATTTTCTATAAAATAGAGAAATAGAGACAACTAGATGAAAAAAAATCTACTCCAAGAAGAGATGGAAAGAATTCTAGAAGAATTAGTGAAGGACTGCAAAAGCCTCCAAACTAAAGAATGACCCAAAATATAGGAACAAAATGATGATCATGAAGAGCACCACTAAAGGATGAAATTGCAAATATTGTCAAAGTGATGATCTAGAGAACTTTCTCTAAATAGAACATGATTAGGTAGAGAAGGCTAAGTCTGAAGAGCTAATTAGTCAAAGATGAAAGATATCTCTATGGCCTCCAAAAAATAGAAATGAAAAAGTACCCATATGGTAAATGATGCATCTCACCAAAATGCATAGGAACCTAGCTAATTTGTCTACCTAGTACATAGGAACAAATACCAAATAAATAACTCATTCAATCAAACCACCCCTATTGTAGTGCCTACCATTGGTTTGCATTTCGTTATAATTGTTGAACTCTTTTAGAGCTAGTTTCATGTTGATGATTAGTAACATTATTATGAGATTATCAGATATTGTGCTATGGATTTAGTTGATATGTGATGAGATTACTTAGACTCTACATTTCATATATGTATGATGATTATTTTCAGCGTTTGCAGTTATTAATGATGATTAGTAAAATGATTTATTATCATATGTGTTTTCTTATGGATACTTACCCCATACTTGCATGTGTATGGTGTGCATGTTTGCTTTGTGTGTTTGCTTTTGTATGGTGTGTCTGATGTGGTCAAGGAAGGGAGTCATAGTCACCTGCTAGTCGGGATCTACACGATGCACCACTTCTTGCCATTGCTTGTTTAGTTTAGTATATATTGTGTTTGTACATGCATAATTTTTTTGCAAGTTGCAGGTACTGGGTATCGACTTCCCTAAATTGCCAGGATGAGCGTACCCTATCACATTATCTCAATGATAAGATAGGGGAGATAAATTCTCAAGTCCAAATCCCAAACCTTTAAGCCATTTGTTCTAATTAAAAAATTAAGACAAGTATCTGAGTTGAGTACCCTCCGAATGCGTCAGATGATGTAATTCGTGATATAAACCCCTTGGTTTGATTTGTATGTATATTGGCTATGATGGGTTTTTCGTATTTTTACCTTTGTGAGTCTTTGGAGTATTTTCTATTAATTAAGCCTAATTAAAAGATTTAGTTAATGGTTTAATTTAATAAAAAATTAATATGGTATTTTGATATTTATTTTATTTAATTAATTGAGAAATTAATTAAATAAAATAATTAAATTGGAAGATAAAAGTTATAATACTAAATTTAGAATGTGACAATATTTATTTTAATAATAATATATTTGAAGCTCATTTTTAAATAAATGACTAAATAATATTATTATTAAAGCTAATAAATATTTTATCAATAAAGTTTTAAAAAATAAAATTTAAAAGTGAAAAATATATTTTAAATTATTAAAAGATTCTAAATCTCATATGATTAAAATATAAATATATTAAGATTGAAAAGTGGAGATATTAAAGTTAGTGCATGAGACTTAATAAATTAAATTGGAAAGAGTAAAGTAAATTGGAGTTATAAGCTTGCATGGAAATTAACATGTGTCAACAACACGGGGGTTAGTGCATCAATTAAGCACAAGGTGTCTACAATTCTATGACTCATCAAAAAAAGAATTCAAAAAGACCCATGCTTAGTTGCTGACACCTTTCAACAGTTTCAAGAAGCATTCCAAAAGTTTCTTGAGAGCTCTTAATATTCATGCATTCAAAGAAGCTTAAAAGAAAAGTTTAATGCAAGCTACGAGCTTAATGGAAGCCACGAGTTACAAGAAAAAATAGAAGCTTCAAAGCTTACATGCATGGGAGAAGATTCATATGCTCATATATTTTCTACTTGCTTCTATGCTCCTTCTAGCACTTCTAATCACTTGGAGGATTCAATCGGCTTGAATTCTTGGAAGGATTGCGAATGATGGAGAAGGAAGGGATTTTCTATAGACTTCTGAAGCATGGAAAATTAGCATCAGTGTCTAGGTGCACTCATGATATTCTCATATTTCCTTTGCACTCTTTCTCTTTCTATCTTCATCATATCTGTTTTATGTGTCTGAATTCTCTCTATGATTGAATCTACTATTTGAAATTGGAATCTAGATATTTTATTTGGTTGAGAAGAAAATAATAAAAAAAATTTAGATCCAATTAAAGAGAAATAATTAGATTTTAATCATGTTTGGGTTCGAATTTATATTGTGAAATTAGATAGACAAAATTTAGAATTAAAATAGAAATTTTATGTTGAAAATTCGAATGATTAGATGTAATCTTTCTATCAATTATATTTTTAGATGCATATGAACAAACCCTTTTATGGTTAAATTTAAAGAACAATTATTTAAAGAGGAAATTCTTAATTCATCACAAATTGTCCTGTCGCTGCCTCTTGGATAGACCCAAATTTAGTCATTCATAACTTTTTATCGGAATCGAATTTATTCAATCACTCTTGTCAGAATCGGTGCAACTTGGCTCTCTCCAACATATTTAAATTTCAGCTTGATCCAACAGTTCGTTAGGGAGATATGGCCGTCATACTAGGACTGTTTTATTCAAAAACGGATGTCTCTTCATTTCTCATAACCAAGAGTTCCTTATGCTTAAACTTCACAAAAATAATATATCAAAGTAAGATAATTAGAATTTAATAATTATTTAATTATTCTAAAGACTAATAAGAATGTTCTAAATGAATTAATGGAGATTTTTAATAGAAAGTTTGTGGATGGAGCTGATAGATAGAGATATTGAATTCAATAGAGAATGGATAACTTTTAATTATTATTATTTAATGTGTATTAAATACTATTTAATATATAGTTAAGGGGTGGTAAAAGTGTTTAATGATGATTATTAAGAGATTCAAATTTTAATGATATTGGATTTAGATTTAAATAAGAATTATTATATTGACAAAGAGTCATAGTTACATTATAACATTGTTATAACATAGCTACGATTTGAATTATAGATATGCCTTAAAGGTTAGTTAAATAATAACTAATAGAGCTTATGAAAATATAGTTTGATGAGTTTATTATTTATTAATGTTTGTTAGGTCTAACAAACTATTAATAAATAATGGTTTAAATAATTATCAACAAATTTGATTAGAGATAATCTATTGGAGATTATTTAATGAATTAAAGATATTATTGCAATCTTCCCTTATTAGAATTTTATTAATACGCATTAGTTTTATATGGTCTATTATCTAATCTAATTAAATCAAAGTTAATTAAGATTAGTTAATAGTAGAAGAAGTGTAGTTAATTATTAGTCAATCTAAGTAAATGGATTAAAAGAAAAGAGATTTTAATATAGTTTATATAGTGAACTTTTTATAATGTATATTGAATACTATTAAACAATTTTAGAGTTGTTTAATGAAGATGATAATGCTAAGAATTTGAAAATTATTCATGTTAAAATCTACAATGAGTCTTATTGGTTTGTGATACGGATCTTTTTCAAACAACTTTTGTATAGACAAAATATTATTAGAACAATTAGAATATGGAGTCTAATGGTTGATTTTAATATTGAATAAATAATTGTAAGATGACAAGTTATATTATGTTGATTTAAATTTAGAAATTTTAAATGATATCGGATTAAGATTGAATTATTATATTATTGGTTAATATGTTTGAATACCTTAATGGTATTAAAAGTTAGCTAATGGAGTTCTATGTAAAAGTTCTTTAGATTGTTTTTTTATAGTTGTGATAAGTTTATTATTTATTAATGTTTTTTGGGTCTAACAAACTATTAATAAATAATAGTATAAATAGTTTAAATAGTTATCAACTAATGAGAACAGAGTTAGTGTAAAGGAGATTAGTTAATGATCGAAGTACTATAAAAGATATTAATCAAATTGAATTGGTTAATAATTTGGTGGATTATTAGTTAACTAAATCAACGTACATAGGGAAAACTTATTTGAGATAATAATACATGGTATTGAAGATTTATTATAACTTGTTATTATTAAAATATAAATGAGAACATTGTTGCAGAGTGATGCATGTGATAATTAAATATTTAATAATAAGATTTCCAATATAGCTTGTCATTAAATAATAACAAGTTATTATTATTGAATTATTAATATAATCATTTGAGTATTGAATTATAGTTGACTTTTAACTTATAGAATTCTAGTTAGTTATTAGTCAACTGATGTTAATTAGAACGTTCCTATGGTTATGCAATTATTAATTAAATCAATTAATAAGAGTTAATTAGATTTAATTAATAATCAAATTATGTAATAGAGATTTAATTGATACAATTCTTTTAACAAGATTGTAGATTATCTATATGAAAGTTGATAGGTCTTATTCTTATAACTTGAATTATGAATTTAGATATTGTATGGTTGTCAACGATGGTGATGATTAAATTCAAAGACTCAAACTTTAGTAATACTTAATTAAGTTTCTAATCGAAAACTAAAAAGATGTTAATAGGCCATGGATGGTGTACCTATGTTAATGGATTGAGATAAATAAAGTTATAATCTCTTATTCAAAGAATGATAATTGGTCCTCTTATAATATAACGAATAATGATCTTAGAAAAGTTGAAAGGTTAATCAATTAGAATATGGATCATGGTTAAATAAGAGAACAATTTAATTAAAAGTCAATGATGATCAGTTTAGTGAATATTTATCCTTAAGTTATTCTTTAAATGTAATTCTTATTAATGGAAGGATAATGTTATCGGAGAACAAACGGGTTAACTTGTAGGTCAAATGATGAAACTTGAGACACTTGAAAATATACTTGCAAATAGAAAAATGGAAACCGCTACACTTGATTCAACTATGTAAGATAGCAAAACCAAAACATGTGTTTGCATCTTGTATTCGTTATGCTTCTTGTTTTGAATTTTTGGGTTGACTAGTGTTGACCAGTCTTAGGTTGTTATCAGAGGCTCGGGGGTTATGAGATGTGTTGGCATGTTGATCTTATTTGGTCTCAATCTTTATAAGCCCAACCATGGTAATGTGATCATATGCTCTATGAAATGTTTTTATTTACTGATTGTTATTGTTCATCAGTCTTCATGTGTGAAGCTGAGATGTATGCGTATGAGACACTTGAGCTAATCATTTTTTAGTCATCGATCAATTATCCTTGGATTACTTTTTAGTCACCATGATGGAACTAAAATGTGGATTTATTCTTGATGATGTCATGTTGTGACATGTTTGACTCAACCATTTTAGAGACTTCGATCAGTCTGATTTTGAGATATTCTTGGTTGCTTGTTGAGAACCAATGATTATGGTGATTTATTTTGAGATATGTTTTGGTTATTGAGAACCAATGGATACTTATGATTATCAGTGATGTCTTTAGTTGCCAATAGAGAATTGTTGTGCTCATGATTTTTTATAGATGCTTTTCGGATGCTCATGGAGATTTGATGATTCTTATCTTGGAGATTTGATGATTCTTATTATGGATATTTGATGCTTATTTGATATTTTTTTTATGGATTATCTTTTGGATTTTCTTTACAGTCGCTTGTACAGGACTGTGGTGATTTATGATTTCATGAGCCTAGGGTAGGTAATCTACTTGTAGTGTCGGGAAGTGGCTTGCAATGAGGGCTGGGGCCCTAAGAGGCTGCCAGGGTAACTCATTGTAAGTTGGATTAATAAGTGATAACATTCACACCTAATACTAACTGAATAAACCTAAAAAGATAAGAGTTTTTGTTCTCGCCCATGCCTTGAGTGCTTTTATAGGCTAGGATGGGAGTAGTGAGAATGCATGGTTGCGACCTTGCATTTCATAGTATGCTTCATCAGTATAAGAGGATACTAGTGGCCGCATGAGATCTGTATAGACCCATGGAGTTTAGCTAACTCCTAGGGTAACTTGTATGAGATAAATGCGATGAGACTTTCTCACTTGCAGAGTAGGTTTCTTACATGTCATTGTGTGCCTCTGGGAATTAGATGTCGATTTTGTGTGTGTTGAAACCTTTGAGTTAGTATACTTTTAGGATTCTTGGACTATAGAGATTCGTGCTATGTGTTATGGATAGCCTGTTTGGGACTTGAGATTATCTCCTCAGCACGGTGGGAGTGGACCACTTAGGTACCACGTGGTCGGGTGGTAGTGTATTTTTTACTCTTATCATTTGAGATTCATTGAGACATCGTGGTTGATGCGTCCTTCCTGATGGTGGATATGTATCCTTTCATTGATGATTAACATATGTTAGATGATGTTATCTTATGCTTATATTTGCATGTTAGATTACTTCCTACATATGATGTTGTATATGTTAGGAGTGACATTCCTATTATGTTAATACTGATGATCTCTTCGATGATTTGGGATGTTATGCACGGAGGGATGGGTAAGGCCCACGATGGTCTAATGATGCTATTAACGGTTGGGAGGAACCGTGCACTTAATTTATTTTGTTTGATCTTTATGATGGATGTATATGTCTTCTATGATGATGTATCATGTGATTATCTTTACTTTGATGTATTATGGATTAGAATAGGATGATGAACCTTATTCTACATATGTATATTTTTTGAGCTTGTCATACTCTGTGACATGTACAGAGGATGAATGAGCATTTGAAACGTAATAGTTAAACATTGGACTTATCATTATTATTTCATGTGGATGTTGTACTAGATGGATTTATGTATGTAATTCAACGTTAAGGGATCTTTAAATAATGTAATCAATTATGTATGTTATGTTTATTTTTAGATGGACTTTGCTATTGCTTCCGTTATTAAGTACAAGTTATATGTGATATTTACTTTCATGTTATTTTAAAAAAAAAAAAAATGTTACCAAACTTAGTGAAATTTTAGGTTAATTCTTTGGATCCCTTGGTGGGGCATTACATTTAGTATCAGAGCCCAAGTTTCAACATTGGGAGCTCTAGGTATATTGGAATGTCACTAGTTGTTAACTAGTTAAACAAAATGAAAACTTTCAACTATCATGTGTATCTCTTTCAAACTAAAAACTTGAAAACTGGGTGAACTGAAATAGAACTTCAAACTGTTACTTGCATATTTTTTATACTTCAACACTTAGCTTTCAAAATTGAAAATTTTACTAAAAACTTAAATGAGGGCAAAACTGAAAATTAAAACTTATTCTAGTTGCAAAACATGTATTTTTTTATCTAAGTTTCAAGGTAGTATACATTTGTTTATCTTTGCAAGCATTAAGTTGCTCTTGTTTAGAATGTATTAAGGGATATATTTGAGTAGTTGTTAAAGGAATGATGTTGGATCGATATGATTTTTGGTTTACTATTAAACCAGAGTCATATTGCTCTAAGTGTTTTTTGTAAAATTTTCAGTGGAATCATATTTCCCAGTAAGGAGGAAAAGGGTTCAATGGGACCCGCATAGTGAGTATCTTAGCTTTTCATTCTTGTAGGCTTCTAGGAGTAAGCCTAATCCTAGGGGGGGTGGATGTAGTGCCTGCCCTTGGTTTGCATTTTGTTTATAATTGCTGAACTCTTTTAGAGCTAGTTTCATGTTGATGATTAGTAACATTATTATGAGATTATCAGATATTGTGCTATGGATTCAGTTGATATGTGATGAGATTACTTAGACTCTACATTTCATGTATGTATGATGATTATTTTTAGTGTTTTCAGTTATTAATGATGATTAGTAAGATGATTTATTATCATATGTGTTTTTTTATGGATACTTACCTCATACTTGCATGTGTATGGTGTGCATGTTTGCTTTGTGTGTTTGCTTTTGTATGGTGTGTCTAATGTGGTTAAGGAAGGGAGTCATAGTCACCTGCTAGTCAGGATCTACACGATGCACCACTTCTTGACATTACCTGTTTAGTTTAGTATATATTGTGCTTGTATATGCATGGTTTTTTTGTAGGTTACAAGTACTAGGTATCAACTTTCCTGAATTGTCAGGATGAGCGTACCCTATCACATTATCTCAATGATAAGAGAGGGGAGATAAATTCTCAAGTTCAAATCCCAACCTTTTAAGCCATTTGTTCTAATTGAAAAATTAGGACAAGTATCTAAGTTGAGTATCCTCTGAATGCGTCAGATGATGTAATTCATGATATAAACCCCTTGGTTTGATTTGTATGTATATTGGCTATGATGGGTTTTTCGTATTTTTACCTTTGTGAGTCTTTGAAGTATTTTCTATTAATTAAGCCTAATTATAAGATTTAGTTAATGGTTTAATTTAATAAAAAATTAATATGGTATTTTGATATTTATTTTATTTAATTAATTGAAAAATTAATTAAATAAAATAATTAAATTGGAAGATAAAAGTTATAATATTAAATTTAGAATGTGACAATATTTATTTTAATAATAATATATTTGAAGCTCATTTTTAAATAAATGACTAAATAATATTATTATTAAAGCTAATAAATATTTTAGCAATAAAGTTTTAGAAAATGAAATTTAAAAGTGAAAAATATATTTTAAATTATTAAAAAATTCTAAATCTCATATGATTAAAATATAAATATATTAAGATTGAAAAGTGGAGATATTAAAGTTAGTGCATGAGACTTAGTAAATTAAATTGGAAAGAGTAAAGTAAATTGGAGTTATAAGCTTGCATGGAAATTAACATGTGTCAACAACACGGGGGTTAGTGCATCAATTAAGCACAAGGTGTCTACAATTCTATGACTCATCAAATTTTTTTTTGAAAAAGATTCATGCTTAGTTGGTGACACCTTTCAACGATTTCAAAAAGCATTCCAAAAGTTTCTTGAGAGCTCTTGATATTCATACATTCATAGAAGCTTAAAAGAAAAGTTTAATGGAAGCTACAAGCTTAATAGAAGCTACGAGTTACAAGCAAAAATAGAAGCTTCAAAGCTTACATGCATGGGAGAAGATTCATATGCTCATATATTTTCTACTTACTTCTATGCTCCTTCTAGCACTTCTAATCACTTGGAGGATTCGATCAGCTTGGATTATTGGAAGGATTGCGAATGATGGAGAAGGAAGAGATTTTTTATTGACTTCTGAGGCATGGCAAATTAGCATCAGTGTCTAGGTGCACTCATGATATTCTCATATTTCCTTTGCACTCTTTCTCTTTCTGTCTTCATCATATCTATTTTATGTGTCTGAATACTCTCTATGATTGAATCTACTATTTAAAATTGGAATCTAGATATTTTATTTGGTTGAGAAAAAAATAATAGAAAAATCTTAGATCCAATTAAAGAGAAATAATTAGATCTTAATCGGGTTTGGCTTCAAATTTATATTGTGAAATTAGATAGACAAGATTTGGAATTAAAATAAAAATTTTATGGTGAAAATTCGAATAATTAGATGTAATCTTTCTATCAATTATATTTTTAGATGCATATGAATAAACCCTTTTATGGTTAAATTTAGAGAACAATTATTTAAAGAGGAAATTCTTAATTCATCACAAATTGTCCTATCGCTGCCTCTTGGATAGACCTGAATTTAGTCATTCATAACATTTTATCGGAATTGAATTTATTCGATCACTTCAGTCAAAATCGGCACAACTTAGCCCTCTCCAACATATTTAAATTTCAGCCTGATCCAACAATTCATTAGGGAGATATGACCGTCGTACTGGGACTGTTTTATTCAAGAACGGATGTCTCTTCATTTCTCATAACCAAGAGTTCTTTATGCTTAAACTTCACAAAAATAATATATCAAAATAATATAATTAAAATTTAATAATTATTTAATTAGTCTAAAGACTAATAAGAATGTTATAAATGAATTAATGAAGATTTTTAATGGAAAGTTTGTGTATGGAGCTAATGGATAGAGATATTGAATTCAATAAAGAATGAATGACTTTTAATAATAATTATTTAATGTGTATTAAATACTATTTAATATATAGTTAAGGGGTGGTAAAAGTGTTTAATGATGATTATTAAGAGATTCAAATTTTAATGATATTGGATTTAGATTTAAATAAGAATTATTATATTGACAAAGAGTCATAGTTACATTATAACATTGTGATAACATAGCTACGATTTGAATTATTGATATGCCTTAAAAGTTAGTTAAATAATAACTAATGGGGCTTATGGAAATATAGTTTGATGAGTTTATTATTTATTAATGTTTGTTAGGTCTAACAAACTATTAATAAATAATGGTTTAAATAGTTATCAACAAATTTGATTAGAGATAATCTATTGGAGATTATTTAATGAATTAAAGATATTATTGCAATCTTCCCTTATTAGAATCTTATTAATATGCATTAGTTTTATATGGTCTATTATCTAATATAATTAAATCAAATTTAATTAAGATTAGTTAATAGTAGAAGAAGTGTAGTTAATTATTAGTCAATCTAAGTAAATGGATTAAAAGAAAATAGATTTTAATATAGTTTATATAGTGGACTTTTTATAATGTATATTTAATACTATTAAACAATTTTAGAGTTGTTTAATGAAGATGATAATGCTAAGAATTTGAAAATTATTCATGTTAAAATCTACAATGAGTCTTATTGATTTGTGATAGGGATCTTTTTCAAACAACTTTTGTATAGAGAAAATATTATTAGAACAATTAGAATATGGAGTCTAATGGTTGATTTTAATATTGAATAAATAATTGTAAGATGATAAGTTATGATTTAAATTTAGAAATTTTAAATGATATTGGATTAAGATTGAATTATTATATTATTGGTTAATACGTTTGAATACCTTAATGGTATTAAAAGTTAGCTAATGGAGTTTTATGTAAAAGTTCTCTAAATTTTTTTTTATAGTTGTGATAAGTTTATTGTTTATTAATGTTTGTTGGGTCTAACAAACTATTAATAAATAATAGTATAAATAGTTTAAATAGTTATCAACTAATACTAACAGATTTACTCTAAAGGAGATTAGTTAATGATCGAAGTACTATAAAAGATATTAATCAAATTGAATTGGTTAATAATTTGGTGGATTATTGGTTAACTAAATCAACGTACATAGGAAAAACTCATTTGAGATAATAATACCTGGTATTGAGGATTTATTATAACTTATTATTAAAATATAAATGAGAACATTGTTGCAGAGTGATGCATGTGATCATTAAAGATTTAATAATAAGATTCCTAATATAGCTTGTCATTAAATAATAACAAGTTATTATTATTGAATTATTAATATGATCATTTGAGTATTGAATTATAGTTGACTTTTAACTTACAGAATTCTAGTTAGTTATTAGTCAACTGATGTTAATTAGAACGTTCTTATGGTTATGTAATTATTAATTAAATCAATTAATAAGAGTTAATTAGATTTAATTAATAATCAAATTATGTAATAGAGATTTAATTGATACAATTCTTTTAACAAGATTGTAGATTATCTATATTGAAGTTGATAGGTCTTATTCTTATGACTTGAATTATGACTTTAGATATTGTATGGTTGTCAACGATGGTGATGATTAAATTTAAAGACTCAAACTTTAGTAATACTTAATTAAGATTCTAATTGAAAACTAAAAAGATGTTAATAGGTCATGGATAGTGTACCTATATTAATGGATTGAGATAAATAAAGTTATAATCTCTTATTCAAAGAATGATAATTGGTCCTCTTATAATATAACGAATAATGATCTTAGAAAAGTTGAAAGGTTAATCAATTAGAATATGGATCATGGTTAAATAAGAGAACAATTTAATTAAAGGTCAATGATGATCAGTTTAGTGAATATTTATCCTTAAGTTATTCTTTAAATGTAATTCTTATTAATGGAAGGATAATGTTATCGGGGAACAAATGGGTTGACTTGTAGGTCAAATGACGAAACTTGAGACACTTGAAAATATACTTGCAAACAGAAAAATGGAAACCTCTACACTTGATTCAACTATGTAAGATAGCAAAACCAAAACATGTGTTTGCATCGTGTATTTTTTATGCTTCTTGTTTTGGATTTTTTGGTTGACTAGTGTTGATCAGTCTTAGGTTGTTACCAGAGGCTCGGGGGTTATGAGATGTGTTGGCATGTTGATCTTATTTGGTCTCGATCTTTATAAGTCCAACCATGGTAATGTGATCATATGCTCTATGAAATATTTGTATTTACTGATTATTATTGTTCATCAGTCTTCATGTGTGAAGCTGAGATGTATGCGTATGAGACACTTGAGCTAATCATTTTTTAGTCGTCGATCAGTTATCCTTGGATTACTTTCTAGTCACCATGATGGAACTAAAATGTGGATTTATTCTTGATGATGTCATATTGTGACATGTTTGACTCAACCATTTTAGAGTCTTCGATCAGTATGATTTTGAGATATTCTTGGTTTCTTGTTGAGAACCAATGATTATGGCGATTTATTTTCAGATATGTTTTTGTTATTGAAAACCAATGGATACTTATGATTATCAGTGATGCCTTCAGTTGCCAATAGAGAATTGTTGTGGTGATGATTTTTTATGGATGCTTTTCGGATGCTCATGGAGATTTGATGATTCTTATCTTGGAGATTTGATGATTCTTAATATGGATATTTGATACTTATTTGATGATTTTTTTATGGATTATCTTTTGGATTTTCTTTACAGTCGCTTGTACAGGACTGTGGTGATTTATGATTCCATGAGCCTAGAGTAGGTAATCTACTTGTAGTGTCGAGAAGTGGCTTGAAATGGGGGTCGAGGCCCTAAGAGGCTGCCAGGGTAACTCATTGTAAGTTGGATTAATAAGTGATAACATTCACACCTAATACTAACTGAATAAATCTAAAAAGATAAGAGTTTTTGTTCTCGACCATGCCTTGAGTGCTTGTATAGGCTAGGATGGGAGTAGTGAGAATGCATGGTTGCGACCTTGCATTCCATAGTATGGCTCGTCAGTATGAGAGGATACTAGTGGCCGCATGAGATTTGTATGGACCCGTGGAGTTTAGCTAACTGCTAGGGTAACTTGTATGAGATAAATGCGATGACACTTTCTCGCTTGCAGAGTAGGTTTCTTACATGTCATTGGGTGCCTCTGAAAATTAGATGTCGATTTTGTGTGTGTTGGAACCTTTGAGTTAGTATACTTTTAGGATTCTTGGACTATAGAGATTTGTGCTATGTGTTATGGATAGCCTATTTGGGACTTGAGATTATCTCCTCAGCATGGTAGGAGTGGAACACTTAGGTACCACGCGGTCGGGTGGTAGTATATTTTCCACTCTTATCATTTGAGATTCATTGAGACATCGTGGTTGATGCGTTCTTCCTGATGGTGGATATGTATCCTTTCATTGATGATTAGCATATTTTAGATGATGTTATCTTATGCTTATATTTGCATGTTAGATTGCTTCCTACATATGATGTTGTATATGTTAGGAGTGACATTCCTATTATCTTAATACCGATGATCTCTTTGGTGATTTGGGATGTTATGCACGGAGGGATGGCTAAGGCCCACGATGGTCTAATGATGCTATTAATGGTTGGGAGGAACCATGCACTTAGTTTATTTTGTTTGGTCTTTATGATGGATGCATATGTCTTCTATGATGATGTATCATGTGATTATCTTTACTTTGATGTATCATGGATTAGAATAGGATGATTACCTTATTCTACATATGTATATTTTTTGAGCTTGTCATACTCTGTGACATGTACAGAAGATGAATGAGCATTTGAAACGTAATATTTAAACATTGGACTTATCATTATTATTTCATGTGGATATTGTACTAGATGGATTTATGTATGTAATTCAACGTTAAGGGATCTTTAAAGAATGTAATCGGTTATGTATGTTATATTTATTTTCAGATGGACTTTTTTATTGCTTCCATTATTAAGTACAAGTTATATGTGATATTTACTTTTATGTTATTTTTTTAAAAAAAAAATGTTACCAAACTTAGTGAAATTTTAGGTTAATTCTTTGGATCCCTTGGTGGGGCATTACACCTATAGTGCTAAGAGGTAAGACAGTAACATCAAAATTGAAAGCATAAATTCCTACAAAATGAAGAACCAAGACATCGAGAATACAAAATTAGAAATACCTATAAATAAACATGTCATAGACACATCATGAGGCTAATTTCATGGAAGAACTCACTTTAAAAAGGAAAATGGCAAAAATGGCCAACATGAAACCCCCCATTGAACTTTATAATGTAGTATAAGTACATCTCGACACAAAGTTGTGCAAGATCTTGAAATGTAATAAAGTAGCACTTTATCTCAATGCATTTTTAAAAAAAAGTTTACAATAGGTGTCAAAAAAGATCAAAAGAGACATAAGGCTAGTAAAAAATAAAGTACAACCCAAGATGAGTTAACCTATACAATGAAAATAATCCTTGGACCTGAAACAACCAAGATATCTAGTGAAATGAAAAATCTAAAAAATTGAATAAGATGTACTTGGAGAAAAATCTAACAAAATAACTAGCATCACTAGAAAGAGCATAGAACAAAATTTCCAATGATATAATGTTTTCCCAAAATGGAGACAAGATGCTCAACATATGTCTTCTAGAGTACAAAATAATACCTCTATCTTTGACTGCAATAATTGAAAATAAAAATTAAAAACTAGAAAACCAAACCAACACCATCATGCTAGGATTAGAAAGATCATTCCTATGAGTGATTTGTCAAAAAATACCTCTGTATGTCCAAGATAAGGCCAAAAAACCATGAATTTTTTTTTAAGGATAAAATAAATAAAAAAGATGATAGTTTGAAGGCCATCAAATTCTAGCCTATCTATGGATATTGTCAAGTCGTGCACATGAAAACATTCTTGCTTGCATCAGTACTTTGCTAATGTCACTACCTACAAGTGTAGCTTTCACTTTAAAAATAAAATAAAAAATATGCACTTTTCAAAAATTTCTTTTTGAAACCTTTTTTCTGTTTTTTTTAAAGGCATGCATTTTTTTTCTAATGAAGTGAATGTTTTTAATGAGCTATTTTTTTCATAAAACAATAAAGTGCTTCCTAGAGAAGCACCCAATTTTGGGGGATTTTTTTGGTTTCGATTGCAAATGTGTCCAAAAGTTATGCATCTTATATCTAAGATCAATGGTGATTGTCATTTATGCTCAAAGTGACAAAAAAAAGTCTCCCTAGATCCTATAAGAAATACTTTGAATCTATTTTTAAAAAGAAAGGCCAAATATGTCATGAATAGAGTAGGAGCATGAACATTTGAAGCTCTGATACCATGCTTATGTTGAGGAAAGCTCAACCCACAAATCCTAAGAATCACTTGCATGAAAACACTTGTTAGAGAAAGAGAAGAGCAAAGCTATCAAGCTTTGAATTAGAGATCCATAGAAGATGAGCAAATTTTTATGTGCAAAAGACAAATTGTAATTTTATTGAATGAATAGATTAAAAAGAGAGATGAATCCTTATAAAATGAGATCAAAACCCTAAAAGGAAATTGAACTAGGTTACACGATAATAATTAATAAATGAATTAATTATTATATGCCTAAAGTTTAGCTTTTGTAAACTAGAGATAATAAGTAACTTAATAATTAAATCAAAATAATTTAATTAATAAGAAAATACTTTACTACTCCTGTTGGTCTGAATTTTTGTATGATAGAAAATCCTTTGTCCAGATATAGAAAAGTTAGATTGTACCCATTAATGGGCAATAGGGTTTCTAGATAAGTCATTTGTTTGCTAGCCTTTGAATTTTTTTGTGAAAACCCTACATTTCATTCAATTCATAAATTGCCAGGTGTGAAATATTTTAAATTTCAAATAGGGCGAATATTTTGTTGTCTTTTTATCTTCCACGCCACCAAGCTACCTTTCCTCTCAGATTCCCCAACTATCTAATCTAAATAGATCCACCATTGTCGTTACTTCGCTATGAAAACATGGGCACTCTTTATATATAGCAAGGTAGCGAGTGCCAAAAAGTTATAAAATGGGACCGCAAAATAAAGATATGACAGTCAAAGATTTATTTTTTTGTTGACTTTGCAGTCATGTACACCTTGCAAGTACTATTACAATAGGAAAAGGGACCCCACAGAAGTCGATGCTGAAATGAGGATTTTTTTGATACCTCGCTACCTCGCTATCAGAAAAATTAAACATCTTGTCATTAGTGAAGTAGCGAGGTACCGTAAAATAAAAGACACAATGGTCTCAAAATTTATCGATAACCATGATTTGTCTAGGTGGCATGACAAGTAATAACTGCTATTATTAGAAGCAGTTGGTAGGAGCCATAACGATTTGATGGGTCCTTGTATTTCTCGATGCCCAGATTTATTAAAGTTGTCAAAGCTCGCTACCTCACTATCAACAAAATTTGACATCTCCCCATTAGCGAAGTAGCGAGGCACTATGAAAATCAATAGCCAGTGGGACCTCAAGTAATGTGGATGCTGACTAGGACTGAAGTAAGGTCTTGTTGGGTGCCAGCAGTGCAAAATTTTCCTATCTCATCAATACCTCAGACCCATGCCCCATTCATAAAGTGTACCAGAGATCTTTATCGTTAGATCAAAGCGAAATCAATAGTCCTCAATATCTCACTTTAGAAAGTTGCAAGTTGTTTAAGCTATGCAACATAGCAAGTATGGGGCCCACCACCTTTTAGGGAACTTCATGCAGTTTCTTCACCTTTGATCTAATCTCAAATCAACAGTCATCACTATCATTCCATGAGGAATTGCTAGGGTGATACATATATTGAGGTAGACTATGAGGGCCCACCATTTTCCTTCTAAGTAGTACAGTAACATATCATCTACAAGATCAAGATTAGACTGATGGCTATCGCTACTTTGATATGGCAAGGTGCTCATTCTTTATGTATAGTGAAGTAGTGGCCTATTGACACATGTCCTCAGTCACTAGTGGGTCCAGACAAAAGTTCCATCAAGGATGAAGCTGTGTACATGGAAAATTTTCATTGGATCAATTAACCAACTTTTCAAGTGCAACGCCTAGTTGTCTTGCTCTATATCCCATGATCGTAGGATTTTTAAAGATAGACAGCACATATTTAAATGTAGAAGGTGGTGCCACTCTATGTATTAATTAGACATGAAAGCTTTGCATGTGAGGAAAAATAGAGTATAATATAGAAGATTTTATCAATTTCACCTTACACAAAAAAATATTTTGAGCTATTCCTGAGTAGAAGCAATTACTGAAGAAGATTGTTCTAGAGTTTGGCAAGTTTGGGAAGCAGTTTGTTGGCAAAAAAATTGCAAGAATACAGAGGAAAATGAGGACAAAATTCAAGTAAGTAATCCTGCTCTAAATCTTTGTGGGTTTTTCAGTTCTGTAAAACATAATCAAAGATGCCTCCGAAGAAGGGATTTTCAGGTCAAGTAAATTACTTGGGTAGAAATGTACATGATGACTTGCTTGAGTTGTTGCCTGAGTCTACTATAGAGATAGTGCAAGTTAAAAAGTTGACCTCATTAAACCCAAGGTTGAGGATAGTGGATGGATTATATGATAAGGGTAATTAGGTCGAGGATGCTCAAACTTCACAAATTGGTTTAAATTTGTTCAAGAAATGGTTTGGAGAAAGGAAATTGTATGCCCCACATGCCAATATATGGAATTTCAACCTGGGAAAGCTAGTTGTTCCTAGTGTATTCATGGATTATGACCTCCTTGAGGCCGTGCCAAAGAGTTATGATCAAGCCACTAGGGTAGTGAGAAGAGTAGATGGTGAAATTCTAATCACCATCAGTCCAGAAGAAATTAGGGAAGTTTTCCATTTGGGACCTTTCACTAGGTATCATGTGCCCATTGATTTGATAGAGTTAAAAAAAGAATATATGTCAAAGAAGGATGTAGTTAGACAAGGTACACTGAAGGCCCACATTGGCAGAATTGGAACCGTACCAACAATAACATCATCCTCTAAAGAACCTTTCAAGAAATCATGCTTCAATGCTAGGGTAGTAGAGTTATACAGGACCCTATGTAGATTTTTTGGAGAGGGTGAAGAAGACATTATCCCTATGAGTTTTATGTATATGATGACTCAAATTTCCTCATTTGGTGTGAAAATAATTTTTTATTTTGCTTCTTATCTAGCTGATGAGATTCACAGTGGATTGGTGGGGATTTCAAAGGGCAAGATGGAAAAGGTTTGGGGCCAATATTCCCTATTGATGTAGGGTAAAAGCACAAAACTCTATCACCGTTTGTGATATCTTGTACCGTTTTGGCCAAAACAATTTCGGTCGTAACAGTTTTGGCCGTAAGGTCTCCGACCATACACACATGGCAGTTTCACATGCCTATGTGGCGATTACCATTTTGGTTGAAACTCGTTCGGCCGAAAGGGTTCCGGCTGAAACCTCGAGCCAGTATAAAACCCGCCGCAAACCTCTAGCGGCTATCATTGTTATTGTTGCAGTTCTTGGATGTTTGGAGAGTGGGTTAAGGGTTTTGGCCATAACTGGTTAGTGGTTTTTTCCTCCCCATTTTTTAATAGTGTTTAAACATATTTTTTGATTAATAGATGTTAATAATACTTAAAATGGTTGTTTTTGACGTATTTTGTGAGTGAAATGCTTAAAATTATTTATTTTTTAATATGTTTAAATTATTTAAATTATTTTAGATTATTTTAGAATGGTATTTAAATTAATTTGTTAGCAAAAATGTAGTTAAAAATGAGATAAAAACCTAGAAAAATATTAATTAAAAGTGTAGAAAAACATTAAGTTAAAATATAGAAAAATATTAGGTTAAAATATAGAAAAACATTAGGTTAAAATTTAGAAAAGCATTAGGAAAAACATTAGGTTAAAATATAGAAAAATATTAGGTTATGAGGTAAACATGTAGAAAAATATTAGTAAAAAATGTAGCAAATCTTTGGGGGACATTATTCAGTTTCTAACATAACTTGATGGATCTAGAGGTGAAACAATAATATCTTATGGTGAACTTAATTTTGACATTAAATACACCTTCTAACATAACCTTATATTAACTACAATCATAACTCATACCACATTCTAACCATAACAAAGGCCCTCTACTAACTGAATGAACCACACTTAGATATTGATGATGTTCATTTTAACAACTAATTATTGTTAGTTAATAATGAGTCTTACATTACTAAACAATACATTAAGATCACTTATGTCAACTGCATTTTTCAATACGTTATCCATACATGTGTGTCTTAAGGGGACATAGGAGTCGTAATAGGTCATACTATTTTTTATAGGTTCTAATAAGTCTTAATATGTATTATTAGGATATAATAGCTCTTATTAGGTAATGATGATTCTTACATTACCAAATGACACATAATGACTTCATGATACATTTCTAGGTATTTTTAGCCATATATATGTTAAGGGGACCTAGGGACTCCTACTAGGTCATTACATCTGTTATAGGTTGTAATAGGTATTCATATATTTACTAGCACATAATAGGTATTGTCAGGTAATAATGAGTCTTACATTACCAAACAACACATTAAGATCACTTATGTCAACTGCGTTTTTCAATATGTTATCCATACATGTGTGCCTTAAGGGGACTTAGGAGTCGTAATAGGTCATACTATTTTTTATAGGTTCTAATAAGTCTTAATATATATTATTAGGATATAATAGGTCTTATTAGGTAATGATGATTGTTACATTATCAAATGACACATAACGACCTCATGATACATTTCTAGGTATTTTTATCCATATATATGTTAAGGGGACCTAGGGACTCCTACTAGGTCATTACGTCTGTTATAGGTTGTAATAGGTATTCATATGTTTACTAGCACATAATAGGTATTGTCAAGTAATAATGAGTCTTACATTACCAAAAAACACATTAAAATCACTTATGTCAATTGTGTTTTTCAATACGTTATCCATACATGTGTGTCTTAAGGGGACATAGGAGTCATAATAGGTCATACTATTTTTTTTAGGTTCTAATAAGTCTTAATATGTATTATTAGGATATAATAGGTCTTATTAGGTAATGATGATTCTTACATTATCAAATGACACATAACGACCTCATGATACATTTCTAGGTATTTTTATCCATATATATGTTAAGGGGACCTAGGGACTCCTACTAGGTCATTACGTCTGTTATAGGTTGTAATAGGTATTCATATGTTTACTAGCACATAATAGACTAACCTTACTATCAACCTTAATAAAACTATATCCCATTTACTTTATTAACATTCTTAACTCTAATTCAAACTACTAAATTAAGTCATGAGTTCTAAATTCTAAACTAACATTTGCTAACTAAAATCATTTACTTATCTAGTAACAAATTTTTCTATCCCTATGTCCTAACTCTCATCTACACTCCCCATAATCATCAAAGCATTTACATCAAAATTTAGATTTTAGTCAAGAATTATATTTTTTTATTGCATGTATGTACATGTGTACACTTAGTTATCATTTAATCAAGAAATTTTATTTTATTTTTATTGAATATACATGTACATGTACGAATATTTATTTTTCACATTTGCATGAGTACGTTACAATGTACATTAGTTATGGTCTCTAAGATAATTTGTTTTAAAATACATATGTATGTTACATGATTGAATTTAGCACCATACATTTAATGTTGTGTATTTATATGTACATGTGTTTCAAATTAAATCTAACTTTTAATTATTTTAATTTAAATAGACTTGTATGTTTATATTTGTATATATATGCATGTGCAGATCTCTAGATATTTATCACTCAGATTGTAGCTTCACGTTCATATTCTCATATTTATTTTCATATATAAATTATGGCATCTAGTTTTGGGGATCGTGCTCTTGCATCCTCAGGGGATGCCAGTGTTCGTGGTGGGGGTCAGAGTGCTGAGTTTGGTAGAGCACGTAGATCAACCTCCTCCACCCATGATAGATAGCAGTTATTTAGAGATATAGTGGCGAGATTATCTCATGCTATGAAAGTTTTGGATACCTCACTTTCCTCTTCTACCACCCTCCCTAATAGGGAGAAGGTCATAGCGATGCGAGAGGATTTATTTTGTATGATTTATACAGTTGAATCATACAACCCTTTTGATGATATGAGCATTGAGACAATTTATTCTTCTTTATCTCACAGTGTCATTGGCACTGTGAAGTACACACAGATTGACACTGAGGTTTCCACCGGCATGGTGAAAGCCATGTTTCCATCTTATGTAGATCGTCACAGAGTTAGAGGCTACTCTGTGACGAAGTGTACTAATCCACTCATCACACCATTGATGTATCCTCATTGGTTGGCTACTCATCATAGATGGCCACAGAAGGATGAGTTCCCCTTATATTTTTGTAAACAATTATTTGCAGAATTTAATTTACACTATGATGTTGACTATACAGATTATCTAGGGCATGTTGGGCAGGGTAAGTGGAGACTTTCTGATAGATTTAGACCTGCAGACACTCCTGTGCCTATTAACAAATGGGCAATGGTGGGTCCAAACCTTTTGGTTATGCCGAGAGGTCCGTGAGAGTGTTCCTAATGACACAATTAGGACACAAATTTTTTTTCAAGCATCACCACCGTCGCCACACAGTTACACAAGATTTATTTTGATCGATGTAGTCAATATATGCTACAGTCTTGAGGTACCACTCCCACAGCTGCATCATCTAGTACACCTATTGATGATGATTATGGAGTTGCAGGCATACCTTCTCTTGTAGACATTTCTGCAGTCTTAGAGGTGGATGCATTGCATCGTTTGGCATCATATTTAGCATCTGATCTTTTAGATGCATATCGAGCATTATCTACACTCTCAGGGATTCCACTTCATGACATGAGCTCTTAGATTAGTCATATTTTGTCACGTACAATAGTCCCAGAGGATTCACAGAGGCAGGAGGACATTCCTGCACCTTCTGCTACTCCTACTGCTACATAGGCCTAGGCTACAGCACCAGCCCCAGCTACTCAGGACCCTACAACACCCCCCCCCCCCCCCCCCCCCCGCCCCCTACTTAGGATCTTAGTGGCACCATATAGCCTGGTCTATTTACTTCCATGCTTTCAGATCAGGGCCGCACTATTGACTTGGATGCTGATACTATTTTTTCATTACATGATTCAGATATCAGTCAGATCGGCAGAGCATTACATAATGCTATGGTAAATATCTCTATATATTTACATTTATTTTTATTATAGTAAATAATATGTCTATATGTTTAAATTAATGTATATGTGTGTTTTTGTGTATGTGTTATAGGGTTTGAGTGATAGTATGTTACGTTTTGCTGATTTGCAGACACCGATAGATCCTACATGTCGTGAGTCCCAGGTATGTTACAATTTATATATATATATATATATATATATATATATATATATATATATATATATATATATATATATATATATATATATATATATATATATATATATATATATATAATTTATATACATGTAGATCTTGATATAATTTGTCTGTACACATAATTAAATGGTTCACTTGTTATCATTTGACACAGGGTTCAGATACAGCTGATAGACCCTTTTGGGGACAAGGCCCAGGATCAGGAGGGGGGATGTAGCTGATTAGATCATATGTGACCTTTTATTTTATTACACACATGTTATGTCTAGATACATATTTATATGGATAGTTTGATGTTTTATATGTTATTTCCATATGCATACATTTTATATCCAGACACTTTGATGTCTTATATGTTATTTTCAGATACATGGTTTATATGGACACTTTGATGTTTTATATGTTATTTCTAGATACGTGTTTATATCATGGACACTAAATGATGTTTAATATGTTATTTCTAGATACATGTTTATATGGATATTTTGATGTTTTATATATGTTATTTCCAGACATTTGATCTACATGATCTGTTTTTATACATTTGATATGGGTACATTATATTCTCCAGATATATGCACATGTATGTTATTGATCTTTTAATGTAGACGTCTATTTTATTGATCTTTTGATGTCTTCATCTTTTATGTAACTTATGTATGTGTTATGCACATGTTTCTATATGTTATTCATATTTTCAATATTCAAGTTTACATGTATATGTATAGTTATTCATCTTAATGCCTTAATCTAAGTGTAATTAACTATATAATTTTAATGGTCGATGTACATAACAATATAACATATATTTAATGCCATGTCTTAATTAACTATATAATTAACTATATTTAGTCTAATTATATTTAATGTAGATCATGTATTAACTATATTTAATGACATGCCTTAATTAACTATAATTAACTATATTAAATCTAATTATATTTAATGTCTTAATAATTAACTCTATTTAATGACTTAATTAACTATATTTAACCTAATTAACTATAACTAACTATATTTAATCCTATTAACTATATTTAATCTAATTATATTTAATGTCTTACTAATTAACTCCATTTAATGACTTAATTAACTCTATTTAATGACATGCCTTAATTAACTATATTTAACCTAATTTTAATCTAATTATATATAATGTCTTAATAATTGACTCTATTTAATGACTTAATTAACTCTATTTAATGACATGCTTTAATTAACTATAATTAACAACATTTAATTAATAAAATATAATGTACATGTAATATGTAACATAGTTCATATAACATATACATGTAAGAACATAATGATTATATACAAACATAAAGAATGTATCATATAAGAACATATAAAGATTATATGTACATACAAATACATACAAATACTAAAAAGGTTGTCTTAAGGGGACGTCTTAAGAGACTTGGTCTTAAATGAGATATCCATGTCGAATTTAAATAAAAATAACAATACATGTCTAATTTTGCATATGCAAGATAAATGATCCAATGTACAAAAATTTATAAAACAAATATCCTATCAATATTAAATATGAAAGTATAAGAGCTATACAGGCATAACTCAACTAGAGCTCCACAATAAGTACATAGGTAAACTAGAGCTCCACAAACAATGTATTGTTAGGATCCTCTCTACTTTTTATTATCTCTAGAAGTTTTTCATGTTCTTCAATAGGCAATTTCCACTTTTGATTTCCACGACGTCATTTTCTTTG
This sequence comes from Cupressus sempervirens, assembly GCA_028749045.1. Classification (NCBI taxonomy): domain Eukaryota; kingdom Viridiplantae; phylum Streptophyta; class Pinopsida; order Cupressales; family Cupressaceae; genus Cupressus; species Cupressus sempervirens. Next base: position 784,833,021 of record CM053787.1, on the reverse strand, counting down.
TACTACTTCAAATTGTAATTTGGTTGCTATAACATGGTTACTATAGTGTAAAACCTTTTCTCCAGGCTTGTATTCAATAAATTCAATACCACTATCAGTTACCCTTGTTTGTTGATAATATGTTCCTTCAATAAAAATTGATCCAATTGGATATGACTGTTCATTAGCATCTATAGTTCCTTCTAGCAACTTGTGTTTTGCTTTTGTGCATCTTAAAAGATAATAGTCCACATTTTCCGCATTATCTGGTAAGGCTTGAACTGCAAAAATATCTCCTGCATGTATATAAAAAGATAAAAATAAATTAATTTTAAAACAAATATACATGTATATTAATTTATATATATGTATATATGCACACAAACCTGCCACAACTAAATCAGAAATGCGCTCATAATCAGCTGAATATACAGGATCATGAATGTCAATGTCAATGTCAACATCTTCGAAAGGAGGCTTTCTAACTATCTCCTTCAAATCCCAATGTGAAACATATCCATTTCCAATATTTTCACATGCCCTCACTACATTGTCCTTAATAGAATCATCAAAAAAACATGTTTTCTCTCTTACTTTAAGTACTAGAGGTTTATGGTTTCCTATAGTCATCACTTGATGTAAACTTCTAATTCTAGGAATCGTTTGACAATTATAAGGATTAGATCGATCTATATCTGTTACAAATACAAAAACTAATTGTCATATTTCAAAATAAATATTTAATTAAAAACTCAACTTGATTTGAGAAAGACATTAAAAATAAATATAACTTAGTTCACCTTTCACCTCCCAAAAGTAATGCTTATTGTATTCAGTATCTCGAGTAGAAAAATGAACTTTACGCCATTCAACAATTTGATTTGTGCTCTCTATCCTATTCCCTGTATGTACATAAAATATGCATGTATATACAAAATTTAAAATATATGCTATTAGTGTATTAAACATGTACATTTAAAAATACCATATATTTACCTGCAAATTCATGTTGTCGAAGTGCACGTTTTATACACGCTCCTGCTCCATCATGCTCCCCTTTTCCGTGTCCACTTTCAAAGAAATTCCATAAAAACTTAACATTGGTTCTATCATGTTGCATTGCTAACCAATTAAATGCTTTTGCAGATTTGAATTGTCCTATGAACGTGAAACATGATAAGTTTCTACAATTATCCAAGTACATATATCAAATAGAAATAGACATGTCCAAATAAATACAAGTTAAAATAAAGTTAAATAAATGTGTAACTATTTCGTGTATACTAACCTGCACATCCATAAGACCAAATCTAGTGCTCTAAAACATTTATTCCACGATTTCTGAGATCTTCAGAGAACATTGCAAAACAATGAGCCACATAACTCCTATCATGAACTTTATCATCACTAATATAGAAATGAACCTCTTTGATGATGATGCATTCATTTTCATCCAATCTTTCTATCTGATCCACCTCAAATTGTGCATGTCTATAGGTCACTTGCACAAATATTTCAACTTGTTCAGAATGATAATATTGGCTTTGGACCTTTGTATGAGGTGCAAATGTATAATTCTTAGAAAAATCTACAACTCAAAGTATACAACCAGGTGGAAAACAATTTTTGGAATCACGAAACTATTTAGCTTGCCATCGTGCACCATGACAATGTTGGATATGTGGATATATCAATGGACAGAACTTGGCCATGAACTCATCATAATGCAATTCACTCTCCTTCAATACAATTTTTTTGGATTCATCCCCTCTATTATTTTGGTATGTCTCATATTTATATCTCATCCATGAAACTGGTGTGGATTCATTAATATTCTCAACTTGCATAATTTCAAAAAATTTGTGTAAATCTGCACAATCTTCACACTGATTTTTGATGCATTGCACTTTGAATTCATCTGAATCTTCTAATTTATCACATAATATGGACCTCACAAATTGTGTTGTACTACTAGGGATGACCAAATTAGGATCAAGTATTGCCATAACTTTTTAAAGTGATTTCAAGTGTAGACCAAATTCAACATGATTTCTACAACAACAAGTTTTTAGCATCTTATTTATGCGTACAAAGGAAGGACGTAAAATCTCAAACATTCTCTGACATATTTTGACATTTAAAAATTCTTGTTTGAATGCTTCAAAAAGTTCACTTTGAGTTATATCTATGAAATGTTTTGGATGTTCAATTTTGGCCCCTGTTTCTTGATCTTTAATTTGTATAGTATCATGCCTGTTGGAAGAAACACGAGAATGTGTGGTCCAAAATTCAATAACTTGTCTTTTTACTTCTTCAGAAATCTTTTCTTTTCAAGGAACTCTACAAATATTCACCCAGTTATTCTCAATGTTATCATCTAGCATATTTCTCCTCTTGATGTATCTCTGGACAGTTCTTTTAGATATATGTAGTACATCAGAAATTGCACATACCTATTTTCTATGTGTCAATTTTCTACTAGATATAGTAGTCATCAATGCTCTACGTGTATTACTCAAATCACCTCCGTGAGTTGTGTTGTCAATTTTGTTATAAGCATTTTGCACATTTTCAACTATTGTTTTATTAATATTATTGGCATGGTTTTTCCTTTTATCAACACCCAACAACTCTAAAACAGGTCTTATATCTTTTCTTCTAAATAACTTAACAAATAATTGTGCCTGTCCAAATATACTTTTATCCTTGAAATATTCATCCCACATGTTCTGACAATGCTTTCTAATAGTGCTATCATTTATCATATCTTTAGATGGAATTTGGTTTAAAACTAGTTCTTCATCCAAATCCATCAAATTTTTTATGCTTTCTAATTTGTCTCTATCAATAGAACTACTAATTTCTTCCTCTTCATTACTTTCATTTTCTTCATGAATCTTATCATGTTCAAGAATTTTAGTAGGTTGGTTTTGAGCATGTTTTGTATGGCCTTTCATTTTGTCATCTCTTTTTCTATCATATTTCCTTGATCTTTTCCTTTTACTACCCATTGAATATTTCAATCTATAGAAAAAAAAATTAAAAAATTTAGATTTCACTAAATATTAGCTAATGGTTCAATATATAATACATAAAAATAAAAATAATTAGAAGAGAAAAAAAGCACCTTCAAAATATTTGATCCTTTGCAATATTGATTAAATCCGCAAAACAGTTGTTGAAAATTGCTTCAAAATTAATTGTTTTTTGCAAATCTTCTTCCAATTTTCACTGTCCCTGTATATTTAATTTTTTTAAAAAGGGAAAACAATATTTTTATATATTAAATAGTCACATTAACCACTAGCAGTTTCTCATGTTGACAGGCATTTTGGCAAAACTATTTCGGCCGTTACGGCCGAAATAGTTCCGGCCGTTACGGCCGAAATAGTTCCGACCGAAACAGTCTATGTGGCAGCCAAACAAGCAAAAATCAGAACTTTTGTAAACATTTCACTTTGAATGCCAATTTGACCTACTAAATTGAAGTATTTTTTAAAACTAAAAACATACTTTTGTAGTTCTCGGAGTCACGGTTATGATTGTATAATTTTTTTAAAGTATTGATTATGAATAATATGTTATAATTTGAAAATATTACAAGCAGGTATCTTAAGATTTAGGAAGATGTCTATTCAAAAATAAGAAAAAAATAGTAAATCATGTTAAAAAATTAAATTTTTTTTATGGTACACTAGAGGAGAGAGTCTTCTTCAAGAATATGTAATTTGTTTTAAAAAAATATGTAGATTTTATGGAAAAAGTTTGACGAGAGAAAAAAAATTGTCTATTTCTAATAACTTTGACTTTGACCAGTTATAACTTCAAAAATATTAGCTGAATTTCAATTTTTCTTTTTCGGTGCAGTAGGTATACATGTTAACTCTAACATATTCCAAAACCAAACCAAAATATGAACATTTGCATATATTTGTTTGACGGGAAAAAAAATCTATATTTTTAGTATTTTTAAAAAATTAAAAAATACACTTTACAAATTCAAAAATAAATAAAATTTTCACTCAATTTAAAAAAAAAAAATTATAGACATAAAATTCATCCAATTTTACACATTTCATTAGTTTACATCATCTTCAAATTATAATCACAAATGCCACTTTTATTTCATTAAAGTTGAAGACTTTAAATTTTGATATCACTTCTCCTTTATAAAAGGTGACAAAGGTTTGTGCTTTTACCCTGCACATGTTTTTGTTTAAGGGGACTACATACTTTGGTAAAGAAATGGTTCTAAATAGAGAACAAGAGGGGGAAGCACTGCCAGTTCAATTATGGAGTGCAGATATGACTAGGGAGACAAAAAATGCTGGTTTTGTTAGATTTGACAAGCAGTTTGCCTCCAAACTGAGATGCCTCATATTGAGTGACAATCCCAAAATTCCTAAGGAACTAATGCACCTTATTAGGCCTATGGACAAACCCCATAATATGAACATTTCACATAATTGGAAAGATATTATCCCATATTCAATTTCAACTATTATTAGAATTTATGGATTCAAGGGAACACCCCATGTACTACCTTACCAAGTGCCCTTAAAGGTAGGAGTAGCTGAATTTTTTTGGTAGTTGGGAGGAGTAGAAGAAGCCTTTTTGCACAAAAGGGGAATAGGATCAATTTTTCCCACTTACACAGTAGCCCACCAATTTGTAATAACCAAGGAAGGGTGGGTCTTCCTCTACAAATTTTTGGAGCAGTATAAAATGGTAGTATCTCACTCTCATTTTTGTGACGCAGAAGGTTTCTTTAATTTAGCCCTTAGGCATAGGATCCAGCTTCGTCCAGTTGAGCATGAATTCTATTTCCTTGAAGATGTAATAAGGAATGAGTCCTCTCTACAGGAGTAAGAAACAAAGAAAGACAAATGGAGAGTCTATTCAAAAGTTTTGGATTTTATTAATTATTTTGACAAAGGTTACAACCCTCTTAGTAATGTTGTAACTACTACAAATAGAATAAATAAGCTTATGAGTATAGTCCCAAAAATAATGGAGGTAATGAATGAGAAGAAGCAACATTTCATTGATTCTTTTCTAGATAAAGCCAAGGAAATGATGAGAAGATTGGGTTTCACTCCCAATATAGGCGCAGGCCCATTGGTTGTGCAAAGGAGGATAGGATATATTGTCATTCAGGATCAAAGGCCCATTGTAAATAAAGGAAAATAGATGGTTGAATATACTAGTGCTGCTTTTGAAGAAAGGGCACCTGAACCCTCTCCTAAGAGAAGAAAGATAATAAGGGAAGAGGAATCACATGATGAAAGCTACTCACCTTCCCAAACCCCTATCATAATTAAAGAGGAGCAGCTCACTGATGAGGAAATTGAACAAATTGGATCACAAGGGGGAGTCTTTGTTACCCAGGTAGAGATTGAAGAAGGGAACCCCTAGGAGCCTCCTTTGCCAAGTTTTGAGTTAACTATAGCATATTTTAGGGGAAGGGAATTAGACCATATTTTGGAACAAGCCAGTTAATAATTTTTGTATGATGATAGTTTTTAAAGGTTTAGGGCTTTCCATCAGTTTTCTTGGAGGGAAAACATTCACAGTTTTGAGGAAAGATGTAAAATATGAAAGTAGAGTATCCAAAAATGGATGAAGCCTTCATTCAAAATCAAATAAAGGAATAAATGATACAAGAGTTTCCAGAATATAACCCTTGAAGAGGGGAGATAGATGGTAAAGGATGCAAATATTTTATTATTGCCCAATTGGGACATTGTTGATGCCTTGATTTTTAATTCTGTGTCAAATAATTTGGGATTGCAAGATCCAAATAAAAAGGAGTTCTTTGGGAACTGCATTTAGTAATGACCATGCTGTTCTTCTTATGTGGTCATTAAGAAGAGGATCCAAGGCTACTCCATCATAGCCTGATGATTTAGGAATAACATGGAGTATCATGTGAGAAGAGTTGTTCATAGCTCACATGTACAGGCAGCCCAAATGAATGTGGATTATTCTCAATTTTGCTTGGCTACTACAAAGAGGGAAGAAAAGTAAATGATTGAGCTATAGAGAAAGTATGAAATAGTGGTGGATGCTTACAATAACGAGGTAAAAAAAAGAATTGAGCTTGAGAACAAGCTATTGGGAAAATCCACTAGGCCAAGAATAACAAACCCTTGCCCCCCAGTTGAACCCTTGAAATCCACCCCCCTCATAGAAATACCAGATACACCCCAAAAGCCATAGTACTACACTGCTGAGGATTTTGAAGAAGAAAAAAGTAAACTATGGGCCTTACATGTAGAATTGGAATCCAAATATGAAGATAAACTAAGAAAATCTCTCACATATTTGGGGGATAAAGTTGAATGGCCACTAATTTATGATCAATTGGCTAGGGTGATCAATATCTATTTGAAAGCCAATGATGAGGCTCTAAAGCCTATTGTGAATAAATGGGTAAGAAGGGAGAAAGCAATAACATTTTTGTGTTTCTCTGTGATAGATGATTCTTTTGATCAAATTGAAAAAACATTTGATATTATTTTTGATCTTGCTGATTTTGACAATAAAAGGATTCATTTACAAAAAATAATAGTAGGCTACTTGAACAAGTACAAGAGCCAAAAATTTAGTTTGTTTCCTTATGCCCTAGATAAAACAAATAATTTGAAAAGCAAAGAGGAATGGGAAAAAGAACTTGATGATTTATTATGTTTAAGAATGAATCAAGTCATAAATGAAATAGGGCATGCATGGTGGGCTACCACAACAGAAGAAATGGTGAAGGCCCAAATATTCTTTAATTCTTTAAAACAAGAATTTTTTGCTATTGATAATGAGGCTGAATATATATTAAAGAGACAAAGGGATATTTTTCAATTCAATTAGCTAAATGACACATTATTTGACAAGTGGATGGCAAAAATGGCTCCTTGTGAATAGTTTGATGAAGATGAAACTGATAGTGATGAGGTGCAGGGTGAGGAAATCCAAATAATTAACACCATCACTACTTAGGCCCAACCAAAAGAAGAGGACAAGAATAATCTATCACTTTTAGTTGCAGACCGAGGACCATAGGATGCCGATACAACTAAAGGAGGGGAAAAGGTAGAAGTTGTTCCTACCATATAGGATAAAGATGGTGAAAGCCCACAGGTGGAGGCTAATGTGGCATCATCAAAAAAAACTTCATCATTGGCTAATTTGGTAGTTGCATACAAAGAGGGATCAGAATAGTAGCCAACTCAATAGTGTTAGAAGATGTGACAGAAGCTGACCCACCAAAAGGAATGTTTTGATTTGGAGATATTTTGTTACCCATTTTTTTTCATTTTGTGATAGGTGCATGTAAATATTTCTTGTAAAGGACACCTGTCACTTTCTCTTAGATTGAAGCTTGTTGCATTTCACACCATATAAGTGAGATTCCAGGGCTAGAGAAAGGGTCTGAATTCTATTTTTTCTAAGTGATATACTTACATTGTTTTTGTTCCATTGTTTGGAGCAAGTTTGTGATGTATTTTCTCTATTAGTTTCTGGGAATACATTAATAATAGAGTGATCCTTGTGTTTCTTCCTAAGGTCTTTCTAAGTTTACTGTAAATGTATACAATTTTCAAAGAAAATGAATACAAATGATGAGTTGTCCCCATATCAGTTCTTTCTGAATCTTGTATCCTTTTGATTACTTGGTTATCTTGATATTGTATAAGTAAAGGCTTGTGTGATTTAATGCAATCCAGTTAGGTTGTATATTTGTTCATCACTGCTATTAATTCAATGGATTAAGTAAAAGCTTTGATGAATTTTATAAGATTGTTGTACTAGGGGAAAGGATTTTTGAATGATGAATTCTCATAAGAATTGCTAATAAAATTTTTTGTAAGGCAACAAATTAGATCTAAGGATTTGTTGTAGACTCTGAAACCCAATGGATTAGGCACTGGTCAAATTGATTTAGCTAAAAGAGAAATTTATCATAAATGATTTTCAGATGTAGAATTATAATCAATTTTACTTTTATTTCTTGAAGATTTTCAAAGTTGGCCTGTATTTGTTTGCGAGGAATGTTTTAGCTTTAGTTAGCCACTATTCATAAGAACATCAACATACCTATAGAAGAATTTTGGCTAGATCTGTTATACGAGATGTGTTTAGCAAATTGTCATGAATTATGCATGTATTTGAGGATTTGAGATGAGAATTAGAATGAAACTAAAAAAATCCTCATACAATGTTTCACAATCTTGAACCATCCCTAGGGATACCCGCCCTAGTTTTGCAGAGCCTGAATAGTAGAAAACCACCTTTTATTTTGTTGAAGTTGGGCCCAAATGGTTTCCACATACAATTATTAATAAGAATTGGCTAGTCTTTAGATTCTGTGAGTAGTGTCATCTTGGTACTGAGCATTCTTTTGCTTAGTAGTTTTTCAAAACACCAACAAAATGGCGACTCTATTGGGGAGTTGTCCAACAAGTCTGTGAAAAGTACTATAATTTCTTTGGTTCTGTTGTGTATGTATGTGTCAGGTTATGTAAATTTTGCCTATGGTTATAAGGGAATATTTTAGTGACAAACCTTGTGAATTTAAAGAGAAAAACCCAAGTACAATAGCTACACACTGATGTATCTAGCTTATCCAAGTGTCTTATCTAATGAGCAAAGAGTTGCAGTCTTATGATCCTAGTGATTGGTCTATCTACTTAAGATATTTCTAGTTCTATTTGTGTGTTTTTTTTCCTTGGAGTAAAAAATAATTGTCATTTTCCCAAAAATAGGGTGGTGACTCAATCAAGGTTTTAAAGCTAGTGCTTGTTTTAACAAAAGGTGAATATGGCTAACAAGAGAAAGAACACAAGAGCTTATATGAGAGCCAATCTTGATGTACCAATGTACGCTGAATTACTCCAAGGTGGTAGGAAGAACCAAAATAAGAAAAGGATAGATCCAAATCCCACTTGGAAACCCAGAGGTAATGCATCCATCAATTCCTAGTATAAACCAGTATTAGGGAGAGAGTCTTCTTCACTCAGTTATGTATCCAAAACTACTAGACTCTTAGGAGGCATTTTTAGTACCCCTTTACTAGATGTGAGAGTTTTTTAGGACAAAGATGTGTCCATGTTAGGAATTTCTTTATCAAGGCCAGATCTTGTTGCAGATATGAACTATAGGCTAGGATTTAGGAGTTCATTTGATGATCCTTTTAATCCTAGAGCAACCCCATATGTAGAGCCAAATCTTATAGATCTGGATGATCATACTGATTCAGAGGCTACTTTTGCAGATCCTAAAGACATGCATTCTAACATAGGAGTTTTGAAGAAATGGATTGCTAAAGAAGAAGCTAAATGCATTCATCTTGAAAAGGAGAAGCAGCAAGCCACCTTGGATGCCATAATAGAAAGGGATGCTCTGCTGAGAAGGATGGTGGCCTTGAAGGAGCAGAATAAAAAGTTAGAAGAAAATATCACAACTCTCCATACTAATGTATTTGGAGATGTAGACAACTTGAGAGCTAAAGTTCAAGAACAAGAAAAATGACTGAATCAAAGGCAAGAACCAATTATTTCTCAAGTCCAAGCCTATAAAACTATTCAAGTGGACCCTATAGAACCCACTACAAAAGCTATAGATAAAGGGAAAGGCAAAGCTATAGGGATCGAAATAAATGAACCTCAAGCTCTACCAAGAAAACCCATACAACCCTCCATGTCAAAATTAGATCTAGAACAAGAGAACGCTAGAAAGGAGAAGGAAGATCTTGCAAAAGAACTTGAGAAGGTTGAGAATGAAGCTCAAGCCACATAAACTAGTAGAAAAATCCAATTTATAAAATCTAATTCTGCATTGACTTCATGGCCAAATTTGTCTATCCCATCTGCAACACCTGCACCAGCTAGTGGTCCAATAATCTCAACTTAGGGAATATCCCAATCTTCCCCTACCTCATCATCCACTATTAGCACCCAAGTCCCCTTTTTCCAACCCAAACATTCCCAAGCTGCTCCTCTAAGCCAAGCTAACATAGCAAGTGCCTCAAATGTTCCTAGTTTCTAGAAGAAAGCTGTATACCTAGAAAAGTATAGACAAATATCATTTGTTATTATTCCTGGTGCTCCACATCCCATATCATTTGATTTAAGAGATAAATTGGTTAAGTTTTCTGAGAATAATGTTGTTACTGGTGAAGAAAATTTGAGAATTTTCATTCATATGTTAAATGATTATGAAGTTGAACATGAAGATATGGTAATGAAATTGTTTGTACATTCACTAACTGAGGATGTACGCAATTGGTTTAGGAGGTTACCTGATGACAATATCACCTCATGGAGTGACTTGGAGAAATTATTCAAGGAGAAATATGGAGACAACACTAATGTAGGATTCATGTTGAATGAATTCAATAACATCAAGAAAAACTCAAATGAGTCCACATTTGACTTCAATGTAAGATTCCAGAAAGGCATGTACAGACTATTTCAAGTTATGAGGTTGAATGAGGATGTCTGTCTCACAATATAATTCAATGCTTTTGATAGAAAAATCGCTTATCAATTAAGGGATAAGGATCCCAAGACTTTAAGGGATGCCTATAAAGTTGTATTAAATATAGAGAATGATAGGAAGGAATTTGGCAAAGTAGGTAGGAGGGATGATCCAAATATTTTTAATCCCAAGAATAATAAAAAAAAGGAGGGTGATAGAACTCCTATAGGAAAAAAACCAAAAGAACCTACAATAGGCCAGGTGTTAGAATTGCTGAAGAAGATGAATCCCACCAATTTCAATAAGCCAAATGTTGCTGAGAGAACCCCTGTAAATAATAACAGTTTCAATAGGCAACCTATAAAGAAAAATTATCTTTAAACCACCCAGTGGAAAGATGGTAAGCCAATCTCCAACCAAACACAAAATGTGAAGGATAAGGGTACTCCAGATCCCCTGCAAAGGAACACTGTAAACATGAATGATGATGTACCATGGTACATTGTATGTCAATCACCTCATTCTATTGATTATTGTGTTGTTTCTTAGTCATTTTCCCAAGATCAGAGCATGCAACTTGAAGAATAAAGTGAAGAGAAAATCCATGATGACATAAGTTGCAATATGGTAAGCATGTGTGATGACTTTATAGATTTTGATTCTGAAGAACCTGAAAATGATATTACTAGTCAGAGAATTACTTATCATTTGCATCATCATAAAGTTATTTAAGATGATGAAGGATATGATACAAATAAGGTATGTGTTACATCTTCTGATGTAGGTCACACAAGTTTAAGAATGCCCTCCAAAGAAGAGATTGATAGAATTACAATAGAAATGATTTCCCAAGTCCATAGCAACTACAATTTGAGAAATAAAATAGTAAATAATGATGCAAGAAAGCCCTCTAGTGTATTCATCAAATAAATTACCCATAAAATGAATGATGAAAGTAAGAAGGTCAATATAGATGTGCCTAAGATCAAAGACAACAAGGTTAAGAAGTGGGAACCAAAAAAGAAGGTTCATTTTCAAATAAATGAAACAATAAAAGCAGTTGTGCAACCAAAGAAACTAGAACCTAATACTATCAAGAAAATAGTAGTGCTTGTTGTTCAAAAGACTTCAACTCTAGGTACTCTTGTAAAACCCACTATTGTTGAACCTATTGATATGATATCTATGTTGTCCCAAATAACTGTAAAAGTGCCCTTGTCTGAACTTCTTAGAATTGAAGAACATAAGAGCAAGGGTTTATCATGGTTAGGAGGGATAGGAAAAAATAATACTATTGTAGAACAAACTATTGCCCAAAAAACCCCATTAGTAGTAGAGGAAAGTGGTATCATATCCCAGATTCCTAGATGTTTTTAGATGATTCCTCAGTGGCATTTATTGAAGATATTGACCCTTTTTTCCTCAGTCTAATCATAAAAGGGAAGACCCTAAAAAATTGCATGATAGACTCAGGAGTTTCTAACACCATAATGCCTTTCAAAGTAGTGGAAGCCTTAGGATTGAAATTCGATACCAAGCAGGGTAGATGTAGAAGAATGGATGTTAGGGAAGTCCTAGTCCTGGGCACCATAAATGCTTTACCATTCAAATTAGTTGCATATCCTGAAGTAGAGTTAACCATGTTTGTCCTTGTAGTGGATATACCTCCACACTACATAATGTTGCTCTCAAGAAAATGGAGTGCTACTATGGGGGGAAGCCTATAGTGTGGCTTAACCTATGCTACTTTCCACATTGGAGATAAAGTTGTCAAGGTAATTAGAGAGCCTAGGGTCAATCACATTTTAGGGGAAGATATTGATAGAGACTCCACTTGTTTCTTGGACATTGGTGTCAATGCTTTCAAAGTTGAATTGATTATTCAAGAAGTTGAGAATTTGCCTACTATAATTGAACATGAAGTTGAATGTTGTACAAATTCACCAATATTATGGACAATGTTCTTTGATGGGGCTAGTTCTAAAGAGGGTGTACGGGGAGGGGTAGTTTTTGTTTTCCTTGAGAAAAATACTTTCAAATACTCATTCACTTTGAAGTTTTCTTGCACAAATAACATAGCAGAGTATGAGGCCTTGTTGCTAGGATTGAAAGTTTCTACACATCATGGAATTAAAAAATTGCATGTCATAGGTGGTTTTGAACTAGTTATCTCCCAGATAAAAGAAACCTATGCATCCAAGAAAAGGAGATTGAAACAATACAGAAATGCAGTTTGGGATTAGATAGAATCTTTTGATGCATTTGGTATCTCATGAAGAGAAAGGACTCAAAATAAAATGGTATATTTATTAGAAAATGTAGCAATTAAACCTAAGGAGATATCATTTGCAGGAATCTCTCAAATTGAGGTACAAAATAGACCTTCTATACCTGATAACATTGAAAATTGGCAAGTCCTTGAAGATGACAAAGACATTATAATTTTTTTTTAAATGAAGAAAAGTACCATGGCCACGAAATGGATTGCAGTGATTTAATCAAAACCATAGATGGTAAGGAAACCATTTTTGGCCAGGAGATTATGCAATTGAAAACCAACAAGATGTCTAAGGGGTTAGTGGTTTTGGAAAGTATTTTTGATAATCAGGATAGAGTCAAACTAGGAGTTAATGACCCCAAGCCTTAGGAATTAGAAGAGATAATCCTTGGTACTGATGAAGCTCCAAAAAAGGCTTATATTGGCAAAAATTTTCCTACTGAAATCAAAAAACCATTAATTGACTTGCTTAGGAAGTATAGACATGTTTTTACATGGTCATATGATGAGCTTAAGGATTATAGGGAAGATTTGTTTCAACATGTCATACCACTAAAGGATAATATAAAACCTTTTAGACACAAACAAAGACCAGTAAACCCTACCCTAGTGTATGCATGAATATGTGGCCTATGCTAACACACACACTTCAACATGGTCATTGTATGCGGATTCATCCCGGAATGAACATTGGATTGTTCATCCAAAAATCAGCCTGCAAAGTGACTTGTTGTCTTCTATCTATAGGGAATTACTTGTTAGATATCCTTAGATTTGAGGTGTTTAAGCAACCAGACCCTGTAAGAACGAAGGATTTAAGAAATGAAATAAATCTATATGAGAATGCAGATTAATCTAGAATGGAGTATGCACATTTAATCTAAGAACATGTAAAATAAATTATACTAAATGTATGCATATTAAATCTATATGAGAATTAAACTAGAAAATGAATATGAAAGTAGGTAGCTTAAATGAATGCACAATCTAGCAGAAATTCGATGCAAATTCTTATTCAACCTCCTCTCAAAATGAAGAGATGAGGGTCTCTTAAATAGACTTTCCTGGAATCCATCAACGGTTGAGATCGATTTCAATCAACAGTCAGGATTAAAGGTGAAGTTCAGTCATAAAGGAAGATTCCCAAATTAAAGGGAGTTAACTAATTTAATTTGAGTAGAAAAAGGAGTTAACTGATTTAATTTGAGTAGAATAAGGAGTTAACTTATTTAATTTGAGTAGAATAAGGAGTTAACTAATTTAATTCCTTTTTGATCAACAATGAACTGGGAATTTCCTTTTTTGAACTGAAGAGAGATTTTGGTGAGATATTTAATTTAATAAAAATGAGATATGCTCTCATAATTACCTTTTCAATTTAATTATATAATTCTATTTAATTAATTAGAGACACTTTTCTTATTTAATTAAATAACTTCATTTAATTAATTAGGAATGGCTTCCCATTTAATTAAATAACTTTGTTTAATTAATTTAGAAGTAAGTTCTCCATTTAATTAAATAATTTTGTTTAATTAATTAAAATAGGCACATTTATTAAATTAAATAAATTTAGTTCCATAGTACATTAGCCTTAGGATATAATTTAATTTAATTAAAGTATAAATACTTAATAATTAAATTAAATATTAATCAATAGGTTTAATGTGACTAATATGAGTAAATACTATAGGAATTAAATAATAAGCATGATGAATGTAGATTTAGGTTTTTTGCATTTGACAATTAAGTCAAGTAGTGGGTAGCAGAATGAGAATTACCTATTAGAATAGGTCTTAGGATTGATTAGAAATAGACCAGAATTGGTTGAGATGGCAATAAGCCAATTTTGGGGTATTACATTTTCCCTCCTTTGAATGAATGTGCGAGCAGCACGTTCAATTCAAAGATAATCATAAAGCATGATGCGAAGATGAGATTGGTTCTGAAGTTGATTACATGGAGACCAATTGATAAGCTTCTAAGGACTATCTCTAGAACAAAGCTTAATCCCAAGGAATCCAGGGAGAGCGCCTAGATACCTAAAATTGATAGCATTTAAAAGACTATCTCCAGAACGAAGCCTAATCTTTAAGGATCTAGACAGAATGTCGTAGATACCTAAAATTCATAAGCATTTAAAAGGTCTCTTTAGAACAAAGTTTAACCTTTAAGGATCCAGATTGAACATCTAGATACACGAGAGTAATAGCATTTAGAAGACTATCTCTAGAATAGAGTGTAATCTTCAAAGATCTAGATAGAACACCTAGATACCTAAGATTGATAAAAGAAAGATAACAAGGTCCAATCATGAGTCGTAGAATCATCCCCAGAATGGAGCTTGATCCTCAGGAGTTGGGGTTTAGACTGTCCCAATACCTATCTATCAAACTCTAAGAAGAGTTGTTATAAGGTTGATCAATTGATGAAAAGATAAGATAGGTAGCAAAGATGCCAGATAGAAGGGAACAAGATGCCCCAAGTGATGAGATGCCCAAAGTGATAAGGACATAAGATGGGAACCAGATGCCCCAAGAAATAGGTATTCAATGATGTAATCATCCTGCCCCCTCTGGAGCGAAATCGAAAGATGACACACCAAAAATAGATGTGAAGCAATATAGCAATAGATACAGAAGAAATTTGAGATTCAATAGAATGTAGAAGAGATTTGAATGATCTGAAGAATAAAGAAGAGATTAGAATGATCAGAAGAAATATGAAGAGATCAGAATGATCTGAAGAAATATGAAGAGATTAGAATGATTTGAAGAAATATGAAGAGATTAGAATAATTTGAAGAAATATGAAGAGATCGGAATGATCTGAAGAAATATGAAGAGATCAGAATGAGCTAAAGAAATATGAAGAGATCAGAATGATCTGAAGAAATATGAAGAGATTAGAACGATCTCGAGGTCCAAAAGACCAAGTTTGTGTTGAAAAGATTTCAAGAATCGCAAAGTATTAGAAAAATTTGGATTGCACAAAAAAATTTAAAATGAATTTTGAGCCACTTAAGTGTGTCAAATTTTGAATTTGATCCCAAAAAATGGGTTCAAAGAAACCAAAGTAGCCAAAAGAGTGATTAATCAATCATTTGTCCAGTCGTGAAGAACATGATGCTTTGAAGATATCTACAGTCCCTCATTAGAGAAGGTGAAAGTAGATTTGCAATTTAATTGCATGCTTATGCAAGTGAAGTATGCAATGCAAGACTATGTTAAATGCAACCCTAGGCTAGATGCAAACTTAAACTAGATGCAACCCTAGGTTTGGTTACCAAGCCTCAATATTTAATCATCACTGGATATAGAACAAAGCTTGTAGGTCATACAATTCCTACTGACATTGCAATCATGGAAATATGAATATAACATACGTTATTGGTTTGTCGAGATTAAATGTAAGCATTCGAGGCACAAGAAGCCAGAATGACCAAAACATTTGTCCCTTTTAATGTAGCAAGTTAACATAAGCATCAAAGCATAGATGCTAGGATGACCTGAGACAGAAGTGTGCTAGATATACTCATAGTGACCCGTATGTTCACTTAGCAGGATGAGTATCAGTATTTACTGCAGCATGAAGAGTTTACTCCAAAAAACAAGGAGAAGAACCAATGTCATTTGATATATCGATATAAAAGGAGTCGAGGTACACACCGCCATCCAATATGAGATGGAGGCTCTTATAGTGGACACCCCTTTTATAGGAACATATCAACTTATTGGAACTAAACCATAGACAAAAAACCAAGAAAAGATCATGCCCCCAGTCATTACTTCTCTAGTCAAAGATGACATCATCAAGTTGCTCGAGGAGATATGATAAAGAAAAAATAAAGCAAACAAAGAAAAAGCTTAGCATATCCAAGCAAGTATATCATTTTTGAGTTCATTGTTTTGGGATTGATGTCAAGTGTTAGTGTCCAGAACACATTCGAAAGAAATCTCTTCACTAGGGTGACAACAGTAGGCAGACGTAGCCAGAACAACTGGTGATTGAGGTCAAAGAGGAATCTTCATGATGAAGAACCTAAAGAGGACTAAATGATAGTAGATAGACACAACCAGGACTACTGGTGATTGACACAAAAGGGATCTTCCATAAAGGAGTCAGGAGACATGAACTTAGCAATAGTAGGCAGGCACAGTTGAAACAAGTGGTGACTATTGCGAAAGAGATTCTATGAGGAGAATCTTGAAAAGAGTGATAGTAGAGATAGTAGGTAGACACAATGAGGACCACTGGTGATTGTCGCAAAGGAGATTCTATGATAAGAATCTCAAAAAGAGTGACAATAGCGACAGTAGGCAGATGCAGCCAGAATGACTGGTGACTGTCATGAAGGAGATCTTCTATAAAGGAATCTGGAGACATAACCCTACCAACAGTAGGTAAACACTGCTGAAACAATTGGTGACTGTTGCAAAAGAGATCCTATGAGAAGGACCTGAAAAAAAAGAGTGTCACTAGCGACAGTAGGCAGACGCAGTGAGAACCATTGTTTGACTATCACGAAGGAGATTCTATGAGGAGAATCTTGAAAAGAGTGACACTAGCGATAGTAGGTAGACACAGTGAGGACCACTGGTGACTATCGCAAAGGAGATTCTATAAGGAAAATCTCAAAAAGAGTGACACTAGCGATAGTAGGCAGATGCAGTGAGAACTACTGGTGACTGCCGTGAAGGAGATTCTATGAGGAGAATCTCAAAAATAGTGACACTAAGGGGGAATGCCCCCAAGCTATGACAAGACTCAATCATGGGATACATGATCAGGAAAAGCAAGAAAGTGAAAGCATGAAAGTGACTGTACAGAAGAGCCAAAAGATGCGCTACAAGATGGAGCATTGGGAACAAAAGGTGCCTGTTTACCAAGTTTTCACCTTTTGGGCAAGATTTCCTTTTTTTGCTACCATGATGCCTATTTCTAGGTTTTCATCAATGAAACTATTTTTGTTTTTTTCAATTTTTTTTGTATTTTTCTCTTTTTGAATTTTTTTTTTGTATTTTTGAGATTTTTCAATTTTTTTGGTGTTAACAACGTGCCTATTGCTAGGTTTTCACCAAGGTAACAATTTTTTTAGGACTTTTTGCAATTTTTAGATTTTTTTCAGAGATTACTAGCTCTCAAGAAGGATTACCTTGATTTTGTTCCAGTGTTTAGTAAGGTGTACGACAATATGTAGTAGCAAGCTAGTGGATAAGTAAAGATGGAAAGGAAAGGAGTATGAAGTAGTGAATGTTACCCTCAAGGAAAGCCTTCACAAGATTACCCAAGCTAGGGAAAAGGATATAATAATATAAGCTCATGGTGTAATGAAGGGTGTCATGTAAGTAATCCAAGAAAATGACCATGTCAAGAGATTTCTACGAACTGAGTTTTGTTCTTTCTTTTGTTGATCAAGACCAAAGGGTTAACTGAATAGGATAACAAAGTTTGTTATGGAGGTTATGAGTGAGTGACTTGAGATGAGGACATCTGAAGGATAAGCAAGATCATGATAGGATGTCATGGATGGAAGAATTAAACATGATGCCTGTTTACCAAGTTTTCATCATGGTACTTATCCAAGGTGCCACAAGAAGTGGTTTTCAGCATAGGATGGATTTATTTTTCTTTACTTTTGCTACCAAGGTGCCACAAGAACTGGTTTTCACCAAGGCACTTTTTCATTTTTCATTTTTTTTTTCTTTTTTTTTCTTTTTAGAGTTTTTGGAAAGAATTCAAGCCTTTCTCAAGTTATATAGCATTCCTATAAGAAAGATAAGTTATCATAAGCCAAATCCATAGCAAGGTACACTCAAAGATGTTGATAATGTAATGGAAGGGAGATAGGAAAATGAGAGGTAGATGGAGGATAAGGTTGTTGGTTTTGGAAGATTGAAACAAGCAAGGATGGCAAGCAGGCATAAGATTTAGAGGATCTCATGAGGGTGAATGAGATATTAGGTAAGATCAACATTGACACACACCTTGAAGGGTAGTGGAATGATGGAAGAAATATGGATGAAATAGTATGAGGTTTAGATATATGAGGTAGAAAAGCCATTTTGGAGAGGGGTGGAGTAGAAGGTTTTGAAACCTTTTTAGGAAGATGTTGGGAAGGAGATGGAGTGGAAACCTTTGGAAGCTTGAATGTCAACTTTGATTTTTTTTCGATAGTCAAGTCCTTCAAAAGAGACTTGGCAATCCATATAGCTTTTGATTTTTCATTAGATGCTTTGGAATGCATTTCTTCAATAACAGATTTAAGAACCCATACTTTCTTTGGTTGAGCTCTTTGAATAGTGGACCTTTGTGGTCTCTTTTTCTTTTTTTCCTTCTTGACATTCACATGTCGATTAGAGGAGACATAGTGAACTTTTGAGGATGGATTCATGCACTTGTGTTTGAGTTGAGCATCCAAATTGCTTCCAAAAGACTTGGGACTTGTGGATGAATGAGGCCAATATGACTGGTTTAGATGCAAAGGTGGATGTGAAGAGTTCAAGTATGTGTATCTTTGTTGATCTTGGGGGAGGGTAAGATGAATGTATAATGAGCTAAGAGTGGAAGTAGGAGATGGAGGAACATAAGGTCCCAATATGGATGGAAGACTTGAAGGTTTTAGCTTAGATGGATAGGAACCAAGGATAGATTTAGAAGATGTGAATGGACCATGAGTATGGATATCAACATCTTTAGAGTGAGCAACATGACCAAAGCCATCAATAGTTTCATGAGTAACTATTATAGGAACAATACCTTTGATAGGAGTATTTAAACATTGAGCATAGTTTGGAAGTGAATGTAGTGAGGTAGAACAAGAGAGTGAGGGAACACTTTCTTCAAAAGGAATCTTAGGTAGTAGAGGAAAAGTATCATTCTCTTGGTCTTTTGTAATCTCCTTAAGAATGGTGGAAGGAATATCTTGATCTTGCTTAGTAGAGGTGCATGACATGGGAGATGGAGGACTATGTGGCTCTTGAGATGGAGGCACAAGATCTTGGAAGACTTGAAAGAGGATGAAGGAATCTTGGTCTTGATCAACACTTGTTTCTTCATCATTTAGGTTGTCCTCTTGACATGAAACCAAAACCAAGGATGAGGGAGTATCTGAATCTGTATTCAAATATATTTCTAGAGTCTCCATAATAGGCTCTTGAGGGGACAATGGAGGAATAGTTGGATTGGGGATAATAGGAGGAGCAACACATGAAGGTTTTGGATCTTTTCTTTGTGTAGTATGGGAGAGGTTTTCAGCTAAGTCAAGATTAGGTTGAGTTTCCTTTAAAGGTAGTCCTTGAGGGTACACATAGTCAACTAGGGGAGTAGTGAGTTCTTTTGGTGAATATGTGTTGGAAAGATTGGACAATTTAGAAGGTGGATGTATGCTGGAAGAAGTAGAAGTTGTGTTTGAACCATTTGTAGATGTGGTTTCATGAGGTTGATCCTTCTTGAGAGTAGAATATTTAGTAGTTGAGAGCTTAGATTTTTTAATTATACCATTGTCAAAGAGATCTTGGATCTTGTTTTTTAGCTCCTTACAATGGGAAGTTTTATGTAAATTATGTCTATGATAGACACAATAGTTACTCATAAAGGAAATTCCCACCAAAGTAAGCTTAGGTAAAGTAATGAGTTTTTCTTCAAGAAGTTCTTCCAATGTTAATTCATAAGATTTTCCCAAAGGTGTGAAATCATGCTTTGGTTTAGGTTCCCAAGGTTTTTCTTCAAAGATATTTCTAGATTTCTTGCGTGTTTGTGAAGTGTTCTCAGATATCTTAGATTCAAGATCACATGAATGTGATTTTTGGTTGTCGTAGAAGGAAGGGAAAATTTCTCTCAAAGAGAATTTGTTTGATGACGCATTTTCCTCTTCTTTTAGTCTATGAAGTTGAGCGCTCATTGATTGGATTTGTTGCTCCATGTTTGCAATAAGTAGCTTTTCATCCTCACTAGGAATATTGGATTTAGCACATTTGTTGTTAGCCATTTTGATGTACTATGTTTCAAGTAGTGACAACCAACTTTTAGAACATAAGTCAAGTTTCCATAGTCATAGACAATGACAAAACATAAAATCTTAGACAAGGACCACACTAGAACGTAGTCTCAGAAAAGCAAGATAAGAGTGTAGTATACTAAGGTACAAATAGATTGATTTGAAGGCTAGAACAGCCAAAGATTATGACTATCATGAAATAGAGTACAACAAGCACTAAAGGACAAGAACAAGATAACTGAGAGAAAAGACTAGTTAAAGTATGGATCACAAGTCATTAGCTAAGCAAGATGCCACTGTTTGGGATTGTTTTCAGATAGAGAAATAGTAAACCAATGTAGGAAACAAACTTGGTATAGAGTGCAGATAGCTCTAACAAATTAACTTGACAGTTCAGACTCAAGAACTCACATGAAGATCCTCTGAAAGGTGCATGAGAAAGTACACAGGGCCATGCAAAGACTCAGGATAGCATAAAGATTTCACATGAGGATGTGTTATAGGCCATGCAAAGTAGTACAAGGTTAACTTGTATAGCATAAAGATCTCACATGGAGATGTGCAACTATTTGCACGAGAACTTGGACAAAGATGCATGAAGAAGTAGTAGGACAACAAGTATTTGCGCAAAAGTTTGCAAACTGTGTGCAAAAATGGAAACCAGACTAACAACTTAACTAGATTTTGAAAAGACTTTGAAGGTTTCAGATAGTTTTGGATAGATTGTTGATTCATTTCAATAACCAGGCAGATAAATAGGCACATAGAACAGCAAGTAGGTGATTTCAAGCATGTTTGAAAACAATGAGCAAGGGCAAAAGCAACCTTGCGCATGAACAATCAAGTGACTTAGTTTTTGCTAATCCCTAAGAGAGCTATTTTTGTATGTTTTCAAAAGGTTTTGCAATCACACATACATCCCTAGAAAATAAAAGTTGGCCTCTCTAAGGTTTTTAGTAATGGTTTGACTCTGTAACTTTTATGACTCACAGGGGTGACCTCCAATCCTGGCACACCGAGGTTTTGACACAGTCTGAGAACTTAATCTTCAAGAGCTGCTAGGGAGATCTGACAACCCACAATGAACCACACTCATGGAGATTTCTTCCACAAGGAAATTTATATAGTGGTTCTCACTACCATGGCGAAAATGACTATTACCACTTGAGGTTCTGTCAATGCAATTTTCCCTGTAGAGGGATTGTCTGCTACGGTTAACCCTCTCTAAAGGTGACCAACTTACAATAGTGTAGCACAAGGGGACTTAGCTTCCAGATTCAAGGTTTTGACACCTTTTCACTTTTGACCCAATCAAAGAAAACAAATTAATCCAACACGCTAAACTAAGAGTATCTCTTAAAGATCTATGATATCAACTCCCAATGATCTATCAACCTCTCCGGAGAAAGAATGCCTCAAACAACAAGTTGAAGATTCATCTATCTATGAGATGCTCAAAGTATCCTCCCCACCTACAAGGAATCTGTCTTAGAGAGGAATTTCACTAGGAACCTACTCCCTCAAGATCCACAAATAGTGTTCATGGGGGCCTAATTACTATCTATGTACAGATGTTAATTTCTGAAAGAAAATATATCCAAAAGTAATCAAAGAGCAAAAGGTGGTACACTTAATGCTTTAACTAATGTGAGGTGAGTCCAAAGATGTGGAAAATTTAACCCCTCACACAAGCCAACATGAGTTCACAACTCAGAAACTAGTGAGTTCTAGAAAGCACAAAAGGGTTGCCTAGTGGAGCATTTAACACTTCTTTCCTGTAGACCCCTCCGTTTTAACGTGGTGCTGATCTTGCAACCACAGGGTGGAATGAGGGGCTGACAGATTAGCGAGTCCAATAACCCAAGATAGCTAATTAGATCTATCACTAGTAACTAAGCCAGGTAGATGAAACTAATAGAGATCACAACCTAGTATCAAATTATGCATGTGTTGTAAAATGAGAACATGGAAGGAAATACACACAAGCTTGACACAAGAGATGTTCATTTTAGCTCCAAATGAAGGGTTATCAGTCAAAGAGAATTACCTGGTAATCCTCACAACGTGCTTAGTAGATGTTTTACCTATTTTTAGCAACTTTATTATGCTTTTCCAATTGACCTACAAACCACTGTTATGCTACAAAAAAACAATGAGAAAAATGGAAATAAAGATGCTTAAGAGAAAACATATTAGTGAAAACTGAAGCTTAACTATGGAAAAATAAAATTTAACTTTTTTTGTTCATTTTTATACCCATAAAAAATCTTAGAAAATGCTAAAACCTATAAAATAATTGTCTTCTATTTTCCTGTTCCAAAAAAATAGAAAACATGAAAAAACCAGAAAACACAAAAATCAATGCAAAAATAGCCTCTTTCAGCAGAGTCTCATGCGAAATTTCTGATAGAGCCACGCGAAGTTATTTCTATCTCACGCAAAACTATTTGGAGCCTACACGAAATTTCTGGCAGAGTTGTGCGAAGTTATTTCTGTCTCGCGCGAAACTGTTGAAGCCTGTGCGAAATTATTTTTGGCCCGCACGAAGAAACAAGTGCCGTGCAAAATTTTTGTGCGCTTAGGCACCTTCTCACGTGACCTAGAGAGAATCTTCACACGAAGATTTTGGATCCTCATGTGAAAATAAATAGTCTCCCGCGAAGATTCCTGAATCTGTACGAAACAGTATGGATACAGAACATGAAAATGATTAGAAAAATGTAGAAAGAGGCCAAAAAAATTGATTTTCTAAGCCCTAGGGTGGGCGCCAGAAATATATGCGTGAATATGTGGCCTATGCTAACACACACACTTCAACATGGTCATTGTATGAAGATTCATCCTGCAATGAACATTGGATTGTTCATCCAAAAATCAGCCTGCAAAGTGACCCGTTGCCTTCTATCTAAAGGGAATTGCTTTTCAGATATCTTCATATTTGAGGTGTTTAAGCAACCAGACCCTGTAAGAACGAAGGATTTGAGAAATGAAATTAATCTATATGAGAATGCAGATTAATCTAGAATGGAGTATACACGTTTAATCTAAGAACATGTAAAAGAAATTATACTAAATGTATGCATATTAAATATATATGAGAATTAAACTAGAAAATGAATATGAAAGTAGGGAGCTTAAATGAATGCACGATCCATCAGCAATTCGATGCAAATTCTCATTCAACCTCCTCTCAAAATGAAGAGATGAGAGTCTCTTAAATAGACTTTCCTAGAATCCATCAATGGTTGAGATCGATTTCAATCAATGGTCAGGATTAAAGGTGAAGTTCAGTCATAAAGGAAGATTCCCAAATTAAAGGGAGTTAACTGATTTAATTTGAGTAGAAAAAGGAGTTAACTGATTTAATTTGAGTAGAATAAGGAGTTAACTAATTTAATTCCTTTTTTATCAATAGTGAACTGGGAATTTCCTTTATTGAACTGAAGAGAGATTTTGGTGAGATATTTAATTTAATAAAAATGAGATATGCTCTCATAATTACCTTTTCTATTTAATTAATTAGAGACACTTTTCTTATTTAATTAAATAACTTCATTTAATTAACTAGGAATGGCTTCCCATTTAATTAAATAACTTTGTTTAATTAATTTAGAAGTAAGTTCTCCATTTAATTAAATAATTTTGTTTAATTAATTAAAATAGGCACATTTATTAAATTAAATAAATTTAATTCCATAGTACGTTAGCCTTAGGATATAATTTAATTTAATTAAAGTATAAATACTTAATAATTAAATTAAATATTAATCAATAGGTTTAATGTGACTAATATGAGTAAATACTATAGGAATTAAATAATAAGCATGATGAATGTAGATTTAGATTTTCTGCATTTGACAATTAAGCCAAGTAGTGAGTAGCAGAATGAGAATTGCCTATTAGAATAGGTCTTAGGATTGATCAGAAATAGACCAAAATTGGTTGAGATGGCAATGAGCCAATTTTGGGGTATTACACCTGGCTCCCAAGATGTAAGAAGAGTTGCTGAAACTAAGGGATGGGGGGATAATCAAACCAATTAGACATTCCAAATGGGTTTCAAATTTGGTACCTGTCAGAAAGAAAAATGGAGACATAAGATTATGTGTCAATTTTAGGAACTTGAACATTGCATCCTTGAAGGATAATTATGGATTACCAAATATGGAAGCCCTGTTACAACAAGTAATTGGTTTTGAATTAATGTCCATGATGGATGGTTTCTCTGGGTACAATCAAGTTCTAGTAAAGGAGAATGAACAATTTAAGACAGCCTTAACAACCCCATGGAGAACATATGTATATGTAAGGATGCCATTTGGCTTGATTAATGCAGAAGCTACTTTCCAAAGAGCTATGGATGTGGCATTTCATGATTATACTAACAAATTTATGGTGGTATATCAGGATGATCTTACAACATATTCTAAGAAGGCTGAGGATCACTGCATGCATTTGGAGAATTTTTTTGTCAAAGCTCTATAATATGGAGTATCCTTGAACCCAAAGAAATGTACTTTTGGAGTGACAGAAGATAGATTACTAGGACACATAGTGTCTAAAGATGGGGTGAAAATAGATCTTGAGAGAGTAGCAGCTATTGATAAAATCCCCAAGCCAAAGAATGTAAAAGGAATTCAATCCTTCTTTGGCCAAGTTAATTTTCTTAGAAGGTTTCTTACCAATTTTTCTGAAATCAGTAGACTTATCTCATAGATGCTCAAGAAGGGAGCTACTATAGATTGGAATGGTGAGCCTTCACAAGCATTCTCAAATATTAAAACTGCAATAAAAAATGTTCTAGTTCTCAGAACCCCAGATTATGCAAAGCCTATGCATATTTTTTCTTTTTCATCCTTTCACACTGTAGCTACAGTCTTGCTGCAGAAAAATGAAGAAGGATATGAACAACCCATTGCCTTTTTCAGTAAGTCATTGCAGACTACTATACGAAATATGAGATAAATGAAAAATAGGCATATGCTTTAGTAAAGGTTGTAAAGGCTTTCAGATGCTACCTAGTAGGTGCTATTGTCATTGCCTCTGTACCTAGTGCCACAGTGAAAGATATATTTTCTCAATAGGAAGTATCAGGTAGGAGGTGTAGATGGATCAACAAGATCCAAGAATTCAATATTGAAATATAGATAACTAAGTTGGTAAGAGGTCAAGGTTTGACAAAACTCATGGCTAAATCTAATTTGGATGCCAATCAAATAAATGTGGTAGTTGGTGACCTCAGATTTGACTTATGTGACATGGATCATTGTGATTGCTATACTAATGTCATATATTACCTGCAACACATAGAAGCTCCTCCCCATTTTCTTGAAAATGGAAAGAGGGGTATTAAATTACAAGCCATTAGATACATAATTGTCCAAGGTAGTTTGTGGTGGAGAAATTTTGAGGGAGTGTTGCTGAAGTGTATTGATCAAGAAAAGGAAAAAGAGGTCTTAAATGAAATGCATGCTAGAGTGTGTGGAGGACACTATATGGCCAAGACAACTCCACATAAAGTCATGAGGGCTAGATTTTGGTGGCCCTCTCTTTTCAAGGATGCTCAAATTATGATTAGGAAATGTGACCCTTGTCAAAGTTTTGTTGGAAAATTGAAGTTCTTAGGAAATACTCCATTGAAGCCAATGGAGGTCCAAGCACCTTTTCAACAATGGGGTATGGATTTCATAGGAGAGATTTCCCCCAAGTCTAGCACTGGCTATTCTTGAATTTTAGTGGCTACTAACTACTTTACAAAGTGGGTAGAGGCTATCCCCACAAGAAATGTGACAAGTAAAGTTGTCAACAATTTCCTATTGAATAATATTATCTCTAGATTTGGTTCTCCTCAAAAAATTGTAACAAACAATGCAATCTGCTTCAAGTTTGAAGAATTCATCAAATTTTGTGATAAATATGAAATAACAAGATCATCATCTTCTCCTTATCATCCACAAGGAAATGGACAAGCTGAATCCACAAATAAGAGCCTGATGAAGGTTATTAAGAGAACCTTGGATGATAACAAGAAAGAATTTGATTCCAAGTTACAGTTAGCAATATGGGTTGACAAAGTAACTATGAAGAAAGCCATTGGTGTAGCTCCATTTGATATGGTGTATGGAATTCAAGCAAGAATGCCTCAGAAAAACTTGGTAGGTTTGTATAACTACTTCAAATGTATGATGAGGATATCATTGATGATATGTAATAGGGATTGGATGAACTAGTTGGGCTAACTGAGACCAGGAAAGAAGCATCAATTAGAAACCAAAAATTGCAATTATAGGTTAAAGCACTCTATGATAAGAGGACAGTGAGCAAGAAATTTGAAAGTGGAGATTTG
The DNA here is from genome assembly GCA_028749045.1 of Cupressus sempervirens. Lineage (NCBI taxonomy): Eukaryota > Viridiplantae > Streptophyta > Pinopsida > Cupressales > Cupressaceae > Cupressus > Cupressus sempervirens. The sequence goes on along the minus strand of CM053787.1, from coordinate 784,805,946 downwards.
GTGCTTATGTGGAATGCCAAGATAGAAGATAAAGGAAAACATGACAAATTTGATCCTATTTGGTTAGGCCCTTATCTAATTGAAAATACTTGGGGTGAGCATTCCTATATACTCAAAGATCTATCAGACAATATTCTTGAACTGGCAGTTCATGGATAGTTCTTGAAGAGATATTTTTCTTGAAAAATACTTATTTTCTCCATGAACAGTAGTCTTGGTTTCCTTGTACATTTTGTGTAATATTTGTCTTTTCTATACAGTCCCTATATATTCTTATGTTCTACGTTCTTTCTCTCTCTAAGTTGTCAGTTTAAAGCTCAAGTATGTGGTTTGCTTCTCCTAGAAATTCTGAGCCCTCACTTGAATCCATAGGATTGAATGTCCCTAAATAGAGCCACTATTGGTTTGAATTTTCATATGATAGAAAATCCTTTGTCTAGATATAGAAAAGTCAGATTGTACACTTTAATGGCCAATAGGGTTTCTAGATAAGTCATCTGTTTGCTAGCCTTTGAAATATTTTGTGAAAACCCTACATTTCATTCCATTCATAAATTGTCAGGCGCAAAATATTTGTAATTTCAAATAGGGAAAATATTTTTTTTCCTTTTTATCTTTCATTCTCCCGAGCTACCTTTCCTCTTAGATTCTCCAACCATTAGATCTAAATAGATCCACCATTGTCATTACCTCGCTATGAAAACATGGGCACTCTTTATGTATAGCAAGATAGTGAGTGCCAGAAAGTTATAAAATAGGACCGCAAAATAAATATATGGTGGTCAGAGATTTATTTTCTAGCTTACTTTGCAGTCATGTACATGTTGCAAGTACTATCACAATAGGAAAAGGGAGCCCAAAAAAGTCGGTGCCAAAATGAGGATTTTTCTAATACATCGCTACCTTGCTATCAAAAAAAATGAGCATCTCACTGTTAGCAAAGTAGCAAGGCACTGTAAAATTAAAGACACGGTGGCCTCAAAATTTATCGGTAACTATGATTTGTCCAGGTGGCATGACAAGTAATAACTGCTATTCTCAGAACTAGTTGGTAGGAGTAATAATGATTTGACGGGTCCTTGTATTTCACAGCGCTGAGATTTATTAAAGTTTTCAAAGCTCGCTACCTCGCTATCCAAAAAATTTGACATCTCACCATTATTGAAGTAGTGAGGCACCGTGAAAATAAATAGCCGATGGGAACTCAAGTAATGTAGATGGTGACTAGGACTGAAGTAAGGTCTTGTTAGGTGCCAATAGTGCAAGATTTTCCTACATCATCAATACCTCGGACCCATGCCCCATTCATAAAGTGTACCAAAGATCCTGATTGTCAGATCAAAGTGGAATCAACAGTCCTCACTATCTCACTTTGGAAAGTTGCAAGTTGTTTAAGCTATGTGAAATAGTGAGTATGGGGCCCACCACCTTTCAGGGAACTTGGTGCAGTTTCTCCACCTTTGATCTAATCTCAGATTAATAGTCATTGCTGTCTCACCATGAAGAGTTTCTAGGGTGATACATATAGTGAGGTAGCAAATGAGGGCCCACCATTGTCCTTCTAAGTAGTACAGTAACATATCATCTGTAAGATCAAGATTAGATCGATGGCTATCACTGCTTCATTATGGAAAGGTGCTTATTCTTTATGTATAGCGAAGTAGCGACTTGTTGGCACATGTCCTCAGTCGCCAGTGGGTCCAGATATAAATGCCATCAAGGAAGGAGCTATGTACATGGGCAATTTTCATTGGATCGATTAAACAACTTGTCAAGTGCAACACCTAGTTGTCTTGCTCCATATCCCATGATCATGGAATTTTTAAAGATCGACGACACAAATTTAAATGTAGAAGGTGGTGCCACTCTGTGTATAAATTAGACATGAAAGCTTCACATGTGAGGAAAAATAGAGTATAATACAGAAGATTTTATCAATTTCACCTTACACAAACAAAGATTTTGAGCTATTCCTAAGCAGAAGCAATTACTAAAGAAGATCGTGCTAAAGTTTGGCAAGTTTGTGAAGTAGTTTGTTCGCAAAACAATTGTAGGAATACAGAGGAAAATGAGGATGACATTAAAGTAAGTAATCTTGCTATAAATATCTATGGGTTTTTCAATTCTATAAAACATAATAAAAGATGCCTTCAAAGAAGGGACTTTTAGGTGAAGTAAATTACTTGGATAGAAATGTACATGATGACTTGCTTGAGTTACTACCTAAGTGTACTATAGAGATAGTGCAAGTTAAAAATTTGACCTCATTAAACCCTAGGTTAAGGATAGTTGATGGATTATATGATAAGGGTAATTGGGTCTAAGATGCTCAAACTTTGAAAATTGGTTTAAATTTGTTCAAGAAATGGTTTGCAGAAAGGAAATTGTATGCCCCACATGCCAATGTATAGAATTTCAACCTAAGAAGGCTAGTTGTTCCCAGTATATTCATCGATTATGACCTCCTTGAGGCCATGGAAAAGAGTTATGATCAAGCCACTAGGGTAGTGAGAAGAGTAGATGGTGAAATTCTAATCACCGTCAGTCCAGAAGAGATTAGGGAAGTTTTCTATTTGGGACCTCTCACTAGGCATCATATGCCCATTGATTTGATAGAGTTAGAAAAAGAATATATGTCAAAGAAGGATGTAGTTAGACAAGGTGCATTGAAGGCCCACATTGGAAGAATTGGAACCATACCAACAATAACATCATCCTCTAAAGAACCTTTCAAGAAATCATGCTTCAATGCTAGGGTAGTAGAGATATATAGGACCCTGTGTAGAGTTTTTGGAGAGGATGAAGAAGACTTTATGCCTGTGAGTTTTATGTATATGATGACTCAAATTTTTTCATTTTGTGTGGAAATAATTTTTGATTTTGCTTCTTATCTGGTTGATGAGATTCACAGTGGATTGGTGGGGATTGCAAAGGGCAAGGTGGAAAAGGTTTGGGGCCAATATTCCCTATTGATGCACATGTTTCTATTTAAGGGGACTACATACTTTGGTAAAGAAATAGTTCTGAATAGAGAACAAGAGGGGGAAGCACTGTCAGTTCAATTATGGAGTGCATATATGACTGGGGAGGCAAAAAATGCTAGTTTTGTTAGATTTGACAAGTACTTTGCCTCAAAACTGAGATGCCTCATATTGAGTGACAATCCCAAAATTCCAAAGGCACTAATGCACCTTATTAGGCCTATGAAAAAACCCCATAATCTAAAAGTTTCACATGATTGGGGAGATATTATCCCGTATTAAGTTTCAACTATTATTAGAATTTATGGATTCAAGGGAACACCCAATGTACTACCTTACCAAGTGCCCATAAAGGTAGGAGTAGCTAAATTTTGGTGGCAGTTGGGAGGAGTAGAAGAAGCCTTTTTGCACAAAAGGGGAATAGGATCAATTTTTCCCACTTGCACAGTAGGCCACCAATTTGTAATAACCAAGGAAGGGTGGGTCTTCCTCTACAAATTTTTGGAGTAGTATAAAATGGCAGTATCTCACTCTCATTTTTATGATGCTAAAGGTTTCTTAAATTCAGCCCTTAGGCATAGGATCAAGCTTCATCTAGTTAAGCATGGATTCTATTTCCTTGAAGATGCAATAAGGAATGAGTACTCTCTGTAGGAGCAAGAAACAAAGAAAGAAAAATGGAGAGTCTATTCAAAATTTTTTTATTTTATTAATTGTTTTGACAAAGGTTACAACTCTCTTAGTAATGTTGTAACTACTGCAGATAGAATAAATAAGCTTATGAGTACATTCCTCAAAATAATGGAGGTAATGAATGAGAAGAAGCAACATTTCATTGATTCTTTTCTAGATAAAGCCAGGGAAATTATGAGAAGATTGGGTTTTACTCCCAATATAGTGGCAGGCCCACTAGTTGTGCAAAGGAGTATAGGATATACTATCATTCAAGATCAAAGGCCCATTGTGAATAAATGAAAATAGACAGTTGAATCTACTAGTGCTGATTTTAAAGAAAGGCCACCTGAACCCTCTCCTAAGAGAAGAAAGATAATAAGGGAAGAGGAACCACATGATGAAAGCTACTCACCTTCCCAAACCCCTATCAGAATTGAAGAGGAGCATCTCACTGATGAGAAAATTAAACAAATTGGATCACAAGGGGGAGTCTTTGTTACCTAGGCAGATATTAATGAAGGGAACCCCTAGGAGCCTCCTTTGCCAAGTTTTGAGTTAACTATAGAAGATTTTAGGGGAAGGGAATTAGACCCTATTTTGGAACAAGGCATTCAACAATTTGTGTTTGATGATAGTTTTGTAAGGTCTAGGGCTTTCCATCAGTTTTCTTGGAGGGAAAACATGCACATTTTTGAGAAAAGATGTAAAAATACAAAAGTAGAGCATCCAAAAATGGATGAAGCCTCCATTAAGAATCAAATAAAGAGAAAATGATACAAGAGGTCTAGAATATAACCCTTGAAGAGGGGAGATAGATGGTAAAGGATGTAAATATTTTATTATTTCCCAATTGGGACATTGCTGATGCCTTGATTTTTAATTCTATGTTAAATAATTTGGGATTGCAAGATCCAAATAAAAGGAAGTTCTTGGGAACTACATTTAGTAATGACCAAGCTTCTTTTGTTATGTGGTCATTAAGAAGAGGATCTAGGGCTGCTCCATCATAGCCTGATGATTCAATAATAATAGGGAGTATCATTTTGAGAAGAGTTGTTGATACCTCACATGTACAGGTAGCCCACATGAATGTGGATTATTCTCAATTTTGCTTGGCTACTACAAAGAGGGAAGAAGAGTAAATGACTGAGCTACAGAGCAAGTATGAAATAGTGGTGGATGCTTACCATAAAGAGGTAAAAAAAAGAATTGTGCTTGAGAACAAGCTATTGGGAAAATCCACTAGGCCAAGAATAACATACCCTTGCCCCCCAGTTGAACCCTTCAAATCCACCCCCCTCATAGAAATACCAGATACACCCCAAAAGCCACAGTACTACACTGCTGAGGATTTTGAAGAAGAAAAAGGTAAACTATGGGCCTTACATGTAGAATTGGAATCCAAATATGAAGATAAACTAAGAAAAGCTCCCACATATTTGGGGGACAAAGTTGAATGGCCACTAATTTATGATCAGTTGGCCAGGGTCATTAGTATCTAGGAGGATTTAAAAGCCAATGATGAGGCTCTAAAGCCTATTGTGAATAAATGGGTAAGAAGGGAGAAAGCAATAACATTTTTGTGTTTCTCTATTATAGATGATTCTTTTGATCAAATTGAAAAAACATTTGATATTGTTTTTGATCTTGCTGATTTTGACAATAAAAGGATTCATTTACAAAAAATAATAGTAGGCTACTTGAACAAGTACAAGAGCCAAAAATTCATTTTGTTTCCTCATGTCCTAGATAAAAGAAATAATTTGAAAAGCAAAGAGGAATGGGCAAAAGAACTTGATGATTTATTATGTTTAAGAATGAATCAAGTCATAAATGAAACTAGGCATGCATGGTGGGCTACCAGAATAGAAGAAATGGTGAAGGCCCAAATATTCTTTGATTCTTTAAAAAAAGAATTTGTTGCTATTGATAATGAGGCTGAATATATATTATAGAGATAGAGGGATATTTTGCAATTCAATTGGCTAGATGACATATTATTTGACAAGTGGATGGTAGAAATGGCTCTTGGTGAACGGTTTGATGAAGATGAAACTAACAGTGATGAGGTGCAGGGTGAGGAAATCCAAATCTTTGACACCGTCACTACTCAGGCCCAACCAGAAGAAGAGGAAAAGAATAATCTGTCACTTTCAATTGCAGACCTAGGACCAGAGGATGCCAATACAACTAAAGAAGGGAAAAAGGTAGAAGTTGTTCCTACCATATAGGATAAAGATGGTGAAAGCCTATAGGTTGAGGCTAATGTGCCATCATCAAAACAAACTTCATCGCTGGCTAACTTGGTAGTTGCATACAAAGAGGGATCAAAATTGCAGCCAACTCAGTAGCGTTAGAAGATGTGATAGAAGCTAACCCACCAAAAGGAATGTTTTGATGTAGAGATCTTTTGTTACCCACTTTTTTGTCATTTTTCGATAGGTGCATGTAAATATTTCTTGTAAAGGACACCTATCACTTTCTCTTAGCCTGAAGCTTATTGCATCTCACACTATATAAGTGAGATTATAGGGCTAGAGAAAGGGTCCAAATTCTATTTTTTCTAAGTGATTTCTTAGTTTGTTTTTGGTCCATTGTTTGGAGAAAGTTTGTGATATATTTTCTCTATTAGTTTCTGAGAATACATGAATAATAGAGTGATCCCTATGTTTCTTCCTAAGGTCATTCTAAGTTTACTGTAAATGTATACAATTTTCAAAGAAAGTGAATACAAATTATGAGTTTTCCCCATATCAGTTCTTTCCAAATCTTGTCTCCTTTTGATTACTTGGTTATCTTGATATTGTATAAGTAAAGGCTTGTGCAATTGAATGCAATCCGGTTAGGTTGTATATCTACTCATCACTCCTATTAATTCAATGGATTAAGTAAAAGCTTTGATGAATTTGATAAGATTTTTGTAGTGGGGGAAAGGATTTTTGAGTGATGACTTCTCATAAGAATTGCTAATAAAAAATTTTGTAAGGCAACAAATTAGATCTAAGGATTTTTTGTAGCCTTTGAAGCCCAGTGGATTAGGTACTAGTCAAATTGATTCAGCTAAAAGAGAAATTTATCATAAATGGTTTTTAGATGCAGAATTATAACCAATTTTACTTTTATTTCTTGAAGATTTTCAAAGTTGGCCTGTACTTGTTTGCATGGAATGTTTTAGGTTCAGTTAGCCACTATTGTTGAGAACATCTATAGACCTATAGAATAATTTTGGCTAGATTTTTTATACGGGATGTGTTTAGAAAATTGTCATGAATTATGCATGTATTTGAGGATTTGAGATGAGAATTAGAATGAAACTAAAAAATCCTCATATAGTGTTTCCTAGTCTTGAACCATCCCTGGGTATACCCACCCTGGTTTTGCAGAGCCATAAGAGTAGAAAACCACCCTTAGTTTTGTTGAAGTTGGGCCCAAATGGTTTGCACATACAATTGTTAATAAGAATTGGCTATTCTTTAGATTGTTTGAGTAGTGTCATCTTAGTACTGAGCATTTTGTTGTTTAGTAGTTTTTCAAAGCACCAACAACTCTGACACTTGATATTTGGGTTTTAGTAATTTCCTTAAACTATTACTTATTTCCTAAATCTTTTACATTGTTATTGATAAATTTGTGGTTAGTAATCAGGTAGTAACATAAAGGTTATATAGTTAGAAAATCACTATACATGATTTTTTTTTCTCATAAATTTTAAAAAAGAGGCGTGAATTGTTGATTTTTAACCCCAATACCAAATAAAAAAATGACCACCACCTTATGTAATCACATAAAATATTTGCTAGTCATTAATGCAATTGTGACCCACTTATTGAGAACCTTGGCAGCAATTCTCATCACTCTTTCAAGAGATGGATTTGGTCTTATTATCACTATTGTTGTTGTTGGAAGTCTTTATTAGGAAGCAAGATACTTGGGGGGGGGGGGGGGGGTTGGGTGTGGGGTGGCTGAATCATGATTTATAAAACTTTTCATTTCTTAAAAAAAATAACAAAATAGTTGTATTCACTCCTTATCCATCTTATATCTAGTTCATGTACCATATAAGATCATAAATCGTAAAGCTGAAATAAATCTAACTATGCATGACATCCATCAAGATGAAAATGTCAACACATTGTATATGTGAAATGTGGGCCTCAAATACTCACACACACTTCAATATGGTCATTATTTGAGAGATCATCCTAGAATAAATATGAGATTATTCATCTGAGTATCCCAATAGTGCAACCTATTGCCTTCTAACTAGAAGGATTTTGCCTTTGCTCTTAGAATGAGAAGTGGGCAACCAAACCTCTAATATAAAGAATTTTACAAAGCTATATGAGAATCCTATTAATCTATACACAATGAATTTTAATCTAAGAACAAATGAAAGATATTATGTTGATCTCAGATTGGTTTTGACAAGTGAGTTTCAACACACTTAAGCCATTTACTAAGTTCATGTCAAACTAGTAATACATGCTAAGAACAACATGTAAATATTAGACCATTCTGAGTTATAGTGAGTGTTGAGCCACTCATGTGCCAAATCGCTTAAGTGATCAGTAGAAAAACCATGCCGAGTGATTTAGGAGCCAAGTAAATAGTGGATGCCAAGCAATGCAAGTGTTGAGTCATGATAGGAGGATTAGTGCATGTCAAGCATTAGAGACTTCAAATGCCGGGTAAGATAGTTTTGACATACTTTTTTGTAATGTCACAAATAACTATGTAAACCATTTTTGAGCTGACTTAAGATTGTATTTCATTATTTTGGAGATAAGGAAAAATCTCTAGTTGGATTCTTTATGAGATTACATGCAAACAATCATAAAATGGGAAGCATTAAGTAGCAAAATGGATGAATATCAGTGATAGATTCATTCCAAACCCTTAGCCACCAAAGTCTTCTTAAGCAAGATGAAACCCAAAACTCTTTATGAATGAGTGTGTAAGGAATTGAAGGAGCAAAGAGAGAAGTTTGCATGCATAAACAAAGCATTCATGGTGACTTAGAAGTTATGAAGAGAGAGTGAATTACATAATCAGTTAGAGAAAAAAAAGTATAGAGACAAGGATACAAAATTGAGACATTTGATTGAGAAGGATCAAAAACACATTTTTTAGAGGCAATTTTTTATCAAGCAAGAAAATGCCAACCATGGGATCTATGCTAAGACATTCTAATAGGTGATTTTAGTCAAATCTCTTAATAGAGTAGTCCTGATAGACTATATGAAATCTTTTAACATGGTGCTTACTTAGTTGTAAGTTGAAGTCCTCTAACAAGGCACACTTGTAACACGGTGTTGAAATCCTTTAACAAGGTGAGACCTAATAGTATTTGTAAGCATTTAAAAGGGCAAACTTTTCATAGGGTAGATCACGACTCATGATAAAAACATTATAACTTCATTGGATACACTTTATTGTTGCAGTAGTGAAGATTTGTGGGTGTCATCCCCACCCTTGTTTCACCTTCTCACTTGGAGAGTTTCTAGGTAATCATATTTGGTGTTATGTGTGTGAATGCTTACATGTTTACATGATTTAGATGTATATGCTTTGCATGTTCTTTCATTTTTCTCATTGAATGCATGAGGTATATGTGTGGTGAAAGTTTTATGGGTTTAAGTTTAAACTATTGATTCAACCCCTTTCTTAGAAGTTTACCTTTCCTATTCTAATTCCAACAATTGGTATCAGAGCCTTGTTCTCTAAAAGAGAAGCTTTGCAGCTTTGAGGAAATATCTTGAAATGGAAGTCTACAAGTTAGTAAAGACTATTGAGAACTAGGAGATTGAAATACATCCTGTTGGTGCTCAAAATTGAGTTCCCATTTTGAGCGTCCATTTAAAATTTTGAGTCAAATTGAGCCCCTTTAAATGCCCATAAATGCATGTGTACCTAGTTGTACCCTTGAGCCCTAGAGGTGTTCAATGTTTCTAACACCTTCCATTTAGCCTATCTACCTATTCCATCAAGTCAAATCATCATTCGAAGTCATTTGGCAAAGTCCTGTTTTAAGCTAGTGTTAAATTTGCATTTTCACCCAAGTGTCAAATAGTGACAGGAGGCTGTGTTTGCAATCAAATATATCACACCCATAAATGTTTCAAGATTTTTTGCTTTGGGAGTGTTTAATGTCCATACTTGAGAACCTATTTTTCATATTTTGAGTCATTTCAAGCCTGTTTAACCAGGTTTTGAATCCCTCAAAGTTGGTAGTTTACTGTTTTCACACATTTGCAAATTGCACACTTTTTTGTGAAGCCCTGTTTGACATGTTATAACTTTTGACTAGTTGACCAAAATGCTAAAATTCCTTTTTTGTTGAATTTTAGACGTCAGAGACTTGTTATGTTTCAATTTTTAAGTCTTGAAAAATCCATTTGATAAGTTTTCAAACACGATTCCAAATGTAATTTATAACTTTAAACTGGTGTCAGCATTTGTAGATTTGTTGAAACCCCTATTCAGGACGTCATAACTTGAAATCTGTGAAAGGTAAGATTGAATGGATGGTACTACTATGTTGTAGTCCAAAAATACTTTAAGTGTACCATTTTGCAAGTTTTGACGAATCCATATGCACACTTTTCCAGGCCAATTCCATTTGCGAAAATCACTTTTCTGCCATTGCCTCAATCTGCAAAATCCAAGTAGCCCACTTTAAATGCTCGCCAAATGTGTCTTGTTATTCTTCATGAGCACAAATAATTTATCCATAATGTCCTCATGAAAAAGAATCAATGTCCTAGCTTTTGTCTTCCTAAGTGTCAGTTTGCCCAATTTTCCAAGCCAACCTCGAAGCAAATTTATTTTTTTCTGACATGTTTGCTTGTAGGTAGTTTTGAGAGGTCAACTTCGACAGTGTATATATTTTGACCCTGGATTCATCATGAGATGAGATCTGACGGGGTAGAAGTATGCAGAACAAAGATTCAGTATACCAGATTTCAAAGCATGGTTAGAGGTTTGGATCAGTTTTCAAAGGCAATCAATAGACCTCTTGGCATCCAATTGACAATTTGCAAAACAGTGATAAAATGATTTTTTAATGATCAATCCATGATCAAATGTGATTCAAATTAGTTCAATAGGTCAGTGGGCTAGTTTGAGGGTTTAGTTGTTCGAAAATGAAATTTTTTTTAGCTGGACCCACTCTGAGGCTTGACTAATTTACACCATATCTAAGGTGAGGAATGAATTTCTTAATAATGAATTATGAGGAAATGAGGGATACCTGGTGGTGTAATGAATCTAATAAGTGCTTGATTGGAGGCCCATAGAGAAGTTTTTTCAAAACAACGTAGATATTATTGAGGAAGTCCAAGAAGGCTTGCTTGGGTTTAAAGGATAATAAGAGATAACATTAGCTTTGTTCAATATGATAAGCCGCAACACTCTTTTAACTCTCAGTAACATAAAAAGAGAGAAAATAAGTGCAACTTCTAATAAAATTATAGATATTTCTCTATACCTCCATTTGTTTCTAGCTATCTAAAGAGCTCAAATAAGAAGCACTTTGAGATTGAAAAAGGAGGGATTGGGTACCTAATGGTCAAGTCATGGCAAAGAAATAAGAGATTAGAACTAATTTATGGATATTGTTTTTCAATTTATGATTTCATGCCTGAAGAAGTTTGGTAGGCATTGAAAGAAAGGGGGAGTTCACATACAACCCAATGCCTCTTCATGTATTTGTGAGCAAAGGAACCAAGTAGTCATGCATTTAGAAAGAGCCCAAGTGGAAATGTTACATGAAGGTGTAGTCAAGCCAATTGAAAACAAGAACACCCACATATAGGCAATAAGAGGTGTCAAAGCTCAACTCATAGAAACACACACATCTAAGAAAAGAACTCATGCATGTAGCTGAAGGTTTCCATGCAACATGAGTAAAAACATCATGAACAATCCAAGATACATCACACCAATCTGGGGCTGACCATAGAGGGAAAACATTTTAAAGAGGACTCTACATATAAGATATAGAAATGTGCATTCAAAATAAGTTGCAAACTACAATAAGAGCCTCACGCAAATGTGAGTAGGAACAGACATAAGGGACATCTCCACGCAATGAAGAAGCAACCATAGGTCAAGGATGAAATAAGACACCTCAAATATAAAAGAGCACCTTCATGCATATAGTAGATGAAGAGGGTAGTCAACAACATTAAGAAGACTTTTGTGCAAGTCTGAAGTGGATTTTGTACATTAAAGAAGGCCATCAACAATCAAATCCATAGCTAGTTAAAAGAAAAGAGCCACCCATAGCTCACACCTAGCAATAGAGGTTACACATCAAAAGACCATGCCAATACAAAGAGCATCTATGCAGGGGAAGCCGTAGTGCACAGGGAAGGATATAACAAGAAATTTTATCTCATATTTGCTGTGTGGGGAAAATTATTATTTTTAAATACTCCAACAAGAAAAACTAATGTGTCTTAGAAGACACATGGATTTTGAAGTTGTGTTCATGCATGTGGACCCACCATTCCGACCGACTAGCTGGAAATATGCAATAAATTTTGATGCAATATACCAAGCAAGAAACTGATGATGTCAGCAAATCTAGGTGACCCTAAAAGTCAAAATCTGGCTAGTCGCTAGCTAGAAAATCCAAAAAAATTGGCTAGCAACATAGTGAGTCACTAGGAAAATCCAGAAATTTGGTGAAGACAAATGAGTTTAGATGGAATGAGATTATGACACATGTCTAGATCCGAGGGTCGTCGCTAACTTGCCAAGTGAAAATTGCACAAAAGTTACCATAATGACATAGCAAGGATTGATGCAGTGATGACACATGGCAGCAGGTCTAAAGATGCACCAAATCATGCCATGTGGTAGATCTGATGGTTCTCGTTAACTCACTATAAGAAAGATGTAGGGAAAATAACATAGTGAAGTAGCGAGAAGATGATATGTGGCATTGATGAGGATGTCTAGTCAGAATGTGACGTGTGGCACTGCTCAAGTATGAGCCAATCAAAAGATGACACGTGTCAAGCATGGTCAAACCAAGTTTGACTCGAATGGAACTTGTGAGGGAAAATTCAAAAGTTTTAAAAATTTAAATTTTAAATATTTTCCTCCAAATGTGCAGGTCAGACATTTTAAATAATGTCTAAACTTTATTTAGTTTAAACTTTAATGAAAGTTTAATTTTTTTGCAAAAATAATGCAAACCTGTGAATGGGACTCAGAACTTCAAAAGGCCATATCATGGGCAATTTTTAACCAAAATGGGCACTCCAATATACCATTGGAACCAAGATAAGATGAACTTTCCAAATATGAGGTTGGTTTTTGCATAGGCATTCACTAGTTCATGTTGTAAGACAATTTGTGTTTTCCAGGGCATTGGCAGTGGAATGAGTAGATTTCTTCATTGATGACCAAAATTAGTTACATCCTTTCATTATTAGATTTCTGAGATATTTTGATGCCTTTGAGAGGTGAAATGATGGAGATTTGATTTTTAGTTAGAAGAAGTTAGAAAGAGGTTTTTGATCTTCTTGGGAAGAATTTCTAAAGAGACACATGTCAATTGCAAATTAAATCTGGGAATTGTCTTCTCCATATTTATTCTTTCTTCTTCTCTGAAAAAAGGTTGTTGGTTGGTTTTTTTTTTTTAGTTCTTGGAGCTCTACTCAGGCTGTGAAAGCCACACACCCATCATTTCTCCGTTGTATTGAGTAGCATTTATGTTTTATGTAGATAGTTATGTTCTGTTAGGTGATCTATGAGTTAATTTCTGTACATTTCATGTATTTGATTTCAAGGAAAGTAAATAAAGAGAAACAAAGGGTTTCAAATTTAGTCTGAATCTTGTCTCCTATTCATGAATGCGTAATTTCTTCTATTTTGTGATCAAAGACCATAGATTAGGTTGCATCTCATTTAGTGGTATATGTGATTGAAATACCTTGCAGATGGAACAAAGAGCCATTTAATTTCTTGGTGTTTATCACAGGGTTTGCAAATCGCATGATGGGATAATTTGAGTATGAGATTCAAATATGAAGCAAATGTTTGTTCACAAAGTGAAGGATAGATTAGAGATCTCGATGTAGATATATGTCTGAGGTTTCCAGGAGATGTATAGTTGTAATTCATTTAATTTCCCAATAGATAAAGCACTAGTTAGAGATAGGATCATTAAGTTCTATTGCTCATACTTGGGTCTTGTTGTTATCAACATATTTAATCAAATTTCCCTTTTATGTTGAAAGCTATTCAATGTTAACCTGCACTTAGCTTGCTAGTTTCATGAGTTATGTTCTTAGCTATTTCATGCTTTTGATTCTTGGTTAAGTATAGAAGATTTAGGGGTTTTTATCTGATTTACATTAGATTCAGTGTATTCTTTTATTAATGGTACCATATAAAGAATCTATAGGTATACCCACCTAGGCTTTGTAGAGCCTAAAGTGCAGAAGGAGTGTAGCCTTATAGTTGGCCCAATGTCTAAATGGGCATGTTGAAAATGGGAGTTAGCTGCCCCTAGATGTGTTTTGTTCTCATTAGGGTAATTGAAAATTGGTAACATTTTCAAACACCAACACATCTCATACTACATCAACTGAATCAAGCAAGAGAAGATCTAAATAATTCCTTGAAGAGAAGTAAAGAAATTTCTATTGTGGAGAATGACACATAATACAAAGAGATATATTGGTATGTGAGGTAACTGAACAAAAGAATAAAGCTATGGAAGACAAGGTCATGATTGAAGAAGACAAAATAATTTTGGGTAGTAGATTGGAAGAGAAGTCAATAGAGCTAACCAAGATTTCCAACATAAAAATGGATACTCTAAGTCAAATGATGAATGCCAACTATGAATTGAATGTCAAGGACATTGAGATAACTACATTCAAGTTGAAAAATAAACAATTGTAGAGTGACCTAAAGAGAGAAGGATTTTTTTGAAAGTTTTAACAAACCAAATGAAGCCATAAAATACTTTGAAAAATTATTGAGATCCCCTATATCCAATAATGATACATCAAGACTGGGTTACATAAGCACTAAAGAAGGAGAATCATCCAAAAATGAAGAAGTAAGGAACAAAAAAGGTAAGAACTCCAAACCTACTTGTCATAATTGTGGTAAGAAAGGACATACTGCTAATATGTGTAGGAGCAAGACTACAACTCAAAATGTCAAGCCTAAGAAAATGATTCATTTTCATAAGTGTAACAAGCAAGGTCATCAGGCACATGAATGTAGAACTAGGACCATGCATACACAAAGATTTGAAGGATTTTGCTACAATTGTTAGATGTATGGACATAGAGCTTTTGAATGCAGATCCAAATCCATGTGGTCATCAAACAAGTAAAAAAAAGGTAAGGAACAATGAAAATTCTTATAATTGGGATTATAATACAAGATATACCTATCATTATTGTCAAGAACATGGAAATCTTTTTGAGAATTGTATTAGGAAACACTTAAAGTTAACTACCAAAGGAAGTTGAGCCAAGCCACATGTTTCAGCTGTTTGAAGACTGGTCACATTAGTAGGTATTGTCCAACTAGGTCAAAGACACCAAGTTGTGAATTTGATAAACGTAAAGGTAAGGTAGATATTGAACACATTAGAGATGAGATGAAAAAGACATGGAAGAGAAAGGATATTTGCAACACATTAAATGGAGAAGGGATCACTTCACCCAATGGGTCAGGTGATCCCACCTCATCAAACTAGCTAGTCAAGAGGTATGTGGGACTAATATTTAAAGGCTATATCATACATTAGTTCCAAAAGGAGATAGTACTAAAAGGACTACATTAGCATGAATAAAGATGTAAGATGTTGATAGGAATTCAAGATAAATCTTTAAGTTTTTCATGTTGTTGCTGAGAATGAAATATTTCTTATATGTGTTAAGTGGAATGTTAGAAGATGCCTAGCTATCAAATTAGATAGTTGATGTTGTGCTCCTAGTGGTTGCTGAGTGATGGAAATGTCATTGGATGCAAAGTGAGCCTAAAATTGGTTGATGCTAAGCTTACAATTGTGTAAGCACTCAACATTAAATGCAAGGTTTTTAAAGGGTATTTGATCAATTTTCACCTCATTTTTCATCATTTCAAATTTGAGAAAGAGGAAGAAAAGTAGAAGGTGATCTAGAAATCCATTTAAAGTAGTTGCAAGAGATTTTAGTAGTTATCTGAGATTTCACACTAGTTCATCATATTTCACAAGGTATTTATCAAAAGCTGAGCTACATAGTTTAATTTGTTTATAAAACCCTATTTTTACTCAATGGCATTGAGTTCAAAGAATGTTGATAGGAAGGAAGCTTTAAATGTATAGTTAGTAAGTAATGAATGTAAGCAACCCATGTTTGAAGCCATTCTTGACATTGCATATAAGCAAGACTCTTCCAACTCATTATTAATGATTCTACCAAATGTAATAATGGTACAAGATGTGAGAAAATTCTATAACTACAAGATTGGTAGCATTGGTGACATGGAGATTAGGGAGGCATATTAAAAACTTCATGAAAATATTTTTTTGAAAGAAGAGTTCAAAATTATTGAGAAAAAGGAATTAACATGAGCCCTAGATTTCCAAATGTGTTTAAGAAAGAGTGGATTAGAATAGTGCTTAGCCAAATCCATGATGGTTCCTTATGGCTAGAGAGTAGGCCTATTTAAATAACTAAGAGAGTAATACATAGGGCTACTGGCTACCTAGCCCTAGATTGGCCTAAGACACTGAGAAGTGATTCCAAGGAAATGATTGAAAAGAATGTTGGACCTATCTAGAACAAAAGAGGTATGAAAATAGACACAATCACTGATCCTCTTATTAACTTTTCTATATGGGTAATATCACACAAGTTTTATCAATCCAAATGATTGAATAGTGTACCCTATATAGCTATGGATGTTGGATACAAGATTGTTAAGAAAGATCATACATATGATCTAGTAGAACTACAATCGCAACAACTAATGGAGAACCTTAGAGCAATCAAGAAAACTAAGAGTGCACAGTGAAATTTTTTTTCAATTTTGATTTGTATATTATTTTATATACAAAACACATTCTCCTCAATTGGTACTATGGGATGGAAGACCAACAGATCTACTGTAGTACAAATTGGTGAATACATTGAGTAGCTAGGAGAGAATTTTGAATCCTTAATGACTAGTTACTTTTAAGATTTCTAGAAGTCAATGAAGGAGAGACTAAGAATACCAATATCTTTAGTTGAGAAACATTATAATGATGTATGTTTCCTTGTTGATGTTGATTGTACATTTTTACAAGCTGCCACACCTAGGGTAAGATGGTTGAGACCCTTAGGCTATGAGATAAATGTAGATGAAGCCTTTGTAGCTATAACAACTCTAGTAGTAGAAGAGGTAGATAAAACTATAGATTTTTTTGGAAACTATGAGATTGTAAAGTCTAGATTACCATGGATTTGAAAATTGCTTCAATTATTAAGAAGGATGAGCTAGTAAAGAAATTGAAAGCCAAATTTGGAGAGGGTGTCGAGGAGGAAGAGGAAGAGGGAGAAGGAATTCAAGTACAAGGACCTCTAGTATTGACATAGGGCATGGGAGAAGATAAAGAAGAGGAGGAGATTGAAGGTGCTGAGGGAGAAGAAGTCGAGGAAGCACCGACTCCTACCAAGAAAAAGAAGAGGAAGGCCAAGGCACAACCTATGGAAAGGACTAAGAAAATTGTCAAACAAAGTTAGCCAAATCCCACTACACCTACAAAAAAAGACATCACATGTGCTACAACACAAAAGGCCAAGGAAAAGACAAAGAAAACATAACAAGGAGGTCAAGAGAGAAAGAGACCAAGAAGGAAGTAGGTGGCACAACTAGAGTCTAATGAAGATTAAATAGAGTTAGATGACAACAACCAATTTAAGGTGGTGAGTCACAATCCTCTCAGATCTTGAAAATTTATCTGAAAATGTTAAGAACAATGAAAATCTATCAAGATTTAGTCATGTTGATTTTGAAAAATTGGGTAAAGAGGAGAAAAACCAAGTGGAAGAGGACCTATATGCCATGATGGAAAAATTCAAGACAACACCACTAGAATTTTCCAACTTTGTACCAATGAGTCTATATGACATAGTTGAGAAAAACTGACATTATTGTCTAAATTTGAAAAGATAAATCAAGGAGACCACACTGGCCCAAGTAATACCTGAATTAACTTGGGCAAAAATTTCTAAGGCTATAAAGAAATATGTAGTTAGGTTCACAACTAAATATAAAGCCTTTAGCATTCTACAAAATAATATTGAGGATGTTGTCAAGAAGTCAACACAGATATGAAAACTCATTTATGGGTTAACCACAATAAAGAAAGGAGAAACTCAACCTTCTAAGATTAAGGATGATGTTGAAGAAGATGATGAAAATGATAATACTGATGGAGGAGAAATAGAAATATAAGAAGATGACAAGGCAACAACTAAGCATGAGCAGCAAGAAGAACAAAGTGTGTATGACACACAATTGCCAAGTGTTAGTCCTCCATATAACACAACCAAGACTACTGAAACAATAATTTTCAAGGATGTCTTTGATCTATCAGCTCAAAACATCAATCCTCATACTAAAGAAGATTTGAAGAATATATTAGATTAATCTACACTACAGACCAAACCTTTTCGTAATCCTATTTTGGTAAGTGTAGATGAACTACAAAATTTTTTTATTGATGTTGCAAGGAAAAGGTGAATCTACAAGAACCACCTTCTATTGCCCTTCACTCACTAATGTAAATTTTTTTGTCTAAATTCTAGAAGCTACATCTACCAAGATTAATACAATTGTTAAGATTGATATTGTTGAAAATAAGATAGCAGAAGAGCAGGATATGACTATAGGACAACAAGAAACACATCAAATAGACTTATCTACATCTACAACACAAGGACAAGGTGCAAGTCAAGTCATAGTGGTAGACCAGGGAAATCCTAAAGAGACAAAGCTATTACCAAAGGTGAAGGATCAAGTTTCCATCCAAGCTCTAGTAGCCTTACCAGCATCTAGCACTCCTTCCACAGAAACTCTTCAGAAGCCAAGCACATATGCTACTCCATTACAAATCTTAGTGTAAAGCCAAAGTTCATGAAAGGTTGAAAAATTAATTCATTATGGAGATATAAGCATTTATGAAGAAATTTTTTTACCTAAATATGATTATGATACTATGACATTAGAACAAATAGGCATATTATAGAAGGCATTAGAAATGAAAAAGCATCAAGAAATGCTTAGTAGAGAACATAGGTAGAAGTAGGCACTTAAAGACATTAAGGACATCTTTCTAGATGCATTTAATGTACCGACTCCTAAAGAGACCAAAACACTAATAGAGCAACTGGAAAATATAGTGGAGAAGGTTAGTAATGAAAACCTTGATACTAATGCCAAACTATTAGAATGGCCAGAAAAGAAGTTCCAAAACAAATTGAATGAGAAAATATCTAGTGACATAGAACTTACACAAGTTGCATTGGAAACTAAGGTTGAGGATGTGAAGAAAGTACTTGAGAACATATTCTCATTGTACACAAAATTATGTAATCTAACACTCTTCACCCAAGAGACTAGAAGTCACATTCTGAGTCTGGAGAGCTAAATTTTTGCATTAGGTGCATGACTACCAATGAATCTAGCTCAGAGTGAGAAGCATTTTAGGAAATTGCTTCAAACACAAAGGTAGTTAGCTATATTAACAACAAATGAGGCTAACATAAGAGCCAAACTAACTAGCATACAAGCAACCCTCACCCAACATATGGAAATTTTCCACAAGGAACTAGGCTATAACGAAACTCTATTGAAGAAAAACCCCAATATTTCTACTTTAGATGGTATAGTTGATGTAGGAGCATCCAGAGGTATAAGGTAATCTTGTGTCAACCAAAAAAAATGTACCTAGACATAGTTTCTGTTTCATGTGTTTTCATTTTTGGATACCCATTTGGATCAAATAAAGGTTCCAACTCTCATAGTTCCACTATTAGTGTTATGGGTTAGAGTTTTTAAGCACCTTGGGATACATGTAAATGCTAGAAAAATAGGAATATGTAATTGAGCCATAATTATGGTGATTTAGAAGGTTTAAATTGGAGGGATGATTAAAATTTTAGTTTAGAACATTCCAGAAAAGAATCGGGTCAAAAGGCTGCATGGTTTGAAAGTTATCGCAGTTTTTTGGTTTTTGGAGACCTCCTAAGAATGCTTGTCTAGGGAAATAAATGAACTCATATAGGGCCAAAAAATGGGGGATGAGTGACAGCTCTCTATAGGGCTATAGAGAGCTTTGAGGGCTTTTTGGAAATGTAAACGGTTCGTCAATCAGAGCTACAGTTCAAAAGTTATGCCTCCTGAAAGTTTGGTTACCATTTCTAGATTCTTCTAAATTTGTACTAACTTCTAATGCAACTTCTGGAGCCTTCTATTTTGGTGGTGGGTGCCAACTAACACTTTCTAGAATGTATTCCTAATCCTTAGCCCTTTGGGGTCTATTTAAGAACATTTTTGGCATTGTAAAAGGCAGTTTGGAGTAGAGTTTAAGAGAAGGTACTGGGAGAAGAAATTATCTCTAGATTTATACTATTGTAAGCCCTTAGGGCATGTTTTGAAGTCTATTTTATCTATACTAAATGTATTAGCATAACTAAATAGTTAATAAAGTTTTCCCTTTCCTATTGTGTCCATTTTGTTATCGGGCTTGACCTCATCAATAGTTCACCTTGCTGCTGAGCTTGCCATCAAAATCAAGTCATTCGATGTTGTGTGTGATAATTGGGATGCAGCCCTCAAGATCATATTGGATTTCCATAAATCCTTTTTAGAAAAACACACAATAAGTGTATAATGCATTTGACATAAGTGTCAAAGAGGGGAAGAAATATTTTTTGGGGAGGATAAGAATTTGGGGATAATAAGAACAAAGGGGGAGATATATATTTTTGAGTGAGAAAGAGAAAAAGAAGGGAGATATTAGCTAAGGGAGAGCATGAAAGAAAATAGAGCATGAAGTCAAAATTGAAGTCAAAGTGTATTAGCAGAGACTCATTTACTCAAAAAGTAATATAGAATTTTGGTTATAGAATAGACTTATCAACTTAGGGGGAGTTATCAAAATTTGAGGTATATAAGTTATTGCAAAATCTTGAAATTTTTAAGTTTTTAATATAAGCTAAGTAATGGATATGTTATTCTCAAGAGATCAAGGATATTGATGTATACTCAAGTGTTTTTGAAACTCATGTCAAAGGGGGAGATTGTTGATCTCAGATTCGTTTTGACAAGTGAGTGTCAACACACTTAAGTCATTTACTTAGGTCATGTTGAACTAGTAATACATGCTAAGCACAACATATAAATATTATACCATGTAGAGTTATAGTGAGTGCCAAGATAGACCATGTCGAGTGATTCAAGAATTGAGTAAATAGTGGATGCCAAGAAATGAAGGTGCTAAGACAAATCAAGAGGATCAATGCATGATGAGCATTAGAGACTCTAGATGTCGAGTAAGATAGTTTTGACATATTTGTTTATAATGGAAAAAACAACTATGTAAACCATTTTTGAGCCAACTTAGGATTGTATTTTGATATTTTGAAGATAAGGATGAATCTCAAGTTGGGTTCCCTATGAAATTACATCCAACCAATCAAAAAATGGGAAGGATTAAGTGACAAAATGGATGAATCTTAGTCATAGATTCATACTTGACCTGAAGCCACCAAAGTTTTCTTAAAGGGGATGAAACCCAAAACTCTTTATGAATTAGTGTGTAAGGAATTGAAGGAGAAAAGAGAGAATTTTTCATGCTCAAATAGAGCATTCATTGTGACTTAGAAGTTATGAAGAGATAATGAATTACAGAATCAATTAGAGCAGAACATAGCATAGAGAAAAGAATACAACATTGAGACATCTAATTGAGAAGAATCAAGAACACGTTGTTTAGAGGCAATCTATTTTCAGGCAAGCAAGTGCCAACCACAAGATCTATGTTGAGAAATTCTAATGGGTGATTTTATTTAAATTTCTTAATAGAGTAGTCCCAATAGATTATGTGAAATCCTTTAATAGGGTTCTTACTTAGTTGTAAGTTGAAGTCCTCTAACAAGGCATACTTCTAACATGGTGTTGAAATCCTCGAACAAGGTGAGACCTAATAGTCTTTGTAAGCCTTTAATAAGGCATACCTTTCATAGGGTAGATCATGACTCATGATCAAAACATGGTAACCTTCATTGGATACACTTTATCACTATAGTAGTGAAGATTTGTGGGTGTCATCCCCACCCCAATTTTACCTTCTCACTTGGAGAGTTTCTGGTTAATCATATCTGGTGCTATGTGTGTGAATGCTCACATGTTTACATGATTTAGATGTATATCTTTTACATGTTATTTCAATTTACTCATTGAATGCATGAGATAGATGTGTGGTGAAAGTTTTATGGGTTCAAGTTTAAACTACTGATTAACTCTCCCCCCCGAAGTTTACCTTTCCTATTGTAATTCCAACATATTATGCTAAATGAATGCATATTAATCTTAAATGAGATTCAAATGCAAGAGATTTGAGCTAGAAAATGTATGAAAATGAGTAAGAATTCCAACAATGATTTGATGGATATTTAATTCCACATTTTTAATGAGGAATTGAAGGCTCCTTAAATAGAATTCCAAAATTGACCAATGATCGAGATCAATTGGAATGAATGGTCAAGATATTGAAGAAGATTTAGTTAGAATGGAAAATTCCCTGTGCAAGTGAGGTTAACTAACTTAGATCTGAGTTTGATGAAGAGTTAACTAAGTCTTTTCTAAGTGTGAGAAAGAGTTAACTAAGTTAATTCCAATTCAAGAGATAGTTCATTCAGAATTTCCATTTGGGAACTGAAGATAAGATTTGGAGAGATTATTTAATTTAATCAAATAAGATATGAACTCATAAATGTATAAACTTCAATTAATTGAATAATTGAATTCAATAATTAAAATGAGGACATTATTAAATTAAATGCATTCAATTTGATTAAAGTATAAACACTTACAATAAAATTAAATTAAATCAATAGGTTTAATGTAGCTAATTTGAGTCAATACTTAGAAATTAAATAAAGAGTATGATTAATGCAAAATTAGAATTTTCTACATTTGACAGTTAGGTCAAGTAGTGAGTATCAGAATCAAAATTGCCTAGTAAAATAGAACTTAGGATTGATTGAATAGACCATAATTGGTTTAGCATGGAAATGTGCGAATTTTGGGGTATTACATTTATCCCTCTTTGAATGAATTTGTGAGCAACATGTTCGATTCAAAGAGATTAGAAGTATGATGCCTAGAGCAAGAAATGAGATTGGCTCCATAATTGATGATATGGAGAGAAATTGATAAGCTTTTTAAGGTTATCTCTAGAATGAAGCTTAACCTTAAGAAATCTAGATATAAAAGATGTGGTGAGATTGATTCCAAAATTGATGACACAAAAATCAATTAATAAGCTTTTTAAGGTTATCTACAGAACAAAGCTTAACCTTAGGGGATCCAGATAGAACACTAGATACTGAGATTGATAAGCTTTTAAAGGTTATCTCCAAAACAAATCTTAACCTTAAGGGATCTAGATAAAACACCTAGATACTAAGATTGATAAGCTTTTAAAGGTTATCTCTAGAATGAAGGTTAACCTTAAGGGATCCAGATAGAACACCTAGATATCGAGATTGATAAGCTTTAAAAGTTATCTCTAGAATGAAGCTTAACCTTAAGGGATCTAGAAAGAACACTTAGATACTGATATATGGTCAGATTGGTTCTGAAATTGATGACACAAAAACCAATTGATAAGCTTTTAAAGGTTATCTTTAGAATGAAGATTAACCTTAGGGAATCTAGATAGAACACCTAGATATCAATATGTGGTGAGATTGGTTCTAAAATTCATGACATGAAAATTGAATTATAAGATTTTAAAGGTTATCTTCAGAATGAAGCTTAACCTGAGGGGATCCAAATAGAACACCTAGATACTGAGATTGATAAGATTTTAAAGGTTATCTCCAAAATGAAGCTTAACCTTAGGGGATCTAGATAGAACACCTAGATACCAATATTAATAAGTTTCTAAAGGTTATTTCTAGAAAAAAGCTTAGCCTTATGGGATCCATATAGAATACCTAGATACCGAGATTGATAGCACAAATATTGTCAAATTTCACTGAATTGTTCCCAGAATGATGAGTCAGGATTTAGAGTGTCTCCATACTTGTCCATCAAATAGTGATTGAAATAAAGAGCCTAGAATTATCCCTAGAACAAGGCTTAATTCATAGAAAAATTAGGATCATCTCTAGAATGAAAGTTAATCCTTAGCAAGAATTTGGAATTATCTCCAAAATAGAGCTTAATCCCCTAAAGTCTAGATAGAACACCTAAGTACTAGTTCATAAAAGATAATGAGGCCTATAATGAGTCATAGAATAATCCCTAGAATGAGGCTTGATCCTCAAGAGTCAAGGTTTAGACTGCCCCGATACCTGTCCATCAAACTCTGACCATAAATGTTATAAGATGTGATCAGCTAATTAAAAGATGAGATAGATAACATAGATGCCAAATAGAGGGGAACAAGATGGCCTAAGTGATGAAGACATAAGATTCAAATTGAGTTGAAATTTATATTTAATGATGTAATCAAACTACCCCCTTGGGAGAAAAATTGAAAGATGACACACTAGAATAGTGATGTAGAGCAGTATGTGAATAAATATTTGAAGAAATCAAAACTTCAAAAGAATATAGAAGAGATCAAAATGATTGGAAGAAATTTTGAAACTTTTAAATTTCTAGATTTGATTGTGTATAGTTTTTATTTTATTTTAACATCAATGTTTAAGATCATACTACATGATCCATCATCAAATGCTAGAGAGAAAAGAACATCCTAATGCGAGAGAAAAAAATAGCATCATGTTCTTTTCTCTCTAGCATCTTGATGATGGATCATGTAGTATGATCTGAAACATTGATGTAAAAAAAATTAAAATTAAAAATTAAAAAAACTATACACTATCAAATCCAAAAATTTGAAAGTATTAGCATAGATTGTGGAAATCTAATAGATCTCAAAAATTTTGAAGTCGGTTCGAAGTAATTTTCAAGTCTAAAAGACTAAGTTTGACAAATTTTGACTAGAGTTGACTTGAGTTGTCTTGAGCTAACTTGAGTTTCTTTTAAAGGCAGCCCTTGAGGGTATACATAGTCAATAGGGGAAGTATCAAGTTCTTTGTTTGGTAAATATGTGCTGGAAATATTGGACACTTTAGAAGGTGATGGAATGTTGGAAGAAATAAGTGTCACATTTAAACCATTGCTAGACTTGATTTCATGATGTTGATCCTTCTTGAGAGTAGAATATCTAGTGGATGAGAGCTTAGATTTTTGAATTATGCCATTATCAAAGAGATCTTGGATCTTATTTTTTAGCTCCTTACAATGTGAAGTTTTATGTAAAGACCTATGATAGGCACAATAGTTACTCATAAAGGAAACTCCCACCAAAGTGACCTTAGGTAAAATAATGAGTTTTTCTTCAAGAAGTTCTTCCAAGGTTAATTTATAAGATTTCACCAAAGATGTAAAATCACACTTTGGTTCAAATTTGCAAGGTTTGTTTTCAAAGATACCTTTAGATTTCTTGGGTACATTATTTTCCAAGGGTTTGGTTTCAACATCTAAGAAGTTGATGACTCATTGTCTTTAGAGGAATTGGAATAACTTTACAAGGAGAATGTTCTCAATGATGTGTCTTCTTCTTTTAGTCTTTGAAGTTGAGTGCTTATTGTTTTAATTTTTTTCTTCATGTTTTCAATTAGAATCCCTTCTTCCTCACTAGGAATATTAGACTAGTGTATTTATTACTTGTCATTTTGATGTACTATATTTCAAGTAGTGGCAGGCAAGTTTTAGAACATAAGCTCATTGCAGATAGAGGAATAGCATAATGTTTATAGCTATATACAAGACTTGGATCAAGTTTTGGAAGAGTGATGAAACAAGTTTCCACTCCTTGTTGCAAAAATCATTAAAAAATGACAAAAAGAAAAAGCCTAGACAAGAACCACACAAGAAGATAGCCTCAAAGTGAGATAAGAGTGTTGTATACCTAGGTAGGAGTTTTCTAAGTAATGGCTAGAATAGCCAAAGATTCTGACTATCAGGACATAAAGTATGACAAACATGAAAGGACAAGGACAAGATAATTGAGAAGAGAGACTAGTTAACATGTAGATCACAAGTTGTCAGCTAAGCAAGAAGTCATTGTTTGCCACTATTTGACAATTTTTAGGACATGACCTTTTGCAAAAATTTGTCAAAAACCATGCGAGGAAACATAGAAAGGATGTGAAGATTCAGAACAACAATTTTTTGACCATGTTTCTTGCATGAGAACTTGCCAAGGCTGTGCAAGGACTTGATGATGTTTGGAAAAATGTTGCATGGAGATTTGCAAGGACCCATAGGAAGACTTGTACATAATCATGCAAGGACATGCTAACAAGGTACTTTCTTGTGTAGAATTTTGCAAAAATGGGTGCGAGGATCTAGATAGACTAACAACTATTGATTGGATTTTAAGAGATTTTGCAAGTTTTAGATAGTTTTGGATAGATGGTTGTGTTTATAGATTTAGACATATAGAAAAATGGTTTTCAAGTTTTTGGATAGCATTGTGTTTTAAAGAAGATAGTTGTTTTTAGATAGACATGGAAGGCAAGCAATAGCCAAAAATAATCAAATGAGGACAAAGCAACTCAGAGGGATAGGGGAGTCTTGACCTTCAATTTTTTTGACATATTTAAACAAGTTTAAAGACTCAATAACAAACATGCTTTATTCCTATAATAAAAAATGGCAAAGAAGGAAAAATTTTTGTCTCACAACTTATGTGCATGTGTTCACCTCACACAGATGTGCTACCCCACTATGGGGCACCTATTTTTTTGGTCTATTCCAAGGGCTCAATAACATATATGCTAAATTAACACCCTTGTGGTAGGTTTCAAGCATGTATGCCACCTTCCAATGCCTA
Organism: Cupressus sempervirens; assembly: GCA_028749045.1. Classification (NCBI taxonomy): domain Eukaryota; kingdom Viridiplantae; phylum Streptophyta; class Pinopsida; order Cupressales; family Cupressaceae; genus Cupressus; species Cupressus sempervirens. Next base: position 784,779,144 of record CM053787.1, on the reverse strand, counting down.
AGTACATGCCTATGGTGAGGATATACACGAGAGATTCTTCGCTCTCCTTGCATAAAGATTATGCCCACTTTTAGAGGTGAACCAGGTAGCAATTAGCTAATAATTTTTTACTTGGATTCCATTCATATTAATCACCAATGGATTTTCAAGAAAAAATAAGACCAATAGCCCACACTAGCATCTAAAAATGAACACAATTTACTAGCAAGATTGGGGTTAGTGCTAGCTAGTGCAATTGATAAGCGTTATCAAGAATCAAGAGGAAGAAATTAACATGGCTTTGGGATCTTTCGCTCTAAAAAGCTTCTTTATTTTAGTGAGTTAGAATCTCCAATGGAAGGAGTGTGCTCACTTGGGTCATTCCTAGAGGTTGGATCACTTTGGCAGGCCCTCTAAAAGTTGACTCAGACTGGTGGTTCAAATATAAGGGTCAAAGTTTCTAATTTCCCTCAAGGGGAAAGAGCATACTCCTCTACCTCATCACCTTTCCCAAACATGCAAGACATGTTAATCATAGAGTCAGCTTAATTAATCCCAATTTATCCTTTCTCATGATTTTGATTCCTTGAAAGGAAATAATCATCCCTTGATAGAAATGACTTTTATAGAAGAACCACTAATGTGCTTGCCTCCCTCAAGTACCATCTTTTAGAGGCTTCTAGGTTTCTAATTTACTCTTGGGCATCAGTTCCAAGTAGTAAAGAGCATACTCCTGTATTCCCCTATCTTACACCCTATGAAGTTCACAAGCCTAATTTATACTATGTGTGAAAAGAAATAAAAGAAGACATGACATTTATGTGGGTTCAAAATAAGTCTTTCACATGTGTATCTTTGATAAAAATCTTGTAATCACATAATTAGTATATGTTTCAAGTGTTTTGATAAGGTGTCTCTGATGGGCATCCTACAAACCACTATCAATCTATTTGAAAACTAGAAATTAGAAAGAAAAAATGTTTGAGAGAAAATTGTTAGTCAAAACATAGTACAACTAAATTTTGGAAACTATATTTGCATGCGTTGTTGCAAAATTTCACATGAAATCATGTACAGGTCCGCGCGAGAAACTAATGTGTATCACATGAGAAAGTATGCAATTATACACTTTTTCATGCAAGGAAGTGCAATGAAAGGGGTAAAATCTTTAGCTCTTCATGTGAAAATGAGATTTCTTTCATGAGAATATGCAAAATGATATGGACAAATGTGACAGAGTAATTAAAAATGTAGAAAATAGAGTGAATGAGGCTAGAAACCTTGATTTCTTAGCCCCATGGTGGGCACCAAAAATGTATATGTGAAATGCAAGCCTCAAATACTCACACACACTTCAACATGGTCATTATCTTAGAGATCATCCTAGAATAAATATGAGATTATTCATTTGAGTAACCCAACAGTTCAAACTATTGCCTTCTAAATAGAAGGATTTTGCCCTTTTATCTCAAAACAAGAAGTGGGCAACCAAACCTCTAGCATGACAGATTTTACAAAGCTATATTAGAATGTAATTAATCTATATGAAAATGATTTTAATCTAAGAACAAAAGAAAGATATTATGCTAAATGAATGCATATTAATCTAATATGAGATTCAAATGCAAGAGATTTAAGCTAGCAAATGTATTAAAATGAATAAGGATTCTAGCATTAATTTGATGCAAAATCAATTCCACCTTTTTAATGAGGAATTGAAGGCTCCTTAAATAGAATTACAGAATTTATTGACAATCAAGATCAATTGGAATGAATGGTTAAGATTTTGAAGAAGATTCAGTTAGAATGGAAAATTCCTTATGCAAGTGAGGTTAACTAATTTAGATCTGAGTGTGATGAAGAGTTAACCAAGTCTCTTTTGAGTGTGAGAAAGAGTTAACTAAGTTAATTCCAATTTGAGAGATAGTTCACTCAAAATCAAGTAGTGAGTATCAAAATAAAAATTGCCTAGTAAAATTGGACTTAGGTTTGATTAAATAGACTAGAATTGGTTTAGAATGGAAATGTGCCAATTTGGGGTATTACACATATTACACAAAGATTTTGGTAACCTAAAAACCCTCCAAGGTGAAGGTAAAAATGGGGTGGTGATGACACCCACAAATATTCACTATTGCAACAAAAAAGTTTTCTTGTTAGGGCTATAATTTGATCACTTTTGATGATCTACCTGGTGAGGGGTATTCTTGGTTAAAAACATTACAAGACTATTACATCTATGTTGATTAAAGGAATTGAACTTACAATGAAGTAAGAACCCTTTTCAAAGATTTAACTAGGTATGTTTGAACCACTCTATTAAGAGATTTACCCTAATACACTTGTTATAATATCGTAGTACCTAATGTTTTAGTTTTCTCTCACAAAGATGATTATGGATATTCTCTCTTTAATGTCTAAATCTGATCTCCTTATTTGATTTGCTCTTTTCTTCCCTTCACTACTAGTTTGCTTTGTCTGATATCTCTATCAAACTTAGCCTTCCTTTCTCTATCCTAACCTTTTTTTTGCTCATTCATGATATTCCTTCACATTCCATAATGATTTAGGGTTTGATCCCCTCTTAAATAGATAATAATGGAAGGTTCTAGATCATAATCAATGATATAGAATTTATTCTTTAATCATTTAGTCCTTCTGTTAATCTAAATTGTTGCTCTATATTCCTAGGGATTGATGTCCTCTGAAAAATGAGTAATTAGCTCCTTAACTATCTCTATAATTCAAAAATACCATCTAGAAGTTTGATAAGATTATTTACATAAGTTTTTTTGTCATTACAAACATATATACAAAAATTGTTTTACTCAGCAATTAAACGTCCTGACGCTTGATCATAACTTACATTCATGTTGTCCCTCAGCTACTATAGGCTCACCATGTAAACTCATTCAACATATATTATCTTTACATTTCTCAAACTTTATATGTTTCACTTAGCATGTATTGTGACTCAATCTCTACTAGGGTGCTCATAACCATTGACTCATTTGACATATAGTAAAATATAAACAAGTCCATGTAGCTTGGCCTTAGGATGACTCAATTGTAGTGATAACTGACCAACACTCCCTAGAAAATGACTAAGTGTTGGACACTAATAGGTAATAAGGATTAGAGAAAAAAATCCTCCCCACTTTGTCATGAATTAGTAATTCATTATAGTAATATAAAAAATAACACCCCCCTTAGACTATGATTCAATCTTCAAAAACTTTGACTCTACTATATACAATATATGTACATGGTTGTGATCCTATGATCTCTGATGTTGATTCATATGATTTTCCTTTTGTGATTTTTATCATTATGATATGATTTCCCTTGTGAATGTTGTCATGAATGATACATTTGATGAAATTGCCTCTAATCCTTGATTGCATCTAGATCGGGCTAGTTCTAGGACATGAATTTAGATTTCTAGCCAAACAGCTATATCAACTAAACTATTTGTAGTTGAGAGATGAGGATCTCTCTTAACCAAATCTTGTACAACTAATAGTTCCTTTTGTATTACCTCTAGATGAGGTAGTGACATGGTTTATGTTGAAATCAATTTATATCTAATTTTGTTGTCTTTAGCCATTAGCTCAACTAACCTCCCTTGACCAAGTATCAATTTATTATGTGAATGTGAGCTTGAACTTACATTTTTTGCTCAATGAATTAGCACATGCCTTCAAATCTACTTTTAGTTGAACAATGGAGCATTCATTCTCCATAGTGAAGAAATGAACATCACAAAGTTTTATATACAATGAATGAATAATTGTCAAAATTCCTTCTAAATAGGTTATAAGATTAGAAAGCTCAACCTACCTTATTGCAAGTTCTTTTGAGACTTTCTCAAAAACTTTGTCCTCAAACTTTTTCTCGTACTATCTCATCATCTTGTCATTGGTCTCTATATCTTCATTATTCACTTTCTCAACTATATATAACAATTGTTCCAAAATTGGATTTTTCCCATTACATCTAGAATATAAAATAAATCTACAAAAATATCTTTTATATCATGGAGTACCTATTTTTTCTTGAATTTCCTCCTTAGTTTTTCATGCTTTGTCTATCGACTTAGCAAAGCTTGTATATCTCATATTTGCTCCAATGTCATATTTTCAATATCATACTTGGGTAAAGTAATGATCTCTTCTAAGATTATTGGATTCTCAAGTGTATCAAACCTTTTTACCATTATCTATGACCAAGAGATGCTACCACTAGGCAATGATATTTGCAATTATTTCCCCTTTGTACTTGGTCTTAATGTTTATTGTTCAATTTGCTCCTATTGACTCGATGTAACCTGTTGAAAATGTGTAATAGTTAATGTATCAGTATGAGCAACATTCAATAGATAAATAAGATTTTGAATAACATCTTTCTCTTTAGGCTTCTTGGATCTATTAATTTGAATTTTTCTACCTTTCTTTCTCCCTTTGTGGCATCTTGAGTAGATTGATCTACTTCACCTTTCTCTCCTATTTTCCCACCAATATCATGTGTATACTATGGTAGCACAATGATGGCCTTGTTCTATTGCTTGAAACTTATTTCTAAAACAACTATGTGTTGGGTGATGCGACGCGCTCCCCTGCCCATAGGTGGTTAATTATGTGGTGTTCCATGTTCACTAACAGTCATGGCTTTTGGTGCAATGGAAAATGGGCCCTACAATTGGTATCAGAGCCTAGTTTTGGCTTGGTCATGGGTTCAAATCTCCCTGGTGCCTTCCTGACTTGCATAAGCACCTGGTATGCGCATCGAGGGGGAGATTGTTGGGTGATGCGATGCACTCCCCTGCCCATAGGTGGTTAATTATGTGGTGTTCCATGTTCACTAAAAGTCATGGTTTTTGGTGCAACGGCAAGTGGGCCCAACACTATGAAAGATGTAACTAGTCTAGTATTAGTTTCTACAATATCAATCTATGGATACTCTTGTATTTGCAACAAAACTAGATTGGTGCAAGGGAGAGAGGTCTCTATGGTATTTGATTTAGCATTTTTTAAGTCTTCCTTAGTTAATATATTATGATTATATGGAAAGGAATTAGTAACATCCTTTATAGTGGGAATATCCTATTTTCCACTCCCCTCTACCAAATTCCTCACTTCTTCTTCTATTATGTCAAGCTCATCATCATCTTGACTCTCTAATTCAATAACATCTCTTCCCTCTTTCCCTTTTCTTCTTCTATAGATGGAAATTGAAATCCAAATTCTTTCTTTCTCAACTTCATTTTTCTTATTCTTCACAATTTTATATGCCCTTACTTTTGGTATGAATTCATTGTTAAAATATTTTAGGGTAGTAGACATATGTGTCTTCCCTAAATTAGACATTTTTTGTGCTAGTGTAGTCTCTCTTATTTACTTCTTAGTGGATAATTCCCACTTCCATTTTGCATCAAATTTATTATATAAATCCTTATATCTATACATAATTTTATAGGTGTATACTTAAATTCTATTATCATTACCATCATCTCTTTCTCAATCTTTTCTCGATCTTCCTTATTCAAAGAATCATATTTAATCTGCTTGAAGCATGCTATGCCAACTAAGTTTCTAATAAACTTGCATACTCGATCAATTATCATAGGAGTTTTTTTGGGTACAAGTTGAAGCTTTCTCAAATCATTAGACTCAATTTCCTCTTCTTCATCCTCCTCCTCATTAGGTGTGACAATCAATTTTCATCTTGGCCTCTTTGGTAGGCTCTACTCAGTTCCTTTAGTTTGTATTCTCTTTGTTTGGCTTCTCTTTATCTTAGAAGCTGGGGGATGAGCTACCTTGGATCTTGTTATTATCCTCCTCTTTCTCTCAGGTTCAAGAGGTGTAACTACCTTATTCACATTCTTCTTTAGATCCTCCTTCACCTTACAATCAACAATGACAATTTTGTTTTGTTTTGTTTCCTTGGGATTGACAAAAAATAGCTCTTTACCTTTTGAGTCTTTAGCTTCTTTATCTTCTTCTTCTTCACTATAAAATTCTTCATCTTCACCTATTCCCTCTATTATCTAGAGTTTTCCTTTTCCAAGATTTCCCTCAAGATGTTCTATCATCTTCTTTCAGTTCATATCCATTTTGGGAACTTTGGTTTGCATTAAAATTTTAATCTTGGATGACTAATAGTTGATGAAAGGGTTGGACTTATTGTCTATTTATCTAGATAATAATGTAGTAACTACTACAATTATCTAATCCACATTCACTTCAATTGCATTGGCCTTAACTGTGTAATCTTGGCTAACACTGCCTATACATATGTGTAATATGTATCTATCATGAAACAAATGTCTTCATAGTAGTGATCCACCATTAATTGTGGGATCCCATTCTATTCTTCATTTTACCTTTAAGCACATCAAAATAGTTATCCACAATTGTCTCAAAACTTTCACCTAATTATTCAATAAAAACATTGATTTTCTTAGTAATTGGTCTATTCTTATCTCATGCAACTATGCAAACTATAAAAAATGAATTCTATAAATAGAAAAATATGAAAAATACAAAAGATCCAAACTCAATTGAAGTATTATTGAATTTTCAAAATTCTCCAAGATTTTTTTATAGTTGTTGTAGTTGTATCTTGGCTAGGTCATAACTATACTGATCTATCTTTATAATTTTGTAACCTAGGTCAACTATAATGCATGGAACACTATTTAGTAAGCATGACTGATATAGTTGTGTGTAATTACATAGATTGTAAACTAAATAAATAGATCTTCAATTCAATCAATGGGCATTCCTTGGCCATTCCCCTTGGCCTTCTTTTGATCTTCAACAATGTTCTTTGTTAAACATATCATGATCTTTTCTTTTTCTAGGTTGGGGTACCCTATAACTCAATGAATGATTGCTTTATTTATCTTTATTGGTTCACCTTGCAACCAAAATTTCATGTCATGTACTTGACTCAATATAATATTTATCCATTCTACCTTGAATACCTTGGAAATGATAGGGCATAAGTAAGCCCTTTCTCAGCTACAATCTTATTTTTTATATTTAAAAATTTCCTTGTCAATAGCTTGTCATAAGAAACTCATAATTCATAGTCTCCAATCTCCACAATCTTTCACATGTAACATGATTGAACATCGTGAACCATTAAGACTCTAGGTGGAATCAATGACATGGTGCTAGATGCATCCCTAGTCATTGTAATGTTAGGCTACATCGTGAATTTGAGTGGACATTGGTCATTCCTCACAATCTATGTGTTTCTTTCCTTCAACATGTCTTTCCTAGATATAAATATAGCGGATGCCATTTTGATACTTGGGTATAATTAACTTCACTTCAACAATTTTGAAATCAACTTAACTTGGAACCTTAAATCTCACTTAATTCTTTAAATCTTGTCAATGACACACTGTGATTCAATTGTTCTTCCACTAAAATTGCCTATATGCACTGAAATTGATGGGTAAATGAAAATTAATTTTAAAATTTGATATATACCTTTAATATGTTGAATTAGGTCTGCAATAAATGTGTTGTACTAAAGTAGGTGCATTACATCTATCTTTGGCCTTCACATAGAAAATTTGTTCTCTTGAAATACTCAATATTCATTACTTAGCATGGTCAATATCATTTTAGTTAATCCAATACATTAGCTTGGTCATTGTAAACTTATGGTCCATGTTGCAATGCTCGATCAATACAAAGAATATTACTGATGCCTATCACTTGATAGTGTAATTGATTGCATTTCCCAATTCTTCTCTCAAGTTCACACTAGTGCATCTTTATTCATGTTGATATGGACTTTTAATCAAATCTCCTATTAGAAACTAGTTTTTAATATATCATTTAAGTGTATAGTTCCTCACATACCTCCTTTTCTTAGTTGGATTTCATGTGATCACTTGATCCATTGGATTGGGTGATCTCAACTTCACTAGATCCACTACCTCAAGCTTCTACTTTATTTTTCCAAGTTTTATTTATCTCCTTCTTTTTTAATTCCATTTCAACTTTTCCTTTTTCTTTGATGTGTTCATTTCTTGGTGCTAATTCTTGGGTCTTATAGTTCTTACCAACCTTGTAACAATTAAAGAAAACTAAGCTTCCATTCAACCATTTCTTATAATCACCTCTGAAATGTGTCCTAAAGAAATATTGTAGAATATGACTATACTCTCTATAATAATGATAACTATACCATGTGTTAATTATAATCCCGATTGTAAGAGTCACCTTGCTTAGGTGCATGTGTTTTCCTTTTAAACATCTAGGTGGATTTTTCATTGGATCTTCATTCTTGAGCTCTATGTCCATATTTATGATAGATATAGCGATGTCCCTAAAATATAGGTGTAGTAGGTCTATCACTTGCCTTTGACATGCAGTCATGTGCTTGATGTCCTTGATTCTTGTAGTTAAAGAAGTTACTGAGAAAATTAGGTTTAGGGTATTGCTTACCATTCTTTCTTTTACAAATATTTGTTGTGTGTCCTATTTTTCTACAATGATGACATGTAGGTTTATCTTTAGGTTTTTCATTTATTTTCTCTCCACTCTTGGATGAATCTCCTTCATTAGTAGAGTAAGAGTGCTTGATATCTCCTAGACTATAAGTACTACTAGATGACCTTGCTGACCTCATCAGTTCTCCAAAGTACCTTATAGGTTCACTTGGTTTATATATTCTTCCAAGAAGTTATTTATCATATCTTAACCCATCCCTAAGTACATCACTTTGTGATCTCATATTTGTAATCTCCATGTCCTTTCTATTTAGCTCTTAATTTACAAGTTACAATTGATTCATCATGTCCAACTAATTTTTTGTAAGCTTCTATACATCAAATGACCTTTCTTCAAGTTTGGTTGCCATTTTTCTTTTGTATTCTTCAACTTTCTTCTTTTTTTTAGCCACTTTCTTCAACTTTCATTGGAATTCCCACTATTAAGCAATCATTTGGTATCGACTTCTTTATGTAATGTATCGTTATTCTAAATGGCCATATCTTGCATTTTCTTTAAGAATTTCCTTAACTCTTTCTTTTCTCCATTAAATCCCCATAGTATGATCCAGAGATCAATCATCTAATTCTCAATAATCTTTCCTAATTGTAAGCCTCCATCTCTAAGATCTAAACTCTCAAACTATTAGACTTCTTTCAAGAGAATAAGTCTCTAATACCAATTGTTGGAAGTATTTATTGGGAAGCAAGATATTGAAGTGGGGGGTGGGGGGGTGGTGGGGGGTTGGATCAAGATCTATAAAAGTTTTCACTTCCTTAACAAAATAACAAATTCACAAATTAGCTGCATTCACTCCTAATCCATCTCATATCTAGATCATATACCATATATTTGTGAACTATAAAATTGAAATAAATCTAACTATGCATGACATCCATAAACATGGAAATGTAAACACATAACATAAAGATTTTGGTAACCCAGAAACCCTCCAAGGTGAAGGTAAAATTGGGGTGGGGATGACACCCACAAATCTTCACTTTTGCATAAACAAAGTTTTCCTATTATGACTACAATTTGATCACTTCTAATGATCTACCCCACGAGGGGCCTTCTTGGTTAAAAACATTACAAGACTCTTAATTCTACCTTGACTAAAGGATTTTAACTTACTTTGAATTAAGAACTTTGTTAGGAGATCTGTTAAAACCACTTTGTTAAGAGATTTTCTTTGATACACTGGTTATAATGTCTCAATACTAGATCCTTTAGTTTTATCTCACAAAGATGATTATAGATCTTCTCTCTTTGATGTCTAAATCTAATCTCCTTATCTAAATTTCTCTATTATTCCATTTATTGCTAGGTTTCTTTTTTTGATCTCTCTATCAAATTTAGCCTTCCTTGTTTCATCCCTAGTCTTTTTGCATATTCAAAATCTTTGGCACAAGAGCATCCTGCATCATAAAATAAAATGGGGCATAATTTCAATTTAAAAAAATTGTAGAGGAGATAGAAAGTTACAAAAATTAGAGAATTTTTTTTTAAATGATGTTAAATTATTCTTAGATATTTGTGATAGATAAACAATAAACATACATAACATGCACACCATAGTATGATGATATACATGGGGAAAACCTTTATGAAATTAAAAAACCCCACACTCTAAAATCCACCTAACATAGTATTCATAAATTTACAATGTATTCCTATTTACTTGTATAAAAATCTTCTTACATGAGTATCACCATGAATATCTAGTTAGACTCTCAGAATACATAACACTATGTAGTTGGAGTACATGTTGGAAATTTTATTGAAAAGGTAAGATGATGATTTGGGGGGTGAATCAATACCTTATAAAATAAATTAACCTGTAATAAACTTTGACCCTCTTGATTACTAATCTTAGTTTGCATGCATAGTTATAACAATATTTTTTAAACAATAGTAAACAAAACAAGTAGCTATAATAGTAAACACATAATACACATCCATGAGCATATTTGACACAATGATTTTGTTTTTCAAAAACCATTGATTAGAGGGAAAAATTATGGTAGGGATGGTACCCACAAATCCTTAACAATTGTAGCATAAAGGGTGCTTGGTTAGAGCATTTGAAGATATCATTTTTTGTGATTTACCTAGTTAGGAGTAATACAATAATACCTAGTAAAGTCTACCTTGTGAAAGGATTTTCACATCACTCTTCAAGTGTGAACTCTATTAAGAGATTTACAATATAATGCTTGTTAAGGCCTACATTATTTAAGGAATTTAAGAAATACAATAACAATAAAGTATTACTATAAATTGGATCTGTTAGAAAATATCCACCTCATGCTTGTATAGATAATATATGCTCTTTACTTATTCATCACCTTATTATTATTAATTCCTCCCAATTTATCATTTATCTTTGGTTGGTAGCTCTTTTCTATAGTAACTTTACAATATCTTCAAACTATCCTCCTCTTAACAAATTCTAATATGCTCTTGATATGCCCTTTTATAGAACTCATGTAGCTTCCCCAATACATGACCTAAATAGGGCTTAGATCCTTTTTTAATATTAAAACTATTAGAAGTAATAGTTCACCAATATAACTGAGAGGGGGCGGTGGGGGTGCGGTGGTGGTGGTGGGGGTGGTGAATCAGTTATGTGTCAATATTAAACAATTCTTAATTTATTAACCAAAGTAAACAAAAATCATAAAGAAATGTACATTCACAGATACACTAGATATGTTAACTATGGAAACCCTTGATTAGAGGGAAAACCTTGGTGGGAATGATGCCCACAGAATAATGTACTAATCAAAATATTCCTTGTTAGAGGATAGACCCTATTAGGAGTTTGTTATAATACTTCATACAAAGAGTCCCTATTAGGAGACTTTGAATCCCTATTAGAAGATTCCAACCCTATTAGTGGTTGTAGAAGGTAGTTGAACCCATTGTCCAAATAGCTTCAGGATCAAATCAATGAACCCACTATCCAATTGATCTTGGTACTATTCCTTTTAGAATAATAGATGTGAAACAATCTCTTTTCTCATGCTCTATCTAGTACATTGGAATTCTTTACCTTTAGATCATGTAAACGAATCTGGAACTCATCAGTGACCCTTAAGGTCACTTGTATTAGTAGATTACTTAGCTCTTCTACTTCACAATTTGCAAGTCTTCTCTACTTCTTGATCACAATGATGGTTTCTAGAACTCGGAAAACATCCTTCCTTTATCCCATACTCAATTATTAATCTTTTGAGTTGGCTCCATACACTTAACATTCATTTGATTCTACTCCATAATTAATTAAATGAAATACACATTTAATTAATGTTGTTGGCTCATAGTTTTTTTCAGACTTCCACTCATGTGACTTCTATATCTATTCACTTGCTAACATCATTAGTTGTCATTGTACTTCCTCTTGTTAACTACACAACCTTTCATTCCAAAAATAATGTGTTATATTAATCATACAACAAAGACTATTTTTCCAATGCTCTATTTCCCTACAATTCTCTATAAATCATTAATATCTTCTGTACATTGTCAATTTAGGTTCTATGCACTTGATCATAGGTCAAATACATGCTATAGTATATGATGTTAACTATGCATGGGCAGATACGCAATGTGATGTCCTCAATACATAGATCTCAGTTTGATGCTCTATTAGTCTTACTATGTTGTCATCAATGACAAACAAAGGTCATAACATTGTTCTAAGATGTTTCCTCATAGCATCAGCATTCATGCTAACAATCTCCCCCTTTGGCATTGATGGCAACATAGATGAAAAAAATCTAGTTCCAAGAATACCAATGAGTTTTCTTCATCAATCAAATCTTGCTTCATGTAAGTCCTTCAACACTACTTCCCCATAGTGCAAGTTTTCTTTCTGCATATTACTTTCTCTCCTTTTCTAATGTAATTTTTTCTCATTTCACTCTCTCTCCCATTCTAATATTTTTTATATCACTCTCTCTTTCCCATTGACATCAATGTCAAAGGTAGTACAAAAATTGAACATATGACTATATCACCTAGTTTAGTAGTGCAAATTGAAAACTAACTATTAAATGAAAGCTTTAACCATAATAAACATGGAAAACACTTAAGATAGGACCAAAGAAGAAAAAATTGAGGAAAGTAGACCAAAGATGGAAAACTCCTCAAGTGCTTCTCATGATGACGAAGCTATGTCCTCGATTTAAGGTATGTATGCTCACAAGTTATGCTCAAGCTTAGATGGATGGATGGAGTGAATGAGGCAAGGTTTCAAAACTAACTATTAAATGAAAGCTTTAACAATACTAAACATGGAAAACACTTAAGATAGGACCAAAGAAGACAAACTTGAGGAAAGTAGACCAAATATGGTAAACTCCTCAAGTGCTTCTCATGATAACGAAGCTATGTCCCCGATTTAAGGTATGTATGCTCATAAGCTATGCTCAAGCTTAGATGGATGGATGGAGTGAATGAGGCAAGGTTTCAACAATGGAGCCCTAGAGTGATTTTTCCATTATAATGGTATTTTGGTAGTTTATGAGCTCTCAAAATAGTATTATAACTTTGCATGGAGGATGGATTCCTTTTGTGAAGAGAGCAGGTTCAATTTATAGGCAAGAGGCTTGAGGGATGGATGGTCAAGATGCAAGGATGGAAAGATGGCGAGGGAGGGTCAAGATGCACTCAAAAGGGAGCACAAGGATTGTGCTAGTTTAACACCAATAGGGAGGTGACACTTGTCACAATGAGGATGAGTGTGAGAGGATAGGATATGGGTTGGTCAAAGGTTTGATGAGGGTGGGTGGGTATATAAGAGTCATGAGTGAGGATGTAAGAGTCATTCATGGCCTTATAAGAGCTTTTATGGTTTGGTGGTTGGGATAAATGTATCACCTAGTCTAGTAGTGCAAATTGAAAACTAACTATTAAATGAAAGCTTTAATCATACTAAACATGGAAAATACTTAAGATAGAACCAAAGAAGACAAACTTGAGGAAAGTAGACCAAAGATGTTAAACTCCTCAAGCGCTTCTCATGATGATGAAGCTATGTCCCTAATTTAAGATATGTATGCTCACAAGTTATGCTCAAGCTTAGATGGATGGATGGAGTGAATAAGGCAAGGTTTCAACAATGGAGCCATGGAATGATTTTTCCATTATAATGGTATTTTGGTAGTTTATGAGCTCTCAAAATAGCATTATAACTTTGCATGGAGGATGGATTCCTTTTTTGAATAGAGGAGGTTCAATTTATAGGCAAGAGGCTTGAGGGATGGATGGTCAAGACGCAAGGATGGCAAGATGGTGAGGGAGGGTCAAGATGCACTCAAAAGGGAGCACAAGGATTGTGCTAGTTTAGCACCAATAGGGAGGTGACACTTGTCACAAGGAGGATGAGTGTGAGAGGATAGGATATGTGTTGGTCAAAGGTTTGATGAGGGTGGTTGGGTATGTAAGAGTCATGAGTGAGGATGTAAGAGCCATTCATGGCCTTGTAAGAGCTTTTATGGCTTGGTGGTTGGGATATTTTGAGGGGAGACTTTGGTTTGGATTAGGAAAGTCTTAAGCTCATTTAGGATTATGAAAATGATTAGGGGATGGGTTAGGCTCGGGTTAGGATTAGATTAGGGATGTTAGAGATGTGCAAGTGGATGGCATTGATGAGGGTGGGTGAGTTAGTGGGTAAGCTTAGTTAGTATGGGTGAATGGGGTGGATTAGGCTAAATGGAGGATTAAAGATAGGTTAGGGGCTATTAGATTTGAGGGTTTTATTTATTAAAGTGATTTTAATAAATTTGTGATTTGGAATTAGATAGGAGAATAGGATTTAATTGATAAATGATGTGTTATTTGATTTATCAATTAGGACTATAGATGATTAATTAAATTAATCAGCTAGGGGATGGCAAAGGATTAATTAAATAGGAATTTAATTAATGATGCCTTTAGAGATAGCTAAATAGGATTACCAAAGTGGTGTAATCAAATTTAGGTGTCTACAATGACAATCTATTAGCATGGCCAAAAGCCAATCTTTTTCTTTACAACTTTTTCATATAGTTCTTATAAACAATACAAGTGTCAAAAGACACTATTGCATACCAATTGCCTATTACCAAGAGTCCTTGACTAACTTTGTTCATCATAGATACTCCCCCATTGAGGAAGCATTAGCATTTAGTCATGTCTAACAATGGTGTTGAGTACCTTGGACTGATGCACTTCTCCATCTTCTACTCTAAGCTAGGTAGGGGCATAATCCCAATCATACCTCTTAGGTATTCAAATGTATCCTTTGGTAAGGCCTTTGTGAAAATGTCTACAATCTGTTCCTTGGTGTTGATGTATTCCAATATGATTTCTTTCTCTACAACTTTTTCTTTCAGCACATGATATTTTATAGCAATGTGCTTAGTCTTAGAATGCAAAATAGGATTCTTAGACATGTTGACTATACTTGTGTTATCATAGTGAATGATGACAATTTCTATGAATGTAATTCCAATATCCTTCATCATTTTCTTCATCCATATGACTTGATTATAGTTATTTTCTACTGTAACATACTCTACCTTTGTATTACTTTGTGAGGTATAATCTTTCTTCTTTCTAAGCCAAGAAACTAATCTTCCTCCAAGGAAAAATGCTGCTTCACTAGTGTTTTTACTATCATCCCTATCTCCTGTCTAATTAGTATCTCTATAAGTGCAAAGAGTAAAGTCACTATTTTTGTCATACCAAATACCATAATATGATGTTCCTTTCAAATATTTGAATATTCTTTTCATTGCTACATAGTGATATTTCTTAGGATTAGCTTGGAATCTTTCCACAATTCCAACTACATTGGCTATATTTGGTCTACTATGAGTCAGATACTACAATCCTCCAATCATAGATCTGTACTTGTTTTGTTCAATAGTAGGCACCTCATCTTTGCTAGATAATTTATGACTAGTTACTATAGGAGTTCCAATAGGTTTACAGCTTTCTAAACCAAATATTTTTAGTAAATCTTTTAAATAATTGGTTTGAGAAATAAAGTTACCTTCTTTGTTTTGAACAATTTGCAATCCCAAGAAAAATTTCATTTTACCTATCATGCTCATTTCAAACTCATTCTTCATATCTTCTGAGAATTTGTTACTGGCTTCATCATTTCCATCAAAAATTATGTCATAAAAATATATAGTGATTATTAGCAAACCATCTTCTATTTTCTTCAAGTACAAGTTACCATCTATTGTTCCTTTAGTAAATCCAAGCTTTGCTAATTATTTGTCCAATCTTGCACACTAGGTTCTTGGTGCTTTTTTTAATCCATACAATGGTTTCTTTAGTTTGCAAACCATATCCTTTTCTTCTATTAAAGGAAAACCCTCTAGTTGCTCAATGTAAAATTCTTCTTCAAGTTCTGCATTCAAGAATGTTGACATAACATCCATCTGACATACCTTAAAATTCTTGTTTGTTGCATATGCTAGGAACATTCTGACTACTTCAATTCTTGCTATAGGTGCATATGTATCTTCATAATCAATTCCTTCTTACTAAGAGTAACCTTTGCATACAATTCTTGCCTTGTTTCTTATAACTTCTCCATGTTCATTAATTTTATTTCTGAATACCCCTTTAGTGCCAAACACATTTTGTCCTTGGGTCTAGAAACTAATTCCCATATGTCATTCTTGATTATCTACTAGAGTTCTTCCTCCATTGCTTTTAACTAGTGATCATCTTTGATTGCTTCATTTGTGCTTCTTGGTTCTACTTGAGATATTAGACATAGTTCTTCATTAATTTTTCTCCTTTTCATCACTCCTTTTTCTTTACTCCCTATTATCTAATTTGCAGGATGATTTCTTATCGACTTCTTATTTGGAGTAGGAGTTTCTACTTCAATTCTTATTTTAGGTACTGCGCTTTGTTATTCTCTCATGTCTTCAATTTGTACATTATTCTGCAAGTCATTGTTAGTCTTGAAAAATAACTCATTACTTATGTTAGCCATTCTAGAGTAATCATCTCCATCAGAGTTATAATCCATTATCATTTCATTGGTACCAAACTTTTCATCAATTTTAACATTTGCAAATTCTACTATACTTTTTGTTCTATAGTTGAAACATCTGTAAGCTTTATTTTTCAATGAATAACTAAGAAACATACCTTCATCACTCCTTGGATCAAATTTACCAATATCATCATCTCTTCTGATGTAAAATTTTCTTTTGAATATCCTGAAGTACTTGACTGATTGTGACTGACCAAACCATAATTCATAGGGTATTTTGTCCATAGCTTTCCTAATCTGCACTCTATTTATTATGTATACTACTGTATCGACTGCTTCTCTCCAAAAGGCCTTTGCTATATCATTCTCAAATAACATAGCTTTGCTGCTTCAGTAATTGATTTTTTTCTTCTTTAAGCAATCCCATTCTGCTCAAGTGTATGGGGTGAGGGTAGTTGTCTCCTGATGCCATGTTCTTCACAATAGATATCTAATTCTCTAGAGGTGAATTCTCCTCCCCTATCTAATCTTAACTCTAGATTCATTCTCAACCTTGTTCTTAAATATCCTAAACTTTATAAATTCTTCTAATTTTTCTTTAAAAAAAGTTACCCACATCATTCTAGTGAAATCATCAACAAAAGTCATAAAGTACCTTTCTCCATAGAATCGTCTTGTTCTTGCAAGACCACTCAGATATGTATGTACCAATTCCAACTTTTGTGTAGTACAAAACTACTTGCTAAGAAATGAGACTCTTTTCTTCTTAGCCAAAATGAATTCCTTACAAATAGTATCAGTGGGCTTAGAGATTTTGCAGAAATATCTCACAGTAAGTGTATTTCTAGACTTCACAATGTTATTAAAGTTAATATCACAAAATCTTCTATGCCATAACCAACTACTATCAATCATTGCTACTAAACATATTATTTTAGTGGATTTTAATTGAAATACATTACATCTGGTCCTTGTGCTAGTATGAAGTAGTTTCCCTTCCTTGTTCTTGTAGGAGTTGATAAAATCCAACTTCATAGCTCACCAAGATCACCTGCATGCAAATAAACTATCAAAGGGAAAGCAAGACAAAAGAGGTGGAGCTTGGAAAAACCCTAAATGGACATGAGAGAGAACATAATGCAACACAAAGAAAATGAGACGACTTAAGAAAATACAATGAGAGACCCCGAATATAAAGGCCTCGTGGAAGCTTATAGAACAAGCTAGAAAGTGGTAGAATATAAGGTTAACAACTAAGCACGCTTCCACAAAAAGGTGGAACATCTAGAAGGGAACAAACTCCCGTGTTGTCAACAACTCATCACTACAACTATTAACTGCTAAATATTAAATAAATGCATTAACCTAAGTAAGCTTAATTAAATAGAATAAATAATTAATAATTAATTATTTATTCTAACACCACCCCCCCCCCCCTTAAGTGCAACTTTGGGGAATACTTTAAGCTCAAAAAACTAAGATGAAATTCAGAATGGGTCCTAGAAACAAGGCCATGTTAACTACCCATGTACAATGCAAAGAAATGCAACCTCTGAAAACAAGGAATGAGAGAAAACCTCATGGGAAAAACCCTCCCCCAAAAAGAGGTAAACCTAGTGAAGAACTAAAGAAACCTTCAACTAGGGGAATGTCCCCTAAAATAGGAATAAAGAGTGATCATGAAGAGCATCATTGAAGCATGAAGAAGCCACAAGATTTCCCATTAGAAAGAAACTATTGATCTGAAGAACCTCCATGGAAGAAGAAGGCACAAACCAGGCATGTCTATATGGTAGATGATCCATCTCACCAAAATGCATAGGTAGCCAACCATTGCAATTGCCTTGTATATAGGCTCAACCACTGAATACATAGCTCACACCATCAAACCATCAAACCAAGGATGCATTAGAATAATAGCATAACCCCCCCTTAATGTAGATGGGGTGAGATGATAGGCTACTAAGAATGTGGGCCAAAATCCTTTGTAGTCAAAACCACAAACAATGAGAGAGGGAAGAGATACAAACACCTATAAAGACACGGTCACATTGACGTTGCATGGGGCTAATGTCATGGAAGGGACACTCACTTGACAAAGGGAGAGGCACAAAAATGGTAACAACTATACCCCCCATGGTGCTTTATAAAAAATAGTGCAAGTACACTTGTCTCAAAACAATGCTCATGAACCCAAAATGAAAAAGTGGCACTTTATCTCAGTGTGTATACATAAAAGTGCTTACAAATGATGTCTACAATGATCAAAAAGCAAAAGAACTTATACAAAAGATAGTACAACCCAAAACAAAGGATCCCATGCCTTGAAAATAATCCTTGGACCTTGAACACCCAAGATATCTACCATAGAGAAAAAATTCCAAAAACATGAAAGAAAGAGTATGGGGCAAAATCAAAGGAAAAATACAACATTTCTAAAAAGGTGACAAAACTAGCTTTCCAAAAATATAATGTTTTCAAAAAATGGACATGGGATGCAAAAGATATGCATGTCGAAGTCAAAAAAAGAACTTCTAATTTCAACTACAAAATTAGGTAATAAAAAAACATCAAAACCTAAAAATACCTACACCAATGTCTCCATCTAGGAACTAGCTTTCTGGTGCTTCTTTTAGATTAGGAAAATACCTCTGTATGCTCAAGATATGGCCAAAAAATTGCAAGTAGGTCCAAAAATGACCCTAGAGATGTGCAAGAGGTCTGATGATGTAGGATGACATCACGCTAACATCAAAAAGTCATGGTAAAATAATTGATGGTTTGAAGGTCATCGCAACAAAAAAAGTGCCATGTGGCATGCCATGTGGTAGGGTCCATGTGGAAAAGTGCCATGTGGCACCCATGCTGTGTGTTAACCTATGACATGCTGACTATGCTACAAGATCCATGTATGTGGCTGAGTATGTTGCTGATTGTATAGGGTGAAGGATGAATGCTAGAGTGGTGGATAGGAGTGGAGGTGGCCAAAATTGGAGGTAACCATCGGCAGAGTTGAACAACAAGGATGCACTCAGGTAGAGTGCAGTTTGAGATCAGGTTGCGGAAGACAAGAGGCAGTGCTGCTAACTGCAGTCACTATAGGCTACATGCAAGTGGCATGGTGATGACCTTGTGGTGGCATGGTAGTAGCACTTTGAAATTTATTTTTTTTATTTTTTTTTGTGCTTTGTGTTCGTACAATCTGTATGGAAAAGCCCTTTGACTAATTTTTCTTTGCCTCCTAGAGCCTTGTCACTAAAATGGACAAATTTTATATGGATCTTGACTATAAATAGCCTTTTGGATCTAATGGAAACACCTATTTGGGCCCAAAGTTCTTTGAAAATATTTCCTTCCTTTGGATTGAAAAAAAAATACAAACAAACTAGGGTTTGTGTCTCTGAATCGTGGCTTCAAAAATCCTTCAAGAAAAAGTAGTAGGGAGGCTTTGATACGATGTAGGAGTTGATAAAATCCAAATCCATAGCTCACCAAGATCACCTACATGCAAATATCCTATCAAAGTGAAACTAAGAAGGAAGAGGTGAAGCTTGGAAAAACCCTAAACATACATGAGAGAGAACATATTGCAACACAAAGAAAATGTATTTAGAATGAAAATGAGATGAGTTGAGAAAATATAATGAGAGAGACCAACTATAAAGGCCTCATGGAAGCTTGTAGAACAAGATGGAAAGTGGTAGAAGATAAGGTTAGCAACTAAGCACACTTCCACAAAAAGGTGGAACATGCTAGAAGGGAAAAAACTTCCATGTTGTCAAAAACTCATCACTACAACTATTAACTACTAAATATTAAATAAATGAATTAACCTAAGTAAGCTTAAGTAAATAGAATAAATAATTAATAATTAATTATTTACTCTAATAGTTCTTAATAATGCATGTATCATTACCAAATTGCAATTGATAGCCTTTGTCCATAAGTTGTCCAACACTCAACAAGTTATGCTTAGGTCCATCAACACAATAAACATCATCAGTATATGTTTTACCATCAAGTGTCATAGATCCAATTTTTGTAATATGACAGGTTGTATTATTCCGTACTCTAACATTTCCTCCATCATAGCTTCTAAATTTGACAAACTTGCTCATATCACTAGTCATGTGATGTGAACAACCACTATCAATGATCCAATCTTTATTTTCAACTTGTGAAATCAATGTATTTTCTTCTCTAATTTCTCTGTCAAGATCATCCTCTTTTATAGCTACAAATCCTAATTCATTTTCACTTTTTCTTTGATCAGATTCTTCTTTATCTTCTTCTTCATTAGGATATAAACAATTTCTAGGTCTTCTAGATTTGAATCTACCCTTAAACTTCCTTTCTATTTTAGGACAGTTAGATGCATAATGACTACATTCATTACAAGTACAACATTTAAAGATATTCTTACCATCTTTTTCTCTTTCCACAAGAAGAGCCACTCCTTCTTGGATCTTTTCTTCAATGGATTTCCTACTACTAGCAATGTCTCCCTATGTTTTTGTACTCCTTGCTAAACCAGGTTTGATGTTTAATGCATTGAATGATGTCTCAACTTTTACCAATTCTCTAGACTATTTTAGATCAAATTCTATAGCTTCCAATCTACCAAGCAATGTCTCTTTGGTGAAATTAGTAGTGCAAGGTATCATCAGTTGAATCATTTGCGCTACTAACTTGAAAGGTTGTGTCAGACTATTCAAGATCTTCCATATTACTTCATCATCAGATTTCTTTCCATCAAGAGATGTGATTCCTGCACCAATCTCAAATATTCTCCCAACATAGGTTCTCATAGATTCATCTTCCATCATTCTAGCACTTTGAAATGCACAATACAAATTTTCCAATCTAACTCTTATTGCATGTGTGTCACCTTCATAATTAGCTTCTAAAGTTTTCCAAATTTCATGAGATGTTTTAAGTAGTTTTACCTAACTGTGTTCACTTTCAAGTAATGTTGATAGTATTTCTTCTCTCGCCCTTATGTTGCACATAAATACTTCTCTCTGTTCTTCAGTGTAGGTTTCAAGATCATCTTCTTCTACAATGTTTTTGGATGTCTTGGTCACAAGCCAAAATCTTAGACCCATGCACAAGAGGTGAGTCTTGATTTTATCCTTCTAACTATTGTAGTTTGTGCCATCAAATCTAGGACTTTCCTTTCTAAACATATTCAGCATGGATCTCTGAAAGTTGTTAAACATTCTTTCAAGGACTTGAGGCTCTGATACCAATTGTTAGAAATAATAGTTCACCAATATAACTAAGAGGGGTGGGGGGGGGAATTAGTTATGTGTCAATCTTAAACAATTCTTACTTTATCAACCAAAGTAAACAAAAATTATAAAGAAATGTGCATACACACATACACCAGATATGTTGACTAGGGAAACCCTTGATCAGAGGGAAAAACTCAGTGGGAATGATGCCCACAAAATAATGTACTAATCTAAATATTCCTTGTTAGAGGATAGACCTTGTTAGGAGTCTTTTACAATACTTAGTACAAAGAGTCCCTATTAGGAGACTTTCAATCCATGGTAGGAGATTCCAACCCTATTAGGAGTTGTAGAAGGTAGCTGAACCCACTATCCAAATAGCTTTAGGATCATTTCAAAAAACTCACTATCCAATTGATCTCAGTACTATTCCTTTTAGAAGAATAGATGTCAAAAAAATCCCTTTTCTCTTCCTTTGTCTAGTACATCAGACTTCTTCACCTTAAGATCATGCAAATAGATCTAGAACTCATTAGTAATGCTTAAGGTCACTTACATGCATTAACAGGTTACTCTGCTCTTCTACTTCACAATTTGCAAGTCTTCTCTACTTCTTGATCACAATGATGGTCTCTAGAACTCAGAAATCATCTTTCCTTTATACCATACTCAATTATTAATCTTTTGAGTCAGCTCCATACACTTAACATTCATTTGAGTCAACTCCATATTTAATTAAATGAAATGCAAATCTAATTAATGCTATCGGCTCACAGTTGTTCCCAAACTTCCACTCATGTGACTTATGTACCTATGCACTTGTTGATGTCATTAGTTGTTAGTGTACTTCCTCTAGTTAACTGTGCAACCCTTCATTCCGAACATAATGTGTTATATTTAATCATACAACAAAGACTATTTTCCCAATGCTTTGTTTCCCTATGGTTCTCTGTAAATCATTAATATCTTCCATACACTGTCAGTTCAAGTTCTGCTCACTTGACCACATCTCAAATACATGTTGTAGTATATGCTATTAACTGTACATGGGCATATACGCAATGTGATGTCCTCAATACAAAAATCTCAATCCACTACTTTGTTAGTCTTACTATGTTATCATCAATGACAAAAAAGGCCATAACACTATTTTTTTATGTTTTATCATAGCATCAACATTCATGCTAACAAAAACATAAAAAAATGATCCTCATTTATATTTTCTTCAAAATAATAAATCTTTTATTTCATTGGCTTACACATTTCCTTGGGATCGTTGAAATCATGCATCAATCCTAAATCATCTCACCCAATAATTGTTTCAATATTTATAAAATATTTTCTAGCTTGGTATAACTCAAACACATACAATTTTGACCATTTACAAGGTCTGATATTCATCTTGTATTGATAAGCACTAACTGATCTACCTAGTTTACATGTTGTATCTTGGGTAATATAATTGCTTAGTCATAACATGTCCTTGGTTATCATACTATTCTTGGTCACCTCTCTTCTTGGTTACTACTCTTCACTTGATAACTACCTTTGTTCACTAATAAGATGTTTGTTCAGTAATAAGGTTCACCAACCCATCTACCATGTATTCACCAACCTTACTCTTCAACATAGTTTTTCACTAATCATAACATTTAATTTAATTTAGGAGTAATATTCTCCCCCTTTGGAATTACTAACAAAAACATCTGTACGTAGTAAAAACCTAAACTTAGTAAAAATTTTGGATTGCCCCCCCTAAACCTACACTTCTCAATTTTACAAAACTTTCCTTGTATTTTCAAAAATATTTTTCAAAACTAGTTTAGCCTTTTATTTCATCTTCAGGTTATATCTCCTTTGTTTCTCTTTTCTCAAACCTTCCCCCCTTCTTGATAATAACGCCAAAAATGGAACTAATATACAAGTTATACTTACAATTTGTTAAACAAAACTTTATGTACATTCTTTGCACTATCCAATGTGATCTTTCATGCTACCTTAAGCTAATATAACACTTTTTTCCTAATGTATCAATGATGAAATTTTTATCATATGGTCAATTATAGGAATTTCAGTAGTTTCAAAAAGATCTTAGGCCTACTTCACATTTTTTAGTATTATCTCCAAAACTAGTAGGAGGATTGCCTAAAATTCAAGAATTTATGCTCATATCTTATCCTTTTCTCTCCTCATCTCTAACTGTATTCCTATAAATGTGTAATATTATGATAGTGAACCAAGAATGACCAAGGTTCCTCAGTTAACTTTGCAACACTACTCTTTAAATCCTCATCAATGTTTTCAACCTACTAAAATAGCTTGTATAAAATGAGTTACATTACATAGTTGTTAGAATAGATGGGTTAGCTCCTTGAGTCTATCTTCTAACTCAGTAGCAATTTTTTGTAGTTCAACTTGTTGAGCTACAATGGACTAGTTTATTTTTTCTATTATTTTATGTTCTAGTCTCTTCTTAGTTCTCTCCATCACCATTTGTTGTGTATATACATCTTGTGCATTCACTTTCTTTACAAGTGATCCAAGTTGATCAATCATGGAGGACTTTTCATTCAAATTTGTGTATGGTATAATCTATATTAGGATGCCTTTCACATCTGATAAAGCTTTTGTGGTCTCACAATGGACACCCAATTTTGAGTCACACAAAATGGGTATCCCCTAGTTTTAGAAAATTCTACAAGGGACCTAGTTAGGTGCCTTAGTCATTTAGGACCCTCCTCTAGGTCTTGGTTAAACCTTGTTCTTTTATTGAGTAGTTTCAAGTATGAAGAGAGGGGCGAAGAATCAAATTTTACACTTTTTAGTGCATAAAGTGTGCATATGCACACTTGCACACATGCACATGTGTGCATACATAAACTTGCCTCTCTTCAAGGATGAAAACTTCCACACTTGCACATGTGTGTACCCTTAGAGTTTGCATAATAGAAGGTGAGTAATAGGTCCATGTACCTATATAAATCCCCACTCTCTCTATCATCCCTTTTGTTCTCCAAAGCCACATGGTAGTTCACCTTTGCACTTCTATAGGGTCTACATCTCTATCACTCTGCTACTTCCAAGACCTCTAATCACTAATGTAAAGAATCAAAATTTTAAGGTACACACATGTACACATTCATATCTCTACACCTAAGCACAACTTCCCCCCTTAAAAACCACAACATATACAAATCTTTGCATGTGCACGCTTGAGCACATGCACAACTTGCAGGTGTGTGTAGGTGTGCATGGTGCACAACTACACATATTATTATTAAAATGCTAGTTCTAAAGTGCACTAGTTTACCATGTACACTTGCATATGTGCACTAGGTGTGCTAGTGCACATATTAGACACTTATGTATTTTTTTTGTCAATTTTAGTTAGTTTTGCTCTATTTTTCACTAGTCTAGGTCCTAGTTGAGCATCATTAAGGTCTTCTAACTCCAAGATATTAATGTTTCTCCCCTTTAGTGTAGATAAAATGTCATGATGATCATCCTCTATGGTGGAAAAGATGACACCAAAGATAATAGAATTCAAATACCAAGGAGCCCCAAAGAAATCATGATTCTAAGACAAACACACAGAGATATAAGACACAAAATTGGGACACATTGAACATAATGTTTTCCCAACCCTCTTCTAAAAACCTAAAGAAATATCAATGATGGTATTATCCCCAACCCAAAGTGGGTTATTGAATGTCGCTTCACACCCTGCATTAGTTCAATCCTCTAAGTTGATCATGACATTGGCTCAATATTATGTGCCAGAGGAGAAGGTCACAAAGAGTGTGACCAAAGAGATAGTCCTTGATCTCAGGCCACAAAACATTGAGAAGTTTTTGCACCTCACTAGGGAAGACCAATACCTTCAAAATATTATGAAGGTTTAGACATATTGTATAGGGAGAATGAAGAAGAGGCCAAGGAGTTGGTACAGTCTAAGTACCTAATTGATATGACACCCTTGGACCAAAGAACTATAAAGGTCAATATGACATGGGGATACATGATAAATGATATCAAATATTCAATTATTCCTCTTAGTAGAGCCATGGGCCTCCCTATAGAAGGTCACTTAGAGACATGGATGGTGCACTTCGTCAAAACAATTAGAATAGAATAGATACCTATTGATTGGACTACTATCCTAAGTGACAACATGGACAAGAAATTGATCATGGTAAAGAATGATCCCTAGTTTTACATGACTTATTATATGGTGTATCTATTTGTAGCACAAACCACATACTTCTTAGGGTTGTACAGGAAGGGAAGCATGCAAGACAAAAATGATTGGCCCTATGCAGTGTACCCATAGCTGGTGAAAAAGAAGCTCCCACTACAAAGTGTGGAATATAGGGTGGTAAATGATGGTTTCATATTCACCATCATCGAATTCATAGAGAGTAATTATGCCAAGATGATGTCAATAGAGATTGTAACACAAATAATAGAAGTTGGTCCCTACTACATTACATTTAAGACCTTCATGTATCTCTAGGTAGTGGTTACTCCTTTGTGTCCCAAGAACCTCCCATAATACCTATCAAACAGGCTTATCCTAATGGAGATAGATCACCAACTCACTTCTGCATATGATAGAGTAAGAAAACAACATAAGAAAATGTGGGTATGGTCAATCTCCATTGGAGAATTCAAAGTAAAGAAGAAGCAAGATAGTTATACTTTCAACTTAGAATGGATCAATATCCCCTAGAGGATCTCTAGAATCCATGCCCATATATATTGGGATGGTATGACATGTAGTGGGGAAGAAATTTGTGCATGAGGAAATAATAGAAAATCATTGCATAAATGCAGTAGATGACTATGATGTTTGTATTAGGGACTATTATAGAATGAGTCTACATTTGGAAGAAAAGCTTATCAACATGGAGATAGCCCTATAAACTTGGGACAAAGATGTCCCTAAGATAATGGATCCCTTATACAATAGGGACAAAATCTATGATAGGCCTTACCATGAATGTAGAAATTAGGCATGAGGATAATGATGATATATATTGTCTAGGTTGACATGTGGTCAAACTTACAAAGGAATCTATTAGGGAAATATTTCAAATCAACCCTATTCCCTAGACCATACCTCTTCAGACTACAACCTGATCATTGAGAGGAAAAGGAATGAAAGTTACTATTTTCAGCTACCTTGCCAAATCACCAATAAGGCCAAAAATAGTACACCAACATGAGTGAGAGGTTTATTATTTTGAGACCAAAAAGATAAGGGAAAGAATAGAAAGGAAACCCCTAGGGTAAGAAATCAAGTGGTTGGGGTTCAAGCAGAATCAACTTCTCAAGGAGTACAATGAGAGCCAAAACAAGCTCAATAGGAGCAACAATAGGTAGAACCACCATAATAAGGATTAGTTACATCTCCTCAAGCTTTAGATGAAGAACTATCCCCATTGGTTCACAAGAGAGCCCAAACATAAATGATGGTGGTAGGAATAAAAAGGGAAAGATTAGTGAAGAGAACCCCCTCTCCATAGGTGCTAGAAACCATCCCAAAAGTGGAGGACAAGGAAGAAGGGGAACACATTGAGTTTTTCCTTTAGAATAAAATAACTCACTTAAATACTATGGTAGAATAAGAGAGAAGAAGAATCTCAACTTAAACACCTTCATCTTTCCCTACATAGCCTATCTAGGTTGAAACTTCAAAATATTATAAACAAAAAATAGATTGAATAAATTAAGGTTGAGGGAGTAGATATTTTTGACCTCTCAGATTTTGACTTGATGCCCATGGGCACCAAGATGGTAGGAGAGAAAATGAGGGATACTCCAGGAATGAATCATTAGGAGAGGATTGAAATCAATTACCTCATCTACCTTAAAGACCTTCCATTATTCCTCCTCCACAAAAACAAGACATGAGAGTGATAATATATAAAGGATTAGTAGCTTCAGCTCCTCTAAAAATCCAAGAAGAAATAGAATTATAATATAGAGGAAGAAGATTATGTATAGGTGTATGCTAATGAGGTATCTAAAGAAGGATAGATAGCTGAAGAAAGGTAAAAGAGTTCCTCAGGATATAGATGCTAGGTTTGTGGCCCAACATAGAACAAAAAATCTCTCCAAAGATCTTCCTCAACATGAGAAGACTCCAAAGAGAAATGATCTTACTTTAGAACCAAATTCTTCAACACAATACATGTAACCAATGGGAACAACACCTTCATGGTTGAAGAAGGAGTTCATATTTAGGAAAAAGAGGCAAATGGAACTAAAAGAAGAGGAGGGACTAATATAAATGATAAAAGTGATTAAGAAGCTTGAGCCACCTAAGGATGATGCTAGAATACTTTCCTTCATAATGAAGAATCAAGATCATGACCTATCACACATCATCACTCTATCTCCTCATGTCGATATCAAAGGATTGAATCCAAAAGATTATCAAATGAAGGAGGTCATATTGGGAAAGTCCATGGTGGATATAGTAAATATCTTGATTACATCAAACCTCAAACAAGTATTTAAACATATGGACAGAGATGAGTTAGAGATAATAATGTTACATAAGTAGAATGAGCTATTGAAAGGATACCTAAACAAAGTGATTGGACTGGAAAACCTAAATAATTTGGAGATCTCTCTTGAAGCTACACTAGAAAGGAAGTATGAATGACCATAAATGGATTTATTTTTTGACACTTGCTAGCAATGGTGTCATAGTTTTGAGGAAAGGTGAGTGCAAAGAATACAGGGAAATTTGAACATATTGCACAACATTGAGACTAATGCTAACAAATTGGTTTCCATTATAAACTAATATTTTGGGCTAATAGATGAAGTGCATACCTAGGCCAATGGTTTGAAAGAATTTAGATCTATAAAAGGGAAAAGGTACCAGATGCTGATGGAGATATACTTAGTAGAGGAGTTAGATAAGTTAAATGATTGGATTAAAAAGATATCTTTTGGGAATAAAGTTATGGAGAGATTACATGAATGTATTCAATAGATTAAGAATAAAGCTCATGAGATGTTTTTAGAAGTGGATAAGTACTAGAATGTTTCTAGCCTTGAGACTTTTGAAGATGAGTCAAAGACCAAGCTTTCCTTTGTGCAAAAAGTAGTTCACATTTTAGGGATACCTTTGAAAATTCTTCATTAGATGATGATGTAAGACAAGAATTTAAAACTGAAGAAGCATTTATGGAAATAGATACTAAGCTTGAGGATTTTATGGATACAAGAATTGAAGTAAGTAATTGCTGACAAGTAGTTAAAAATAGGTATGATTCATTAGATTTACCAAAGGATAATTAATTGGAAGAAATTTTTGAAAGGTTCAAAAGCAAACATTCTAGACATCATTTTGGTATGATGAGGAAGAAAACCCAGATGCTGGATTTTTAGTTTTGACACTTAGAATTTTTTTTTTAGCATAGGTGCACTGATGCATTTTTCTTAGATGTGCACTAATAGTTAACTACTAGTTTCTATTTTGGATAATTTCATGCATTAGAAACACATTTTGACAATATTTCAACACCTATTGACACCTAGAAAAGGTTGTGCTTCCATTTTTAGAGCTCCTAGAGACTCCCAGATCATCTCATGGCTTCTATCTTCTTATCTTCTCAATCTTTTATTGTTTTAATTCATATAAAGTCTCATGCACCCAATAATTGATATAAACAAGGGTGGAGACCTACTTAGCACCATTTAGAGAGACTATTTTTATATAATTAGCTTTATTTGATTAGCTTTTTAGCATGAGTTTGTATTAGAAGAGATCTCATTCCCAATTCAAAGAAAGGAGGGGATTTCTTTTAAATGCATAGATGTAATATGTAATCTAGGCTATTATTTTGATGCAATAATACATGCTATTGGTCCTTTCATTCTAAGTGTATTTATTCTTGCTATATTGTGTTATTTTTGTGAATGCATGTTCATGAATACTAATGGAGCCAATAGTTTTATTGTGTTATTATGATTGTGCAATCTTTAAGTTTTTGTGTTTTAACAAATTCTATTATTTTGAAAAATTGCAGAAATGATCACTATTGTTTTTCCATAGAGTTTTATCTCATGTGAGCACACTTTCTATGGCCTCACAATTTGATGAAACATGAAACATATTTTGGTCACTATTGAAGTTCCCATCAAAAATTGCATTAGTGAAGTTCAAAAAGCATTGCTCCTAATTGCATTGGTTTCCTAACAGATCCTTTTGATAATTTAATTTGTAGATGTGTTGGTACTTTGGCTTATGTCCATTAGGAATTTTCCTTTCATTAGTTTTCTTAAAATCTCTTGTTACTCTATCTTTGTATTTTTCATTTCTGACACATGGTTAAAATACAAATTCATATATAGTAGCATTGATAAATTGCATTCATCATAAAATAGAAACTACAAAAATATATCTCTTTTGTGGTTACTTGTTATCAATAGGTATGTAGATTGGCAGGTACTAGAAAATACCACCTTGTTAATATACACATTTATCTTCAATTGAGTTACCCAGTAGGTTGAAAAACAACCATCTAGAACCTTGGAGTTGGTCATTGATCAACTTTTTAAGAGAGAGGTCTGAAAGGATTTCTTCCATTAAGTATTATGTAAAATTTCAACTCAACAAGAACATATTTATGCTTCACTTATTGTCTCAACTTTTATTTTTATGCTTTCCTTTTGACTAATTTAGCATACTGCATCATCTCATCTAGTGCAATTGTGTTAGGTCACATTGGGGTAACATTATAACTTCATCTAGTGTGACCTAATCCCTCTTCTTCTTCTTTTTCTTCTTCTTATATGAGTCAATTGAGCTTGTACTCAATGACATATTTTTTTGTAATGGAGCCTTTTGTTCCTTATTTTTCATTTGTTTCTCAATATTTGAAGGGTTTTCTTCCTTCCTTTCACTTTCCTTTTTTTATGCGGGGGCCATAGTTCCAAAATATTTTCTAGTATTATCCTCTTGTAGAGATTGATCCTTGGTATGTTATTTAGGAATATCTTTCCCTTTATCCTTTTCCTTCTCTTTCTATTTCTCATTGTCTTTTGTTATGTCTTGATTTGTTGAGCATGTACCTTTAGTGGATGTGATTCCTTCATTCTTACTGGTTTCATTTTTTTTTTCTAGTGGAAACATTATCTCTGGTTGTCTACTTGGTTGCCTTAGGCTCTTCATTCTTATTTGTATCTCCAAGTTTCTTTGTTGGGTGTTAAGAATTGATGAAAGGTCCTCCCTTAAAACCACAAACTCATAACAAAAAAAAAATAATCAACAACAAATTTGAGAACATAATAACCCACATGGGCTCCTTCATTATAGTAATCTGCAAGACTAATCTACAAACTACCACCCAGAGTTGTCCTAGACAATATTTGGGCCTTTTTTAAATAGGCAATTTTATGTTGCTCGGGAAGGTTCTAGACATTTAAACTTAATACCTAGGACTGACAAACCCTAACAATACATATAGAGTCAACCAAATACATTTTTGACAACTATTTTAGATATTTTGGGTAGCCCAACTTTGAAAGCCCATCACTCATGAACCATTGCTTTGATTGCTATTATAACCACTTTTTGGAAATGCTAGCTCCTCAACTACAAGATTCTAATAGAGGAAGCATTCTTTCATCAAGTTTTTGGACCTTATCCGAGCACTCTAAGGCCTCTAATGGTGAGCATGAAAATTTGTCTACAAAATTTTCCACCAAAAACTTGCAATAATTTCTCTGACACTTAAGTTGGAGTAATGAGATTTTTATGGTAGCCTTATAACTCTAAAATGAACCTTTATGCAGAAAATAAGAACATTCTGAGATCATATGAGAAACTTACTAAAAATAGAAAGTTCCCATAAATAATAACCACCCTATCTACTAGTCCTTATTAAGATAGAAAAGACTGAAAGGAAAATATTATTTGGTGATGAAAGATTGCTCTTACACCTAGGATGGTCCTTCATTAAGAATAATTTTCATTAGTTGGAATATTAGTAGCAAAAGAATCAATATAGCTATTTACATTATCATTTTTTGTAGCAAAGGCTAATTCTTCATGAACTTGTTGTAAAATGGGTGCTTTCATTATGAATTCTACATTGGCTGACTCAGTAATAGATGTATCTTCAATTGGTTTCTCAACACTATCCATAACATCTTGATCTTTTTTCATAGATTCATCTAGATCATTCATATTAATATTAACAATTTCTATCCTTTCTTTTTCTACTCCCTTCACCATTTGTGGCATGTTATCAATTACTTTGTTCACAATATCTAGAATATCTTCATTATCTAATTGAATATGTTCTTCTTGTTACTATTTCATGCCATCATTTTCCTTATCTTCATCTTAATGATAAATTATTTTCCACAACTTCTCACTCTCTTCCTCAAATCTTAGAGCTCTTTGTTTCATGATTCTTAATGATTGAGTCTTAGTCATGAATATCTTCTTATGTTCTACCATGTATTCATCAATTTTAGGT
Source organism: Cupressus sempervirens (assembly GCA_028749045.1). Classification (NCBI taxonomy): domain Eukaryota; kingdom Viridiplantae; phylum Streptophyta; class Pinopsida; order Cupressales; family Cupressaceae; genus Cupressus; species Cupressus sempervirens. The sequence goes on along the minus strand of CM053787.1, from coordinate 784,746,911 downwards.
ACTATTAGGTTTGGCATAGTCAAAACTATCGATATACCTCAAGTGTCTCTTGGTATCAAGTGCATACCTACAACTATGAGCAAGTTTATTATATAGTTTATCAAGAATCAAAATTTCTATCTTAGTAGGTGTATATCTATTTGAATACATTGAGTCAATACTTGCCTCTTCAATCTTCATCATTCAATTTGTCATAGTTTATTGTATGTATAGACTCAAATTCACTTGATTTCCTTATTAACTCAACATGTTTGACAATAGTCTTTGGTATATAGTCCTTTACAACTCTATTGTCCAATGTCTGATTCAATTTTATCACTATCATGAATTTTCTAATTCTTTTGTTTCTTTGGTGGCTTAGTCTTCAATTTTTAAAAAATATTCCTCTTTTGGTAAGTTGGATTTTTCTATTTATTAGTTTTTATGATTTTTGTTCTTCCTTTCTTTGCTAGGCATGTAGATTGATGTATAAACTCTAGTCCTAGCACTGGTAGTTTGAGAACTCTATTGGTTTACAGTTTTTTCTTTCTTACTCTTCTTTTATTTTCATTTTATTTTACCTCTATTTCCTTCATGATTTCTTCTTCATTAACCTTAGTTTCCACTTCAATTGACTCATCTCTCTCTTCACTAAATTTAGCCTCAAGAGTTTTTATTATCTTCTTGGACTTCCTTTCAACTTTAGGTAATAAATTTTCCATCTTTATTCTCTACTTTTCCTATTCATATGTACTAAATATTTTGCATTTTCTATCTATGGATTTTTAAAAAAAGGCATCTATAGAACTAATGAATCAATCAATATCAAGTTCATATCCAATTGTGTCTAACTAATCAGCCCTTTATTCTAATTCCTTTATTAAACATGTATCTATGTCCACTAAGAAAAAAATGTATTCTTGTAATCCTTAACTAGTTGTGGGGGAGATTATGAACCTTTGATGCATTCTAAACTTTTATTGTTCAAATTATTCATTCATTATTTTATCACAGCTCTCATGCAACTATTGATATAATCATTAATTTATTAAATCATAGGCCTATTGGTATTCTAGTTTACATCTCGAATCATAGGAAAGTAATCTTATAGATAAGAGAAGATATGTAAGAATAAAATGAACCATATTTTAGAGTATTGGTCTTTGCAACTTAGGCTATCTTCATGTTTGCTTCAAATTTCTTCAACATCTTGACAAGATCAATCTAAAAGCCATTTTTCACAATCTCATGTGTTAGATCTATAGCTCAACATGGTATGCCTTTTGGTCTACTTGATTAAAAAATTTGATAGGCTATCACACATGTTGAAAATTTTGTCTTAGGATCACTAATAATTGATACCTAGAAACCTCTATCATCCCATGCTACTCAAGTACTTTTTTGCTATCTTTTTCCTTAGTGCAACCCTCATAGCTTTGGCTTTCTTGGTGATAGGGAGCCTACTAACCATATGCATCATGTCTCTAGTGATCTTTATGTGACCTTCCAACCACATTGATCATTCATGTACTCCGCTAAGCATAGTTTGGATCCATTAATTTTTGAACACCTTTAAGAAATCTATTGCATGCATCAAACCCTTCATCTCTAAGTACTTGTGTTCATCCATTAGTTGTTCATTGGCACACAATTCTACATATACTTGTTGTAGCTCATACTCACATATTTTCCAAACATTACAATGGATATATGCTTGATTATCTCAAACCAAGAGAACCCTAAGTGGCAACGATGAAAGTTCTCTAGTATCATCAATTTTAGTTCCAACTTTAGGATATAGTTTATAAATGGGATCTTTTAATCATCATTGCTAACCAATTTTACTTTACTAATCTTTGATGTCTTAGCTTGAAATATACTCAATGTCATTAATACAACTTGATAAGATAGGATTTCAAAAAATACAAATAAATTAGTTAGGTATCACTCAAGTCTTTCTACAAATCACTCAAATAGCTCAAATATTAGATAGATTCATTAATTTTTGCTAAAAAAATCAAGTTTCTTGACCAATTTCTAGAATTTTCTTAGAAAGACTCTCATATGAAAGGTAAATAATAAATTGTTCAAACCCCTATTTATAGTAAAAGGTTCCTTTAGGGTTAGTTAGGGTACAATAAATGCTTTAATTTTTACCTTTTTTGTATACCAAGCAACTTCCTTACCAACCTTGAAACTTATGTTTGATTCACAATGCATTACCACTAACTAACTAACTTTGTTGAGCTAGCCAACCAAACTTACTTTCAATAACAATTGAGTTACCCTATTGCATATCACATATGGTAATTTGAACATCATTCCATGATTCTAAGGGACTGGTAGATGGTTGTAATTCAAATGAAATTCCCATACACACCTATATGGCTTAGTTTTTACCAATCTGGGGGATGAGGTGTCACCAATTGACCTAGTTATGGTTCAAATTTATTCACTTTTCTTTCTCCATGTCTTTCCTATTCAATTTTTAATATCATAAATATCAACCTTTTCCTTTTCTTTGGTATCTTCCTCATTAGGTGTTGATGCATGGTACCTATATTTTTTCTTAGGTGACTGACCTAAAGAAAGTGAAAATATACCATGCCCAAATTTTTCCAAGTGCTAGATCTCCCTCTCATATGCATTCTCATGTAGTTTGATGCAATGTTTCCATACCTTACACATGTTGTACATGTAATCCATGTCTTGCAATTCCAATTTATAGTGTTTTTCTATTTTCTTGGTATCTAGTTGTGCTTCTTCTATGGTCTGCAATCTTGTTCCTTATGACCATACTTAGTGCATTTATGGTATTAACCTTAAAAATTTTTGTATCTTTGGAATACTATTGAATTTAGATCTACACTCAAATACTTGATTACCATAATTATTGTAGTTATAGTAGTAACATCAAATTTAGGAGTAGCAATAGTCTTACCAACTTTTCTCCTATATAGATTCTTTATATAACTGAATTTTCCATAATGACAACATGTTGGAATCTTAAATTTTGGAGTAGTATATGCATTTTCCTATTTTTCTTTCTTTTATGATTCTCCTTTCTTAGTTGTAGAGTATTCAATAAATCCTAGTCCATTGGTATCTCTCATTCTTCTGTAACTTCTTAACTATTCATCTAATTTTCTCATGCTTTCCTCAGATCTATTTAGCCTTTCATTTTTTTCTTTTATAGTTATCAACTGATTCCTCAATTATTCATTTTTTCATTCTCAATCCAATAATATCTTCCATATATCTACCATCTTAGATTAATACTAAGTAACTTATTTACCATATCATAGTTTTTTTGTGTCAACCTTTGTATTTCAACATCTTTCTCATCCAACCTTGCAACTCATTTTCCCTTTATCATATTCTTCCCTTCAATTGTCATCCTCAACTTGTCTCTTTTATTCTTAGACTTCACACATTCTCACTAATTGAGCTTCTCGTTCTTTCTCATTTATTTTACCTACTTGGTTATAGTTTTTTTCTTTCCCATTAGATCTAATATAGTTCAACTTTAGATTCGTTGGACATACTACCATTTGTGTTGTGATGTGGAGCCTAATAAGACTTAGAGGTTTGTTCAGTGCGAATTTTCCCCATAGATGATTTATATGAGGGTTTGCGGGTAGTACCCCCAACATGGGGTCAAGGGGCCCTAATTTTGTAAGTGTAAAAAGCTTGTATAAAATGGCATAGGGTTATAAATTTCACAATGTATGGTGATGTTATAGCTTCTAGAGTAGTATTGAGTTGTAAGGGATTGTAGATTATAATCAATGGATAATAATAATACTAGACTTGTTTTTTGTGGTCGCAGCCTAGGGATTAGGTGAACCATGTTAAAATTTTGTGTCTTGTGTTCTATTATGTGTGATTTATTATTTTTTGATATTGGTTATATTTGTATGTAACTATTATTTCTATCTCTCGATAATCCTAAAAAGTAGTACCAGAGCTAGACTATCATCATTTATTATTTTAGCCTAGATTGTTGTCATTTTTTTGTTTTAGCTATCCTCAATGGGAAGGTCCCATAGTTGAGTGGGATCAATGAAAGATGAGGGTAAGCTAAAAGTTGAGAAGTTTAATGGGTAGAACATTTAGTTATGGAAAATACAAATGGATGACTATCTTTATTAGAAGGATTTATGGAAACCATTGGAAGGAAAAGACAAAAAAAGGGAACTATGGTAGATGAGACTAGAGGATTTTAGACAAAAATGAACTTGAAAGTACTCTATTATGCTTGGAACCATCAATGAAATTTAATATTACAAAATTGAAGTCCATATAAGGGTTGATACAAACCCTAGTGAAATTGTATGAAAAGCCCCCCACTTCAAACAAGGTATTTCTCATGAAGTTTTCATTTAATATGAGGATGGTAGAAGGTGGATATGTTGCAATAATTTAAATGAGTTTAATACAATTACTAATTATTTATCTTCTATAAATTTCAATTTTGATGAATAAATTATGGCTCTCTTGATTTTGTGTTATTTCCCTGAAAGATTGAATGGCTTGGTAAAAGTTGTGACTAATTTCATTTTTGGATTTAATACCCTAAAAATTGATGATGTGATTGGTCTTATTTTGAGTGAGGAAACACATAGGAAAGCCTTAGATGGTTCTACATTAGGAAGTTCTTTGACTAGACAAAGAAGAGGTAGAATGAATGAGGGAGGAAACAATTGTGGAAGTCATGGGAAATCAAGAGGAAAATCAAAGGGGAAGAGGTCTCAATCAAGAGTACCGAGGCATTGTTGGTGCTATGGAAAACTAGAGCATAAAAAGAAAGATTTATGGACGTGAAATAAAGATGAAGGAGACAAATAAGATGGAAACAAGGAGGCAAATGTGGTATGTAACAAACCTAAAGAGGATCCTTTGCTTGTTTCCTTAGAAAGTGTTTATGATTCTTGGGTTTTAGATTATAGGGTTTGATTTCATGCTACAACCTATATTGGTTATTTTATTGATTATGTCAAAGTGGGATTTGGGCTTGTTTATTTGGGGGATAATGAATCCTGTCAAATTGTTGGAAAGGGAAAAGTTAAGATTAAGTTGTAGAATGGGAACTATTGACTACAACATGAGGTAAGACATGTTCCAAGGTTCAATAAGAATTTAATTTCATTAGGGTAACTTAGTCATGAGGGTTTCCTAGTTACATTTGATGATAAAAATTGGAAGGTTTTCAAAGGTTCACTTATAGTAGCAAAAGGTGTGAAAGTAGGCACCTTTTATCTTTGGACAGGTTACTGTTCATTCTACTTTGATTGTTTCAAAGAAAAATGAATATAGTTGAGAAGGGACAACAAACAATTGTTGTAGATTCTAATACAACGCTATGACATAGTAGAATTGGGCATATGAGTGAGAAAGGTATGAAATTAATTCATTCAAAGAAATTTTTGCCAGGTCTGAAATGTGTCAATATAGATTTTTGTGAAAGTTGTATGTATGGAAATTAATAGATAGTTTTGTGAAGAGTGGGAAGGAAAAAAAATTGGGAAATTAGAGCTTGCACATACAAATGTATGGGGGCCAACTCAGGTATCTTCCATTGGTGGCTCTCATTATTATGTTACATTCATTGATGATGCAATTAGAAAAGTATGGTTTTATTTACTTAGATAGAAATCTAATGCATTCCAAACTTTTAAGAAATGGAAATGTTTGATTTAAAATGAGACTGGTAAGAGATTAAAATATCTCAGATCTGATAATGGTGGTAAGTATTCTGGTTATGAATTTGAATATTATTTCTCCACTAATTTTATTCATAGACATGAAACTATTTTAATGACTCCATTGGGAAATGGAGTGGCTAAATTCATGAATAGGACAATAATGGAGCATGAGGTTGCATGCTTGGTTACACTTAAATATGTTGGCAGAGGCTATCTATATTGTTGTATATTTCATTAATAGAGTTCCCTCTATGCCTTTGGGATATTTTATTCTATAGGAAGCATGGACTAATACAAAAATAGAACTAAGGTGGAAGCTAAGTCAAAGAAATGTTTATTTTTTGGATATGGCATTCATGAATTTAGTCATAGATTTTGAGATTTTGAAAATCATAAAATTGTAAGAAGTAGAGATGTCATATTCAATGAGAAAGTGTTGTACAAAGATCTATTGTAGAAATATGAGAATAAATAAAATGATTATTTAGTGTTGGATGATACTCCAAAAGATTATGTTCCAACAGTTCCTCATGCTTCACAACAATCACAACAAAAAATACCACACACCCTAGTGAATGTTAGATGGTCAAAAAAGCTAGATAGGCCTCCAAAAAGATTTTCTCCCTTTTTGTACTCTATTTTTCCAACTAATGCTAGTGAACCTGAATGTTAAGATGAAGCTATGTAGGTAGATATAAAGATCCAATGGGAGTCTCCAATGAAAAAAGAAATGGACTCTTTGCTAAAAAATAAGACTTGAGATTTATGTAAGTTGTTTGCAAGTCAAAGGTCTTTATAGAATAAATGGGTTTATAGGTTGAATGAAGTAGATGGAGACAAGAAAATATTTAAAGATAGGTTGGTTGTAAAATAATTTGCATAGAAAAAGGGCATTGATTTTAATGAGATATTTTCTCTTGTTGTTAAAATGACTTCTATTCATACTATTTTAAGTATTGTGGTTACTGAACATTTAAATTTGGAGAAGCTTGATGTTAAAATATCCTTTCTTTATGGTGATTTGGATGAATAGATATATATGGTAGAACTACAGGGATTTGAGGTCAAAGGTAAGGGTTAGTGTTTAGATTGAAGAAAAGTTTATATGGCTTAAAGCAAGGACCTTTGTAATGATGTCTTAAATTTGAGGGTTTTATTAATGAGCATGGTTACACATGGTGTCATTCTAACCATTATGTTTATTTTAAGATGTTAGATGATGACATCTACATTACTTTATGTTTATATGTTGATGATATGCTTGTAGCTAGGTCTAACATGGATCACATTAAGGGGTTAAAAAAATAGTTAGCACATTCATTTTCTATGAAGGATTTGGAGGCACAAATGTGAATCCTTTGTATGAAAATTAGCAAAGATAGTAAGAACAAAAAATTGACATTATCTTAGGTTGATTATATTAAGAAGGTTGTTTTTCATTTTTCTATGGAAAATGCTAAAGCTGCTAGCACACCATTACCTGGTAATTTAAAATTGACTAAGGAGATGTGTCCCAAGACATGGGAAGAGGAGGAAAAAATGTCAAAGGTACCCTGTGCTTTAGTTTTAGGAAAGCTGATATATTCTATGGTATGTACTAGGCCAGATATCACACATGTAGTGGGAGTTGTCAATAGGTAGATCAGTCATCCTAGACTTGAGCATTGAAATGTAGTCAAATGGATTCTCAAATATTTGAGACAAGTATCATGTAAGTGTTTATATTTTAGGGGCTCTACTATTGATTTATAGGGCTATATTGATTCAAATTTGGCAGGGGATATTGATACCAGGTGAAGTACTACATATTATATATTTACTATTGGTGGTGTAGTAGTGAGATGAGTTTCTCAATTATAGAAGGTGAATGTTTTATCCACTATAGAGGAAGAGTATTTTGCTACTAGAGATGTAGCCAAAGAGATGATATGGCTTTAGTTCTTCATAAAAGATTTGGGACATCCACAGAGGGATAATTATTTGTTCATAGATAGCTACAGTGTGATTTGGCTTATGAATAATTCTTGTCTATATTCAAAGACAAAGCACATATAGTTGTGGTACCATTTTACTCCGTCAGTTTGTGGATGATGTACAATTAAATTTGGAGAAAATATATATATGATCATCTAGTAGATATGTTTACCAAGGTAGTAACAAGGGGGAAGATGAACTCCTCTTCATCTTTAGTTGGTCTTCTACACTAAACAAAATAAAAGAACAATAGTGTCTAGGGTAGTTTGATATTCCAATGCGAGCTATAGATTTAGTGGTGTTATGATCAGTCTCCAAATGGGAGGTTATTATTCTACAGTCTAATTAATCTCCAAGTGGGAGATTGTTGTGATGTGGAGCTTAATCAGACTTAGGAGTTTATTTGATAAAATTTCTCTCAAGATTATTTTTATGGGGGTTTGGGGGGAATGCCTCAACATAGGTTCAAGGGGAAACACTTCTATTTTAAAATGACACTACTATTGTAAATGGCATTGGCTTTTATTTTTCCATTGGATGACTTATTCTAGCCCTAATCTTGTAAACAAAAAATACTTGTATAAAATGGCTAAGGATTATGGATTTCATAATGTATGGTGATATTGTAGTTTCTTGATGTAGTAATATTGGACTTGCTACTGATGGATGTAGCCTAAGGATTGGGTGAACCATGTTATAAATCCTTGTGTCTCGTGTTCTCTTTGTGTGATTCATTATTTTTTGATATTGGTTATATTTGCATGTAACTATTATTTATGTCTATGGTTGATCCTAAAACTTTGCGATGCAAGAGCATCTTGGATTTTCTTGGCAACTACTTTGGAGTTCATGGGAGCAAGCTTGATAATTTCTTTGAAAGGTGCTTAAATTGGTACTTGGTTGAAGGAGTGGTGCTTAGTTTCTTTTGGGTATAGTGTTGGTTGAGTAGCTCAGTCTTTGAAGGGAGCTCAAAATACACTATGGAGCTTGAGATGGTCTTGGAGCTTGGCATGGTCTATAGATCTTGGCATGGTCTTAGAGAATGGCATGGTCTTAGAGCTCAAAATGGTTTGGGAGATTGAGATTGCTTGTGGTTTTGCCGATGCTCGGCTTGGTTTCTCTAGCACTAGGCTTGGTCTTGGTTCTTGCTAGTACTGACTTTTATATGAGATGACCTTGGCATTTAATTTGTGTTGTATCTAAATTGTGGCTTAATATATATATTTAATGTAAGGGATTTATTTTAGTTTTTAATTTCTAGGCCAACTTGAGTCTTAGTTGGGTATAAGGGTTCTTATCGAGTCTTTTAGAATTCATTTCATTGAGAGGAGTGAGTCTAGAGAGTAGCTAAAGAGCAAGTTTCTTTCTAAGTCTATGGATAGAGTTTTGAATGTGAGGTAGTTTACAAAAAAATTTAGGTGGAGTTGCAAGTTTGCAAGAAAAGCTAGTAGTTGAGGCTTGGGAAACAAGGAGATTGTTTGGTGGGCTTGCAAGCATAAGTGTAGATCTTCCTTGGAGGTTTCTACTATATTGTTGATCTAGACTAGCTAGAATTTAAGTTGGATCTTAAGGGATCTTGTAGAACTATTTTTGTAATTGTTGTTGTATTTGGTCCTAACCTAGAAGGCCTTACAACTAGTCATATTGCATGTAATTAGTTATTTTATGAGTAAAGAAGTTGTTGTTTGGTATTAGATCCTACAATACTATTTCTTTGTTGTTTTGTTTTTGCTAAGTGGTTATTTGTTGGTAGTTTGGATATCTCCTTGGGGGACTATCCTACCTTGTACTATGTTAGGTGGTATCAGAGTGAAGGTTGTTCCTAAGTGTGTAGACTGAACATCAAAGTTGTGGTAGTTTGCACCATGACCTTTGGTATCTCAGAAGATCTTGATTTTGTGGTGGATTTTTCTTTCTAGAATCCTAGATATATTGGTTGTGAGGTGGAAAATTGTTGTTCTTACTTAAAATTATGGAGGACCTATAGATGGATTGATGGATGCAAATATGGAAGATCAGTGTTCATAGACTTGTGATTTGATTCCTAATTGTTCATGCAAGGTGGAAAGTTGCAATCTAACTTGAAAAAAAATTGGGATGTCATAGAATGTTTGAGACAATCTTGGGAGATGGCTTTGAGAGTATTGGAACTTGAGATGATTTCAAATCTTTGTGATGTGGTGGAGAGAAGGTTTTTTGAGATGTCTACTTGGTTTGAAGCTAGTTTGGCTTATCAAGTTAAGGACATGATGAGGAAGACATTTCATAGATTTTTTTTTAGTTGGATTCTACTGATCTAGAAGAGATTTTTATGGGAAATTAAGAGACTTGTTCAAGAGAGGATATGGCATAACAAGTTAAAGATGGAAGAGGATGGTTTTTTTGATTAGTTTGTGGAGTTTGTTATAAAACCTATAGAGAAACTTGAGGTTATTGTTGAGGATATTCCTAACCTTGTTAATGCTAGGATGGAGATTGGTTTTCATGATTAGTCGGTTGAGAGTGACATGGATATTATAGAGCACTTCTTCATGGATGATCTAGTTGCTATTGGTGTTGAATTGAATATTACAGAGCATCTTTTCATGAGCAATGAGATTGTTGGTGTTGTAAGTATGGCATGTATTGGTGGAGATCTACATATTACTACTGATGTGGAGTTTGTTGCTACTAGTGTGGATTCACTAGTTGCTACTATGGATGATGATTTGCTAATGAAGCATTATGATCAGTTTGTTCCTAACAATGACCATGTTGATTGGATGGTTGAGATTCTAGTGTTTGATAGAATGATGTAGATGTGGATGATGTGAAGATTGGTTTTCCTATCCTTTTTGGAGTGGAAGCCTTTAGTGAAGATAAAGATGGTTTTTGATCTTTCTTTGGGCATCAAAGTGTGGGACACACTTTTCTATTTACATGGGTAGTTTGATGCAAGAGAACCTTGTGTTTTGGAGGTGACTACTTTGCAGTTCATGAGAGGAGGCTTGGTACTTTCTTTGGAGGGTTCTTGGACTGGTACTTAGTCGAACAAGGAGTGGTGTTCAATTTATTTTTGGTTTCATGTTGTTCGAGTAGCTCTTTCTTTGAAGGGATCTTGGCATACACTATGGAGCTTTACATGATCTTGGAGCTCAACATGGTTTGTGGAGCACAACATGGTCTTGGAGCTTAGTATGGTCTTAGAGCTCAGCATGGTGTTGAAGCTTAGCATGCTTGGGATCTTGACATTGTTTGTGGTTTTGTTGATGCTTAGCTTGGTTTCTCTAGCACTTGGATTGGTCTTGGTTCTTGTTGGTGCCAAGTTGTCTATGGGTTGAACCTGACATTTAATTTGTGTAGGGGTATTTAATTTTTTTGTAGCTGACTTGTAGCTTAATATATATTTAATCTAATGGATTTATTTTAGTTTGTATTTGATAGGTTGACTTATGGTTTAGTTGGGTATAAGTAAGGGGTCTTGTGGAGTCCTTAAGCATTCATTTCATTTGAAGGAGTTAGTCAGGAGAGTAACTAATGAGTGATTTTTTTTTTGTTATTTTGTGGATAGAGTGTGAAATGTGAGGCCATTTTCAATAGGATTGTGGTGGAGTTGCGAGTTTGTGAGCAGAGCTAGTAGCCGTGGCTTGGGAAACTAGGAGATTGCTTGGTGGGTTTGTGAGCACAAGTTTAGATCTTCCTTGGAGGTTTCTACTAGAGTGTGGATCTGAACTAGCTAGGATTTGAGTTGGATCATGCAGAACTATTTTTTTAATTGGTATTATATTTGGCCCTAACTTGGAAGCCCTTACAACCAAGCATATTGCATGTAAATAGTTATTTTATGAGTCACAAAGTTGTTGTTTGGTATCAGATCTTTCAATATTGTTTCTTTGTTATTTTTTTTAGTTGTGTGCTTAATTGTTGGGGGTTTAAATATCCCCTTTGGTGATTCTCCTACCTTGCATTGTGCCACTTTGATAGTTCTTCAAATTCTTTTTCTTAATATTGAGTATCTTTGAAATGATGTTCTTATTCCTTCCTTTTATTTAGTGATTTCTTCAACTTCTCTTTCATTTTACCAATCTAACCCATTGCATTTTTTAACTCAAATCTCTAATTCTCAATCACCTTTTTGAGTTTTCAAACTTACATCTCTTTGGATCTTTTCTCTCAATCAGCAAAATGTCTTAACAAGAGATCTAGATCTAATACAAATTTTTAGAAAGTTTGTTGAAAAGGTAATTAGCCGAGAGGTGGGTGAATCAATACCTTACAATTTTTTTAAAAACTTTTAATAACCTTTCACCCTCTTAATTACTAATCTCACTTTGCATGCATAATCATTACAACATTTATTGAAAAATAATATAAAAAGCAAGTAGCTACAATAGTAAACACATAATACATATCCATAAACATATTTGATACAATAAATTGGTCTTGTAAAAAGCCTTGGTTAGAGGGAAAAACTATGGTGGGGATGGTATCCATGAATCCTTCACTACTATAGCATTAAGGGTGCTCAGTTAGAGCATACAAAGATATCACTTCCGGTGATTTAACTAGTTAGGAGTAATACAATCAAACATATTAAATTCTACCTTGTCAAAGGGCTCTCACATCACTCTTTAAGTGTGTACTCTATTAGGAGATTTATAATATGAGTCTTGTTATGACCTACCCTACTTAAGGGATTTAAGAAACATAATAACATCAAAGTATTATTGTAAAACTAATCTATTAGATTACATATACCTCATATTTTTACAAGATCCTTTATGATCTAAACTTATTTTTCACCTTCATGTGATTAATTTACCCAATTTGTCCTCTATATCTAATTGGTAGCTCTTTTCTACTATAGCTTCTCTATATATTCAAACTTTCTTCCTCTCAACAACTTCTAATCTATTCTCAATCTATCCTTATATAGAACTCATCTAGATTCCCTAGTACATGACCTAAATAGGGATTAGATCCTTTTGGAATGCTTAGAAAATAGAGTAATGATCCACATTCATCCTTATCTTAAAAACATTGAACTTTTATTTCATTGTCTTGCACTTTTCCTTGGGATCCATATAATAATGCATCAATCCCAATACATCTCACCTAATCATCTTCTCAGTCTTTATAAACCATTTCCTAGATTGATAGGATTCAAACACATAGAATTCTATGCATTTACAAGCTTTGATATTCATCGTGTATTGCTTGATAAACACTAACTAGTCTTCTTGGTTTACATGGTGTCCATTGGGTAATATGATTTCTTGATCATAATGGTTCCTCGATTATCTTGCAATGATACGTGAGTTATGTTCTTAGTTACTAAACTTCACTTTGTAATTTCCTTTATTTGGTAACTTTGTGTATTCAGTTATAAGTTTCACTAACATATTTGCCTTATATTAACCTATCTTACTCTTTAGCATAGTTTTTAATTTAATTTAGGAGTAACCATGCAATGTCCTCATAAAATAGGTTCACTTTTTAGGACAAGAAATGTGAACAAAGTATCCACCGATAGATCTATAACCTAATGATAAATTGATAGGATTCATAATGAGAATTATAAATAAATAAAAACTAATAATAAAAGTTCACAATGAAAATTATAGCCTATAACATCTATTCAAAACATGTGGATGATTTTATCCCTAGTTGTTATTATTGTTAAATCCCATAAACTATTTAACATGGAATACATGATAGTTTTTCCTTAGTAGATAGTCATCTAGTTAACCCAATTGATTAATCAATTATCTTATCCATTTGGTTGGATCTTGCAAGCACCATTTACATTTTATATAATTGCACAATTAGAAACTAAATGGTCTCCATCATTGATTTCATAATAAATCACAAATAGATCACCTTAATTATTTGAATTATAAATTTGAAATTGGTAGCTAGTATTATCTGCACCTTATATCAACAACTACAATAAGAAACCTTTAACATCTCTCTTTTTTCTTAGAATATGAAGGCATGCTAGACATCAATTTCTTATTCTTCCAAGAACATTACTAACAATTAAATTTTTAAAGCTTTTTTGTTCGTCATCCATCATCAAAAACCTATGTTAATTCTCATGAGAGTAATAATAGGTGAAATAAAGGAAGGCATATGACATTTTTTTTTCATTTCATCTACATGAATAGAATTTTGAGGGTATGTGTGGGATGGTATACCAAACTAGTTCCTAAAGTGGCAATGAAAAATAAAAAAATTAGGGCTAGTCAATTTGATGAGAAAATTTGAAGTAGTTATGAATCTTATATCAATAATTTGTAATAATACAATTCTATATAGGAAATTGAATGCATTTTCTATAATATTAGGCCTTTTCTAGAAAATGGATTTCAATGTAGTAGTACCAAATGTTTAAGAGAAAAATAAGAAGTAGGTGTATGTCTGACCACCTCAATCACAATCAAATAATAATATTTTTTTGTAAGATTCTAGATATAACAAGTAGACTCATGCCCAGATGCAACAAATAATTTTGAGTAGTTTTATTCTAGATAAATAATTAATTATGAATTCTCTACTACAATGTTTTCAAAATAAAAAAACTTACATGCCTAACCACCTTAACTCATTCAAAACTCAATTAAATTCATTTTTTCTACTTGTAGTGGTGAAGCATAGAATGCAATGTATCTTTCAAATTTTAAAAAGGTTATTTCATTTAAAAGTTATAGATGTTTTTCAATGACAATGTTAGTCAGCACATTATAGGTAACTCCATTAGAAAATAAATAATAATTACTTAATAAACTCATATTTGAAAATAACTATATTGACAAAAAGATGACAATGTTCTTAAGAAACCCTTTCTGTTTTATAAAAATTAGGTGGAAAAAAGTCATTAGGTACATCCTTGAAGTATGAAACTCAAAAAAGAGGGCAAAATAAGTATTTTGTTGTTGTTTTGGTGTTGATCATTTAGGATTGGTTTTTACCAAGTGTTGGCACTCAAAATTGTAGCCCTAATTTTGAGTTCCATTGAGTGATCAAGCCCTTTAAATGCTTTTAAATGCACATGTACCCGATTGTACCTTTGAGTCTTGTGAGGTGTTTAATGTTTCTAACACCTTTCATTTAGTGCATTTGTGTTTTCCATGAAGTTAAACTACCATTCTAAGCCATTCTGTGAGATCCCATTTTGAGAAATTTACAATTCTGCATTTTTGTTGTCAAACAGTGATAGGATGTTGTGTTTGTCATTGAGTATCTTGCACCTAGAAATGTTTCATGACATGCTACTTTGGGAATGTATAGTGCCCATACCTAAGAGCCTATGTTTTAGATTTTGAGTCATTTCAAATCTGTTTGACTAGGTTTTGAATCCCTCAAAGTTGGTCATTTACTGATGTCATGCTGATATGAATTGTTCTAAATTTTGGAAGGCCCTATTTGATGAGATATAATTTTTGACCAGTTGACCCAAATGAAAAAAATATTTTTATGTTACATTTTAGAGGTCAAAGATATGTTATTTTTCAAGTTTGAGCCTATGATGAATCCATTTGATCAGTTTTCCAACGTGATTCCAAATGCAATTTCTAACCTTTTATTGGTGTCAGCAAGTGCATATTTGTTAGAACCCCTATTTGTGATGTCATAACTAAAAATCTATGATAGATGAGAAAGAATGGATTGTACCACTATGTTGTACTCTAAAAATTCTTCAAGTATGCCAATTTCACAACCATGATGAATATGTTTGCACACTTTCCCAGGTCAATTCCATTTGCAAAAAATACTTTTCTTTTAGTGTTTCCAGTCTGCAAATTCTGAGTAGCCCACTTTGACTGCTTTCCATTTGCATCCAGTTCTTTTTCATAAGCCCAAATCATAGATTGATACTCTCCTCATGGCAGTGAATCAATGCCCTAGTTTTCATTTCCCAAATTTCTAGTTTGCCTAGATTTCAAAGCCAAATTCGAATGCAATTTATTGTTTTTTGGCATGTTTTCTTGTAGGCAATTCTCGAAGGGTAGCTTTGATAGTCAGTATCTTTTGACCCCAAATACTTCATGAGATGAGATTTGACAGGGTAGGAATATGTGGAATAGAGAATCAGTGTGCCAAATTTCAGAGCCCGGTCAAGTGTTTGGGTTAGTTTTTAAGGTTGGTTAAAAGACCTCCTGGAAAAAGTTTGCAAGTTGCAAAAATAGGTGAATTAAGTTTTAAGTGTGTATTCAGCGGTCGAATTTGACTTTGATCATTATCAAATAATGAATAGATCAGTTTGAGGTTTCAGTTGTCCAAAACTTTAAAAAAAAATTTAGCTGGATCCACTTTGGGGCCCAACTAATTACATCAGACTGATAAGATATGTTAGAGAATAAAATATTCTAAGTGGGAGGGTTATAATGACTATATTCATCATAATTGTAATATGGACACATTCCAAATGTTAGTGTGGAACCATATCACCCTCCAAGAGGAACTGTAAACTCTTGAACCTATGTAAACTTTTCAAGAGTTAGGGAGAAATTACCAAATAAGAGAGAGAGAGTGTGTGTTCCAAGAAGAAAAAAAAAAAAGAAATGTAGTATATCAATGCTCAAAAGGAATTGTCAGAGAAAGAATCTCAAGAAATGAAACTGGAAAGGCAAAGACTTGACTAAGAAATATAGGCTCAAGAGAAATTCACATTTGAGGATATGCTTTGCTTCCAAAAAGAACCTATTCTATCATCATTATTAAGAGTCAATAGCGACCTTATGAGTCATGGAGTGAAATTGTTTTAAGTTGTTCTGAAATACATGTAAAGTTAATGCATCTGATAGGACAAATCCTTTAACTATGCAAGATTAGATAGAACTTGTTACAAAACTCTGTAAGCATACATTGAAATGTGTTGAGCTTCAAGACGAGCTTTTCACTTAGATATCAAAACCAACCCCCACTATCAGGATTTTTTTATACATAGAACTCGTGTTTCCATTGCCAATCATGATAGCTTTAGCAATAGGGAATGTATTTATACAAGGAAACAAGGGGTTAAATATCTTGGCAAAAAATCTTCTTTTCCAATGATGCTTCCCATCCTTGCTTATGACTATAAATGAATTGGAAACAGATGTTAAGGAACCTTGATGCTTTGCTCTATCTAGGCCTATGAGTTTTGTGTTAAAGTTTACTAGGCCAAGTGGGCACATAGTGCTACTAACTTCTTTGTTTGGTAGAGTAAATTTTTGCATAGATGACTAAATTATTATAAGAAGTATTAATACATGAATTGAATTGTTGTCAGGCTTCTTATCATAAATAGCTTCCTCTTGTTTTGATGCAAATCCATCTGTTGAAGCTGCTCAACAATTGAAAGATGCCTTCTGGTAGTTTCATGGGAAAAAACATCTTAGATAATTATAGAGGAATGTGCTCCCTCATAAAAAAATTCACATGGTAAGAAAACTAAAAGTGGTAGGAACTCTAACAGGAAAGCCTATGTCAATGTTAGAGTAGGCAAAGCATCTCATGCCCAAGGAAATATGTAGGTTTAGGCACCAAAGAAGGAAGCTACAGTATAAAGTGTATTCATTGAAATGTTTCGACGTAGTGGCAACATGAAGGGGCAAGATCATGTAAGGAGAAAAAAGTTGTAGGTCAGAGCTTAGAGACCACCATACCACATAATTCTCAACATCAGACACCATGAGTAAAAAAAGAAGCCATTTCAGTGGAGCAAATATTGAATACTCAAAGGAGACTTGATGTCAAGAAGACTACTACCCACATGTAGATGAAACCATAAGCATAAAACAAAAAGCCAAAACTGCCAAACAAAAGAAATCTACTTGAGATGCAAATGAATTCCTAGCATCAAATATGAAGGGATAGCCTATGTGGCATAAGAGAAAGATTAAATATATTTCTTTGTAGAGAATCTACTTGGGCAAGCAAAATATGCCAAAATAGCAGACCCATACAGACATGAAAGAAGGCATTTTATTAAAGATAAGAAGGAAATCAATGCAAAGCACATAAGGGATATGCCATGTAGAAAGATAGAGGTGGCTTGAGACAGGAAAGATTTCTATGCAAGGCAACCTGTGTAGAAAGATAAAGGTGCAGGTGGAAATCCATTCATAGGATATATCCAACATTCACTGTGGGTTGAACTTTATAAACATTTAAATACTATACTACATGGAAAGCTTAATGTCTTAACGACAATGGATTTTGCGAAAGCCAAGTCTGCACATGGAGCCTAGTACAATAGGTGGATGCAAGCTGAAGGATATCAAAGATGATATTTTAAATGAACGCACAAGCGAGATGATTTGGTGATGGTGCATGAGATCATGACACGTGGCTGAATTAGAGGGCTAGTGCATGCCCGCTTGATGAAGGTGCTCGGAGGTTAAATAATGTGGGTAAGTAGGTGATCGACATGTGGTGTAGGTCCCAACTAGAAATGACATGGCAATCGACAACAAGTTTTAGACCGACGCATAGGATGCTTCCACATGTCTAGGTCAATAAACAATGCAAGCCCACATTATGGAGATGCTCACCAAATAATGAATGTGGGATTGCAGGAGAGTGCCACATGGCAGTGTGTGTAGGGTGGATGGTGACATGGTAGATGCAACAAGTGGGCCAGTGAAAAGATGACACATGGCACCCAATGGTAGAGGTCGGCCAATCAAAGACCGTCACATGGTGCCCTCTCAAAGGAGTGTTGACCCAGAGATTCAAGGGTAGGAAAATTGTTCAAAATGATAAACAAATATTTTTAATCATTTTTCTAAAAAGTGTACATTCAAAAATTTTAAATCAAAAGGCGCATTTATTTTCTAAAGTTAAACTTTAGAATATTTTGAATTTTTGCAAAAAAATCAGTTGCAAACCTGAGTCTTTTAGCAGAGGAGGACATTTTTCAAACTAACTTTTAGGGGGTTTTTGAAAGGCTAATATAGTGATGTTATATATCATTAGAATCGAGAGAAGATGAGCTTTCTGATTTTAGAGTTTTCTTTTGTATAGGAAACAGTCTATTTGAGCTAGGGGAGGTTTTCTCCTAGATTCCTAACTTGCAACTAAATTTAGGTATCAAAGTTTAGTTCTGATTTCCAGTAAGGTAATGACCTAAATGTGGGTGAAATATAGTGAAAATGCAGTTGGAGTCAAACTTGATCACTTTTGAGTTAGATAGATGGGGATTTCACTAGTATTTCATAAGGTTTTTAGATATTTTGGTTGCAAATTGGTTTCAATCATTGAGTACAGATATTTACAAGTTTCTTACAAAGTAATGATGAAAAAAAAATCAAATCAAAATGGTAGAAAGATGAAAGAGGTTTTCAATAGTAGAAGATGGAATTCCAAGTGGACACATGTCATTCTGAGATCAAATCTAGAAATTCACCTTCTTCTATATCTTTCTTCCTTTCATCCATTATGGGGGTTGGTAGTTTTCTCTATGATACTACCAAGGTTCTAGTGTTCTACTATGAAACCAAGGTTGTAGTTAGTTTTGCTTCATATCTATTGAGCTAAGCTCTAGCAACGAAGGCCACACATTCATTTATGTGTAGATTTTCTTTTCATATTTCATGGGTTGCTTTTGAGATAATAGAAATTGATGCTAGATCCAATAATATATCTTGAGTTGCATTTAGTATTACTGGTTTAATGTATTTAGGATAAATATAAAAGGGGATTTACAATGAATTATTTGGGTTTCCTTATTCTGTCTCTTGATTCTTCATATGCTATTAACTTTGTAATTGAGTTAATAAGGTTTATTCAATTTAAGACAACTTGGATGAGTTGTGTATCAAATATGTTGTTGCTTTTTATTCAAGGAGTTAGGTAAATTCTTTAGTGTTCTAATAGGGTTTCTAGGTGTATGAAGGGGATATTTCATAAGAATGGGATTTGGGGATTTCAGTTGAAAAATTTAATTGTAAGGAAAATAAGTTAGGTCATCCTACTAGTAATGACTCTATGTTTCAATGGATAAGGCATTGATCACTAAATCATATGAAAGTTGAGATGAAAGTTGTTTGCACAAATCTTTTTGATCAAATCAATTTAGTATTTCACATTTTGTAGTAGGCTAAAAGGAATTAACCCTCACTCAGCTTATGAATTTCATAGATTTTCATTTAGCTGTTGTAGATCTATGTTGTTGCATGAGTTATTAGGAGATAAAAGGGGTTTTCATTTACAATAAATAGGTTAAGATTTATGTCTAAATTGCACTGGTACCATATATCAAAACCTCAAGGTTAACCTACCTAGGTCTTGTAAACCCTGAAGTGAAGAAGGAGTTATGCCTTATAGTTGGCCCAAGATTGCAGTTGAGTGTATCCATCATAGGAATTTGCTAGCCTTAGATGCATCGGTCTAGTTTCTTGGTCATTTTCAAAACTGTTAAATTAGAAGCCAACAAAATGTTGAATTTTCTGGGGATTTTATGAAGGAATTCATTGATATGGAGCTGGAAATCTCTTATATATTGGGCATATTCAATTTTGTATGCAAGGTTTCATATTCCCCAGTTATGTTTTATCCATTTGCAGTAGTAACTTTGAGGTTGAATGTAAATTGTATTGCTCAAAGGCATTCATCTTCAGTCAATTTAGCCAATTTTTATTTTCAAAGAACTATTGTAATTTCAGAGTTAGAATTGTTTAACAATGGTTTCTCTCTTCTAAGTGTTTGACAGTTTGCAAATTCTATAAATTGGAAGTCCAGTTTAGATCTATCATGTTATAAATCATATGCTTTAAATATTTCTCACAATTATGAGTGGCAACTCTCTAAAGTATCTCTAAACTAGTGTAAATTAGTTACATATAATTTCTTTCAAGACCTATCAACTAAATTGTGCAAATCTAAAGAGTTATGTTAAGTCTTAAACAAGAAGAGAGATATATAAGTTCTTGACTAATGAGTTTCAAAGTGTTATTTGATATATTGTCATAAGATTTTTTGAATGATAAAAATGAATCACAACAATGATTTAATTTAGTTCTTCTCAAGGAGATAGTGGCTCTATAAGGATTTGATTAGTGGTGTGAGGGATTTCATGTTAGCACCAGTGCCAAACTAGTAGATTAGTGGTTTCAGCATCAACACTTGAGGTATTTTATTTTCATGATGTTATTATTTTCATGAAAGAGAGTGGTATACGTTTGTATTCTCCATCAAGTGATTTTCAGCACTAGGAGGAGGAGAATAGTGTGATGGGTTTTATACACTTCATGATAATAATTTTTAGTTTCTTGTATAAAGTTTTGAAGTGTATTTGAAGAGATATATTTGGTAGAAGGTTGTATAGATCTATTGCAAATTGGTGATCTGCAAGTTTTTCCATATTGAAAGTCTAGTTTAGAATGTACAAGTGGTAAATTGTTTCAAATATTTTCTCACTAAGTGTGAGTGGCATCTCTAATCTAAATCTTTGAGCCAATGCATGGTTTATTTTAAATATTAGAGGCTTTCAATATTTATGGGCAGATCTAGTTTGTTGGGAAAAAGGAAGTATAGGTTTCTTGATTAATGTTTTATGTGGTTGCTTGTATTTGCTGAAGTAGTTGATCTCAAAAGGTGAATCACTGTTGTGATTTCATTTTCCTCTTCAAGGAGGTGGTGGCCCTACAAGGATCCTATTAGTGGTGTGAAGGATTTCATATTTTCACCTATGCCAATCAATAGATCTAAGGTTTCAAATAGCAACACATAAAGGTATTTACAATTTTCATGTATACATTTTTCATGAAAATTGAATGAACAAAATAGTTGCCTCCATCAGTGTTTCAACACTAAGAAAATAGAGGTAGAAGTTTAAAATTTCAAGAGATGGATTCAAAGTCCAGGTCGAAAAATGATGAGCCAACTCATGAAAGTGTTTGTGTAAATATTGCTAGGTTGAAAAGAAAGATTCATAACAAGAGCATCATAATGATAAGGAATACAATTGGTGATATCAAGGGTCTTAGTGGATTTCAAATTTACATGAAGTTTAAATTAGTAGTTATGAATCTTGATTACTTTTTTAGACCTAAGGAGTCTTCATGGCTAGTGGTACTCTTAGAAGTTTTTATGCTACATTTAATTGATTGGATAGCCAAGTCAAAATTAGATAAGATTTGTGAAATCCAAGATTTTATCATAGAAATTGAAAATGCTTTAAATGCTAATGAATCTACTGTTAACAAATGCAATGAATCCATTGAAAATGATGTTGAAAATGAAGAGTCTTAGTTTTATGAATTAAAGGATAGTAATCGGTAGTGTAATGACATGCATAATGTGGATTCATCTTTTTATGATGATTAGTATAAGGAAAAGAAAAAGTGTAACAACAGTTATAGTCTTTCTTCTAGTAATGAATGTGAATGTGAATGCATTACGATACTGATTATTGAGGTATTGACCAAAGAAGAAGATCTATGGGATGATCAAAATTCTAATTTTTTAGAATATATTACTAATAACTCTATTGTTATAAATGTGCCAAGCCATCCAGATAATAATCATAGGCAAGGAGAAGAAATTAGGGATGGAGTCTTGTTAAGTGTTGATGAGATTTCCAATTTGTTGGCTCATGATTTTGAAAGGCATGCTAATCTATCCAAGGATGCTTGTGCTTTGCCACATTTTGCAATTTCATATAGTGAAGTCATTTCCCCTAAATTTGATGCTAAAGATGATATATTTTTAGAATATGCTATGTTGAGTTTGGGAGGTGTACATGATGGTAATATGTATATTGATGCACATGAAAAATTCTATGTTGAGAATGAAAATGTAGAGATAAGGTCTATTGCTAGTTCATGGATTTCTTGTTTTCATAAGGCTGAGATACATTTAGATTGCTCATGTGATGAAGAAATAAATAGTAATGAATTAGTTCATTCTAGTGAGTTATTTGAGGAATAAATTGATATGGATCAACATATTGTGAACATGCAATTTCATGATGATTCTTGTGATTTGGTATCTAATCATTTGTTGGAATGTGAAGAAAATGCACCATATGTTCAATATAATTTGTGGAGTACTGATATTGCAAATGAGGAGAAATCAGATTTTACATTTTCTTCATATCTTGATGCACAAAGTGAGTTACCATCTGATTCATGTAACTAGTTGAATAAAGTATAATACCAAGCTTTTGTGTTTCTGGTTGAAGGTGTTCATGAGCCAGCTAGTGATGATTAGTTTTAGTTTGATATTAGTAGTTATGATGCTGACTCATATTCATTGTGAGAAAGGTGAAGAGTTTAATGCTTATTTGTACATGCACTATGAGGATGAACGTGTGAATTCAGTTTTGCCAAGTGTTTTGTTTCAAGATGTTAAACTGATTGGTGAAATTGATGAGAAAAATAACTTCAGTTTACCTCAAGAAAATTTCAATGATAATCAGGTGTATGATAGAGGTAAGGAGTTTGGAAAACTTTTCGATGGCCTAGGGTCATTGTTTGTACATATTAGAGGTAGTTGTTTTTATTTTCAATAAAGTTGTTTGAGAGGAAGTTTTTTGCTATCAGGTGTGTGGTCTACTTCTCCTATAGATCTAAATTCATGCCATGCCTACAAGGGAAATGCATCTCTAGATAGAATCACTGTTGGTGCTCAAAATTGTAGCCCTGATTTTGAGTACCATTGAGTGATCAAGCCCTTTAAAAGCTTTTAAATGCACATGTACTTGGCTGTACCTTTTAGTCTCATGAGGTGTTTAATTTTTTTAACACCATTCATTTATTGTATTTGTGTTTTCCATGAAGTTAAACTACCATTCTGAGCCATTTCGTGAGATCCCATTTTGAGCAATTTACAATTCTGTAGTTTTGCTCAAGTGTCAAATAGTGACAGGAGGCTTTGTTTGTCATTGAGTATCTTGCACCCAAAAAATTTTCATGACATGCCACTTTGGGAATGTCTAGTGCCCATACTTAAGAGCCTATGTTTTAGATTTTGACTCATTTCAAATCTGTTTGACTAGGTTTTGAATCCTTCAAAGTTGGTCATTTACTGATGTCATGTTAATATGAATAGTTCTAAATTCTAGGAGGCCTTGTTTGATGAGTTATAACTTTTGACTAGTTGATCCAAATCAAAAAATTATTTTTTTGTTACATTTTAGATGTTAGAGACATGTTATGTTTCAAGTTTGAGCTTATGATGAATTCGTTTGATCAGGTTTCAAATGTGATTCCAAATCCAATTTCTAGCCTTTTACTAGTGTCAGCAAGTGTATATTTGTCAGAACCCCCGTTTGTGATGTCATAACTTAGAATACGTGATGGATGAGAATGAATAGATTGTACCACTATGTTGCACTTTGAAAATGCTTCAAGTGTGCCAATTTTTAAATCATTATGAATCCATTTGCACACTTTCCTAGGTCAATTCCATTTGCAAAAAATATTTTTTTGTTAGTGTTTCTAGTCTCCAAATTCTGAGTAGCCCACTTTGACTGCTTTCCATTCACATCCTATTATTTTTCATAATCCCAAATTGTAGATTTATACTCTTGTCATGATAGTGAATCAATGCCCTAGTTTTCATTTCCCCAAGTGTTAGCTTGCCTAGATTTCAAAGCCAAATCTGAATGCAATTTATTATTTTTTGACATGTTTTCTTGTGGGCGATTCTGAAAGGGTAACTTTGATAGTGAATATTGTTTGCTGACATGTTTTCAAAGCCTAGTAAGGTGTTTGGGATAGTTTTTAAAGTCGGTTAAAAGACCTCCTAGCACAAGGTTGCAAGTTGTAGAAAGAGGTCAATTAAATTTTATGTGTTGATTTAATGGTCAAATATGACTTTGATTAGTATCAGATAATGAATAGATCAGTTTGAAGTTTCAGTTGTTTGAAAATGAATTTTTTTTAGCCAGACCCACTTTGGGGCCTGACTAATTACATCAGACTAATAAGATATATTTGAGAATAAAATATTCTAAGTGGTGGGGTTATAATGATTGTAACCATCATAATTGTAATATGGACGCACTCCAAATGTGAGTGTAGAACCATATCACCCTCCAAGAGGAACTGTAAACTCTTGGACCTATGTAAACTTTTCAAGAGTTAGGAAGAAATTACCATGTAAGAGAGAGAGAGTGATTTAGAAAGAAAAACAAAAAGAAATGCAATAGATCAATGCTCAAAAGGAATTACTAGAGAAAGAATCTCAAGAAATGAAATTAGAAAGGCAGAGACTTGACTAAGAAATATAGGGTCAAGAGAAATTCACATTAGAGGATATGCTTTGCTTCCAAAAAAGAACCTATTCCAACATCATTATTTAGAATCAATAGTGAGCTTATGAGTCATGCAATGAAATTATTTTAGGTTGTTTTGAAGTACATGGAAAGTTGATGCATCTGATAGGGTAAATCCTTTAACTATGAAATATTAGATAGAACTTGTTACAAAAAATTTTAAGCATACATTGAAATGTGTTGAGCTTTGTGATGATCTTTTTACTTAGATATCAAAACCAACCCACACTATCATGATATTTTTATGCATAGAACTCGTGTTTCCATTGCCAATCATGATAGCTTTAGCAATAGGGCATGTATCTATACAAGGAAAACAAGGGTTAAATATCTTGGCAAATCCTTGCTTTTGACTATAAACAAATTGGAAACAAATGTTGACAAACCTTGATGCTTTGCTCTATTTGGGCCTATGAGTTTTGTGTTAAAGTTTACTCGGCCAATTGGGCGCATAGTGCTACTAACTTTTTTATTTGGTAGTGTAAATTTCTACATAGATGACCAAATTATTATAAGAAAGATTAACACATGAATTGAATTGTTGTTACTTTTCTTATCATAAACAACTTCCTCTTGTTCTGATGCAAATCCATCTGTCAAAGCTCCTCAACAATTGAAAGATGCCTTTTGGTAGTTTCATGGGAAAAAACATCTCTGATAATTAGAGAGGAATGTGCTCGCTCAAAAAATAGAGCACATGGTAAGGAAGCCGAAAGTGGCAAGAACTTTAAGAGAAAAGCCCATGTCAATGTTAGACTAGGCAAAGCATCTCACATCCAAGGCAATATGCAGGTTTAGGTACCAAAGAAGGAAGCTACAATATAAAGTGTATTCATTGAAATGTTCCAACACAAGGGCAACATGAAGGGACAAGATCACATGAGGAGCACAAAGCTGTAGGTTAGAGCTTAGAGACCAACATATCACATGATTCTCAACATAAGACACCATGAGAAAAAAAAGAAGTCATTTGAGTGGAGAAAATATTGAATACTCAAAGGAGACTTGATGCCAAGAAGACCACTACCTACATGAAAATGAAGTTGTGAGCAGAGAACAAAAAGCCAAAGCAGCCAAATAAAAGCAAGCCACTTGAGATGCAAAATAATTCCTAGTGCCAAACATGAAGGATAGCCCATGTGGCATAAGTGGAAGATTAAATATATTTCTTTGCAAAGAATCCACCTAGGCAAGCAAAACACACCAAAATAGTAGACCCACACAAGAATGAAAGAGGGTGTTTTATTAAAGACAAGAAGAAAATCAACGCAAAGCAAACAAGGGATATGCTATGTAGAAAGGTAGAGGCAGCTTGAGATAGGTGAGATTTCTAAGCAAGGCAATCCACATAGAAAGATAAAGGTATAGGTGGAAATCCATTCGTAGGATATATCCCACATTCATTGTCGATTGAACTTTATAAACCTTTAAATACTATACTACATGCAAAGCTTAATGTCTTAAAGACAATGGCTTTTGTGAAAGCCAAGTCCATGCATGGAGCCTAGTAACGTAGGTGGATGCTAGCCAGAGGATGTTAGACAAGATATTTTAAATGAATGAACAATCGAGATAATGTGGTGATAGTGCACGAGATCATGACACGTGGCCACATTAGAGGGCTAGCGCATGCCTACTTGATCAAGGTGCTTGAAGGTTAAATAATGTGGGAAAGTAGGTGATTGACACATGGTGTGGGTCTTGGCTAGCAATGACATGGCAATCAATAGCAAGTTTTAGACCAATGCACAAAATGTTGCCACATGTCCAGATCAATAGACGGTGCAAGCCCACATTATGGAGATACTCACTAGATAAGAAATGTGTGATTGTGAAAGATTGCCATGTGGCAGTGGGGCCAGGGTCGATGGTGACATGGTATATGTAATGAGTTGGCCAAAGATGACATGTGGCACCTGATGGCAGATGTTGACCAATCAGAGATCACCATGTGGCAGCCAATCAAAGGAGTGTTGACCCTGAGATTCAAGGGTAGGCAAAAAGTTTAAAATGATAAAAAAAAAATTAATAATTTTTCTAAAAAGTGCATGTTCAATAATTTTTCTACCTAAGTCTTTTACCAAAAGGGGACATTTTTCAAACTGACTTTCAGGGGGTTTATAGAAGGCTAATATAGTGATGTTATATTGCCGAAATTGAGAGAAGATGAACTTTTTGATTTTGGAGTTTGTTTTTGCACATGAAGAAGTTTGTTCAAGCTATAAGAGGTTTTCTCCTAGATTCCTAACTTGCAATTGAATTTAGATATCAAAGTTCAGTTGTAATTTCTAGTAAGGTAATGACCTGAATGTGGGTAAAATATAATGAAAATGTAGTTGGGGTCAAACTTGATCACTTTTGAGTCAATTAGATGGGGATTTCACTAGCATTACATAAGGTTTTTAGATATTTTGGTTCTAGAATGGTTTTCATCATTGAGCAGAGATATTTATATGTTTGTTACAAAGTAATGATGAAAACAAAATCAAATCAAAATGGTAGAAAGATGAAAGAGGTTTTCAATAGTAGAAGATGGAATTCCAAGCGGACGCGTGTCATTCTGAGATAAGATCTAGGAATTCATCTTCTTTTATATCTTTCTTCCTTTCATCCATTGTGGGGGTTGGTAGTTTTCTCTATGATATTAGCAGGGTTCTAGTGTTCTACTGTAAAACCAAGGTTTTAGTTGGCTTTGCTTCCTATCTATTGAGCTAAGCTCTAGTAGTGAATGCCACACATCCTTTTATGTGTAGATTTTCTTTTCATATTTCATGGGTTGCTTTTGAGATAATGGATATTGATGCTAGATCTAAAAATATATCTTGAGTTGCATTTAGTATTACTAGTTTAATGTATTTATTCTTTCCAAGGATAAATACAAAAGGGGATTTACAATGAATTATTTGGGTTTTCTTATTCTATCTCCTAATTCTTCATATGCCATTTGCTTTGTAATTGAGTGAATAAGGTTTATTCAATTTAAGATAGCTTAGATGAGTTGTGTATCAGATATGTTGTTGCTTCAGGTTCAAGGAGTTAGGTAAATGTTTTAGTGTTCTAATAGGGTTTCTAGGTGTATGAAAGGGATATTTTGTATGAATGGGATTTGCGGATTTCAGTTGACAAATTTAATTGTAAGGAAAATAAGTTAGGTCATCCTGCTAGTAATGACTCTATGTTTCAATGGATAAGGCACTGATCACTAAATCAGATGCAAGCTGAGATGAAAGTTGTTTGCACAAATATTTTTGATCAAATCGATTTAGTATTTCATGTTTTGTAGTGGGCTGAAAGGAATTAACCCTCACTCAGCTTATGAATTTCATAGATTTGCATTTAGCTGCTGTAGATTTGTGTTATTGCATGAGTTATTAGGAGATAAAATGGGTTTTCATATGTAGTAAATAGGTTCAAATTTATTTTTAAATTACACTGGTACCATATATTAGAACCTCAAGGTTAACCCACCTAGGTCTTGTAGAACTTGAATTGAAGAAGGAGTTATGTGTTATAGTTGGCCCAAGATTGCAATCGAGTGTATCCATCAAAGGAATTTTCTAGCCTTAGATGTATTGGTCTAGTTTCTTGGTCATTTTCAAAACTATTAAATCAAAAGCCAACACCAAGTCTAATCCAAAACCTTACATTTTGGGTACTCAAAATATCAGGTACCCAAAAAGCCAGCCTAACCAAATCTCATTTTAAATTTGGAGTATACTAAATGTTTCAAACTAAATGACTTGTATGTTATTTCATAGGTTATACATAGTATACTATAATATAATTTATTATAAAATATTATATTTTAATATAATATATAAGACATATTAAAATATAATATATTATTATATATTACAATATAATATAATATATTATTATATATTATAGTATACCTCATTATATTATATTATAATATATGACCATATGCACCAAGTTATGGTACAAAAAAGGTAACACTTTTTTTTTTTTTTTTTTTTTGTGAATGCCATAGTGTAATCACACTTCCTTTTGTATGAACTGAGCCACAAACTTGGAAAATTCAAAAAGGTCAACATAGCACAATCACATTGATGGAAAGTTTTAATGAATCACAAACTAACAAAATTTTCTCTCATTCCACTCAATTTCTTTTCTCTTTTCTCTATTTTCCATAGCCCCAAGGAGTGCATATGCAATGCTATTTGTAGATAACATCCCCTCCATGTACTAGAAATTCTTCCCCATTTTTGAATTCACAATATCGGAGAAGAGGTATAGATTTGAACACTTGTTTTGTTAAATTATATATTTTTAATGTTTTAATTTTTCTATTTTTGATTCAACTTAGTATAATTTACTGAAATACTATTGTTTATATGTTTGGTAATGTTCAAAATGCTCCACCAAATCCACTTGCAAACAATCTACCCATCCAACAACCAAACCCTCTGTAAAAACTATTGGAAATATATATGAAAGGCTAAGTTACTAAGAGATGAGGGGTGGATTAGTAACCAATAAAACTTTATCCTTTAATTACCAATTAATCCTTCATTTGTATTCTAATCTAATTGCACCAATGAAAAACTAAAAGTATTAAAACATTAATAACACTTTGACACAAAATATGGTGACCCAGAAACATTCCAAATAGAAAGTAAAATTTGGGTAGGGATGATACCCACAAGCTTTAGTACTGCAGTATAAAGTTGGTTTGTTAAGGCTTACAATGATCACTTCTATTGGTCTACCTTGTTAGGAGTAATTAGGACTACTAGGTCCACCTTGCAAAAGGACTTACAAACATACAATGAAGTATGCAATTGATAAAGAGATTTACAAAAGACTATTAAGTCTACCTTGTGATGGGATTTAACTAGTCCACTTGTTAGGATGAAATAGTGGCTGATCTCTTATCTACAACTTAGTTTGTTGAATGAGATTCTTTTGAGTGCAATGATCACCTTGATATGATAGATAAATCATTGCTTCTCCCTATACTACTATAGACTTTGTACTTCACACTTTTGATCTTCTCTTTTTGTTACATTACTTCTCATATACATACTTTGGATGTGATACAATATATTGTATATATACCAATCCAAATTATAATTCAACAAAGTTGGCTACAATACAAGTTTACACAAAATACTCAAAGTCAACCCAATTGTAGAAACTCAAGTTTTGAAGATTAGCTCAGTTAGGTTCTAATACTCAAAATCCACTATTAATGCTCAACATCCCCATGCATTTGGTAGATGTAGAATCTCAATCCATATTGATAACTTCTAAGTAGTTTGAACTCAGTTTGCACTGGTGACTTAGTAAATACTATGAAACTTGGTATATAAACTGAATCACTTGATTCACACTCCATAACTTTGTCAATGCTATCACTATGAGCTCTGTATAATTTGAATCACTTGGTTAACATTGAGTGGCTTGGTCAAGACTGGATTCACATCACTATAACTATGAACTTGGTAAGCACTGCACAACTTGCTTTACACTAAGAAACTTGGTAAACACTAAGAAGCTTGGTTTACACTAATAATAACCAACTTGGTGGAAACTTCTCGGTGTAGACAGAATACTATTCCTTGAACTCAATAGCAACTATAGAACTTGGTAGAGTCTAAAATACTTGGTTAATACTTTTAACTATACAATAAGATCAGTAGATACTAACTATCTAAATAAGTGTTTGTCACTAATAACAAACTTGACTGCAATGTCAACAATCTCCCCCTTTGGCATTAGTGACAAAACCACTTATCAATCAAATCTAAATTCAAAAAGTTCAAAACACTTTTTATTCTTAATCTCGTGTCTTCAACTTGGTAGTATACTCTATTTTTGAGATTTTTCAAAATTTCTTTTGTAAGAGATGTTTCTCTAAATATTTGTACATGTATATGTATGATATTATGATGCTCCCCCATACACATATATACAATATTTTATACATCCTATCATCTTCTTCCCTTTTATATGATATCTTCTTCCCCTTTTACAATATGCTTTAAATTTTATATAAATTTACATCTCCCCCAACCCCTAACATATGTTATATACATCTTCTCCCCCTTTTTGACATAAATGCCAAAGGTGTAATCTATATAGTAATACAAAATTGTGACAAAAAATTAGAATGTACCTTTAGAATCGGTGACATTGTCTTGTCCCAATTTTCTTGCAACACCTTGCTTGTGTGCGATGCAATCTAAACTTTTGTTGATAGTTCTATAATGTGGTATGCAATGGAGAATTTTTTATCATGGATGAGGGTTTTATCATGTACAAAATGTTTATGCAATGTGTCCATGTTCAAGAGAATCATACCCTATATGTCGACCAATGTAACTCTTATCCTAGCTTCTTCTCTTAGCAATTTTTCTTTCATATCAGTCAAAAATGTGATCTTCGTATAGTGGGTAGAGCTATAAATTAGGTAAATTTCAACTATTGTTCACTTGCCTTTAGATCTTCACCAATCTTTGAAAGTTTATCTTTAATTTCCTTGGTGAAATTTGAAGTGTCATAGAGTTTACCTAATAATTAAGTGACATTGTTGCAAGAAGTTTCCAATGAGCCTAGAATAGTAGACAAGTCATTCCAAAAATTTATTCTCAAATTTCTTCTCTATTCTCTACAAAAAATTCTCTTGTACATTCAAATCTTCATTGAATTTTTGGGCTACTTCTACTAGCTGAGCCTAAATTGGTTGAGAAGTATCAACCTTAGTGCTGAGTTCTTCTGCAAGAATGTTCTCTACATCTTCAAGCATTTGAAATTCTTTATTCCTTTCTTCTCTAAGCCTCTACTACTTAGCTTTCTTCTAAAGAAGCTCTCCAACTGTGTGCATCTATTTAGGATTGAGATTGGAGATATCCCAATTTGGGATGACTATATCCTCATCAAGATCAATTTCTTCTTCCTTTTCTTTACCTTTACTCAAAACTTTGTACTTGGTTGAGGCTTGGTCTCAAATATCCTTGTACTTATTATTTGCATGCTAGGAATAGAAGCAATAGTAGAAATAGTAGGACTTGTAGAAAAAGTAGATACTGTACTTATTGAAGAAATACCTAGTGTGACCAAAATTGATGGAGGAGGAAGTGTTGAATGCTTGATAGATGAAGTGCTTGTCACTTCTATCAATGAAGTTCTAAGCTAAACAGGTGTAAATATTGATTGAGTGCTTGAAATTACAATGTTTGACACAACCAATTTTGTAGTAGCTTTCTTTGAGCTTGATCTTTTCAATGATTCACTTGGAGATGAGGAAGTGAGGCTATGGATGCTTTTGCAATTTCTTCTAGGTCAGTCTCCTCAATGTTCTAAATCTCAAGTAGATTCTCCTCAGTAGCTTCCCATCCTTATTCCTCATCATCTATGTTGTCATAATGTGTCATTTATTCATCATTAATTTCCTCTTCCTTGTCAAGTTCACCATCACCTTCATCCTTGTCATTGACATTAACAACAAAATCACTCTATTTCTTTAGATTATAAATGTTTTTCCTTGTGTTGGTGAAATTCTTTACCACATATTCAATGTCATTAATCAATATCAGACAATTGTTGAATCTCAAAGTAAGTTTTTCTTCATTCTTCTTAATGTAATATTTCACCTCCTTGCCATTCAAGCTTGGCACAAGTTGCCTCAGGGTTTGCTCATAAATATCTTTACCAATTTTCATAGCATGCTCCTATCTTCACTTGATTTTCTCCATGAAATCACTCAGAATTTGTTGACCAACCTAGTTTGGAGAACATTTCCATTTTCCCATCTTAGAAATTATCATGTCTTCAACTTGTTGCTTCTCTTGTGCTATTCTAGTTTCATACTTAAATGATTTGAAGTTTTTTATGCCAGCTCCCAAATCTATTTCTTTCAATCTTTCATAAAACATGGGTGGAGGCTTCTTGAAAATTATATCCTTTTCTTCTTCACCCATCTTCAGTTTCTTCCTAGATGTCCTCCTTGTGAACACTATAGTAGATGCCTTTGTAGGTTTGGTTATACTAACATTACCTTTCCTCTTTACAAACTCTTCTTCTTTCGACTTCTCTTCATCTTCTAGATCATCTTCCTCAATGTCATCCCCTTTTCCTTTAGTCAATTGGAGAGTGGAGCTAGTTTGTTTCAACTTTGCTATTCTTTTCTTTCCTTTATTGATTGCCTGAGGGAGTTTTATTTGAAGTTTAATTCTAGCCTTAGCTTCATCATATGTGCCAAAATATGAAGCTTTTGGATCAACAAGCTCATTTAATAGTGCTTCAATGATATCCTTTTTTTATCTATATTAACCTCATAACCTAGAGGCTTGACCCATACAATTCTTAGTCTAACTACTTGTATATACACTTTATAACAATAAACCATGAAAAAAATCATCTTTGTATTCTTCTAAGAGTTTATTTGGTATTCTAAATCTATTATTCATCTTTTCCTTAAGTGCATCAAAATAGTTATCCATTATACTAACATAGTTTTCTCCCATTTTTTCTATATACTCATTGATTTGATAGAGAACGGTTACATTTTTTCTTCACACAATTATACCTTTTGATGGGAAGAAATTTTGCACAAAGAAAAATAGAAAAGTTAAGAGTGAACCAAACTTACAAGGTTTGTTCTCTGAAGTTCTTATGCTCTCCATATTCTTGTTGAACTAATTCAACATCAACTTGGCTAGGTCAAACAACATGTTTTTCTTGACCACTTTGAATACAAGATCCACTACTTCACATAATATATTGTTGAGTCTGCTTGAGCTATATATATTATGTGTAATCACATGTATACTAAACAACAATTCCACATCCATGACACAACTAACCTTCATTCCCCTTCCATCCCACTTAGGAAGAGTTTTCTTCTCCAATTCTACTTGACATAGGGTTTTGGTCATTTTTACCTTGGTTAGCATTGGAAGACCTGTGATCTTATGAATTATTTTCTTTGTTATCACAATATTTTTCTCCAACCACAACTACCCATTATGCACATGGATGAGAATAAATCTTATCCATTTGATCTGAAAATCTCATGGCATGTGAGGAATGTGAGTCAAACCCTTTTCTTCAAGGTGTTGATGTTCTAGTTTTAATACCCCATTCACACACAATTTTCCCAATGAATCATCCATTTCAATGTTCTAATATCTTGAAATAAAAATAAAAAAATGAAATATAATATCATTAATCAATAGTACCTTGGATGGAATTTGGGATTGAGCTTTGGTTGGATCTAGGGTTTTTGCAATAGCTAGACTAAGCTTGAAATCTGGTGCTTTCCATTCAATGCCTCAAACCAACATTTTGGATCCTTTCTTAGTCTTGCTACTAGAGGATGTCATCAATTAGTAGGATTGGAAAGACATGAAAATATTCAATAGTAATTCACATGGATCGCTCAGATGCACTAAATTTTCTCTACACAAATAGCTCTTGAAAATTTGTGGTAACAAATGAATTCGATTTCACCCTTCTATCCAAATTTTTATTCCAATTAGCATAAATTTCTAGTACAATCACTTGGTAGATGAAACACTATCTTCCACTTGACTTGCATTGAATGCTTGGTGGAGTCATCCATAACTTGATATCCACACAAGAACTTTAGTAACTCCCAACCTTGCTCAGTAGGGTCATGCAACCCAACCTTTCTTGGTAATGACTAGCATTTTCTTGAACACTTGGTGATCCCTTTGCATCTTGAATGCTGATATAAATCTTTCATTTCTACTAACTAGAATAGTTATAAGATTTCTACTTCAGAATCCTAGTTCCAATTTTCCTTGAGGTAGATCAAGTTGAAATTGTTGGGTCACCCAATTCTTGAGTGACATTTTCTTCATTGGTCAGACTAGCATTCTTAGAAGATTTTGGAATCCATTATTGTCACTCTACTTTCTAATTTTATCAACTGTTGCCTTCTTTTCATCTTCAATTCTTCTAGTATTCATGTAGTTCTTGGAAAGATGACCAAGTTTTGTACAAATAGAACACCTTCTGGTAGTGTCTCTTGTCCTCATATGATGTTTTACACAATTCATTCGAATGTGTCCAAAATCTCTATAGTAATGACATCTATGCCAAGTGTTATATTCCCAACTAAATATAGCTTTTACAATCTATTCTGCTAGATTCAATATCTTAGTTTTGCATTAATAGGATTTGTGCCCATGCTTCTTGTATTTGTGACATTTTCCTTCAAATTTAGCTTTCTCTTTTCATTCATTAGTTCTATGACCATGTTGATTGCAATTGTAGCATTTTCCATTGAATTTTAATTTCTCATTGCTCCAACATTTTTTTGATGTGTGACCTATCTTACGATAGTGACTGCAAGTAGGTCTTTGATTCTTTTAGCTCCTTTCTTGGATGATTCATCTTCTTCTATATATCCAATTCCTACTTTTCCTTTTTGTCTATATTGGATTTTTTCATTAAGTTTATCCATGCCTACTTGAGATTTCATCATCCTCTGATTGGTTTTCCTTTTAGTGTTTAGATCATTTTGCAATTTTTATTTTCTAAACTTAGATTCATGATTTCTTCATTTACATTGGTGATCTCATCAATGAAGTCTTCTTGCTGAATGGATTCATTGCTCTTTCCTTCTATCTCTTTTTTTATTTTATTGTTTTTCTTCCATGACTTCACACAATCCTACTGACTAAATTTCTTTCTCTCTTCTCATCTTTCTTACTTCTTCTTGAAGTGTACCATTCTTTTCTAATAGTTCTTTGATTTCCTTATTTGCTTCATTTGAATTACTTTTAGAATGGATGTCTTTAATCTTTTCTTCAATGAAGAGTTTTCCATTCATCTAAATTCCAAGATCTTTTCTTCTTTTCAAGGATTGAGAGATTTTCTCCTTTGCTTTCTTTAGTTGCCCAATAGCCAATTCCAAATCCAACTTTTCATTGTCAATAACTTGTCAAGTCTGAATACCTCCATAGCCTCTGATCTATGCTCAAGCTATTAAACTTATTTTCTAAGAATAACAAAGCTCTAATACCAATTGTTGGAAATATATATGATAGGCTAAGTTACTAAGAGGGGAGGGGTGAATTAGTAATCAATAAAACTTAATCCTTCATGAATATTCTTATTTAATTGAATGCATGAAAAATTGAAAGCATTAAAACATTCATAACACTTTGACATACAATATGGTGACTCTGAAGCCTTCCAAATAGAAAGTAAAACTAGGGTGGGGATGATGCCTACAAGATTTAGTACTGTAGTATAAATTTGGTGTATTAAGGCTTACAATGATCACCTCTAATGATCTACCCTATTAGGATCAATAAGGACTACTAGGTCCAGCTTGCAAAAGGATTTACAAACATACAATAAAGTATGCACTTGGTAAAGAGATTTTCAAAAGTTTGTTAAGTCTACCTTGTGAAAGGATTTTATTGATCTACCTTTTAGGATGAAATAGTGGAAGATCTCTGATCTGTAACTTGGTTTTCTAAATGAGATTCCTTCAAGTGTAATGATCACCTTGCTATGATAGATAAATCTTTTCTACTACTTATACTATTGTAGCCTTTATACTTTACATTTCTTCTCTACTCTTCTTGTTACATTAATTTTCATATACATACTTTGGATTTAATAAAATATATTACATCTATACCAATCCTAATTATAATTCAAAAAATTTGACTACAATAGAAGTTTACATTGAATACACATAGTTAGCCCAACTATAGGAACTTGGGTTCTAAAGACTAGCTCGGTGAGGTTCTGATTCTCAGTATCCACTGTTAATGCTCAACATCATCATGCACTTGGTAGAAATAGAAGCTTAGTCCATAATAATCACTTCTAAATAGTCTAAACTTGTTCTACATTGGTGACCTAGTGAATACTTTGAAACTCGGTATATAAATTGAAACACTTTATTAACATTGGATAACTTGGTCAATGCTATCACTAGGAGCTCAATATAAACTGAATCAATTGGTTAACACTGAGTGGATCAGTCAACAGTGGATTCACATCATTCTAACTATGAACTTGGTAAGTACTACACAACTAGGTTAACAATAAGAAACTTGGTAAACATTATGAAGCTCAGTTTACACTGATTATTACCAACCTAGTGGAAACTGCCCAGTGCAAATTGAAGACTATTCCTTCAACTTGGTAGCAACTGTAGAACTTGGTAGAGTCTAAAATACTTTCTTAATACTATTAACTATAAAATAAACTTGTTAGTTACTAACTATCTGAATAAGTGTGTGACACTAATAATAAACTTGATTGCAATTTCAACAAAAAAAAAACCTAAGCATCCACCACCTCCACCAATTCAAATAACTCCTATAGGGACTCAAGATAATATATTGAATGAAATAAAAAGAGGAAAAATATAATTAGAATCAATTATTAGGAGGTTAAAGGATTCACTTCATAACAATCATGGTAGGGTACAATTGGAAAAATCCCTTGAGACTATTGTAACTCAAATATTTTTTGTTAGTGGCTAGTTAAATATATGTAAGAATAAAAGACAAAAACAAAAATGATATTACATTGATAAAATATCATATCATGATGATATTAAAATGAAATGAATTAAAAAAGAGAACATATGTGCTTTGTTTAAAAAGATAGGAGAAGAAGACACCATAAGGAGTATTGCTAAAAGGTTCCTAATCCATTGGTGCATAAATCAGGATTAAAAAAAAAATGGGATAGATGGTGGAGGGTGTTTGATTACTGTAGAGGGAATCTAAGGATAACCCATAATAGAGGTAATTTGGATCCCTAAAAATAACCACAAATCAAAAACACAACTAAAGTGCAATATCTGATGCAAATTCTCAAGACTATTTTCATAAAATAATTGTTTACATACAATATGCTTGACTCTAAGGCCTTCCGAGTTAGGGCCATATTAAAAAAGAAATTATAAAATAGTTTTGTAAGATCCCTTAATATCCAACTTAATCCTAATAACAGCTGGTCTATGTGCACACTCTGATAGAAAACCCCTAGGAAATCTCAACTTGTGCTTGCAAGCCCATCAATAAATATCCTAGTTTTCCAAGCCTCAGCTACTAGACCTTCTCAAAATTTGCTCCTACACTTCATCCTGTTCTCCAAGATAGATGACTATTTGACTCACTCCTCAAATTTCTAAAGCCTCCACAAGACCCTCTACTTATACCCAATGAAGAAATAGGTCAATTTCAACACTCATTAACTACCCACAACCCAAATTATATACCAAAAGTTGGTGTAGGATTTTAGCAAATATGCAAATCAAATGCACGAAGCCCAAGAACAACTACATGTAGAAAATCTATCATAAAAAAGAAAAATATAAGAAGAGGCAGGGGTTTGATCTAAAAATAAAAAAATTGTATATTTAGAAGAAGAATAGATTATTCAATAGATAAAAAATACAAAGATATCAATCCTAATAAAAGGAGATCGAAACCCAAAAGGGTAACCTAAAGGTGAAAGCTATTTAATAATTATTAAATAATTATTAAATAGAGAAAGCTAAAGAATACATAAAGTGAAATATTAAGAAGGGAGAAAAGGTAATTTAATAAATGAAATTAAATTAGCCTTTTTCTCTAACACCCCTCGCCTTAAGATGAGCAACAATGCAACTACAAACAATGTTGAAAGCAAACTTGGGTCCTAGTGACAAGGCCTAATGAGACCCAATCACAAAAAAATCTCTATGAAATGGGGAAATAAAGAAAACCTAGTGAGAAAAACTCTACTCCAAAAAGAGATAAAAAAAAATATAGTGAAGGACTGCAAATGCCTCCAACTAGAGGAATATTCTTGAAAATAGGAATAAAGGGTGATCATGAAGAAAACCACTGAAGCATGAAGAAGCTACAAACTTTGTCAAAACAAAAATTGCTAATCTATATAACCTTCTCTAAAAAAGAAAAGAAGAGTGTCTATATGGTAGATGATCCATCTCACCGAAATCCATAGGTATTTAGCCACTATAATCACCTAGAACATAGGATCAAATATTGAATACATATCTCAATCCAATAAACCAAGGAAGCATTAGGAACAATAGATTAATCCCCACTTAATGCAAACTAGGGTGAGGTGATAGGTAGCTAAGAAAGTGGGACAAAAGTCTCTTGCAAAACATAAAGAACCAAGCACATCAAGAGTAAGGAAGGGGTACAAACACCTATAAAGGCACATGCCACTGACACATCATTGGGCTAATGTTATGGAAGGGACACTCACTTGACAAAGGAAGAGGGCACTAAATGGAAATCAACTATCCCTAAAAGAAAGAAGTGACACTTTATCTTAGTGTGTTTGGATAAAAATTCTTACAAATGATATCAACAATGATCAGAAAGGGAAAAAAGCTTATACAAATAGTATAACCCAAAAGAAGAGATCCCATGCCAAGAAAATGATCCTCGTACCTAAAATAGCCAAGATATCCACCATAGAGAAAAAAATCCAAAACCATGATAGAAAGAGCATGGAGCAAAATATGGAAGAAATTACATCATTTCTTAAAAGTAGACAGAGCTAGCTTTTCAAAAATATAACATTTTTGAAAAATAGAGATGGGACACTCAAGATATGCCCTTCGAAGTGAAAACTGAACATCAAGCTTTGACTGAAAAATAGGAAACCAAATTGCATCAAAACCAAAAATCACCTACACCAATGTCTTCATCTTAGAATCAACTTTTTGACACATATTTTGGATTGAAAAAATACATTCGTATGCTCAAGTTATGGAGAAAAAACCAATAGCGCCCTTGAAAAGGCACAAAAAAATATTTTTCAAAATAAAAAAATAATAAAAATTTTTTTTATTAAAAAAAAATCCCATACTGCTGATGGAGCTATGGCAGGGTGGAGGGATGGGCAGTGGGCCACCACAGGAGGTCAGTAGGCAGAGTCGTTGTGGGCCACAACAGAGCTGCTGGGTGGACCGCTGAGTAGTGACCGTATTATATATATATATATGTATATATATATGTATATGTATATATATATGTATATGTATATATATATATGTATATGTATATATATGTATATGTATATATACATATATATGTATCTACACACACATACATACATATATATATCTACATATACATAAATACATCTATATACATATATATGTTGAAATCTGATTGAAATGATCATTGTTGAAAAAGGGAGATTGAAGGGAGATTTTTGATTAAGAATGTTTTCAATCATTGTCTTTTCACTGATGTCAAACCTACTATTTGTTGGAATGGCAATTGCTTATAAGATCTAAGCACTATCACTTAGTTGATTGATGAAGAGGATTTAATCAATAAGATGTAACAAAAGCACCTAAGGGAGAGGTTGAGTTATAATTTTGCAATGAAGTACAAGGATCAATTAAGACAATGGTAAAATGATGTATTGATAATACACTTGAAGATACAGAGGTTGGCCACACTTAGAAACTCTAGAAGAATAAGTTATAACAAAATTGTCTACAAAGCTTGACTAAATTCATTAGTGGGTGCCAAGAAAGCTAGTTCATACCGAGTATATTATTAGTAAGTGCCAAAAAAATGCAAAATCTAGTGTGTGCTAAGTGAAATAGAAGGTGCCGAGCAAGTTTAGGTGCTAAGCTAGACAAAATATAGTAGGTGCTGAGCATTAGTAAAACTTAGTTGATGCCAAGTGAATGCACAGTAGGTGCTGACTAACATAGTATGTGCCAAGCATCAGAAAGTCAGTAGTGCAGAGCTACCGCATTATTTGAAAAGTCAAAGATTTTCTAGATTTGAGTTGACAAGTTTGTTACCTTGAATTTTGTGAACCAAATGGAAGATAAGAATAATGAGCTAGTGGCACAAAATTCTAGGTTAATGATGAGCTAGTGGCATAGAATTCTAGGTTAACTATTTTTAGGAAAATATAGGTAGATTCTACATAATGTTTCTAGAAGAAACAAGATAAGGGTTAGATACATTGCATCTTACCTAATCCATTCAAACCAGAAAATAAGAGCAAGAAGATTAAAGCAAGAAAAGTATTCTAGACTTCTATTTAAGGAGTTAAAGGTCAAGAAGAAAAGAGGTTGGAGAGAGTGTGTGTTTTCAAGGAGAAGTCATCAAGAGGGATAAACAGAGTACATAGACTCTGCTTCAATAGGTGACCATAGAGGTGATTGCATTGGCACAACAAGCATGAAGACTCAAGGAGACAAAGCTTGAAAGGAGGACAAGCTATCAAAAATGTAGAGATTGAAAGCGAAGAAAATTTATGAAAAAAAATTGACATTTGAAATTTGCAAGTTATGTTGTGAGTTGTATGAGATCAAAAACCCTTATTGTTACTCTCTAGCAATTGTATCAGTTAGTAAAAATCCTATGGAATTAGGTTTGTTTAATAACCATTTTGTAAATCCTTTAATAGGGTGACATTCCAAGTGAATGTTCTAAAGTCCTTTAACTAGGCCCACTTCTAATAGGGTCATTGAAATCCTTTAACTAGGTCACATTTAACAATGTGTTTTGTAGCCTTTAATAGGGAAAGCCTTTCATAGGGCATCACTTCAAAAGAGTGAGAAAGGAGTAGCATGTTACTAGTGGTTTTTCCCAAATTAGGTTTCCACATATATCACTATGTTTTCTATTGATTTTTCATGTGTTATTTTTGCATGTTGATTTATTAGTAACTTGTTAAGAAGAATGTTTAGCTTGGATGCATGGTTAGTTTAAATGGGATCACTATACTTAGTGAAAAAGTTTTATCAGGATATTAAGACCTTGAATAACTGATTCAAGCCCCCTGTCAATTATTCTAAAGTATTTCTAACAATTGGTATTAGAGCCATCTATTGATTTGGTTTAAAGGTACTAGAAGTAGAAAGATAAAGATGTCTAAGAGAGAAATTCCCAAGCTCAACAGATATAACCTCATTGCATGGAAAAGTTTAATGAAGCTACATCTTGGATCAATAGGTTATCATGCACAAACCTCAATTGTAGTGGAACATGTTGATCCAACTAGTGTCCCTACTATGGAAGATATGAAGAAAAAAAAGGAGCACAATTAGGCAATATTGGAGATTGCCTCTAGCCTCAGCTATGCTGAATTTGATGACATCAAGGGATGTACCTCTAAAATGAAGATGTGGAAAACCATGTTAGATATTTATGGAGGAGATTAGAATGTCCAAAGAGAAAAAAATAGAATGCCTCAGAGGAAATTTTGATGACATGAGAATGGAGGAAGGTGAGAACATTACTCAATATGCCTCTAGAATAAAGGAAGTAGTAAGTGCAATAAGAAGTTTGGGTGGTCATTAGATTATGAAACCATTATTAGAAAAGTCTTAAGAACCTTTCTCCCCATCTATGCTATTAGAGTATCATCCATCCAAGAGTTGAGATGCATACTAGGAAACAAACTAACTCTTGAAGGTATAGTGGGAAGACTTATTGCATTTGAATTATCCAACTTTGATAACTACAAACCTGAGAATCTTGAATCTACTTTCAAGGCCAAGTTGTTGTTGAAAGAAACTAAAGAAGTGAAACCAAAGAAGAAGAAAAGAAAGATAAAATATGCATCTAGTGACAGTAGCACAGATGAAGAAGATGTGGAACAATTGGAAGCATTGTTGGCTAGAAGATTTCACAGAGGCAAAGGTAAATTCAAAGGTAAGCTACTTATGATTTGTTTTAATTGCAATGAAGTAGGACATATTGCTACAAGATGCACATAGAAAAAGAACTATAGAGAAGGAAACAAGTACAAGAACATAAGAGAAGATGATAGCAGAGATTACAAAAGTAAAGGCAAAAAGTGCTACATTGTTGAAGAAGAGAATTCTAATGAAAATGATGATGAGGTAGTTTGTGTAGCTATGAAGGATGAGTCAGATGAAGATACAACAACAGCACTAATAACCTCTATAAACAAGAATGATAGGTGGATTGTAGATAGTGGGTACTCACATCACATGATAGGAGAAAAAGGTAATTTTGTTACCTTTACTCAATATGATGGAAATAGTGTTAGATTTGGAAATGATGCTCCATGTCTAATCAAAGGAAAAGGTTCCATTAAGGTTATAGAGAAATTTTCATGTGATAATACATATTATGGTGAAGGATTGAACTATAACCTACTAAGTGTCTCACAATTGAGCAATATAGGATGCAAGTAGAATTTGGAAACAAAACTACCAAAATCTATGACACTAATGGAAATCTGATAGGAAAAGAAAACCAAACTAGGAGTAATCTATTTTACCTAGCTATGGAGGATGTTGTTTTTCTTATTGTAAGATTTGATGATGTGTGCCTATGGCATAAAAGGCTATGCCATGTCAAATTTGATAATCTAATTAGCATCAGCAAAATGAATAAAGTCAGAGGTTTTCCTAAACTGAAGAAGACTAACAATACAATGTGCAAACAATGTTAGCTAGAGAAGATGACCAAGTCAAGTTTCAAAAGTAAAATCTACAATTCCAAAGAAGTACTAGAGTTAGTCCATACTAATTTATGTGGCCCAATAGAAGTGGAAAGTTACAAAGGAGACATATATATAATGTTATTTGTTGATGATCAATCTATGATGATGATTGTGATGTTCTTAAAGAAAAAATCTGATGCATTTCAAATGTTTAAGTGGTATTTGGCCAAGGTTAAGAAAGAAACAAGGAAAATTCTGAAGTGCCTAAGATCAGATAGAGTAGGAGAGTTCACTTCAAAAGAATTTGAGGCATTTTAAAATGATAGAGGAATTAAGAGACAAACATCATCACCTAGAACTCCCCCAAAGAATGGAATTGTAGAAAGGAGGAATAGATCAACGATGGACTGTGCTAGAACATTAATGATGGAGAAGAATGTTGCTCTAAAGTACTAAAGAGAAGGTTTAAGTATAGCTGTCTATACCCTAAATCGAGTACAAATCAAGAAAGGTACAAATGCAACACCTTTTGAATGATGGTATGGCGACTCACCCAATGTAAAAAATTTCAAAATGTTTTCTTGTAAGTGCAATATTCTTAAAGATTCTAGAAATGGCAAGTTTGATAGAAAGAGTGATGAAGGCATATTCCTTGGACACTCCACTAGAAGTATAGCATATAAGTGTTTAAATACTAACACCAACAAAATTATAGAGAGTGCAAATGTAAACTTTGATGAGCATACAAAAGTTCAAGTTGATGAATCCAAGAAATTAGAAGAGTACAAATCTCTTGTGTACTTCTATGAAGGAATGCCTACTAAAGAAAAAGCTACTAATCAAGCTAGGAATCAACAATAAGTTTTAGTATTTTTTGAGTCACAACCAGTGAATGTGGAGTTTCATTTATAAGTCAAGTTGCAGAATAA
Source organism: Cupressus sempervirens (assembly GCA_028749045.1). NCBI lineage: Eukaryota > Viridiplantae > Streptophyta > Pinopsida > Cupressales > Cupressaceae > Cupressus > Cupressus sempervirens. Next base: position 784,702,650 of record CM053787.1, on the reverse strand, counting down.
AGATAATACACATTCTGACTCTAAAATCAGTACACATGAAAGAGATGTGCATAGTGACTTTGAAGCTAAAAGACCAAACATAGAAACAAGGATAGAACCAAGGCTATTCAAGTATGTGAGAAGACATCAACCTGCAGAACAAATCATTGCTGACAAGGAAGGAAAACCAATGATAAGGAATAGACTAATAAATGAATCATGTCTACTAAGCAAGATTGAACCCAAAACTATGAAAGATGCACAACAAGATGATGATTGGTGTAAATCTATAAAAAAGAGGAGATTGAGAAGATAGAGCAAAACAAAACTTGGACTTTAGTTCCAAGACCAGCTAATAAGCATGTGAATGGTACCAAGTAGGTATTTAGGAAAAAGCTAGATGATAATTTTGAGATCACAAGAAATAAGGCTAGACTAGTCTGCAAAGGTTATGCATAAGAAGAATGACATGACTATGGGGAAACACATGCCCCTGTTGCAAGGATGGAATGAGTAAGAACCCTACTTGCATATGCTACCTACAAAGGTTTTAAAGTCTACCAAATGGATATAAATTCTACTTTTTTGAATGGTATACTAGAAGAGGAAGTCTTCATTGAAAAATTGAAGGGATTTTTTGATGACAATAGCAAAGATATGGTCTGTAAACTACATAAAGCACTCTATGGTTTGAAACAATCTCCTAGAGCATCGTATGAGAGACTTCACAAATATCTTGTGAAGATAGGATTTGAAAAATAGATGATAACAACAACCTATATATCAAGATAGAAAAAGGTAAAGACATTCTGATATCTGAAATCTTTGTTGATGATATAATATTTGGAGGAAAAGATGCGCTATGCAAAGATTTTGCTGATCAGATGAAACATGAGTTTGAGATGTCAATGTTTGGGGAAATAAAATTATTTATTGGATTGCAAGTACATCAACTGAAACATGGCACATTTGTGACTCAATCACAATGTATCAAGGAGATACTCAAAACATTTGGCTTAGAGGATTCAAAACCAGTCAGTACATCAATGGTAATAGGACATAAGTTATCCAAGAATGATGAGTTAGTTGAAGTAAATTAGACAATGTACAGATCAATGACTGGAAAGTTGTAGTATGTTGTACATAATAGACTAGACATTGGATTATTTGTAGGAATAGTGGCAAGATTTTCTATAAACCCAAGAGAAAGTCATCTTATGGTAGTAAAAAGAATAATGAGGTACCTAAAAGGAACATATGACTTTGGTTTATACTACAAGAGGACTAAAAAGTTTGAATTAAATGCATACACTAATGTGGATTGGGAAGGTAATATAGATGAAAAAAAAGGTACTAGTGGAGGAGCACTCTTTTTAGGCAAAATATTAGTCACTTGGACTAGAAAAAAGAAAATTTGTACCTCACCATCCACAACTAAAGCCAAAAATGTTGCTGCTACAATCAATTGCACCCATATGGTAAGGATCAAGCACCTATTGAAAGGTATGAAGGAGAAGGTAATTGAACCTATGATACTCTATTGTGATAACACAAGTGCCATCAACATATCAAAGAATCATGTGATGCATGCCAAAACAAAGCACATTGCAATTAAGTATCACCATGTAAGAGAATTGGTTGAAGAAAAACAAGTGAAGATGAAATATGTTAACTCAAAGGAACAAATTGCTGAAATCTTCCAAAAACCATTACTTAAAGATGCATTTGAGTATCTCAGAGGAAAGTTAAGGGTGATACCCCTACCTAAGGCTATTTAAGTAACAACAAGATTGCTGAAATGATATAAATTGATGTAGAGGATACTTACTTTAGGTTTTTCTTGAAGTAATTAAAATATTGAAATTCCAAATCAATCACAAGCAAGGTGACAAAGGGAGAAATTAGAATTCCTACAAATGCTACATTTGCATGATAAGATGCTGAAACAATATGTCTTTGGCATTGTTGTCAAAGAGGGAGAAATAGAAAAAAATGATCAAATCTACAGGATCAAATGTGTAAAGGGAGAAACAGAAAAAAGGAAGGAAAAGGGAAATACTAGCTAAGAGGGAGAAAACAACATAGATAAGAATCAATCAAGATGACAAGATCAAAGAGAGAGTAGAACAAAAAGGAGAAGATAGTGTATCAACAAAAGAGATATTCCTAATACTTTGAAAGAGGAAGTTACTTACAAAATTCAGAGGGAGTCATAAGGAATTCAAGATTGCTGATAGAATGAATAATTTTTGATACAAAGTTTTCTCTTTGGCATTTGACTTATTTCTTTAACCTAGTTAGCATTTTGATAACTTCGTTGATTAGTTTGGTTTGCCATCAATGCCAAAGAGGGAGATTGTTGAAATCTAATTCAAAAGATCATTGTTGAAGAAGGGAGATTGTTGATTAAGAATGTTTTCAATCATTTTTTTGTCACTGATGTCAAACCTACTATTTGTTAGAATGACAATTGCTTAGAAGATCCAAGTACTATCACTTAGTTGATTAATGAAGAGGATTTAATCAATAAGATGTAACAAAAGAATCTAAGGGAGAGGTTGAATTATGATTTTGTAATGAAGTAAAAGTATTAGTTAAGACAATGGTAAAATGATGTATTGATAATACACTTGAAGATATGGAGTTGGCCACACTTAGAAACTCTAGAAGAACAAGTTATAAAAAAATTGTTTGCAAAGCTTGACTAAATTCATTAGTGGGTGCTGAATAGATTATTAGTAAGTGTCAAGCAAATATAAAATCTAGTGTGTGCTAAGTGAAATAGAAGGTGACAAACAAGTTTAGGTGTTGTGCTAGACAAACTATAGTAGGTGCCAAGCATCAGTAAAATTTAATTGATGTCAAGTGAATCCACAATAGGTGTTGAGTAACATAGTATGTGCTAACCATCAGAAAGTTAGTAGTGCCAAGTGGCTACATTGTTTGAAAAGTCAAAGATTCACCAAATTTAAGTTGACAAGTTTGTTACCTTGAATTTTGTGAACCAAATGGAAGATAAGAATGATGAGCTAGTGGCACAAAATTCTAGGTTAATTATTTTTAGGTTAATACATGGAGATTCTACATGATTTTTATAAAAGAAACAAAATAAGGGGTAGATACATCATATCTTACCTAATCCATTTGAACCAAAAAATAAGAGTGGGAAGATTAGACTAGGAAAATTATTCTAGACTTCTATTTAAGGAATTACAAGTCAAGAAGCAAATAGGTTGGAGAGAGTGTTTAGTGTCAAGGAGAAGGAATTAAGAGGGATTAACAAAGTATAGAGACTCTACTATGATTGGTGACCATAGAGGTGATTGCATTGACACAACAAGCACAGAGACTCAAGGAGAAAAAGCTTGAAAGGAGGACAAGCTGTTAGAACTGTAGAGACTGAAAGCCAGAGAAATTTGTGAATAGAATTGAGATCTAAAATTTGCAAGTTACGTTGTGAGTTGTATCATATCAAAAGCCCTTATTATTACTCTTTAGAAATTGTATCAGTTAAGGAAAAATTCTATGGACTTAGGTTGGTTTAATAGCCATTTTGTAAATCCTTTAACAGGGTGACATTCCAAGAGAATATTCTAAAGTCATTTAATGAGGCCCACTTCTAATAGGGTGCTTGAAATCCTTTAATCAAGTCACATTTAACAATGTGTTTTGTAGCCTTTAATAGGGTAGGCATTTCACAGGGTATCACTTCAAAATAGTGAGAAAGGAGTAGCATATTACTAGTGGTTTTTCCCAAATTGGGTTTCCACATAAATCACTATGTTATGTGTTGATCTTTCATGTCTTATTTCTACATGTTGATTTATTAGTAACTTGTTAAGAAGAATGTTTAGCTTGGATGCATGGTTAGTTTAAATGGGCTCACTATACTTAGTGAAAAAGTTTTATCAGGACATTACGACCTTGAATAAATTATTCACCAACCCCCTCTTAGTTGTTCTAAAGAATTTCTAACAATATATCTATATATATTATGGAAATGCATTCATTCATTCTATCTCATTAGATTTTCTACATCATTGGAAGTTATTATGTAATGTGAAGTGTTATGTTTGATATTCCTTTCTAATAATGACATGGTTTGTTATTCTGAAAGCTTATGTACCTTGGTTACACGTAGTTCTAATATGTGAAAAATCATTTTGGACACTCAGTGAGTGAGAAAAGAGGACCTTTTCATTTACTTGACCAATTAGACCTAATAGAGCTGACATAATCATCCCACATCAAATGGAATGAAAGATGCACCAATTAGGAACATTCCACTATGATACTAAAACATTTTTTGTCAACTAAAACTTGGTTGCCAAAACCCAATCATGAGGAAAAATGAAAAACGGAGCTAAATACAATTAGACATTAGGGATATCTTCCTTGCACACTTCATGGATTTTGGATACCTATCACAAGGTTTGAGTTATCACCCTCTAAAAATTAGTGTCATAATCAACTTAGTTCTCCTTGGGAACACTGAGGTCTAGCATATGCTAAAGAGTTTCAAAATCTTGGTAACCAAAATGAGATGTCCACTACAATTTACCTAGCCAACAAGAGCTAATAGGATCGATGGAATGGTCCTCATATGAAGGGTTTGAAAGATGCACCAATTAGAAACTTTCAAGTGCATGACATTGGCAATTTTTTTGGCAATTTAAATGTGCTTACCAAATCCAAATGGAGTTGAATATCCTAGAATAGACCTATATGCACTTAGAGAGTCCTTACACTATCCTTGTGCATTTCACAGAACTTGGATACCCATCATGAGGTACAAGTTAACACCCTCCAAAAACTATTGTCATAATCGACCTAGTGCTCCTTGGGAACACCTAGGTCTAGCATTCATGAAAGTGTTCTAAAAGCTTAGTGACCAAAAAAACACATCCCCTACCATTTAACTATCCAACCAAAGTAGAAAAAACTAACAGAAGAGTCCCTAAATGAATGGTTTGAAAGATGCACTAATTAGAAACTTTTGAGTGCATGACATTACAAGTTTTGTTTGCAACTAAAATGATTTTTCTAAAACCAAATGGAGTTGAGTATCCTAGAATGGAGCTACATACACATAGAGGGGACCTACATTATCCTTGTGCACTTCATGGATCTTGGATAACCATCATGATGCTTGAGTTATTTCCATCCTAAAATCATTGTCCTAATTGACTTAGTGCTCCTTGAGAACACCTAGGTCCATCATGCGCAAAAGAATTTTGAAAGCTCTGTGACTAGAATGAGATATTCCCAACTATTTATCTAGTAAAAAGGAGCTAAAAAAAATAGAAGAATGGTCACTGATGAATGCTTTGATAGATGCAGCAATTAGCAACTTTCAAGACGATGACAGTGCAAGGTTTTTTGGAAATTGAAATGTGCTCCCTAAATTCAAATAGAGTTGATTATTGTAGAATAGACTTACATGCACTTAAATGGGACCTAGATAATCCTTGTACACTTCAAAGATCTAGAATACCCATCATGAGGTATGAGCTATCATCCTCCAAAAGTTGTTGTCCTAATCAACTTAGTGCTCTTTGGAAACACCTAGGTCCAACATGTGTGGAAGTGTTCTTAAATCTTGGTGACCAAAATAAGATCTCTCCTACCATTTACCTAGTCAAATGGAGCTAACAAAATTGACAAAGGGTCCTCAGAAAAATGGTTTTAAAGATGCAAAAATTAGAAACTTTCAAGTGCAAAACATTGGAATTTTTTTAGGAAAATTAATGTGCTCATCTACTCCAAAAAAAACTGATTATCCTAGAATAGACCTACACACACTTCACAAATCGTGGATACTCATCATGAACTCAAAGTTATCACCCTCCAAACATTATTGTCCTAATCGATGTAGTTATCCTTGGGAACACCTAGGTCCATCATGTGAAAAAGTGTTCTAAAAGAATAGTGACAAAAATAAGATATCACCTACCATTTACCCAACCAACTAAAGCTAACAAAATTGATGGAATGGTCCTCAGTTGAATGGTTTGAAAGATTCACAAACTAGCAAATTCCAAGTGCACAAAATTGCAAGTTTTTTTGGAAACTAAAATGTTCTTTCCAAATCCAAATGGATTTTATTACCACAAAAAAACCTATATGAACTTAGAGGGGAACTACTCCATCCTTTTATACTTAACAAATCTCAAATACCCATTACGAGGTTTGAGTTATCGCCCTCCAAAAATTGTTGTCTTAATTGACTTAGTTCTCATTGGGAACACCTAGCTCCAACACATGTGAAAGTGTTGTGAAATATTAGGGATAAAAATGAGATGTCTCCTACTATTTACTTAGCCAACTAGAGCTAAAAGAACTGATGGAATGGTCCCCATACAAATGGTTTGAAAGATGTACCAATTAGCAACTTTCAAGTGCATGAATTTGTAAGTTTTTTTTGCAATTAAAACATGCTTTCCAAATCCAAATGGAGTTGAGTATCCTAGAATAGACCTACACAGACCTAGAGTGGGCCTATACTATCCTTGTGCACTGCATGGATCTCAAATACCCATCACGAGATTAGAGTTATCACCCTCCATAAATTGTTGTCCTAATTGACTTATTTCTCCTTGAAAACACCTAGGTCCAACATGTGTGAAAGCATCTTGAACTATCAATAACCAAAATAAGATTTCCCCTACCATTTACCTAACCAACTAGAGCTAACAAAACTAATAGAATGGTCCCTAGATGAATGGTTTTTAAAGATGCACCAAGTAGAAACTTTTATGTACATGATGTTGCAATTTTTTTTGCAACTAAATGTTCTCACCAAATCCAATAGACTTGAGTATCCCACAATGGGCCAATATGCACTTAAAGGGGCCCTACACCATCCTTGTGCACTTCATAGATCTTGGATGTTTTGGAAGATTTATTGGAAGCATGAATAATGATGATATTCCTATGGGGGAGTAATATTATGATTATATATTACATTTGTGACTAAGTTTGTGATTGATGTCAACATAGCAATTTTTCCATTGTATCTGATAGAAGAAAAATGGAAAGATCAAGTTGGCATGGATGGCTAGTTGAGAATTATAACAACTTGAGATTATGGGAGATACTTTTGAGTATCTAGTATATGAAGTTAATGTTGGAAGAAGAAAGGATAAGTCTAGAAGAAGTTATATATGATTTGGTGATGTCTATTATGAGATAGAGTTTACAGAGGAATATTCTAGTAAACTTGTTATATCTCTTAGCAGAGTTGATATCTTGAGGATCAAGGTTGAAGACATGAAGAAGACATGTTGGTGATGATGTGGTTAATCTTTCTCATCATAATATTGTGTGTATGAAAATTTATTTAAGTTGCAAGGAAAAAGATTAATGTTATCGCTAAGTGTAATGTGTTGTTAATGTTGTCCTATAATAAATAATTGAGAAGGACTAATAGCAAACTTAGAAAATTGTTTTATGGACTTGATATAAAGGAAGGAAATTTTCCTTTATCATGTGAATGTGAGAATGTAGATTTTGAATATTTAGTAAGTAGTAGACAAGGTAGAATGTGAAGCTAAACAGAGCAATGCAGAAGTGAAGGAAACTTCATTGCTAAGAATTTGTTGAGTGATATAAGGTTTGGTATTTGGATTTGAGGTTTTTGACTTGGCCTACAAGGTATAATAATGAGTGGTCTAGTTGACAGGATAGAGGAAAGGACAGAGGAAAAGAAAAGATAACAGTAAATTACTTGTTTGAATACTAAGCTCTTCTTATAGTTGAAATTATATGTTTGGGCAGTGGGCTCTTCTTGCACACATTGTATCACAACTCATAAAAGGGTTGGAATCTCCTACTCTATGTAATAAATGTTGTAATAGACTCCTAACAAGGTCCATCCTCTAAGAAGAAATATTTATATTAGTACATCATCTTGTGGGCATCATTCCCACTAGGCTTTTCCTTCTAATCAAGGGTTTCCCTAGTCAACATATCTGGTGTAATTGCCTATGTGTATTTTATTATGGTTTCTATTTACTTTAGTTGAATGGTTAGGTTTTTTTAAAGAAGATCAATTTTTTAATTGTTGAATAACTGATTCACCCCCTATCCCCTCTTAGTTATCTTGGTGGACTATTGTTTCTAGTTAGTATACTTGTCACAAGGTTTTTTGAGTTATCATCCACCAAAAATTGTTCTCCTAATCAACTTAGTGCTTCTAGGGAACACCTAGGTCTAGCATGTGCAAAATCATTTTGAGAGCTAAGTGACAAAAAAGAGATGTCCCATATCAATTTATTTAGCCAACTGTAGCTAAGGGAACAAATGGAATGGTTTGCAGAAAAATGGTTTGAAAGATGCACCAATTAGAAACTTTCAAGTCCATGTCATTGCAATTTCTTTTAGAAACTGAAACATGCTCACCAAATCCAAATGGATTTAAGTATCCTAGATTAGACCTACACACACTTAGAGAGGTTCTACACCATGCTTTTGCACTTCATGGATCTTAGATACCTATCACTAGGTTTGAGTTATTGCCCTCTAAAAATTGGTGTCATAATCAACTTAGTGCTCCTTGGGAACACCTAGGTCCAAAATTATAAACAAGATGCACTAATTAAAAACAAGTAATTTTAGCAATGTATAAATATTAATTTCAGAAACATATATATCATACTTTCATTGAAATTTACACTATTGAATCCTGATAATAGTATCACAATAACATTCATCTATATGTATAAATTTAATGAATTTATAATTTCAACTTAGTTGTGTTTAAGGCACTAGTAGGAAAGAGATAAGGAGAGAAAATATCTAGTCTTTCCCAATAACATATATGAAATATAAAAATTTACATTACATGGTTTTGCAATTACATCTAATCCAATGAACTATTTGGATGTTCTCTCTACCCATTATTGTCTCAAGTATTGCCTTGTGTTTTGACTCATGAACCTTCCAAATAGTATTATTGTATGGTTTTCCTCCATATTTAATCAAGTAGACAATTGATGCAATAGAAAGGGTTGAATAATGAAGAATCTTCCTCTCTATTTTCCAATTCTTGAATTACCACATGTTAGAGTTATTCGTATTGTATTGTTTAAGCCATGTAGCAGCTACAACCACTTCACCTATAGGGTATTCTAAACCTTCACCGCATGGAACTAAGTGATCTAATCTCTTTTTAGCCTTGGCACAATGACACAAATAATAATCTATCCCTTCATCATTGCCTTTAGGTAAAATAATAGCAAAAACATCGTATGCATTAATATAAACATAATATGATTATTCATGCATCAAATAGCACCAATAAAAGTAAGAAAACTAGTACTAATTTCACATTGAACTATATATTATCTAGTTGTAGTAGATTAGATAGTCTATCATAGTTAATTGATGATTCCATCTATACCATTTTGAGTGCTTATGGGGGATGATATGTGTCATCTAGAATCAAAACTCATAAATGTCATTTGTCCACCCATTCAGTTGAGTCACATCCATCCCAATCTTCCTCTACACATGACATACAATACAATATCATCTTTCATGTGTTGATACTCCATGAACCTACATTAGTGCTTCTAAAAGAGTGTAGCTCACTCAATCCTACTAGTGTACAAAAATCCTCATATGGTGTAATGTTAGTATTATCCATCAACCAAAAAAATCTATGAACCATAGACTCGGCTTCCTTACCCAGACCCATTTTAGTATTACTCCACTTCATGATACTATCTGCATTTGTCAATGTTTCACTATCTTTTTACTTTAATTCTTTATGAGCTAAGGCTCTTTTGATACATGCACCTACACCATAATTTTCTCCCTCTCCATGACTAGCCTCTATGAAATTCCACATATACTGAATACTAGTGCACTTATGCATCCTACTCACCAATAAAACATATCTACATTATTGAATTGAGATGTATAATTATCTAACCAAATGATGTGGTGACAATATGATATTCCCCTATTAGCCAAATCACCATAGAATGGTTGAAAGCTACCATCTATAAACCCTATACAATGTGACTAATCATCACTAATGTAAAAATGGTACTCCCTCAATATCTCCCTTGATCCTTTTTAATTGCAAGGGAATGCATGAATGTTATATGAAAAAATATAGAAACCTTTTTGAGAAGTACAATACTTTGATTCCACCTCATTTTTTGGTTGTAGTGTGTAGTTCTCTATGAAGTCCACAACCAAAACAATAGTATCTGGTATGTGCTTGTGAAGTTATGTAAAGTGAATTTATGTAAAGTGAGAAAAATTCTATGAAAATGGTATATGCAAATTTTTGTATGAGTTATCTAGTGGTCCAAGATCAAGCCAATCATTAGAGATCAAACAGGGAAGACAAATAATAGTAAATTATTTGTTTCATTAGTGAGCTCTTCTTGTAGTTAAAATTGCATGTTTGGGAAATGGGCTCTTCTTGCATACATTATACCACAACTCCTAACAGGATTCAATGTCTCTTAATAGGAATTTCTTATACTAAACTTGCTCATTGACTCCTAACAGGGTCCATCCTCTATCAAGAAACTAATATATCAATATATTATCTAGTGGGTATTGTCCCCACTAGGGTTTTTCCTTGGCTAGGTTCTCCCTACTTAACAAAATATGGTGTTATCAGTTTTCTTTGTACATTGCTTTTGTTACTATTTAGAATTACTTTATTGCTTTGTTATGCATGGTCTAAGGTAAGTAATAATATCTAGTTGGCTACTAAATTTTGTAGATTACTGATTCACTCCTTGTGCCCTCCCCCCCGCCCCCCCAAGTAATCCCTATCTCTAAAAATTGGTATCAAAGTGTAGTTAATTTAAAGAGGCTTAATAGCTTAAATAAGATCATTATGGATATAGAATAGTTGAAGAAGAACCTTGAAGAAGCTCTTGAAAAAATTTATCTCCTTACTAAAGAAAGAGATAAGTTGAAGGACATATATGAAGATTCCAAAGTATACATTGGTAAATTGAAGGAAAAGATTGAACATCTAAAATCCAAGCCTGAATCTACTAAATCTAGAACTACTAATGATGACTATTCAAAGTTGAAGGCAAAGTACAAGATCTTGAAGAATGAGTTGAAAATTAAAAATCTTAAGTTAAATCAATGAAATGATCCTAGAAAAATTGAATCTGATTTGACAACTAAAAATGAAAATCTAAGAGAAAGTTTCACAAAGACAACATTTGAACTTGAAATATTGAAGGAAGATTATGAAGAACTCCTTAAGTACAATACTATTATGAAACTTGAGAAACTTTATTCTAGTAGAAAAAAGCTTGATGATTCAATGTCTATACAGAGACCTTCTTATGACAAGACTGGTCTTGGCTATCTAATTAACATATCTATAAAGAAATCTAAGATTAGATCATATCTGAAAGAAAAAGATAAATCTAATGACAAGATTGAATCCAATCAATCTTCTAAGAAACCTAAAGAAGTTGAGCATAACAAGGAAATTGAAATCTTGGATGAACCTAAGCATGTTGGAACTCCTAAGGAAATTGAGTATGAATTTAGAGGTAAGATTTTTTTATGTAATGAAAAATGCCATATAAAAAGAGATTGTACTAATAAATCATTTAATCATATTAAGGACTTTTATTGTCATAATTGTCATGGTATGGGTCATAATGAAATTGATTGTAGGAAACTTAAGTATGATAATGATAGGAGAAATTGAAAAATGTCTAGATATGCTAACCCTATAAATAGAAGAAGATCTAATGAAAGGACATCAACAGAGGGAAGATCTTATGACGATAGAAGATAGATCATGTGTTATAAGTGTAACAACTTAAGACACATTGCTCAGAATTTGCATGCACTTGATAATTAGTAGAATCATAGAAGCAGAGCACCTATATGTTAGTTATGCAAGAACTTTGGACACACAGTGAAGTATTGCAAAATAGATAGAAACTTTCGAGATAAAAGAAACAATGGAAGAAACTCTAGGAACAAAATAAATGATAAAAGGAACCATGAAAGGAACTCTAGGACTAGCAAAGAAAATGAAGAACAAAGAAATCACTAAGTGAACTTTGAGAATAACTTAATGAAGCATTTGTGAAAGGAACAAACATCTCAAAAGAAAAGTTGGATGATAATGAGATAGGAAGATCAAAGTAAGTCATTGAGTTTGATTCAACTAAGTTGAATTAAGCTTGTTTACAACATCAATATTTAATAACTTCATTTAGAGACCAAATTAGAGGTAGAAAAGTTGGGATAAGTTGTATTTAGTTATTTCTAGATGGTATCTAAGCTTGCTTATGATTTGGAGCTCATCTAAAGAAGTTATGAAAAAATTTAGAGTTACTGGTACCACAATAAGAATTTATTATATAAAAAAATATAAAAAGTATGTTTTTGTAGAGAATTTTGTGATACAAAGTTTTGAGGATATCTGTCATAATGCAAGGAGGCTATAGTAAAACTTGGGCAACATTTGAAGATTGGATAGATGATCTTGAGTAGTTAACTAATTGTAGAACACAAGTAAAAAAAAAATCATATTTGTGAAAGTATGCAATTAATATAAGTTCAAGTTGAGGGATAAAAGGATTATAGAATTGATTTTACTTCATTATGAACACATTTGAAGCAAAGAGAATTCTAAAGTGACTTGTCAGAGTGAGTTCAAAGCGAACCCTATTTTTGGAAAGAGGTATTTTTCATTTTTTCTGCAAAATTTGTTTGGGAAAAGATATTGTTCAATAAAGATCATGGATATGTTAGTAGTACATAGTGTTGAGAATGAGGATAGACCTAAGTTTAAAATAGTTTTCATAAAACCTAATGAAGGAAACCCTAACTCTGTGTTGTCTATCACTTTGAACAACATAGTTTATCTAGAAGATGTAGAAAGTTATTTGAATTGCAAGTTTCAATCAATTGGTAGTGAATATATGAATAAGGATATGGACCTCGTCTTTAACCTCAACATGACTATGAAGCTCAGATTTGAACACTTAAAAGAATTAGACTTGTTTAAATATCATTTCTATCATGAGCTAGATATAGATGAATGGACTGAAATCATATTGAGTACGATACATGATGCAAAATTATGGATGCAAGATAATGTAGTAGACATATTAGCCAACCTTACACATGAGGTAACTAGTCTTAGCAAAGAAGGTAGTGTACCCATAGGTGAGAAATTGGTAAAGAAGAAATTTGAAAGGTATACTAAGGCAATATACAATGGGAAGGCTATGGTAATGAGCCCCATCAAGCAAGATGATGTGAGATTTCTTAGCAAAATTGTTTCTTATTCAGTTTGTACAAGTTCTAAGATAGATTAACTCTCAACTAGATTTAAATATGTAGCTTACAAGATATGTGTATAGAAAGAGTAAGTAAATCTGAGTGAAATGATGAGGATGCAACTCTTGGAAAACCTGAAAAAGATTAAGAGAACAAAGAATGGTGTTTTTACATTCTAATCATTGATAAATCACATATTCTTCCATGTACTAAAGAGATTTCCCTACTCATTAGTAATAGATATAATAAGTAGTGACACATGTACTATGGAGAAGATCACAAAGGTATGTACAAGGCACCCTACAAACAAGATATTAGACAACAACAACTTAATTATGAGGACCTTTCAGAATGAGATGAAACAAAGATTTAGGAATTCACCAGCAATTGTGGATAGATTCGAGGAGGATATATGTATATTGGTTGATATAGATCATACTTATATTCAAGTAGTGGAACCTCAGGAGACATTTTTAAATCTCTTGAGCTATGAGTTGAGTGATGATGTTTTAGTTAGGTACATTGATTTGTTGTTGAAATCAAATAAAGAAAAAGAAAAATATAGATTTGGTACCTATGATGAGATTACTCAACATGCTCATCAAGAAACCTTAGAGAAGGCATCACACAAGAGGGTTGAATCTATAATGAAGAAGGCACTATTTGAGGTTAGAATGTTAGAGAGTGAATCTATGGCTATGAGACAAACATTGAAGCAAGCTGTATTAAACATACAACCCTTGTCAATTTTAGTTGCTAAGACATCTCTAGAGCAGAGCATACCATATGCAGCTATATCTGATGTTCAGCCCAATGAGTAGAAAAGAAAATTAGAAAGATTAGTTGAAGCAATATATTCAAAGGGAAAGAGAATCAAATAGATGGCCATGAGACTTGGTAAGAGGCAAAAAATGTTGTTAAAAGTTGAATCAAGTGATGAGGAAGAGGAGGAATAAGAAACCCAAAAAGCTGAAAAAATTACTCCACCTAAGAGAGTAGTAGGCAAAGCTTGACAACCTTGCAAGCCATAGATTGAGAAGATTAACAAAGAAATTTCTAGTGAGGGAAACTTTGTTCAAATGAAAAAGTTTTATAACTTACACAATAATTTTGAGAAGGATCAAATTGATATATCTACTATGAGATATATTATAGAAAATGATCTTAGTATGAAAGATGTCAAAGGAGTAGTGAACTAGAAAGTCTATGACAGACTTATAAATAAGACGATTCTTGCAAGGGAAGAAGACCTTGAACTTCAAAAGTCTATACTAAGGAATATTTGCAAGACTAATGATGAAGATGAAATTAAGAGATTTTTGAATAATCTCACACCATATTTGAGGAATAAGTTGAGGCCATTCTTATTTATGGTTGGTGAAAAGGATAAGTTGAGAAAGGAGATTGTAGCAACTATCAATAAGATGTTTTCAGAGTCATAGGCAACATCTCCTCCACCTCCTAGAACCTTGGAAGTAATAGTAAGTGGTAAAACCATGAAGATTGATCAAACCAATGTTACTCTTAACATTGATGATACCAATCCATTTGGTAGTTCCAAACTAAATGTACCTGATACTGAAGATATTGAGGAAAAGTTGAAACAAATAGAGGAAGAGAAGAGGTTACTAGAAGAAGGAAAGTAGAAGATGGAGGAAGCCAAGTAGCAATTGCTTGAAGAAGAAAACAAAAAGAAAGAAGAGGAAGAGAAAAGAGCACAAGAAGTAGAAAATAAATAGAGGGAGGATGAGACTAAACCATCTCGTTCATCTACTTGAATCTCTCTTACTATTTTACCTACTAATGATGATGATCAGATTAATCTAATTTCATCCTTATCTAAACTTTTATAGAAGAATAAAATGGTAAAAAGTTTGCAGAGATCATTAATGGAAGTAACTAAAAGACTACATAATCCTTTGACGGTACAACATACTAAGTCAAACCCTGAATAGAGAGCACATGCAATTTTATAATCATTTGATGAAGAGTTTAATAATTTACTAAATGTTGTAGAGGCAAAGGCTCAAATTTCCCATGATGCTAACTTGTTTAGCACCATCTGCTAGACTATCAAGAATGACATATTCAATCTTGATACATGCATAAAAAAACTTCATAAATGTCAGTAGGAAGAGAAAGCCTTGTATGTTAAGTGCACCTTATCATACAAATTGACTAAAAAATTGGATAGTTAGCTAGAGACTAAGATGAGTGAGCTAGAGGCTCTATGCAGCTAGATATAGCATCCATCTAGCAAAATTGATGATTTTGAGAGTCAAGTTGTCAACGTCCATAGTGAGATTAGGAAACTAGAACTTTGAAAAGAATAGATTTTGAAGAGAACATCTGATTTTAGAGAATCTATTTCTCTAAAGTTATCTTTTACTGAGAAGAAGCTAGAGGAATGTGTCAAGGCCAAGGACGCATACAAACTTTTTGTATTAAGATATAAATGCAATTGAGATTGCATCATATGCTTTATGTGCAATTCTCACATTAGTTGAGTCTGCCAAAGAAACATGGAACAAAAGTATGGACAATCTGGAGACCATTTTTTATGATTGTATGAAGATAATATCAATATAAGGAAGGATAGCAATTTTGACAATTTTTGGATAGAATCTTGACATTTTGACCTTTTTCATTGATGTCAAAGGAGGAAAGATGAGAAAATTGTATACATGGAAAAAGGAGAGATTGTTGAAATACATGTGAAAATTGTAAAATTATAAAGTATATTATAAGGGGGAGCATATATGTAAAGTTGAACAAGTTATAATAGATGTAATGTTTATTTTGATAGTTAAGTTTTTTCACTTAGCCAATTTTCCCTATTTTGTTGCCATCAATGCCAAAGGGGGAGATTTTTGACAATTGGCTAATTGTGATATGCGATTGTTGTCATTAATGGCAACACATGATGTACCTATTGAATCTATTTACAACAATGTATTGTTTTGTTTATAACATGTTGCAGATGTCATATTATGACAAAAAAAGTTACATGGAGATAGTATACATGTTGGTGATGACATGTATAATCTTGGAAATTTGTATGGACTATACAAAATAGATATAATCATGTTTTGATGATGCACAACAGAAAAATTAAAGGAAAGAATTGTTTTGTTTACAAAATAATTACTTGCCCAATTAGGGCCGACATCCTAGATGTTTACTCTAACTTGGAAAAGTGAATTATGATCATATATAACCCAATAGTAATTTATGTAAAGGCATCATATTTATGCAAAAGACTTCTTGCAAAAAGAAGTGTGCCATCTTGATATTATGAGGAAGCAAAGTGCTTTTATGTGCTTGTAAAGTTATACAAAGTGAGCAAACTTTTGTGAAAATGGTATATGCAAAGTTTTGTATGAGTTGTCTAGTGATCCAAGATCAAGTTAAAGATCATAGATTAGACAAGGAAGAAAAATA
Organism: Cupressus sempervirens; assembly: GCA_028749045.1. Classification (NCBI taxonomy): domain Eukaryota; kingdom Viridiplantae; phylum Streptophyta; class Pinopsida; order Cupressales; family Cupressaceae; genus Cupressus; species Cupressus sempervirens. The sequence goes on along the minus strand of CM053787.1, from coordinate 784,685,940 downwards.
ATAGTAAATTACTTGTTTGAGTAGTGAAATCTTCTGGTAGTTAAAATTGCATGTTTGGGTAGTGGGGTCTTCTTGGATACATTATATGACAACTCCTAAAAGAGTTGGAATCTCCAAACATGGATTTAAAGTCTCCTAATAGGGACTGCTTATACTAAATTTTCTTAGTGACTCCTAATAGGGTGTATCCTCTAACAAGGAACTTATATATCAGTATATTATCAAGTGGGTATCATCACCACTGAGGTTTTCCCTAGTTAACAAAATATGATGTTATGAGTTATCTTTGTGCATTGCTATTGTTACTATTCAACATCATTTTATTGCTAAATAATAATATAAAGTTGGAGACTAAAGTTTATAGATTACTGATTCACACCCCCCCCCCCCACGTAAGTAATCCCTATTTCTAATAGTACTATCCATATGTTCACATGTCAATAAATGTTGCAACTCAACACAAATTAGGCATGTACCATTCAAGAATGATAAATTATAAAATTGTTGACTATATCCTCTTTCACATAAGATGGTAGAAATGAATTCTAATGAAGATCCAAGTGGCTCCTTTATGTTACAACCCTAAAAAATAAAATTAGAATACAAAAAAACACATATATGCCTAAAACATCAAAATGGTTAGAAAATTAAATATGTGCCCAACAACAAAAAGTTGCATGTGTGTGAGTTATCTTCACATAAAAAGGTTTACACATTTCAAAATATCTTTGATTTATTTTAATTTAAGAATACATATTGATAAATTCTACAAAGAATTGAGTTTGAGTTGAATCCAAAAATTGTTTTGCATGTGGATTGCAGATTTGAATACCAAACCCTCCTTAGAACATCTCTTTGATTAGGGGATACACATATGCTACTATTCCATAAACCTTCAATCAGTGATTTCAAAGCTTTAGTAATTTCTTTATCCTTTCATGGTAGTATACCACTAAATGTCCATAAATCATTTTTTGTTGGATCTTCCACTCTTTCATGCTTTCCAATGGCTCTCATTATAGTACCTTTACTTATCTTCAATTATTTTCTTGTGTTTCTAATGAGTTGATATTTCTTCATTTGGGTGGTTACTAATATTGATGTAACTATGCATCTTGTGATATTACTATCTTTAGTGTGTGACTTGGAAATCACTTTCTCATATGCACTCATTAGATTATTTACAATTTTTTTTTCATTTGACTCATCCATCGTTCTTAGTCCAAGAATATTCATGACATGCATAAAATTTAAATCCTTCATCATTTCAAAATAATTGACATCTTCCTATCATATTGAATTCTTCAAAGAATAATCTCCATATTCAAATAACTTTTCTTTGACAAGCTTTGAAATCATTTTAGGCATTGATTGCAAAATGTTAGTATCAATATCAATCAAATATCTTGGCTTTCTATAAAAAAAATTTTGGAGGTGTTCTAATATCTTTATTGGACTCAACATTATGACCATTAACACTATTTTGGGTGAATTATTTACCTCCAAGGTTTGAAGATGGTGTGCCTTGGCAATAAGATGCGAAAGATGAATATCACCTACTTGGTATGTTAATGTTGTGCCTTCAACATGACATGATCAAGTGTGTATACCAATGAACATAGAACAAGAGGTCTCTTCAACATGAGATTATGTTGTGGCTCCAATATTAGAAGATAGTGTACCTTCAAAATCTAATTTTCTAGTTGAGTGTAAGAGTTGCATTCATTCTCTTTGTCTTTCCAACTCTAAATCTTTGTTTCTTTCTCTTATTTCTTCCAAAGATAAATTGTCACTTTTGGCTTGTAATTTTCAATGTTCACATAATATTCTCATTTTATCCATTTTATTTGTCAATTCTCTCTCCTTCTCTTCCATTTTTTGAAATTTAGGTTTCTTCCTTGGCATGATGGTGAATTCTACATGAAAAATAATTGAAATATACAAATTACAATGATTTCTTAACATAAAATCATTCAAACATACAAATTACAATAATATTTATGAATAATATATTAAAAAAATTCAAATAAAAAGAAAAATGATCTCTATAATTACATTGAACATTAAAAATATTAGGCACTAACTTCAAATATGTTGGAAAGTTGATTGGCAATTGAAATAGTCAAGGTAAATGACTGATTTTGGTTTTTTTGTGACTTCCAACACCATGAAAAGCATGTTTATATCATAAACCCATTAGAGAATAGAGAATCTGGGCTTAACCTAACAACAAAACACCTTATTACCAATTTGTATGTTCTTATATAGTGTGATTGTACTATATTCAAATGCAAATTTATCTCCCTTCTTGTCTATCTCTCACTCTCTCTCCAACTTGTCCCCTATCCTTATTTCTATATCATACACTCTCCCTCTTCCTATATTATACCTCTCTCTCTCTCTCTCTCTCTCTCTCTCTCTCTCTCTCTCTCTCTCTCTCTCTCTCTCTCTCTCTCTCTCTCTCTCCCTATCCCATACCTTTATGACTCATTAAAATATGTCTTAGAACCAATTATGAGGCATTAAGATCCCTTTAAGAATGTTAAACATTATAGGACAATATTTTTGTGTCATTTGCATCCTTATGGGATGTGGTGTGTCCTAAGAGGTCATTATAGAACATTGTACCCCATTAGTACCCCTTATACTAGCTCAATTCACTTAGGATGTACACTAAGGTGAAATAATACGTCCTTGAGTATAAAGAGGTCATAAGGTGCCCTATGACCCTTTTTGACCCATTTCATGACAACATATGAACTCTTGGGGGTCATACAATTCCTAGAGATATATCTTGTTGTAGAATGAGTCAAAATGGGTCATAGGGTATCTTATGACCCCTTTCAACTCATTGCTTGATAGAGTATGAACTCTTAGAATTTATACGACCCTTAGGGACATATGTTGTCATGAAATAGGTGAAAGGGGTCATAAGGTATCATATGAACCCTTTTACAATTAGAATATATATAATATGTCCCTAGGGGTCCTAGAACCCCTAGGGACATATGTTATCATAGAATGGGTTAAAAGGGGTCATAGGGTATTAACCCATTTCATGAAAACTTATGAACTCCTAGGGCATGTAGGACCCCTAGGGACATTTATTGTCATGAAATGGGCAAAACAGGTCATAGGGTATCCTATGACCCATTTTGAATAATTATAATATATATAGTATGTAACTAGGGGCCTTGCACTCTGAGGGATATATATTATCATAGAATGGGTTGAAAGGGGTCATAGGGTATCCTATTAACCCTTTCAACCCATTTCATGATAACATATGAACTCCTAGGGGTCCTACAACTACTACATACATATATTATCATATAATGGGTCAAAATGGGCTAGGGTATCTTATGACCCCTTTTGATTGATCATAATATATATATATATATATATATATCCTTGAGTATAAGTAAGATGTACACTAAGGGAAAATAATACGTCCTTGAGTATAACTTATGACCCCTTTCAACCCATTTCATGACAACATATGAACTCCTAGGCGTCTTACAACTCCTAGGGACATATGTTGTCATAGAATGGGTTGAAATGGGTCATAGGTTACCCTATTAACCCTTTCAAGTCATTCCATGGAAACTTATGAACTCCTAGGGCTTGTAGGACCCCTAGGAAATATGTTATCATGAAATGGGTTAAAGGGGTCATGCGGTATCCTATGACCCCATTCAACTGATTAGAGTATGTTTAATATGTTCTTATGGGTCCTAGGTCCCCTAGGGACATATATTATCATGTAATGAGTCAAGACAAGTCATAGGGTACCCTATGACCCCTTTCAACCTATTTCATGACAACATATGAACTCCTAGGGTTCCTACAATCACTACAAACATGAATTATCATATAGTGGGTTGAAAGAGGTCATAAGGTACACTATCACTCCCTTTGACACATTTTATGACAAGATATGAAATCCTTGGAGTCCTACGACCACAAGGGAAATATGTTACCATATAATGGGCTACAATGAGTCATTTAATATCATATGGCCCCTTTCGACTGATTATAATATATATAATATATCCTTCAAGTTCCTAGAGCTCCTACAAACATATCTTATTGTAGAATGGGTTGAAAGGTGTCATATGGTCTCCTATGACCCCTCTTAACCCATTCTATAACAACATATGAACTCTTAGGGGTCCTACAACCCCCTAGGGACCTATGTTGTCATAGAATTTGTTGAAAGGGTCATAAGATACCTTATGAACCCTTTCAACACTTTAATGACAAGATATGAACCCCTAGGGGTCCTATGAATTGTAGGGGCATATGTTGTCATGAAATGGGTTGAAAGGGGTTGTAGGGTACCCTATAAGCTCTTTTGACTGATTATAATATATGGAATATGTCCCTAGGCATGTAGGGACATCTGTTATCATAGATTAAATTATAAGGGGACATAGTTGGTATGATGATCCATCACAATCTATTATGACCCCTTAATATGCATTAGGACCAATTATAACTTATTAATACCACTTAGACCACCTCATGTAGGGGTTCAAGGTCCTAAATAAGGTGGTCAAACACCAATTTTTGATAGAGTAAGAGGTTAATAAGTTTCCAAGATGACATAGTACATTAAGGCAATCACAAGCATCCCTAAAATGCATTTAGGAAAATTTCTTACATGTGGTAGTAAGATGTATGGGCAAGTCAAAGGTCAATCAACATTAGTCAACACTATGAGTTGACCCAAAATATTCAATTTCATATTTTCTAAAGTTCTTGGATGTGTTGAAAATATAGATGGAGTAACTGAGATGGGGGTGAATCAGTTACCACAAAAACAAATCCACAAATCCCTTAGATGTATGATAAAACTAGTTATTGTTATCACTTAGTAAACAAACAAAAAATTTTGTAATGCAGTAGATGTAGTGTATGTCAACTTTAACAGATCTTAAACATTTACAGTGATCAACATGCAAGCATAAAAGAAATAACATGAAAACATGAGACACTAGATTTAATGTGGAAACCCAATACGGGAAAAACCACCAAGTAACTAGTTACTGATTTTCACTCTTCTAAAATGAGCCCTATTAGGAGTCAACTTGTTTAAAGGTTAAAAAACACATTGTTAGGTGTAACCTTGTTAGAGAATTTAATCACCCTATTAGGAGTGGCCTTACAAGAGGTCTTTAGAACAATTCAATGGAACTGTCACCTTGTTAGAGGATTTATAAATGGCTATTAGACCAACTCTATTAAGAGATTTGGGAATCACTGCTACAATGGTGAGAAAGTAACAATGAAATGACGTAAATGAGATGGAATTGAATTGCTTATTATGGATCTCTGTTCTACTTCACTAGATCCTTCATGATCAAATAAAACTTTGCTGCTCCTCAAGGATATCTAACCATCTTTCAAAGTTTTCTCACACTTTCCTCTTTAAACAATCAATACACTTGCATACTCTCTCATTACACTTTAGAATTCTTAACTTGACCTTTCATATATACCTTACAAATTATCAAGTTGGCTCATTTACAACTTACAATTACCAATAATCATTACCTCAGTCGGCTAGAACCATTACTTGAAATAGTTAAACTTTATTCCTCAAATTAATAAAATTCTTCTTTGGCCAACCCTTCTTAGTAAACACTATTCCTAAAAATATTTTTAGTGTTAACCAACATAGGCTTGGTTAACACTGTGAATCTATAAAAATCCTTTGGAGACTGAGTGAACTTAGTAAACACTAACTTTCCTTCGTTAACCATGTGAGCTTGGTTAACACTACTTTTTGTCACAGTTTCCTTTGATGTTTGAGTGAGTTCAATAGACACTATGTACACAGAGTAATTTCTAGGAATTCTTAGTAGACTCTAAAAGTTTCCTTGCTAACCAATTGATCTCAGTAGATATTGACTACCAATTGATATGACATTTGTGTAACATCAAAGAAAACACACAATTAGACAATTGTATCCAACAATCTCCATCTTTGGCATTGATGGCAACACAACATTTCATAGCACAATGAAATTTTAAAACAAGTCTTTCTCTAACAATTTTTTTCTCCCTCTTAGATTTTATGCCACAAAATTCTCTAATGTAGTAATCTCCCTTTGTGAAGGAATTAAATAGCTTCTTTTTCAAATAGCAAACTCTTCCTCAAAAAAATCTCGGAAAGATATGACAATAAAATCTCCCTCTTTGACAACACATGCCAAAGACCACATATACCAAATGAGTATCAATGTACCCTGAGTACTGATTCATATGCAATGTTCCCTTGACTCTGCTGCATCAACTAATAGATCTTCAACTTGGTTCGTGTTGATGCATCACTAAAAATTTATTTTAGTGAGCTTCAAATAGGGGAATGACCCCTAACTTACCTCTTAGATATAGGAATGCATCCTTACGTAATGGCTTGGTGAATATGTCTGCAATCTTTTATTTTGTATGGACATACTCTAATCTAATCTCTTTATCCTGCACCAATTCTCTGACAAAGTGATATTTTATTGCAATGTGCTTGGTTTTGGAATGTATCACTAGATTCTTTGATATGTTAATTTCACTTGTATTGTCACAAAACATAACCACTAGTTCTTTGATCTCAACCTGCATGCCTTCCAACAACTATTTAAACCAAACAATATTCGAATAGTTCACTGCTGCTGCAACATACTTTGCTTCTGCTATAGGTTTAGATGTGCAATTTTAATTTTTACTTGTCCAAGATACCAATATTTTTCCAAGAAAGAATTTTCCACCACTTGTACTCTTTGTATCATCTTTAGTGCCTTTCAAGTATCTCAAGATCCTTTTGATTACCATCATGTGATTTTCTCTTAGTTTTACTAAAAATCTTGCCACTACACCAACTGCAAGAGCAATATCAAGCCTTGTATGAGCTACATACTATAATTTTCCAATCATTGATCTATTTAAGGTCTGATCTACCTCTTTTGAATCATGATCTTTGATAAGCTTTAGTCTATTACACATGGGAGTTCCAACTATTTTTGAATCTTCCATAACAAACTTCTTGAGTATCACCTTGATATACTTAAACTGAGTGATGTAGATACCATTCTTGCTCTACTGAATTTAAAGACCAAAAAAGAACTTAATCTCACCAAACATAGACATTTCAAATTCTTTGTTCATTTTCTTTAAGAATTCTTTGCATAGATCATCATTCCCTATAAACAAAGTACCATCCACAAATATTTTTTCCAAAACAATCTTATTGTCTAGTCCTTCCTTGATATATAAGCTACTATTATCATTAGTTCTCTAGAAACCAATCTAAGTAAGGTAGTCATGCAATCTCTCATACCATGCTCTAGGGGCTTGTTTTAGACCATAAAATACTTTGTGCAATTTGTAGACCATGTCCTTCTTGTTTGGATCAAAAAAACCTTTAGGTTGCTCAATGTAGATTTCTTCATCAAGAATATCATTGAGAAATGTCGATTTAACATTCATCTAATATACCTTAGATGCTTTATATGCAACATATGCAAGTAAGGTCCTAACACCTTCCAATCTTGCAACAGGAGCAAAAGTCTTACCATAATCAATTCTTTCTTCTTGAGAATATCCTTTACACACCAATCTAGCTTTGTTTCTTGATACCTTACCATCTTCTTTCAACTTATTCATGAATACCCATTTTGTTCCAATCACATTTTTATCTTTAGGCCTAGGTACAATAGTCCATATTTTGTTCTTCTCTATTTTCTCTATCTCTTCATTCATAGCCTCAATCCAACTTTCATTTTCCAATGCATCTTTGATATTTCTAGGTTCAAAATCAGTAAGTAAACAAGTACCTTTTAGCTTACTTCTCATCATAGTACCCTCTAATTTGTCTCCAATAATCTAATTTGGTGCATGATGCCTCCTAACATACTTGGCCAATATAGGTTCATTGCCTCTTGAATGAATTGCATTTTCATCCTCTTGAACTTCAACTTTAGGTTCTAGCTACTCAAACTTGGTAGGCATTGGCTCAATAGCTTTAGAATGTGGCTCGGGTCCCTATGACTCAGTTTAAACTTATTGCGACTTGGTGATAGAGGAAGACTTAGGAGTAGAAGTTTCTTGATTGATAAATGTGTCTGGCAACATATCAAGTTCAACGAAAACAAATCTCCTATAATCTTCTAGTTCCTTTTTGCTTTCTCCTTCAATCCTTTCTATAAACTCATCAACTTTCACATGTAAACTTTCTATGATTTTGTGAGTAGACAAATTCAAACATCTATATGCCTTACTCTTGCAAGAATATCTCAAAAATATACCTTCATCACTTTTCACATCAAATTTTCCTTTTCTAGATTCTTTCAAGATGTAAGATTTACTTCCAAATACTCTTAGAGAACTTACATTAGATTTATAGCCATACCATAACTCATTGGGAGTTTTGAATGAGTCCTTCTTTAGCTATACTTGGTTCAAGGTATGAATTGTAGTGCTAATAGCTTCCTTCTAGTATTTGATAGCAATATTCTTTTCAATCATTAGAGTCCTTGCACAATCCATGATAGATCTATTCTTACTTTTAGCTATTCCATTCTGCTCAAGAGTTCCAAGGGTTGATAATTGTCTTTTGATTCCTATTTCAATGCAAAAGCTATTGAATTCATTGGAGATGAATTCACCACCCCTATCTGATCTCAAATATTTTAGTCTTTTCCCTATTTCTTTCTTTACTCTTGCCAAATACCATTTGAGCTTCTCAAATGCTTCTAACTTTTCTCTCAGATACATAATAGTCATCATTCTAAAGTAGTCATCAACAAAAAGAATGAAGAACTTTTCTCTAGTATAGCTCTCAATTCCAATAGCTCCACACAAATTAGTATGCACAATTTCCAAAATATCTTCAGACTAATTGTTTTTACTTTTAAAGCTATTTTTTTCCATCTTACCAATCTAACAATTCTTGCATAGACCAACATCAGGTTTCTTCAAACTAGGAATGCCTGTTACTTTCCTAAATTTGCTTATCTTTACCATGTTATCAAAATTTACATGACATAACCTTCTATGCCATAACCAACTTTCTTCAACTTGAGCAATAAAACATGAGCACTCACCAAGATCAAGATAAAACAAGTTACCTTTTGTTTGTTTGCTTGATCCAATCATCTTTCCTTTGTCATCTAGTAGTATTTCCTTTTCATTCATGAAGTCCACCTTGAATCCAATATTGATTAGCTATGCCACGCTCAATAGATTATGTTTTAGTCCTTCAACCCAATAGCCATTATCACATACAAGTTCTTTGGTTAGTGACATTCAACCTCTTCCTTTTATGCAACAAAGTTTATTGTTTCCAAATCTTACACTACCACCATCATAGTCTTCAAAATGTTCAAAATTTTTTTTGTCACTAGTCATATGATTTGAACAACCACTGTCTATGATCCATGTATCATTTTTGCTCACATGAGAGATAAGTGCCATCTTATCTTCTTCATCATTATTAGATTCATCTTTCGCAATAATGTAAATAATTTCATCTTCACTATTATTAGAATCCTTAGAGTCCTTAGTCATTAAACATGTTTTCTTACCTTTGTCCTTGAATGATTTGAAATCTTTCTTGTCATTTCACTTGTGACCTTGCTTCTCATCCTTGATTTTCTTATTTGGGCACCTGGCTGAAATATGACCAATTTCCTCACATGAAAAATAGATTAGGGAAACTTTACCTTTTTATTTTCATTTGCCTCTAGAATATTTCCTTGCAATTAGAGCTTCAACAACTCGAAGATCACTATCAAAACTTTCTTCTAATTCTTCTTCACTTTCTGACTAAGAGTCCTTTATTTTCTTTCCTTTTTCTTTGAGTGAAAGCTTGGCCTTAAATGTTAATTCAATGTCCTTGGAAGCTAGAACATAATTGTCATAGTTATCTAGCTCAAAGGTTGTCAGTCTTCCTACTATGGCATTCAAATTTATCTTATGATTTTCTACACATCTTCTTTCTTGAATTGTAGATACTCTAATTGCATAAATGGGAAGCAATGTTCTAAGAACTTTACTTACAACTATTTCTTCCTTGATATCTCTTCCATAAGCTTTGATTGCATTGACACTTTCTTTGACCCTCTCAACATGTTTGGCAATGTTTTCATCCTCTCTCATTCTCATTTAATCAAACTATCCTCTTAGACTTTCTACTTTGGCTCTCCTCACATTGCCATCACCTTTGTAGATATCCTTCAGCTTGTTCCACATTTCAAAGGCATTTTTATAGTCCTTGATATCATCAAATTCTTCATAGCTTAGGGTAGATGCAATGTCTATCATCATGGTGTTATGATTCTTCTTCTCAGCAATGTCACAATGTCATTAACAGATAATGTACCAAAAGGAGTTTTACATTCTTCATCAAGGTATTTCAATCTTGTGTCACCAATGGAAGCTAGATGAAGCCTCATGAGACCTTTCCATGCTGAAAAGTTATCCCTGTTAAGCCTTGGAATTCCTCTCTTGTAAAAAATCCTCATCTTTAGCTTAGGTCCTTGAAACCCTTCTTGCAAGCACCAAAATCTTTGATACCAATTGTTGGAAATATAGATGGAGTAACTAAGAGGGTGGGGGGGAAGGGGGGGTGAATCAATTACCACAAAAAAAAAAATCCACAAATCCCTTAGATGTCTGATAAAACTAGTTACTCACAACACTCAGTAAACATACATAAATTGTTGTAACTCGGTAGATGTAGTGTATGTTAACTTTAACAGATCTTGAACATTCATAGTGATCAAAATACAAGCATAAAAGAAATAACATGAACACATGAGACACCAGATTTAATGTGGAAACCCAATATGGGAAAAACCACCAAGTAACTAGCTATTGATTTTCACTCTTCTAAAGTGAGAGCTATTAAGAGCCAACCCAGTTAAAGGTTACAAAACACACTATTAGGTTTGGTCATGTAGAATAATCTTGTATCTCTTTTGGTTTTATTTGTACCTATTGGTTAACCTACTTTGTAGTTAGTATTTTTAACTACAATGAAGTCTCCCTCCTAATCTCCATGGTGGGAAACCCTAGTTTTTGGTGTATAGAAGGGGTATAGGATGAAGATGATTATTTTAGTTTTCATTTTGCCACAATCCACCTACTCGGAGGTCTTTGAAAAAATTTAAGCTAAGCATCTAACATTCTTAGTGTGCATATAGTTAGAGTTAATGTTGTAAAAGGCATAAGGATAGTCATGGGAGCTTGAGGTTTGGAAGATGGTAATTCAAGAGGATGTCCTAAACGTTGGTAGAGGCATTTATGATGTGGGTTTTAGTCTTGAAGGTCTTTTATTGAAAATATTGGTTGTAAGCCTAATTAGCCTTAAACTAGGGCTTGAGAGTTAAGGTGTTAGGAGAGTTAACCCAAAACCCATATTATGAAGTTTGTTATGTCCTTATATGTTATTAGATATTCTGTAACTAGTTGGGTGAGTTATGTGGAAGTTTTTGATGTTTGGTGTTTATTTTGGTTGGATAAGGCTACTAGGAAAGAGCCCCTATTAGGCCTCCTAGAGAAACTTGTTGTTTTTTCTTTGAAGGGAGTCCAAAACCTATTAGATGGTTGTGAAACTTGGTGAAATGATAGAAAATAGTATGAGGAAGGTTAGTAAAGTTTGAAATCCTAGAGGGTACAAGGGAGTGAGGTGTAGAGAAGATTTGGTTGCCTTTTGGAGGGCTTGAGGATACTTTGAAGATAGAGATGGTATTGGAAGGTGAAGTGGGAATGTTGAGGAAACCATTCACCACCACTCTAGTCTTGAGTACATCCTAAAGAAGGGTCTAGGATTTTATTGAACTTAGAATAAGTTCAAGGAAGGTTATTGGGGGATAACCTTGTGATTGACACCCATTACTTGCATCATAAGTGATATCAAAGCTTATCTTGGAGCTTGTGGATTGGATATTTTCACTTTATTAGTGTTCTATGTCAAGGATAGAAAAGATGGTAAAAAAAAAATTTTTTTCCTAGGAAATTAAAGAATAGAAAGATGAGAATAAACAATTTAAGGAGATGTTAGATTAGTTGGAAAAATACATGGGAGTAGTAGAGAAAACTAATAAAATGATTGAGGAAGACCTCAATAAAGGAGAAGGAGAGATGTATGATAAGGAAGAGAAGTACATGGATGATGAGTATGAAAACATGCCTACAAACTAGGTGAAATTCATAAAAGCCCTAGAGAATTTGGCAATAAATCCATTGATACTCCTATTTTTGGAGGGAATATGGATCTTGATGCTATAATGGATTGGATGGAGGCTCTTGAGAGTCATTTTTAATGCTATGGAATAATAGAGGGAAAGAAAGTAAGGCTCTCCCAATCAAGAATGAAAGGAGAAGCTCTCACATGGTGGAATTTCATCCATGAGGAGAGAGTCAAAGAAGGTAAGAACAAAATTACTACATGAAAGACAATGTCTAACATGATAGGGGATACTTATGTTCCAAATGACTGTGAAGTCTAGTTATACATGAGAATGCAAAATATGAGGCAAAAAGAGTTGAATGTGAGCTCATATAAAGAAGGCTTTCATAGGCTTTGCATAAGATTAAGAATAGTGGAGCCATAAAATGTGAAGGTGGCCAGCTATCTAACTGGTCTGAGGTATAAAATACAAGAAGAAGTCACAATCCTATTCCCCAATATAATAGAAAAATTCTTTCAGTTAGTAGTGAAGATTGAAGAAAAGATAAAGAGGAGATTGGAGAACTCTAACAAGGGCAGAGGAGGAAGAACTAATAAATAAAGTGGAAGAGAAAACTTTCCAAGGAGGCTAGAAGACTATCAACAAAATGAGCAGAGAATTGAAGTTAGTAACATAGCTGAAAAATCTCATAGGGGATATCAAGGATTTAGAGGGAAAAGGAGGTCATTTAATAGAGGGAATGGATATGAAGGTGGGCAAGGTAAGGAACATGGGATCCTGAAGTGTTATTCATGTGGGCAGATAGGGCATATAATGGCTCATTGTCCACTCAAAAACACCAATCCTCGTAATTGTAATAGATATAGAAGAAACCATTTAGCCATGAATGATGAAGCTTGTTGTAGTATCACTACCACACAAGTTGTGAATGTAGCACTAGTGTTTGATGGGGAGAACATTATGTTGAGGAGGACTACACTAAAGGTGGCTTTGAAGAAATAGCCATGACAAAGAATATCCCTATTCATAACTAAAGGTAAGGCATATGGAAAGTTGTGTAAAATTATAGCTGACTCTGGATCAATGGAGAATGATGTATCTCTAGAGATGGTTGAGAAGTGTAAGATTAAGAGATTACCTCATTTAGTGCCCCATAAAATCTCATGGTTAAAAAAGAGTCATAGCTTTATAGTAGAAGAAAAAGCATGGGTAGAAATTGACCTTGGTGAGTACAACAATAGGGTTCTATGTGAAATCATTACAATGGATTCCTATAATTTGATCTTAGGAAGTCCATGGTAGTAAGATGTGAAGGCCCAACATAATGGTGAAAAGAACACCTATTTGATAGAGAAGGATGGAAGATAGCTCAAGATGGATCCTTTACCTAATCATATGGTGAAAGACTAGGATGATAGTGCAATCAATCTAATCAAAGGTAAGGAGTTCCTATAGTTAACTAAGGAAGATGGTTTTCAAGGGTATGCTCTGATTGTTAAATCAAAAGAGTAAGTTAGAAACAAAGAACCACTACCTACAAAAGTTATAGATATACTAAGATAGTACCCTTCACTAGTTATAGAGGAGGAACAAGAATCATTATCACCTATCAGGAACATACAACATTACATTGACTTAGTGCCTTGTGCAAAATTTCCCAATAAACCTTCATACAAACTCACACCCCAACAAAATGCAAAGGTAAGTAGATAACTAATGGAATTATCGAATAAAGGATTATTGAGGAAAAGTTTGAGCCCATGTACATGTCCATCAATTTTAGCACCTAATAAGAATGGTAAATGGATAATTTGTGTTGATTCAAGAGAAATCAATAAGATTACAATTAGGTATAGGTTTCCCTTGCCTAGAATTGAAGAACTAATGGATTATCTAGGAGAATCATGTGTTTATTCTAAATTGGACTTAATTAGTATATCAAAAAATTAGGATCAAACAAGGGGATGAGTGGAAAACAACTTTCAAGACTAATGAGGGACTATATGAGTAGCTATTGATGCCATTTGGCTTGAGAAATGCACGTAGCACATTTATGAGATTAATGAATGAGGTATTGGTACAATTTATTAGAAAGTTTGTGATAGTCAATTTAGATGAAATTTTGATATTCGGCAAGAATAGAGAATAACACTTCGAGAATCATAGAATGGTGATGAAGAAATTGCATGAGATAAAGCTAAACATCAACTTGGAAAATGTGAGTTTGTTAAGTCTAAATTGGTTTGCCTTGGTTTTGTGATTTCAAAAGAAGGCCCAAAGATGGATCCTAGTAAGGTAGAAGCTATTTTGAATTGGCCTAGTCCTAAGGTAGTGGGAGATGTTAAGAGATTTCATGGCTTACCTACATTTGATAGGAAATTTATTAGGGAATTCAATGGGATAGTATCTACCACACTTGACACCATAAAAGGGGGAGTCAAATGTAAGTTTAGATGGTCTAAAACAAAAGGGAGGAGTTTTCAACTTTTGAAGAAGAAAGTGGAAGAATTACCCACCCTGATGCTACCTAGTTTTGATAAGGTGTTTATTGTGGAGTATGATGCTAATAAGTATGTTATAGAAGTAGTCCTTAGTAAGGAGAATAATACCATTTCATTTTTTTCATAAAAATTGAATGAAGCTAAGATGAAGTATTCTACTAATGACTTTGAATTGTACTCCATTGTTCAAGCCCTAAAGAAATGGAAACACTACCTCATTCCAAAGGAGTTTGTAGCATACACTAATAATCAAACCCTTAGCTTCCTAAATAGAAAATATAAACTGAACCATAGATATGTCAAATGGGTGGAGAAGATTCAAACATTTACCTTCTCAATAAAACACAAAAAGGGGATTGCCAAAAAAGTGGCTCATGCTTTAAGTACGAGAATACTTGCAATAAAAGAAGTCAAACTACAAAGTGTGGGATTGGAGAATATTAAGGATCTGTATAAGGAGGATTATAATTTTAGAGAGGCTTACAAAATTTGTATGGACTATGCTAACACTTTTCATGGTTAATTTTCTAACTATGTATTGCACGATGACTTACTATTCAAAGGTAGCAAATTATGTATCCCTAAGTCATCAATGAGGGAAACTATTATCAAAGAAAAGGACAATGGTGCTCTTGGAGGTCATTTTGGAGAAGACAAGACAATAAAAAAAGTAGCAAGGTTCTATTATTGGCCTAGATTGCAGAATGAGGTTAGTAGATATGTAGAGAGTTGTTTAATTTGTCAAAGGGCCAAAGGCACATCATCTAATGTAGGGTTATATCAACCTTTTCCAATAACTATAAAACCTTTGGACAACATAAGAATTCATTTTTCTCCTTGGGTTACCTAAAAATACTCGAGGAGTAGACATGGTGTTTTGTAGTAGTTGAGAGGTTCACAAAAATGGCCCACTTTATACTTTGTAGAAGCAACCATGATGCATCATTGAAAACCTCTTCTTGAAAGAAGTAGTATGGATTCATGGACTCCCTATGACAATAATGAGTGATAGAGATGCAAAATTCATTGGAAATTTTTGGAGAACCTTATGAAAAAAATTGGGCACAAATTTGGCTTATTCATTGTCTTATTGTTGACATTAAGTCAAGTTTTTTATTAGTGACAACACTTATTCAGATTCTATATAGTTACCCAGTTCATTGAATAGTCTATAGTGTTTGCCATGCAATTTAGTGGTTACCAAGCTTCACAGTTCCAATCAAGCATTCCAATGGTTACCATGTAAATTCGGGCAGTGTAAAGTCTTATAGTTTCTACTGAGTAGTTTAGTGGTTATCAAGCTTGGTTATTTCTACTGAGCCATTAGTTCATGTGAAATGAAGTCAAAGTTAACTAAGTGATGAGATGATTAGTGTTTACCGAGTTTAGGTATGGTAAGCATGGAATATAGTTTCTACCAAGTTGCATAGTATCTACTGAGTTGCCATTGTAGACCAAGTTTGAGACTACTTTAAGATGTTTAGTATGGACCGAGTTTCCACTTTTACCAAATGCATGATGATGTCGACTAATGAAAGTGGATTCCATATATCAAAACTTCACCAAGTTATTCTTTAGAACCCAAGTGTCTTCATTTGATCTGACTTTGTATTATTGGTGTTAACTTGTATATTGGTCAACTTTGAAATTTTGTAAATTGGATTGATGTGTGTGTGTGTGTGTGTGTGTGTGTGTGTGTGTGTGTGTGTGTGTGTGTGTGTGTGTGTGTGTGTGATGTATTGTATCATATCCAATGTATGAGTAGCAGTAGTAATGATGTGAGATAATATGAATGAAATGTATGGATGCGAATGTGAATTAGCATGTAAGCCCATATCAAGAACAACAAAGTTATATCTATCACATAGAGGTGATCAATACTTCAAAGTATCTCTATTAGAAAATTAGTTATAAGTCAAAGATCTACTATTTCATCATAATAGGGAATTAGCTCCAAAACCCTCTAACAAGGTAGACTTAATAGTCTTTTGTCAAATCTCTTTATCGAGTGCATACTTCATTGTATGTTTGTAAATCCTCTAACAAGGTGGACCTATTAGTCCTAGTTGCTCCTAATAGGGCAAATCATCAGAAGTGATTATTGTAAGCTTTAATAAGCCAACTTTATGTTGTAGTATTGAAGTTTTGTGGGTATCATCCCCACTTCAATTTTAGTTTCTATTTGGAAGGTTTCTAGGTCAACAAATCATTGTGTTCATGTGTCATGAATGTTTATGTTTTTAGTTTCTCATGCATGTAGTTAGATTTGAGTTAATGAATTAAATGATTATTGGGTTATTGCAATTAAGATTTGAATTTGTTAAAATATTTTAAGGCTACTAATTCACCCCTCCCCTCTCAGTAACCTAGCATAGTCTTGAATACTTCCAACAATTGGTATTAGAGCTTTGTGGTTCTCAAGATAAAGCTTGATAGCTTGAGAAAGGACAATGGAGGCTTTTAGACTTGATAACTATGAAAATATGCTAGTACACTTAATGCTGAGAAACAGACTCCAAAACATTCCCTATGGGCTTACAATAGCATAAATCTGGAGATAAATTCTTCTCCCAGTACCTTCTCTCAAACTCCACTCCAAACTACCTTTTACAATGCCAAAAATGTTCTTAAATAGACCCTAAAGGGTTAACGATTAGGAATACATTCTAGAAAGTGCTAGTTGGCATCCACTAACCAAATAGAAGGCTCTTGAAGTCGCATTAGAAGTCAGCACAAAATTAGAAGAATCCAAAAATGGTAACTGAAATTTTGAGAGGCATAACTTTTGAACCATAGCTCTGATTATCGAACCATTCACATTTTTGGAAAGCTCTTGAAGCGCTCTATAGCCCTATGGACTAGCTTTTCTTGTCCCCCATTTTTTGGCTCTATTCAAGGTCATTTAATGCCCCTAACCTAACTTTGAAGCATTCTTAGGAGGTCTCCAAAAATTGAAAAATTGCGATAACTTTCAAACTGTGGGGCCTTTTTGACCTGATTCTTTTTCTAGAATGCTCTAAATTACAATGAAAATCATCCAACCAATTTACACCTTCTAGTTCACCAAAATGATGGCTCAATTACATACTCCTATTTTTCTAACATTTACACATATCCCAAGGTGATTAAAAACTCTAACCCAAAACACTAATAGTGGAACTTTGAGAGTTGGAACCTTTATTTGACCCAAATGGGTATCCAAAAATGAAAACACATGAAATAGAAACTAAGTCTAAGTACATTTTTTTGGGTGACATAGGATTGCTCTTACACCTTTGGATGCTCCCACATCACTTGCAAATTAGATGAATGATCATTAGTACATTGAAGAAAAGATTGAAGATTTTTTCCCTTCAAGCATTTCAAATGAAGCAACTTATGCAATTAAAGAAATCTTAGAAAGGAATGGTTCTCTGCAAGAAGTAAGAAAATTGAAAAGAGAACAAGAAATTCAATCAATAAGATTGTGTGAAATCTTAGAGCAAAGAAATAAGGAAAAAGAAGACTTGGATGCAAGGAACAATGGAATTCAAAATCAATCCCTTTAGCAAGAAAATCTTATTTGTCAACTCTCCAATGCTAATGGAGAAATCATGAGTCTGAGATCTAAAAGTGAAAGTTTAAGGAATGACTTAAACATTGAAAGGAAAATCAATAAAAGGATAAAAATTGATCTAAATTCTAAAAAGCAACTCAATGAAAGAATAATGAATTCCCAAGCAGACATGGATCAATTGAATCATCAAAATGTGTAGAGTCTTTATAGAAAAAAGGGTAAGGTGGGACTTAGATACAAAGAAGAACGTGAAACTGCCAAACAAGGTGCTCAAAGGAATTAAAGATCTAGTTGCAATCACGGTGGTAAGATAGGTCATACATCAAATAAATGTTGGAGTAATGGAGAAGAAAAATTAAATGGTAAATGTTACAATTTAAATTAGCATGGTCAAAAGGCTAATGAATGCAAAGAGAAACCAAAATTTGAACAAAAATGTCACAAATGCAAGAAACAAGGTCACAAGGCATCAAATTGCAGAACCAAGTCATTCAATCTAGCAAAGAAAATTGTGAAAGCATTATTTGGTTGGGACTAGAACACTTGGTGAAAATGTCATTACTATGGAGAGTATGGACACATTTGCAAGAAATACATTAAACATCACACAAGGAAGAGAGATACCACCATAAGTTGTTACACTTGTACAAAACTTTGTCATCTAGCCAAAAATTGCATGAATACAGGTAGAATTGAAGATGAAAAGAAGGAAAAAGTAGATAATATCAAAAAAAAAATGAGGCAATGATGGATTCCTAAATCCACGAGAAAGTTAGTCCAAGAAATGGTGGTCATGTCACTCAAGAAGTGGGTGAATCCACCATTTCCAACTAAGTTCTTAAGTAAGAGCTGGAACTATGTTATCATGATCACATCTAAAATAGTTCCAAAATTGAAAAGGAAAAAAAGATTTAAATTAGTATTTGAGATACAAGGAGATCATGAAAAGATCAGTATTAGTAATCATTGAGTAAGGTTGGGTCATGCACTCTACCAAGCAAGGTTGGGAGTAACTAGTCATACATGTTTGGTTACCGAGTTATGAAGTATTTATCGAGTAATCTGAGCAGTTAGTGGATGATAGCCTATCGTGCATAATGATTTCATCATAGATACTTTTGTACCAAGAATTAAGGGAAAAAAATTATCAAAAGGGTAGGAAATTGAAATAATTTTTCACAAAAATCTTAAAGTGTTATTGTGATCAAGTGAATTACAGAGTGACCAAGTGATTTTGAGTAGAATTTGTAGAAAAATTTCTTGAAGTTTTTCATATCCTACTGAGTGACCATGGAAACATCAAGCAGCAATAGCAAGACCAAGAAGGGGTTAGAAATGTTGGTTCAAGGAGTCAAATGGAAACCGCTAGATTTCAAACTTGTACAAGCAATTGTAGAAACCCTCAATCCAAATGGAGTGCAATTGTAAATCCCTCCTAAAGTAATTCTCATTAATGATATTCAAACTCATTTAAAGTGTGCAATTCAAGAAATTGGAACCCTAGAGATGGATGATTCCCTAGGTGAATTATGTGTAAATGGTGTACTTAAACCTGAACATAAGCACTTGGAAGATAAAGGTTTAAGCCACATTCCCCACCTACCCTAGAGTTTCCAAATCAAATGGATAAAAGACATCCTAAGTTGAGTTCATAGAAGTTAGTTATGGCTTGAGAAAATAGTTTTGATTGCTAAGAACACGATTCATCATATCACTACCCTTCCCATGCTCTCCAAAGCCAGAGCTACTAAAACCCTAGGTAGAGTGGAGTTAGAGAAGAAAACCCTAGCTAAGTGGGATGGTAGAAGCATGACGATTAGTAGTGTAACTGATGCAAAACTAAAATTTGGCATACATGTGATAGCACACAAGATTTATAGTTTGAGCCATCTCAATAGTGTGTCATGTGAAGCAGTAGACTTGGCATTCAAAGTCGTGAAAAAAAAATTGTCATATGATCTTACAGACTTATTATTGAAACAATTTAACAAAATCATGGAAAGTATAAGGACATCCAAGAATAATCCTTATAAATTTGGTTCATTTTTGACATGTCTATTTTTCTATGTTCAAAAGTTTTTCCCTTCAAAAGGTATAGTAGTATGGAGAAAGGATGTGTCAGTTTTGTATCAAATTAACGAGTATATTACATAAATGGGTGAGAATTTTGATAGCATAATGGATAAATACTTTGATTTTTTCAAGGAGAAAATGAATAATAGATTTAGGATTCCCATAAAATTGGTTAAAGATTACAAAGATGATGTTTGTTTCATGGTAGACAATGACAAATTCTACATTCAGGTAGTGATTCCAAGGGTTCTATGGGTAAAACCTCTTCCCTATGAGGTGTGAACATTGATAAAGAAAAAGACATAATTGAGGCCTTATTAAATGAATTTGTTGATCCAAAGGCACCACACTTTGGAACCTATGATGAGGCCAAGGAAAGGATAGAGCTTGAAATCAAGCTTCCATAGGCAATTAACAAAGGCAAGAGGAGAATATAAAAACTCAAAACTAGCACACCTCTTTTTCTAAAAGAAGGTAAACAAGAAGATGAATTAGAGAAGGAAGAAGAGCCAGTGAAGAAGAAAGGCAAGGTGATCATTACCAAACCATCCAGCCATCCACTACAGTGTTTACCAAAAGATCTAGGAAGAAGGGTACTGAAGTTATGTTTAGCAAGCCTCCTCTTACCTTCCAAGAAATAGTGAAACAAATGGAAGAAGGTGTAGGCATAACCAACTTCAAATCATTGAAGTATGAGACTAGGAAAAAGGCTGAGAAGAAGCAGATTGAGGAATTGGTGCTAACCAAGATGGGTAAATGGAAGTATTCCCCTGATCAGATAGCTTCTCATTTGTAAAGATCTATTAGAAATATTGAAGCCAAGATGGGACTCAGCCATGCAGACAGCAAGAGATATCTATGAAAAAAACTTGAGGCAGTTGTTACCAAGCTTTACAGATGCCGAGGTAAAAGAGACTATGAAGAAATATGAAGATAAGATGACTCTTAGATTCAATACTTGTTTAACTTTGTCAAATGATATATAACATGTAGTCAAGAATTCTATAGGCATGTGGAAGAATATCTGTCAGTTGTAAAAACTAAGTGACTCTCTAGTAGAAGTTAAGGGTGATGAAAGTGATGATGAGGAAGAAGAAACAAATTTTGAAACAATTCAGTTTGACAATGAAGGAGTTGAAGAAGATAAAGAGGAAGAAGATATTGAGAAAATCAAAGAAGATGATGAGGAGATTGATCCTATGAAGATAGTTTTAGTAGTCATTGCCTCACTTCCTCATTCTCCAAGAAAATCAATAGCTACATCAAATTCAAAGCTAGCTTCAACAAGTTTGATTGTGACCACAACAAATAAATTAAATGTCCAATCACTCTTCACCCCCTCTTATCTTAGTGTATCACTAATGGAAGTTTCTACCACTTCATCTGCCAAGATGCAGCCTCCCTATTCTTCAATTCCCAAGTTATGTTCTTTAGCAATATATACAACATGTTCTACAATTTTGCATTCTTTAGTAGTAAGTATAGGTTTGAGTTCTACAATTTTGGATTCTATAATTTTGTTTTCTATAGCTTTGGATACTTCTATAAGTATATCAGTTTTGGATTCAGTGAGCATTCTAGTCATTTTTCCTTCTGTTAGTGCTATATCAATTTTTACTACTAGCCCAGGTATCTCTACTATTGTTTCCATTCTCTATTCTAAGGTAGTTTGTACTAAGGTAGTTGAACTCAAGGCTCAAACTTGTACAAGACTTTTGAGTGGAAAGGAGATGGAGGAAGATATTGATTTAGATGAGGAAATTGAGATTCCAAAGTGAGATTTTGATAATGCCACTGTAGATCAAATGCAACTAGCCAGTTAGCTCCTCCAAAATAAAGCGAAGTAGAAATAATTAAGAGAAGAAAGAGACAAAGAATATAAAATCATAGAGAGTTCTAAGGATATTCTAATTGAGGTAATAGGTGTTGAAATTTATACTTCTCAACACATTCTATTTTAATTAGAAGAAGTTGTCTAGAAGTTTAATGAGTACTTTGGTGGTCAAGAGAAATTGATTGAGAAAGCAGAGAAGAAATTTGATAACAAAGTTCTTGAACACATTGCTCAACAAATTACTATTCAGAAAATGGAGCTTTCCTCACTTTTGATTAATCTTGAAAATTCTTGCACAAATGTTACATCATTTTTTGCAAAGTTATGTAATGTTTCTAAGTTCACAAAGGAAATAAAAAGAAATTTGAATAAAATTGATGAAGATCTAAAGGCTAGTGCACAATAGTTGCAACTAGACCCTAATTCAAGCTCAACACATCATATGAACATTAGATTCTTGTCAAATATGTAGGTAGAATTGTTGAGAGAGGAAGCAAGGACCTAATCATCACTGATAGATATTCAGAATATGATCCTTTTTATCATGGATACAATGCAGATGAACATTGCCTATTCCAAATCATTGATCCATGATAATAATTTCTCAATTGCAGATCACATGATCAAGCTCTCTATAGAAGTGTAAGTTGCTCTACAAATGTGCAAAGTTTTGCAAGAAAAATGAGAGAAGACTTTAGCTCTCATACATAAGGTACATTTTGAGTGTCTTTCTTACATTGGTGTATCTGTGTAAATAAGTTTTGAGTAAATCTTTGGAATTATTGTCAAAAAGGGGGAGAAACAAAATATATCTATGTGAATCTATATGTATATATGGGGAGAAACAAGTAGTATGTATATTGTATGGGGGGAATTATGCATAGCAAAGGAAAGTACATACTTATAAAGACAAATTTTGAAAAAAATATATCAAAAATAGTATTGCAGTACCAAGCCAGTATCACACTGTAATGATGCATATAAGTTCTGGCTGATAAGGGTTTTTGCCACTAATGCCAAAGGGGGAGATTGTTGACATTAAGTTAATTTTTTTTATAAGTGACAAGACTTATTCAGATTCTATATGGTTATCGAGCTCATTGAATAGTCTATAGCGTTTTCCATGCAATTTAGTGGTTACCAAGCTTCATAGTTCCTACCGAGCATTCTAGTGGTTGTAGACACCTAAAAAACCTTTAGAAAATAAAGTATTTTTATAAAAATTCTTGATGACATCATCATTTATTAATTAATTAATTATTTAATTAATTAATTAATTTTTTATGCCATTAAATCCCTTTATCTTAATTAAAAATATTTAATTAAGAAATCCCTCCCAAAAATGTTTAAATCTTATTTAAACATTATTTCCTTATTTATTAATTATTTAATTAATAAATTGACCAAAAATCCCAAAATAAATTTTTTTTTTTTTTTTTTCCCAAAAGTTGGCCAATTTCCTTAAGACCAATAACCTCTTCCAAAATCTTCTAATCCTTCTTTAATTTCGATTAAAGGCTAATCTCATCATTTCCTACCCCTAATCCCAACTCAAAATATTTAATCAAGATTAAATATTAATCCTCATGTTTATTAAAAATATTTTAATAAATATCTCCTCAACCCAAACCCTTGAAATAAATAAAACTTTATTTACTTCATAAAATCTTATCCTAGGAAGTTCTAGACTCTTCTAGAAAGTCTTCATCCTCATCCAAAGCCTAGACTCTTCTAGAAGATGTCTTTAACCCTAATCCTAATCCCCTCCTAACCTTGTCACATTCCCTAAACATGGGTTAAGACTTGCTAACTCAAGCCAAAGTTAACAAATATCTCCTCCTTCACCCACCCTCATTAATTGCAATCCACTTGCCATCCACTTGCCTAGTCCTAAGCCATCTCTAACCCTTCCTCTAATCATTTTTACAACCCTAAGCAAGCTTAAAACCTCCCTAAACCCTCAAATTCGAATTTCATGGTATCTCTCACAAATATCTTCAACCACAAAACTTTATAAAGCCCACAAAGTCATAAATTTTCTTACAAAGCACTTATGAAGGGTCTTTATGAAGATTTTATCCCTTGAGCCTCCTTTGTTGACTCATCCTTCCCCTTTCCTCCATCCTCTCACCATGTGACATGTGTCACTCCTTGATTGGTTGTAAGGAAGCACAATCCATGTGCTCTCCTCTCATGCAATCTAAGCCCTCCATGAGCTTTTTCCCATCCTTGCATCTTAGCCCTCAATCCCTCAAGCCTCTTGCCTATAAATTGGATCCTTACCCTTTGCAAAATAAAACAATCCATGAAGTAAAGTTATAATGCTATTTTGAGAGCCAAATCCATACTAAAGCCATCTATCCACACCAAAAATCCACAATCATCCATTGAAGCCTTTGGAAACATATTGAGCATACATCCTATCCATTTAGATAAAGCCACTCAACAAGAGAGCTTCTCATTGAGAGAGCCCATTAATGGCTCATATTATCAATTGAGAGCTCATCTTAGTCTATCTTGAAGTTTATGAATTTTTTTTAGTTTGTAGGAGCTTTATTTAAATTTGGTTTCTATTAGCATACTAACATTGCTCATATAAGTGGTTACCAAGTAAATTCAACAGCATGAAGTCTTATAGTTTCTACCAAGTAGTTCAGTGGTTAACAAGATTTGTAGTTTCTACCAAGCCAGCAATTCATGTGAAATGAATTTAGTGTTAACTGAGTGATGAAATGATTAGTGTTTACCAAGTTAAGGTATGGTAAACATGGAATTTAGTTTCTACAAAGTTGCACAGTATCTACTGAGTTTCCAATGTAGACCGAGTTTGAGAATACTCTAAGATGTTTAGTATGCACTGAGCTTCCACTTTTACTAAATGCATGATGAGGTTGAGAAATGATAGTGGACATCATGTATTAGAACTTCACCAAGTCAGTCTTAAAAACTCAAGTGTCTTCATTTGAGCTAACTCTGTATTATTGGTGTTAACATGTATATTGGCCGACTTTGCAATTTTGTAAATTGGATTGATGTGTGTGTGTGTGTTGGTGTGTGTGTGTGTGTGTGATGTATTGTATCATATCCAATGTATGAGAAGTATTAGTAATGATGTGAGATAATGTGAATGAAATGTATGCATGTGAATGTGAATCAGCAATAGAGAAAAGTGTATTGTAAGGCCATATTAAGAACATTAGTGTTATATCTATCACATAGAGGTGATCAGTACTTCAAAGAATCTCTATCAAAAATTTATTTGTAAGTTAGAGATCTACTATTTCATCTTAATAGGTGAATCAAATCCAAAATCCTCTAACAAGGTAGACTTAACAGTATTTTGTCAAATCTCTTTATTGAGTGCATACTTCATTGTATGTTTGCAAAACCTCTAACAAGGTGGACCTAGCAGTCCTAATTGCTCCTAACAAGGCATATCGTCAGAAGTGATCATTGTAAGCTTTAGCAGGCCAAATTTATGCTGCAGTATTGAATTTTTGTGGGTATCATTCCCACCCCAGTTTTACTTTCTATTTGGAAGGTTTTTGGGTCACATAATCATTGTGTTCATGTGTCATTAATGTTTATGTTTTCAGTTTCTCATGCATGCAGTTAGATCTGAGTTAATGAAATAAATGATTATTGGGTTATTACAATCAAGGTTTGAATTTTTTAAAATATTTTAAGGTTGCTAATTCACCCCTCCCCCCTTAGTAACCTAGGATAGTCTTGAATATTTCCAACACTTATCACCCTTAGAATGATGCCCAAACTGAGGTATTGAATAGGTCCTTGGGGAATCTACTTAGGTTCCAAGAAAAACAACATTGTCTAGTTTGGGATTAGGTAATCAATCAATCTAAATATGCATATAATGACTATGATAATAGGTCAATAGGGATGACACATTTTGAGGTAGTATATGGGCTTTATCTAAGGGACCCATGGAACTAATGGATTTGCAAGATATGAAATCTAGAAGTGCCATAGGAGAGACACTTGCAAAACTAATGAAGATAGTCCATGATCAAGTAAAATATCACTTGCAATGGTCAGTAACTAAGTATAAATACAAGATAGATTAGGGGAAGAATGAGATTCATTTCAAATTTGGTGACCTAGTGATGGCATTTCTAAACAAGGACATGCTACCCAAAGGTCTAGGCAACAAACTACAAATGAAAATGATTGGTCCTTGCAAAATTTTGCATTAGTATGGAAACAATGCATACAAATTGTAACTACCATAGGGGATAGGTATATCACCTATTTTCAATGTAGCAAACCTAAAATTGTACAAAGGGGATAACAAAAACATGAATCCTAGTAGTAGTAGTAGTAGTAGGACCAATTTTGAAGTAGAATGGACAGAGGACTTACCACCCAATAAGTCATTGTATTTGGAATGTATATTGGACTCTAAGATAGTCAAGAAGATAAGAAAACAAACCTATAAGGAGTACCTAGTGAAGTGGCAAGGCTTACCTAAAGTGGAAGCAATCTTGATAACAAAGGAAGATGTCATAAAGCATGACACAACTCTTCAACACTTAACAATCAAGGTACTTGAGCTTTTCAAACTCTACAAGTATGGTGCAAGGGTCCATGGTCCTAAATGAGATGGTCAAACACTAATTTAGGATAGAGTATGGGGTTAATAAGTGTCCACGATAACACAATAAAATAAGGAAATCTCAAGCATCCCTAGAATACATTTAGGAAAATTTCTTGCATGTTGTAATAAGGCCTATGGGCAAGTCAAAGGTAAGTCAACATTGGTCAACACTATGAGTTGACAAAAACCATTCAATTTCATTTTTTCTAAAGTTTTTTCATGAATCATCAAATTTTGGTAGGCATTTGAAGTAATTTTTCTGAAAATATTGAAAAGTTACAAAAAATAGTCAAAAAAGTTGTCATGCAACTTTTCTTACAAAACTGGAATGTCAATAGTTAGATTGTTGTTTGGATCGATCATGTAAGGATGAATGTGTAAGGTCAAGAGGCTTGGCCTATAAAATGAATTTCTTGAACCTAGGAAGGGTTTGGAGTATTATTTTATAAAATTTAAATTTATAGAGAAAGTTTTTGGTGGGAAACTATATGTGAAGAGTGAGTACAAACTTGAGATCTTTTTGCAGAGTGATAGTAAGTATATGTCATGATTGTGGAAATTTTTTTTTTTTTTTAGTTTACTTGTGAATGTATTGATTAGGATTTTTGATGTAGAATAAGCTTGTATCTCTTTTGGTTTTATTTGTGCTTGCTAGTTAACCTAGTCTATTGTTAGGTTTCTAACTACAATGAAGTTTCCCTCCTAATCCCCATAGTGGAAAACCATACTTTTTGGTGTACATAAGAGGTATAGGATGGAGATTATTGTTTTATCTTTTAGTTTTTCACCACTGACCTGCTTGGAGGTCTCTAACATTTGAGCTAAGCATCTGATGTGCTCAGTGTGTAGACAATTAGAGTTAACACTAAAAAATGCACAAGGATAGTCATGGGGTATTGGGGTTTGGAAGATGGTAATGTGGGAGCATTTCACAAGTGTTTTTGGAGAAATTTATGATGTGGGTTTTTTTCTTGAAGGCCTATTAGTGCAAATTGTGGTTGTAAGCCTAATTAGCCTTAAACTAGGGCTCGAGAGTTAAAGGGTCAAGAGAGTCAACCCATAACCCATCTTGTGAATTTTTTTACGTCTTTATATGTGATTAGATATTTTCTAATTATTTAGGTTAGTTATATGGATGTTTTTGAATTTTGGTCTTTATTTTGGTAGGATAGGACTACTAGGAAAGAGCCCCTATTAGGCATCCTAGAGCAACTTGCTAGTTTGGCTTAGAAGGAAGCCCAAAACCTATTAGATGGTTGTGAAACTTGGTGAAATGATGGAAAAAAGTATGAGGAAGGGTACTAGTTTCTAATATCCTAAAGGGTTCAAGGGAGTGAGGTGTGGAGAAGATTTGGTTGCCTTTTGGAAGGCTTGAGGACACTTTGAAGATATAGATGGTATTGGAAGGTCGAGTGAGAATGTTGAGGAAACCATTCACCACCACTCTAATCTTGAATAGGTCCTAATAAATGGTTTAGGAGATTATTGAACTTAGAATAAGTTCAACGAAGGTTATTGAACTTAGAATATGTTATCTAAGTGATCCTATGACACCTTGTGGTCCATTAAGATCCCTTACAACCTATTCCAACATAGAAGAATCAATTAGAAGCCATTGGAAAACATAAAGCATAAAAAATACACTATACTTAAATAGTTTGATCACTCTATAATGCATATATGCTATGTAATCAACTACATTTTAGTAGTGTGATCATGCTATTGTGTGATCAAACATTTAAAATGCATTATAATTCACCAAACCTAAGGCCTAGATTTTCCTTGGAGATCCAAACCAAATGTTTGGTGGTCTCAAACATGCCTGAGATGTGTTAATTAGTAAGCATACCAAAAATTCTTTATTTTTCTTCTAAGCAGCCCATTTGTATTTGTCATGCTTAAATATTGATTAAATTAGGTAACATGTTATTGTATATCTCTTTCTTAGCTATTTAACCATATGACTTATTTTTAATTTAAAATTTTTTAAGCCTTTCAACTATAATTTCCTTTGAATCTATGTCTATGTTCCATATAAAACCAACATATAGTATTTGGGTGTTATATTTTAGGTCTTTCATATGATTTTGCAACAAGTTAGTTTTTTGAAAACTACACTCCATTCTACACACTTTAATTTTTGTTTTTCGTTTCTTTTTTTAGTTTTCATTGATTTCTAAGAGGTGCACAAAGAGATTTAAAGCCTTTAAGATGTGTCCACTTATAAAATTCATTAAAAAAAATTACATTAAAAGATTATACAAAAGAATATAGGATAAACTACATGATGTTAGATAACTTTACACTAGAGTGATAAAAGAATTTTGAAAAAAAGTTAGAATTTTAGGGAGGCCACAGTTGACACTTTGTTATATTTTTACTAAAAATTAGTATCACTTTCTATGGCCCAATTTTTTGAGGGGCTTAGACTCCACTGATTTTACAAAAATAAAGTAGTTTAGAAACTAGATTTAGAGGACTATGACTTTTGTTTTTCTTTTATTTTAAAATATTGAATGTAACTATTTTCAAATTATTGTAAAAGTGCAAATATTAGTGAAATGAGAAAAAAGTTGGCATCTTAGACCCCCTTTTGGTACCATAACTTGGTGTATATACCCATATTGTTACATATAAAAATATAATGTATTATATTAAATTTTTAACATTTTAGTCCCTAGGGGTCCTAAGACCCCTAGGGACATATGTTATCATTAAATGTTTTGAAAGGGGTCATAGGTTATCCTTTGACCCCTTTCAACCTATATGAGCAATAATAATTTATTCCTATGGGTCCTAGGACTTGTAGGGAAATATGTTTTCATGAAATGTGTCAAAAGGGGTAATAGGTTATCCAATGACCCCTTTTGACACATATGAACAACTAAAATAACTCCCTAGGGGTATATCATGAAATGTGTTAAAAGGGGTCATAGGATAACTTATAACCCTTTTCAACCCATATGAACAATTGAAATAGGTCCCTATTGGTCCTAACATCCCTAAGAACATATGTTATAATTAAATGTGTCAAAAGGGGTCATAGATTATCCTATTACCCCTTTTTGCCTATATAAAGAATTAAGATAGGTCCCTAGGGGTCTTATGACCCCTACAGGCATATATTATCATTAAACATATTGAAAGTGGGCATAAGTTATCCTATTACCCATTTTGACGCACAGGAATAATTGTAATTTATGCCTAGGGATCTGAGGACCTTTAGCTACATAGGCAATCTTGAAATGTGTCAAAAGAGGTAACAGATTATCTTATGACCCATTTTGACCCATATGAACAATTAAAATAGGTCACTAGGAGTGCTAGGATCCCTAGGGACATATGTTATCATAAACTATTTTGAAAGGGTCATAGGTTATCCTATGTCCCCTTTTGACCCATATAAATAATTAAAATAGGTTCCTATGGGCATAGGACCCCCAAGGATATATGTCATCATTAAATATGTCAAAAGGACTCATATGTTATCTTATGACCCCTTTCTACGCATATGAACAATTGTAATATATCCCTAGTGGTCCCAAAACCCCTAGGGATATATGTTATCATGAAATTCCCCTTTTAACCCATACAAACAATATAAATAGGTCCCTAGGGGTGCTAGGACCCCTAGAGAAATATATTGTCATAAAATATGTTTAAAGGGGGCATAGGTTATTTTATGACCCCTTCGAACCCATATAAACAATAGAAATAAATCCCTAGGGGTACTAGGACATATAGGGACATATGTTAGCATAAAACATGTCAAAAGGGGTTAGGGTATGTGTAGGATCATGGTTAGCCAAACTATATCCTTAAGTGGTAATGAAAAATTATAAAATTGGGTTATGTTAGCTTGACATGCAATTTTCAACTTGTTATGAACTTTCTATCAAAAACTTGAGAGAAAAGAATCTCTAGGAAATTGAATGAAGTTTCTAAACTACTAGGCCTTATCTGAAAAAAATTAAAATTGATTGGTCAAAATTTTAATTTTAATGCAATAGTACAAAATGTTCATGACAAAAATAAGTAGATGTATGTCTAACCACCTTAATAAAAAACAATGATAATATTTTTTAACAAGATACTAGATATAAGAAGTAAACTCATGCCCAAATGTGACACATACTTTTGGGTATTTTTATTCTAAATAAATAATTAATTGTGAAATTTCAACTATAGTATTTTTAGAATAAAATATTTTTCATGTCTGACCACCTTAACTAATTCAAAACTTTGTAAAATTTAGTTTTTTTTCCTTATAATAGAAGAAGCATAGAATGTGATTCATCTTTTGGATTTCAAAAATGTTGTACCATTTGAAAGTTATAATTTTTTTTCAATTAATGTGTCAATCAACACTTTATACATAACTCCATTAGAAAATAAGTAATAATTACTTAATGAACTCATAATTTGACAGGAATTACATTTATAAAAAGCCAAGAATGTTCTTAAGAAACCCTTTTCATTTCATCAAATTTGGTTAGAGAAAAAGTCATTAGGCACATGTTTGAAGTAAGAAACCCAAAAGAATAGGCTAAAAAAACATTTTTTGGGATGTTTTTAAAATTGACCATGTAGGGTTGGTATCCAAAGATATACTAGGCTTTATAAAGGTATTAATTTTTTGATTTGGTATTAGAATGAGTGGGAAAAAAGTTGGAATAGATTTTGAAATGATTTGAGGTATTTCAAAACTACATATTTTTTAGATCGCCACTTCTTTGCACACCATGATCCTACAAATACCTATCATAGATTATCATATGACCTCTTTTGACATATATGAAAAATTGAAATAATTTACATTGTCATGAAATATGTCAAAAATTTCCATAGGTTATCCAATGGACCCTTCTGACCCATATGAAGTATTGAAATAGGTCCCTAGAGTTCTTAGGATCCCTACAAACATATACTATCATGAAATTTCTCAAAGCAGGTCATAAGTTATTCAATGACCCATTTTAATTCATCTAAACAATTGAAATACGTCCATAGGGGGCCTCAAAAAGCTAGGGACATATGTAGTCATGAAATGTTTTGAAAGGGATCATAGGTTATCTTATGACCCCTTTTGTCCCATATGAACAGTTGAAATAGGTTCCTATGGGTCCTACCCCTTTCAACCCATATGAATAATTAAAATAGGTCCCTAGCGGTCATAGGACCACTAGGAGCATATTATATCTTTAAATATGTCAAAAGAAATTATAGGTTATTCTATGACCCCTTTCGACCTATATGAACAATTGAAATAGGTACCTAGGGGTTCTAGGATCCCTAAGAACATATGTTATCATGAAATGTGTCCAAAGGGGTTGTAAGTTATCCTATGAACCCTTTAATCCATATGAACAATTATATTTTTTCCCTATGGGTCCTATGACCCTAAGGACATATGTTATCATAAAATTTATTGAAAGGGGTCAAAGGTTATCATATGACCCCTTTGGACCCAGATGAACAATTGAAATAGGTTCTTAGGGGTCCTAGAATCCCTAGGAACATATGTCAACATGGAATCCGTTCAAACCCTTTTGATCCATATTAACAATTGAAATAGGTAACTAGGAGTCCTAGGACCCTTGCAAATATATGTTATCATGAAATGTGTCAAAAGGGATCATAGGTCATTCTATGACCCCTTTCAACCCATGCACATAATTGAAATATGTATCTACGTGTCCTAGTATCCCTAGGGACATATATTGAAATGAAATGTGTTGATAGGGGTCGTAGGCTATCTTAGGACCCCTTTTGACTCATATAAACAATTGAAATAGGTCCCTAGGGGTCCTAAGACCCCTACAGATATATCATGAAATGTGTCAAAATGGTTCATAGGTTATCCTATGACCCAATTGAACCCCCATGAATATTTGAAATAGGTCTTTGGGAACCCTAGGAACATATATTATCATTAAATGTGTTGAAAGGGGTCATAGGTTACTCATGACTCATTTTGACCTATATGAACAATTGAAATAGGTCCTTAGGGATCCTAGGACCCCTAGGGACATTTATTATCATGAAATGTGTCCAAAGGGGTCATAGGTTATCCTTTGACCCATTTCAACCCCTATGAATAATTGTAATTTATCCCTAGGAGTCCTAGGATCTCTGGGGCCATATATTATCATGAACTATGTTGAATGGGCTCATAGGTTACCCAATGGCCCCTTTTGATCAATACAAGCAATTAAAATAGGTCTTTATGGGTCTTAGGAACTCTAGAGACATATCCTATCATGAAATGTGTCAAAAGGGATCATAGGTTATTCTATTACCACTTTTGACCCATATAAACAATTGAAATAGGTCCATAGGGGTCCTAGGACCCCTAGGGACATATGTTATCATTCTATGTTTTGAAAGGGGTCATAATTAATCCTATGACCCCTTTCAACTAATACGAATAATTTAAATTGGTCCCTAGGAGTCCTAGGACCCCTAAGGACATATGTTATCACAAAATGTGTCAAAGGGGTCAAGGGACATATGTTGTCATGAAATGTATCAAATGGGGTCCTAGATTATGTGATGACCCCTTTTGACCCATATAATCAATTAAAATAGGTCTCTATATGTTATCATGTAAAATGCATTGAAATGGTCCATAAGTTTTTCTTTGACCTCTTACAACCCATATAAATAATTGAAATAGGTCCCTAGGGCTCCTAGGATTCTTAAAGGTGTTATAGGTTATTATATAACCCCTTTCAACCCATATGAACAATTGAAATATGTCCATAGGTGTCCTAAAACTCCTAGGGATATATGATATGCAATATGTCAAAAAGGGTTATAGGTTATCTTATGACCCCTTTTGACCCATATGATCAATTGAAATAGGCCTCTAGGGGTCCCCCAGGGACATATGTTGTCATGAAATGTGTGAAAAAGGGGTAATGGGTTACTCTATGACCCCTTTTAACCCATATGAATAATAAAGAATGTAACAAAATTTTGTTAGTACATAGAAACTAAAAGTATTGTAAGAAAACTCAAGTATGGAAACAACTTCCTACACTAATCTCTTTTAAGATAAGTATGGTGCAAATCCTATTAAAATCTTTTACACTTACAGATTTAATATCATGTAAACAACAATATTTCAGCCAACCAAGCATAAAGAAAATAGATAGAGAAGGAAACACATGACACAAATATTTTTCGATGGGGAAAAATCTTTCAGTAAAACAACCCCACCCCTCCAGAACTAGCACAATGTATTATCTTCAACACAAGGTTACAATACACTTGCAATGCAAGTTCAACAGTGACAAAAAAAGACTCTAGTAGCAACTCATAGTACCAACAATACACTTTCTCGTATCGCACCTCTTTGCAACCCTAAAAATGATTATAACATGCACTTCACTTTAGGGCTACTCCCAAAGGTAACCATATTAGGGTTTTTACCATTCTCCGAGAAAATAGGAACCTTAAAAACATTTTTAGGGCGATGCCCTGAACCCCATGATTGGGGTAGAGTGTATAGTACTCAAATTTATTAGTTACCACATGTCTTCACCTGTCATTGAATCTTCCTAACATAGCTTTTATGTGTCATAGGAATCTGTCATAGCCATTTTAGCCATGATCTCCTTATACACAATTCAAGATGCCAACACATCAACATTATTTGCAAGAAATACATTTTACAAAATAAAAAATAAGAATAGGAATTATCCAAGGTTGAGACACCTTATTCCTAACATTCTCCCACTTGTCGAACACCTTGTGAGAGCAACAAGAACATAACAAGAACTAACCGCTATAGGCCAAAAGGCCCATAGACTCTGAACACCATCTGAACTTGTCAGTGCCCAATGATTTCATTAGTGCATCTACAACATTCTTCATAGTATCTACTTTCTCCAAATTTACCTTTCCATCTTCCACCATATCTCTCACAAAGTGAAACTACACATCAATGTGCTTCGATTTGGCATGGAAAGTTGGATTCTTCGCAAGGCAAATAGCGCTCTAACTATCACACCAAATAGTAATCTATTCTACATCAACATGAACATCAGAACACAATCTCCTAAGCCAAATGGCTTCCTTACAAGAATGAGTAGTAGCCATGTACTCAGCTTCTATAGTGGATAAAGCAACCATAGGTTGTCGCTTGCTCATCCAACTGATGGCACCACCAAACATAGTGAACACATAAGCACTAGTGTATCTCCTACTATTAATATCACCTACCCAATCTAAATCCACAAACCCACAAATACAAACTAAATGTGGAGATCTAGAAGAGTTACCATGATAACATATGGAGTAATCTGATGTACCCCTCAAATATCTAAATACTCACTTAACTGCATCCCAGTGTACCCATCCAGGATTAGCCATAAACCAACTCAGGACTCCCACTGCTTGAGAAATGTCTGGTCTAGTATAGACCATAACATACATAAGACTAACAACTACACTAGCATAAGGTACTCTACTCATGTCCTCCACCTCTCTAGGAGATTTTGGACAATCATCTACAAATAGCTTTGTTCCCACAGAAATAGGAACACATAGTGGTCTACAATCTGCCATGATGAACCTGTCCAACACAGACTTCACATACTTACTCTAACTCAACCAAAGTTTTTTGTTAGACCTAACTTTGGTGATTTCCATACCCAAGATGTACCTAGCTGCCCCAAGATCTTTCATCTCAAACTATGCTGACAACTGAGATTTAAAATCAGAAACCATACCCTTACCCTTCCCAAACAACAACATATCATCAATATATAATGAAAAAAATAAGAAGGCAGTCATTTTCAACTCTAAAATAAACACATGATTTGATTTCAATCTTACAAATCCAATTGACAACACAAAGACATCAAACTTAAGGTACCACATCCTAGGAGATTGCTTCAAACCATATAGAAATTTCTTTAATTTGCAAACTAAGGATTCTTTACCTTTAACATTGTAGTGCTCAGGCTGTGACATATAAATCTCTTCCTCCAAATCACCATGAAGGAAAGCTATCTTCAAATCCATCTATTCTATCTCTAAATCATATGATGCAGCAAGAGATAAAAAAAAATCTAATGGATGTCAACTTTGCAATAGGAGAGAATATTTCACCATAATCTATTCCCTCTACCTATGAATACCCCTTTCCAACTAATCTAGCTTTTTACCTTTCAACACGGCCATCTGCATAGAATTTCTTCTTGAACACCCATTTACAACCAACAGATTTTCTCCCTTTAGGAAAAGGTACAAGGTCCCAAGTTTTTTTTTTCTCTAATGAAGCTATCTCAATATCCATAGCCTCAATCTAGGAACCTACATCTTCCATGCCCAAAGCCTCTTTCACAGATCTAGGCTCATCAGTGTTAGTAATCAAAGAAAAAGCACAACTAGAATCTAACATAGAATAACCAAACCTTTCTGGTTTCTTTCTTTCTCTCGTGGATCTCCTCAAGGGTTGTGGTTGAGGTTGTTCTTCCTCTTCTTTTGAACTATCAAAGCTGCTAAAGCTCTCCTCATCATTAGACCCAACATGGTCTCTCTATTCAATCTTCTCAGGGGTAGGAGGCAATTGAACATCTTTTTCCTTTTCTTTTTCATCTGGTTGTAGCACAATAGGAGAAGATATTAGCTCTCTAAAAATAACATTTCTACTATACAACACCTTACTAGTCACAAGATCCCAAAGCTTGTATCCTTTCACACTAGCACTATATCCAATGAAAATACATTTAACAACTTTGTTTTCTAACTTAGATCTTTTCTCCTTTGGAACATGTGCATAAGCTTCACAACCAAACACATGAAGATGTCTAATTGAAGGCTTCTTACTAGACCACACCTCCATGGGTGTCTTACCAACAAGGGCCGATGTAGGAGATCTGTTAACCAGATAGCAAGCAATGGCCACAGCTTTGGCCCAAAATTTTTTTTCTAAACTAGCTCCACTAAGTATACTCCTAGCCTTCTCCATTAGTGTCTTGTTCATTCTCTCTACAACTCCATTTTGTTGTGGGGTATAAGGAGTTGTCTTATGCCTCTCGATACCTTTTCCTTTACAGAATTGTTCAAACTTTGCTGAGAAAATCTCACCACCATTGTCAGTTCTCACACACTTAATCTTCTTACTAGTCTGATTCTCTGCAAGGGCTTTAAATTCCTTGAATCAACTAAATACTTGTGTCTTACTTTTAAGGAAATAAATCCATGTCCTTCTACTATAATCATCTATGAAAGATACAAAAAATAAAGATGTGGAGATTGAAGGAACTTTTACAAGACCAAATACGTCAGAATGAATAAGATCCAAAACATCAAAAGATTTGTGAGAACTAGAGTAAAATTGAACACGATTTTGTTTACCATAAACACAGTGTGCACAGGAGTCAAACTCAAGATTGCAATCATTTAACCCCTCAGTAAGATTTTTATTTTTTAGGGTTCCAAGACCCTTTTCACCAATGTGACCAAATCTCATATGCCACAACATTGTCTTTTGTGTAGGAAGCTTACCTTCCAAAGTGTTTGCATTGCAATTGAAACCAATAACCACAAAATTCTTCACTGCTCATTCAAATGGTTAAGATGAAGAACTATTACATAGAGGAATACATGAATCTAGCTGAAATAAGGTACCTCTCCTAGTACCCCTTGCAAGTGCTATTGATCCTCTCATCATCTTGCATCCTTCTTTTGAGAAAACAACTTACACACCTACATCATTCAACATACTTACAGCTAATAGGTTTTGTGCCAAACCTGAAATTTGCATGACTCTGTTGATTCCCTTTACGTGTTCATCAAGAAATTTGATAGTGACCCTTTCATGTCGAACTATCTTTGGGTGAGAATCATCACCCAAGTACACCTTTCCACCATCAAAATCTTCATATTTTGAGAACCAATTTTGATGTGAGGTCATGTGAAAAGGTGCACCTAAGTCAACCAACCACACATTATCAGATGGATGGGCTGCCAAAGCTATGATGAATGCATCACCATCTTCTTGAGATCTTTTTGAAGCTAAATTTGAACCTTTCTTCTTCTTCTTCGACTCTTTGTAGTCTTTACAAAAGTGCCCAAATTTATCATAGTTCCAACATTTGTCCTTGGACTTATCAAAAGTCTTTGACTTCCCATGAGATTTGGATCTACCCTTATTGTCAGACTTATTGTCATTTTTCTTCCCTCTTTCAGTGGATCTCCCATGAACAACAAGGGATTCCTTTTTTGAAAATAAACCCTATCTCCACATCTCCTCTGATAGCATTGAAGACACCACATTATCCATTTTGAAGGTGACTAACATGATTTTGAGAGCCATCAAAAGATGGTCCCATGAATCTAGTAAAGAACAAAAAAGTGTGTAGCAATGATCCTCCTCCTCTAACTTGACACCAGCTGATGTCAACTATGTAGCCAATAGATTAAATGCACTTAAATGATCTATTAAGTATCCACCTTCCTCCATTCACAAAGAGTACAACTTCTTCCTCAAGAGTAACTTGTTCACCAGAGATTTGGCCTGATACATGGCCCCAAGTCTTTCCCACAAACTATATGTAGTTTTCTCATCTAGAACATTCAGAAGAACTGCATCAATTAAACAGAGTCTTATGAGACCCTTAGCTTTACAGTCTTTGATATCCCAATCTACTTGAGCTATAGTTGCTGGTTTTTTAGTGCTTGAAGTCACTTCCCATAGGTCATGATCTTCCAACATGTCTTCCATCTTGAGTTTCCACAACTCAAAATTAGTGCCATTAAATTTCTCCTCCTCCATTCTTCCATATGATGAACTCGCCATCTCAATCTACAAATAAGATTTAGGATGCTCTGCAAAGACTCCCACTCAGCTTGAGATTAGCTCAAAAAACCCTACCCAACAACTAGTATCAAAAGTTGATCAGGCTCTGATACCACTTGTAAGGAAACTCAAGTGCAAAAACAACTTCCTACACTAATCTCTTTTAAGAGAAGTATGGTGCAAATCCTATTATAATCTTTTACACTTACAGATTTAATATCATGTAAACAACAATATTTCAGCCAACCAAGCATAAAGAAAATAGATAGAGAAGGAAACACATAATACAAAGATTTTTTGGTGGGGAAAAACCTTTTGGTAAAACAACCCCAACCCTCTAGAACCTGCACAATGTATTATCTTCAACACAAGGTTACAATACACTTGCAATGCAAGTTCAATAGCAACAACAAAAGACTCCAATAGCAACTCATAGTACCAACAATACACTTTCTGACATTGCAACCCTAAAAATGTATATAACATGTGCTTCACTTTAGGGCTACTCCCAAAGGTAACCGTATTAGGGTTTTTACCATTCTCTAAGAAAATAGGAACCCCAAAATTTTTTTGGGTGATGCCCCAAACCCCACGATTGGGGTAGAGTGTATAGTACTCAAATTTATTAGTTGCCACATGTCTTCACCTATCATTGGATCTTCCTAACATAGCTCTTACATGTCATAGGAATCTGTCATAGCTCTTTTAGCCATGATCTCCTTATACACAATTAAGATGCCAACACATCGACATTATTTGCAAGAAATACATTTTACAAAACAAATAATAAGAATAGGAATTATCCAAGGTTGATACACATTATTCCTAACAAGTATGCATCTAAATATATTCTCTTAAAAAGACCTTATTCCCTTCCCCTTATCAATTCAACATGCCTCAACTCTATCACTTTCCCCCTAGCAATAAGTGAAACCTGCAAGACAAAAACAAGATGAGGAACCATAAAGAATTCAATATAAATATGGAAAGTAATAACCTTATGCAAAATAATTTATACCGTGGACATCACAAGTCCAAATGAAATAGTCAAGAGTGTGGAATCCTCCACCTATCTTGTCTTCTCCTTAATCATGAGCTGAACATTTCAATCACATAAACATGTACAATGTGTACACAGTTGTTAAAATTAGGCTAGTAAATAAAAAACATTTTAAATTAACTATGTTGTTAAATATAATTCATATACTTACCATGACACAAGAAGACCATGTCTTGACTTGCCTCTCCTCACCTGTTGGATGAGATTCCTCATCATGAGATGCTCCAAAATATGCACCCAAGTCTATTGCATCTTCCTCCCCAAATACATACTGGTATATGTGATAATTATTCAGGGGACCCAAGTACAATTTCTTGCATGTCATGCAAATATAGAGCACACAAACATGTGAGTTTTTTGTTGATGAACTCATGCCAACATTAGCAACAAGAGGAGGAAATACTGAACTAGACGAGATAACCAATATTAAACTCAATGAGTTAATGGCTCTAGTAGCGTCCAAGGTAGACTATGAAATCACACCAGGGTGTCACACTAGAGGAGGGGGCGAGACATCACTGGAGCGGAGACATAGGTGAGTGCTTTCCTCATTTATGAAAATGGTCTATCCTAGGGAGCTCCTAATCCTACACCCTACTTAAGCCTCATACTCCAATAGTTTACTTTTTTTCCAAGTATAAAATTGACATATAATTTTCCTAAAAAATAAAAGGGTACTTCCAAGTTGTTGTGTAGTGGTTTGTCAAAAACCATCCACCACTAATCCCAAAAGTTAGCACATGTAGATAAAAACACAACCCAAACTAGAAAAAAATGAGGCCATGGGTGGATATCTTTCAACACAAGTGTCAGGTACCCAATATTTTAGGTATCCAATTTTAAATCAGATACCCAAAATATGGGTTATCTAGTTTGGAAAAGATACTTAGTTTTTCTTTAGTGATAGGCTTGGGGGGAAAACATGAGAGAGAATTTTGAATCATTTTTGGACATTCTAAAAGTGCTATTTTTTCATATTGCCACTTTTTGGACCCCCATGATCCTACACATGCCTTTGACACTCACCAAGAATCAAAGAATAATAAAATAAATTCCATATAATTTTCATCTAAGACAAGATAGTACACCTTCATTCATCGCCACAAAGGTATACAACTTTTAGAGAACACAAACATTTATCTTTTAATAAAAA
This sequence comes from Cupressus sempervirens, assembly GCA_028749045.1. NCBI lineage: Eukaryota > Viridiplantae > Streptophyta > Pinopsida > Cupressales > Cupressaceae > Cupressus > Cupressus sempervirens. Next base: position 784,645,145 of record CM053787.1, on the reverse strand, counting down.
AGAATTAGTTAACAATGTTACATAATTTATAAATGGTGTCCCTTCACTTCATTTGGAGTAAATAAATTTGAACATTAAAACCCAACTATGAGAAACTTATCATGCTTGTAAATAAATAATAAATAGTTAGGAATAAAAGAGGTAAGGAGAAAATGAAGACATTATATTTTTTACTAGTTTTTGTAGGTGCATAAGAATGGAAAATGTTGGTAGTATGTTAAAAACTATCAAAGGGCCTAAAACATAGGACCAAACATTAGGTAAATAGATTGAATATGCCAAACATAGTTTATTGACCAACTTTCATAGACATTATTAGCCGAGTAGTAAATTCTAACCAATAATTGGTCACTTCTAATTTTAAAAGAAAAATTATAGGGATAAATGAAAATATTATCTTTCAAAAATGTGCATGCCTAAATAAACCAAAGTTACCATGATTACAAACTAAGAGCTTGATAAATTAAAATATATATACAAAAGAAATAAAATACTTGGCTATGAGATATGACCCTTGGTAGATACACAAGATTATTTATATTTAATACATCTCATGTTAATTATCACCTTGAATTTAAATATGACAATATAAAAGGATATGGAAATGTATTTTCAAATTAATTCTCAATAGACACCAGTTTCACCTAAAGAGGTCCATTTAGAAGGCTTGGGGATCTTTCCATACAGTAGAGTAGTTTGTATCCTCTATGAAAGAGATAAAACATTTTTTAAAAAAACATGTAAAATTAATATTATTTGTAATAGGTGACACTAACATTTTTTTGAATCATCTTTGTACTTGAAGAAAAGGTATTAGCTCTACTTAAAAATTATGTGACTTTTCACAATGTCATTAAGAGTTGACTAAGAAATGATAGGAAATGCAGTAGGATTGATGTATAATAAATGGGCTATAAATTCCTCTAAATAAAATGGGGGAATTGAAAGGGAAATATGGGTATAGTTAATAGAATGAGGGGGATATGATGTTTAAGGGTATAAATTGGCCTATCTTCTTATTATTTCCCTTCTATTACTTGTTAGCATTCATAAATTTAGAATGTTTATTAAGGGAGAACATATAAGAGTTTGATGAGGAAGTCAATATGACATGATTCATTATAATTTTAGTCTATGATACCAAGAATATGATATTTTATTCCTTTGAATGTTCAAATATCCTAGGATAGAACTATTTAAAACTTTTACATTGTTGAAAATAGAGATGGAGTAACTGAGAGGGGAGGGGTGAATCAGTTACCACAAAAATTATTTCTACAGATCCTTAGATGTCTTAAAATATAGCTGTTACTGACACTTGGTAACCACACAAATAAATGTTGAAACTTGATAGATGTTCTGTTAACTTTATTAAGCATTTAAGATGATTAACATGCATGCATAAAGAAATAACATGAACAAAAGAGACACCTGATTTAACATGGAAACCCAATTTGGGAAAAACCACCAAGTAACTAGTTACCAATTTTCACTCTTCTGAAGTGAGCCCTATTAGGAGCCAACCCTGTTAAAGGTTACCAAACACACTATTAGGTGTGACCTTGTTAGAGGATTTGATCACCTTGTTAGAGGTGGCCTTGTGAGAGGTCTTTAAAACAATTCAATTGAATTGTCACCTTGTTAGAGGATTTACAAAATGGCTATCAAACCAACTCTGTTAAGAGATTTTGAATCACTGTTACAATGATTAGAAAGCAACAATGAAGTGATCTGAGATATATACAACTTATCTTTGCTGAATATAGATCTCTGTTCTGCTTCATTAAATCCTCACTAATCCAATGCAACTTTGCAGCTTCATAGGGATGACAAATTCTTCCTCCACATTCGCTCATGTATTTGCTCGCACTTTTTGCATCCATTCACTTCCTTACTTTTGAATTCACAACTTGAATTTTCATATATACCTTACAGATTGTCAATTCGGCTCAATCAACTGAAAAACATAAATCAGTTAATTGCATTAAACTTAATTCTTTAGAATAGTAAAATTCTTCACTGCCCAACCCAGCTCGGTGACCATTGCTCAGAATGTTTCCCTAGTGTTTAACCAAATGGAGCTAGGTAAACACTGCAAACCTTGCAACTTCCTTCGAAGATCAAGTTAACTCAGTAAATACTGACCTTCCTTTATTTACCGAGTGAGCTTGGTAAAAGCTAATTTTTCTTCGCTTATCGAGTGAGCTCGGTAAAAGCTAACTTGCCTTAGCTTACCAAGTGAGCTCGGTAAAAGCTAACTTGCCTTTGCTTGTCGAGTGAGCTCGGTAAAAGTTAACTTACCTTTACTTATTGAGTGAGCTTGGTAAAAGTTAACTTACCTTTGCTTTGTTCAAAAATTCTCAGTAGTCACTATAAATTGCTTTGCTAACCATCTGAGCTCGGTAGACTCTGTTTGATGACTGATATGACATTTGTGTAACATCAAAGACAATACATAATTAACAATTGTATCCAACAATCTCTCTCTTTAGCATTGATGGAAACACAACATGTCATAGTAGAAATGAAATTTGAAAACAAGTCTTTTACTTATATGGCAACACAACATGTCATTATAACAATTCTCCCTCTAAGATAGAAACTCTTCCTCTTACAGTAATCTCTTTCTATTTTGAACAAATTTCAAAGAGGTATGACGGTAATAAACCCTCCCTCTTTGACAAAACATGCCAAAGACAATTCAAGCTCAAAAAAATTTTAGTGTACCTTTAGTACTGATTCATATGCCATGTTTCCTGGTTATGTTGCATCAATTGATAGATCTTCAATCTGGTATGAGTTGATGCATCACTAGAACTTTATTTTAGTGAACTTTGGATAGGGGAGTGACCCCTAACTTACCTCTTAGATACAAGAATGCATCCTTAGGTAATGGTTTTGTGAATATGTCAGCAATTTGGTCCTTTGTATGAATATATTCCAATCTAATCTCCTTGTCTTGCACCAATTCTCTGACAAAATGATATTTTATTGCAATGTGCTTGGTTTTGGAATGCATCACTGGATTCTTAGATATGTTGATTACACTTGTATTACCATAGAACATAACAACAGGTTCTTTGATTTCCATCTTCATGCCTTCCAACAATTGTTTAAACCAAACAATGTTAGAGTAGTTTACTACTGCAGCAACATACTCTGCCTCTGTTGTTGATTGAGATGTACAATTTTTCTTTTTGCTTGTCCAAGAAACCAACCTTTTTCCAAGAAAGAATGCACCTCCACTTGTACTTTTTCTATCATCAAGGTTTCCTGCCCAATCAACATCAATAAATACTTTCAAATCCAAATTTCCTCCAAACTTATACCATAAACCATACTCTTCAGTTTCTTTTAAATATCTCATTATTCTTTTGATTTCCATCAAGTGGCTTTCTCTTGGTTTTGCTGAAAATCTTGCTACAATACCAACCGCCTTGTATAAACTACATACTGCAATTTTCCAATCATAGATCTATACAATGTTTGATCTACTTCCTTGGTAAGTTTTAATTCGGTACACATAGGAGTCCCAACTAGTTTACAATCTTTCATTCTAAACTTTTTCAATATCTCTTTGATGTACTTTGATTGATTAATATAGATACCATTTTTATTCTGTTGAATTTGAAGACCAACAAAGAATTTGATCTCACCAAACATAGAAATTTCAAATTCCTTGTTCATTTGTTCTGAGATTTCTTTACACAAATCATCATTCCCTGTGAAAATAGTATCATCTACAAATATTTCTGCCAAGACAATCTTATTATCTGGTCCTTCCTTAATATACAAGCTACTATTATCATTAGTTCTTTGAAAACCAATCTGAATAAGATAGTTATGCAATCTTTCATACCATGCTCTAGGGGCTTGTTTCAGACCGTACAATGCCTTGTGTAATTTGCAGACCATGTTCTTCTTATCTAGATTAACAAAAACTTCAGATTGTTCAATGTAAACCTCTTCATCCAGTATACCATTGAGGAATGCTGATTTGACATCCATCTGATAAACTTTGAAACCCTTGTGAGCAGCATATGCTAGTAAGGTTCTGACTCCTTCCTTGCAACAGGAGCAAAAGTTTCTCCATAGTCTATTCCTTCTTCTTGAGCATATCCTTTGCATACTAGTCTAGCTTTGTTTCTTGATACCTTACCATCTTCATGCAACTTGTTTCTAAATACCCACTTAGTTCCAATTACATTTTTGTTTTTAGGTCTGGGTACAAGAGTCCATGTCTTGTTTTTCTCTATTTGCTCTATTTCTTCATTCATAGCCTCAATCCAACTATCATTTTTGCTCATATGAGAAATGAGTGCCATTTCTTCATCACTATCAGATTCATCTTTCATAGCAATATAGGAAATCTCATCTTCTTCTTCATCATTAGAGTCATTAGAATCTTTAGCCATAAAACATGTTTTCTTACCTTTGTCCTTGAATGATTTGAAATCTTTCTTGCCATTCCATTTTTGATCTTTCTTTTCATCTTTATTTTGCTTGTTTGGACATCTAGCAGCAATATGACCAACTTCTTCACATGAAAAATAGATTAGGGGTACTTTACCTTTGTATTTTCCTCTGCTTCTAGAATATTTCCTTGCTAGAAGGGCTTCAATTACTTCAAGATCACTATCTGAACTTTGGTTTGATTCATCTTCACTTTCTAACTAAAATTTCTTTTTGCCTTTCTCCTTGAGTGAAAGTTTGGCTTCAAATGCTAATTCAATGTTTTTGGAAGCTGGAACATAGTTATCAAAGTTGTCCAGTTCAAATGTCGTCAATCTTCCAACTATAGCCTCTAGATTTATCTTATGATTTGCTTCACATCTTCTTTCCTGAATTACAGAGACTCTGATTGCATAAATGGGAAGGAGAGTTTTGAGGACTTTGCTTATAAATGTCTCTTCACTGATATCTCCACCAGAAGCTTTGATTGCACTGACATATTCTTTAACTCTTTCAACATATTTTCTAATGTTTTCATCCTCTCTCATCCTGATTTGATCAAATTTTCCTCTCAGACTTTCTGCTTTGGCTCTTCTAACATTATCATCTCCTCCATATATCTCTTTCAGCTTTTCCCACATTTCAAAGGTGGATTTGCAATCCTTGATATCATCAAATTCTTCATAACTCAGAGAAAATGCTATATCTATCATCATAATATTGTGAGTCTTCTTTTTAGCAATATCATTGACAAATAGTATACCAGTTGGTTCTGCATATTTTTCATCAAGGTACTTCAGTCCTGTATCACCAATGGATGCTAGGAGAAGTCTCATCAGTCTTTTCCATGCTGAGAAGTTATTTCTATTAAGTCTTGGGATTTCCCTTTTGTAAGACATCATGATCTTTGGCTTAGATCCTTGAAATCTTATCCTGCAAGCACCAAAAGATCTAATACCAATTGTTGGAAATAGAGATGGAGTAACTGAGAGGGGAGGGGTGAATCAGTTACCACAAAAATTATTTCTACAGATCCTTAGATGTCTTAAAATACAGCTGTTGCTGACACTTGGTAACCACACAAATAAATGTTGAAACTTGATAGATGTTCTGTTAACTTTATTAAGCATTTAAGGTGATTAACATGCATGCATAATGAAATAACATGAACACAAGAGACACCAGATTTAACGTGGAAACCCAATTTGGGAAAAACCACCAAGTAACTAGTTACAAATTTTCACTCTTCTGAAGTGAGCCCTGTTAGGAGCCAACCCTGTTAAAGGTTACCAAACACACTATTAGGTGTGACCCTGTTAGAAGATTTGATCACCTTGTTAGAGGTGGCCTTGTGAGAGGTTTTTAAAACAATTCAACTAAATTGTCACCTTGTTAGAGGATTTACAAAATGGCTGTCAAACCAACTCTGTTAAGAGATTTTGAATCACTATTACATGATTAGAAAGAAATAATGAAGTGATTTGAGATATATGCAACTTATCTTTGTTGAATACAGATCTCTGTTCTGCTTCATTAAATCCTCATTGATCGAATGCAACTTTGCAGCTTCATAGGGATGACAAATTCTTCCTCAACATTCGCTCATGTATTTGCTCGCACTTTTTTCATCCATTCACTTCCTTACTTTTGAATTCACAACTTGACTTTAATATATACCTTACAGATTGTCACGTCGGCTCAATCAACTAAAAAACATAACTCAGTCGGCCGCATTAAACTTAATTCTTTAGAAAAATAAAATTCTTCACTGCCTAACCCAACTCGATGACCATTTCTCAGAATGTTTCCCCAATGTTTAACCAAATGGAGCTAGGTAAACACTGCAAACCTTGCAACTTCCTTCGAAGATCGAGTTAACTTAGTAAATACTGACCTTCCTTTGTTTACCGAGTGAGCTCGGTAAAAGCTAATTTTTCTTTGCTTACTGAGTGAGCTCAGTAAAAGCTAACTTGCCTTAGCTTATCAAGTGAGCTCGGTAAAAGATAACTTGCCTTTGCTCACCGAGTGAGCTCGGTAAAAGTTAACTTACCTTTTCTTACCGATATTAATTGTTGATATTAATCAAGACCTTTGGCTAATTCAAAACTCTCTAAGTTATGTTTGTATAAATATGAATTGTAATGATTATCTTCTTTAGTCTATTCATCCTAGTGGAAATTTTAAAGAGACCATAATTCTTAGGGCCAAAACCAAAGAAAGGCCTCCCCCTTTAGAAAAATCTTGGATGAAAGATATTATTCCTAAAATTGAAATTTTCTTATGGAATTATCTTTAGAGAAAAATCCCCACTATTGAATATTTTAATCAGAAGGGTTTTCACTTTGTCAATAGATGTGTTCTTTTTAAGAGAGATAATGAAAAGATTGATCATCTCTTTATCCATTTAGATTTAGCTAGGAGGTTTAGAAGTTGGTCCTAGACTACTAGTACCTATCCTAGGTCCATGTAGAGAACTTGATTGATTGTTATGAAAGTTGGAAGTATAAAATCAAGAGCTCCCAAGCCAAATAACTGTGTAACTTCTCTCATCCCCACTCATTTTATATTATATGGAAAGAGAGAAACAATTGGATATTTAGAGATAAAGATGCTCCATCCTAGTTAGAAGGTCTTAATATTGTTAGAGCTATTAAGGAGAACTTTATTTCCCATACAAGTGGAAAGGGGGATATTAATATTAGCAATCCTTTTGTGAACCTTTTTTTAAAGCTTCAGTAAAAAAGAGATGGGTTAATTTGATTGTCATTGTTAGCATCAATGTTGATGATTTTCCTATGGGGGAGCACTATATAATTTCTGAAGCATTAAAGAGATTGATGTCATGATTGTGTTTTTCATTCATGTTTGTCATTGATGTCAACATACTATGAAGATTGGTATTGCAATAGATAGATATAAAAGTCATGTGAATTGAGGATTGAAGATGAGGTTAAGTTTTGTTGGAGACATGTTCTACAATGTGTCCAAATTTAATGGCTAAGTATTCATGTAGGAATTCAAAGACTAATGAAAGTCATTCAAGATTTATTGAAGACAATTTATAGACTAAGTTCCTGAGAAGCAGTTTCTAGTGTTCGAATTCTATCTCCTAAAAGGAATAGAATATAGATGAGCGATGTTAGAAAAATGAAGTAGAAATCATGATGATGATGTCAACAACTAAAAGAATTGAGAGGTTACACATATGAAAATTTGTAATTACTATGAGCTAACAATATTATTTAATTGTGAAAAGATATAATGTAGCATGTTATTGTAATGAGGTCCTATTGTAAACAATTAGAAAAACCTCAAGGCTAACTAAATAAATTATTTTGAGGATATGATATAATGGAAACATATTTTCCTTGTTATGAAATGTGTAGGAAATTTGATAAATTTCTTTTGAGAATGTGAAGTATAGTGTGAGTAAGTGATCAAAGAGATTATTATGATGCAAGTGTATAGATCTGGTATTGAGATCTGAGAAGTATTTGGTGCAAAAGATGCACAGTAAGAAGATAGAGAAAGTTTTGAGTTGCTAAGATAAGCTATATTTCTATTATTATGAAATAAATGATACATAGGTCAATTGGAGCTGATTTTGGTGGTTTTTCCCTTGAAGCTATTTGAATGGAAAGTCCTTCTACCTTCTATAACTCCTAACAGGGTTGGTACAACTCCTAATAGGGTTGGTACAACTACTAATAGGGTTAGAATATCCTCATAGGGATTGAAAGTCTCCTAACAAGGATTGATATATATTGAATTTACTCCATTGACTCCTAGAAGAGTCCATCCTCTTACAAGGAACTTATATATTGGTACATCATTTTTTGGGTACCATCCTCACCAAGGTTTTCCTTGTAATCAAGGGTTTCCCTAGTTAACATATTTGGTTTTATTGTGTATGTGTATCTTATTATGGTTGATGTTTATATTGATCTAATAACTAATTCACTCTCCCCCCTCTTAGTTATCTTGGTGGACTTTACTTTCTAATAATTAGTATCAAAGCATTATATCCTTGAAGGAAAATCTTAACAACTTAAGGAGATCAGTGTCATATCATTTTTGAAAAGAAAATCCTAAGTCTCATGTAGTTAATTATGACACCTAAAAAGAGAAGATGTAGACACATCTACTATGCATGGGTCCAAGATATTGGCTTATTACAAAGAATTGGAAGACCATTCTAGAAGAAAAAATCTTGAGGAATGTACTAAAGCTGAAAGAGATTTGTTCATGTGTAACATGCTTCTTAGAGAAGCACATTTTTTAGCTCTTCCTAAAAATGAGTATAGATGGGTAACATCTTTGGGATTATCTAGTAATATTTGGAAAGAATTGGAATCTACTTTTGAAGGTGATATGCAAGATAAAAGGGTTATATCACAAAATTAGATATGTTTATTTCAAGAGGCTAAAGTGATAGAAGATGAATTTGTAAAAAGCTATATTGGTAGAATATCAAAAATTGTTGTAGGAAATAAGGTTTGTGATGGAACTAAGGAAGAAGGCAAGATCATGTTAGAATATTCAAATGGGAAGAATGCTTCTAAGAGGGGGGGGGGGGGGGGGGAGGGGGTGAATCAGAAGTATTACACTTTATCCATTAAAATTTTTAACTTAAAGTAAATTGCATGCATGTAAACATATGAAATAAACATGAAGTAAACACATGCATCAACAACACATAACACTAGATTTTGGTAACCTAGAAACCTTCTAGGAATAAGAAGGTAAAACTGGGGTGGGGATGATAACCAAAAAATCACTGTAGCAATAATTGTTTTGATCACTTCTGATGGTCTACCTTATGAAAGGCCTACCATGTTAAAGGCTTTACACTATATCAATAGTAACTTGGTTAAAGGATTTACAAACACTTTTCATTAAGTGTCACCCTGTTAAAGGATTTACAACCTAGCTATTAAGCTAACCTATCAACATAGGATTTCATTTCTAATACAATTGCTAGAGAGTATTAGGTATAATAAACCTAATAGCTTACAATCCTTGATTGTTGAATTCAGACACTTGATCTACTCTCTTTGATCTTGATTCTCTTAGATCTAATATCTATTCATATCTCTTGCTTTGTTCTAATCAACCAAATATCTAATTGCTACTCTCTTCCTCTAAGTCTTTTCACTCTTCACTCTAAATTTCACTATAGTTTCCCCATACACTTCTTTTTCTTATCATCTACAAAATGAGATTTTGTCTTCCTTAAAAAGACTTTCAAAGACTTAAGGTTAGGTATGGATCTATGATCCATATTGAATCTTTATTTCTCACTCATTCCTTGCACTTTTATTATTGGTTGCATGCCTTCTCCATTTTTCTTATCGACTGCATGTAGATTGCATAGGAAGTACAAAAGATTTGATCTTATCACTTAGATGCTTCGAGATTCATCATATGTTAGCCATAAAAATAGTTTACATCTGAATTTTTTCCTTCTCAAACTCAAATGTGCATTCTATGTTACTCGACACTTTCTAATTCATGATGCTCGGCACAAATAAGAAAACTAGCTCACTCGGCTCTTGTAGTGATTCTATCCTACTCAGCATCATTTGTGACTTGGCACCTATATATTACTCGACACTTGTATCATGCCTAGCACCTGAAGTCACTCGGTACTTGATCTTCACTCGCCACTTGAAGATCACTTGGCACCTATGGCTCAGCATACATAGTGTACTCAGCTTCAATGTAGAAAGTAGTTAAGTGTGTTGGCACCCAAATGTCTAAACCATTGTGAGACTAATAGATCATATGGAAGATATTGAAACACTTGACACAACAATTCAAGAAGACACCACATATGATTGAGCAAGTGATACCTTGTACATAAATGTTTTCTAGAGAGACTCTTCTTGGAAGATTGGAAGCAACAAAATTAATTTTGATATAGTCTAGAGATTTTCCTAAAGTGGAGACTCCCTTTAGTGCATTGAGTGTTTGTCCTTAACTATCAAGTAGTGCAAACACTAGTGGATATTATTCTATCAGTAGTAGATAAGGATTTGAAGAAGAAAAAAATATTGAAGAATGAATTTCCTTGCTTTTGAAAAGAGAACCAAATCATAAGAAAATCTTTAAATGTTGGATTTGTAATGAATTTAGTCATTGTGCTTCTAAATATCCTAAAAGAGTAAAGAACTATAGAAATAATTTCAAGTTTGGAAAGCCTAGAAAATGTTTTTATACAAATAATGATGATGAATGAGATTAAAAATTTCAGTGTGAAAGTGATGATGAGTTAGGTTTTTGTTCTATAAAAGAAGAAAATCTAGAAAAAAAGGTTAGAGTAAAAAGCCCTGGGATCACAAGTTGAGAAGAAAGATGATTGGATTATAAAAAATGGTTGTTCACATGATATGAATAAATTTTCTAAATTCAATAGTTTTAATGGAGGAAATGTTAGAGTTGGTAACAATGCAACTTCATATCAAGGGAATATGATCCATTACTCTTGATGGTAAAACTAACATAGATGATGTTTATTTTGTTTATGGAATAAAACATAATCTTCTAGGTAATTAAAAATCACAGAAAAGACATGTATCATCAAGGATAAGAATGGTAAGATGATTGGCACTAGCACAAGATCTAAAGTTGATGTTTTTTAGTTGAATTCAATAAAGATGAAATGCTTGGTTGCTAAAGTTCATAACAAATTTTTGACATAAGAGGTTCTATCATACAATTTTTATATTGGCATTTGAAAAGTTTAAGTTGTCCAAGAATAGAGTTGAAAATGAGTTTGCATTAAAAATTAAATGTTTAAGATGTAATAGAGGTGGAGAGTCTATCTTGAACAAGTTTAATACCTATTGTGAATTGAATAGTATTAAAATACATCTTTCAACCCTTAAGACACCTAAGTAGAATGGTATAGCTAAGAGAAGAAATAAGTCTGCAATAGAAGCAACTAGAGCTATGTCATTTGAGAATTATGTATCAAAGACAATCTAGAGAGAAGAAGTTAATACACCAATTTATACAATGAACATAGTGCAAATAAAAAAAGGTACAAACAAGACTCCTTATGAGTTATGGTTTGGACATACACCATCAATGAAGTATTTTCAAAAATTTTGGAAGCAAGTGTTATATCAAGAGATATGATGTCATTGGTAGGTGTGATGCAAGAAGTGATGAAGGTATGTTCCTCAATTATTCACTGAACATAAAATCATATAGATTTTTTAATTAGAGGATTAAGAATATTATCAAGAGTGAAAATGTTAAAGTGGATTAGAAGTTTGGAGTTCAATAAATGATACTTGATTATAATTGAAATGAAGAAGATAATCCTAATGCTAACTAAGAGTGATGTAGGACCACCTAGGTAGGCTAAGGTTAGACCTAAGGATTCTTGATATATTTTTTGAATTGTAATGATTCTAGACACATCAATAGATCAATAAGGGGACCAACTTGGTCCAAAGGTGAGGTTAGATAGGTTAGAGGAGCCCCACAATGCACTATTGTTCCTAATTGCTCAAAAAGTGCTCATTTGGCTCAATAGGGAATTTTTGGGTTTTGAGGGAAAAATATGGAAAGAAAGTGTTTTATGGTCATTATTTTTGGCTTTCCAATTAGATAAATAACTTGGTTCTAAAAACACAACTCATGAATTGGACATCCAAAATGAGTAGTTATCTTTCTTATGGAGAAGAATCATTTAAATTGTCAACCTAAGGACATATACTTGAAATAAGTCTGCAAAGTATATGTACTATAAAAATCTCTAAGATATTCTATCATTGCAAAACATAAACAATAAAAATAATGAAAAGAAATCTAAATACATAGTAATGGCTATAGGAAATTGCAAGAAATTGCACAGTAATGGCTACATGAACTATATATTACAAACTACAAGTTTCTATCTATCTCTACATATCTCCACATCCATCCATATCAAATGCTTGATTACAATTTCAAATATATAAGCTAATTGACACATAAACAACCTTCTAACAAGTGTCCCATCATTCCTTTAAACAAGGAAAAAATTTATTACAAAACTAATGACTAAGTGTGCTAATTTTATGTTCCACCTTTTTAGTAGTCCACTCAAATGCATGATGACCCTTATTATTACGAATTATATCAAAAAAAAAATTACCAAGTTATTCTCCTCCTTTTCCCCTTTATAGATAATTTTGAAAATCTGAATTCCATTAAGAAATGTGGAAGCTATTATCATTTAATTGAAAGTGGTTTTTTGCTGCCTGAAAATGTGCCACCTTTTACTCAGCTAACTTTTGATTTGTGGTGCTCATTAACTATTTTGAACCAACTCAAATGCTCAATAGGATTTTTGTGCCTTTTTTTTAGTGTTCTAAATCCATAGTCCATTCTTAATTTCATTAATAATTGAAGGATATATTCCTATTTTATCAAAACTCACTTTTGACTTTTTCTACATTTCATGCAACTATTGAATATTGACAAGTGTCAACTTGCTTTTCCTTCTTTCCTGCTGCATGAATGATTCATATATCTTGAAAACAACATTTTAATCATCTCAAGATAATTATTAGTTAATACTAACCTTTTATCATAATAAATTATCATAATTTAGCATTAACTAGGTACACATACAAATGTTAATCAATAAATCATTTATCATAGTTAATGCTTCATAAATCAAGTTAATGTATGGAAATGGCTTGGAAATATATTGAAACCATGGAGTAAAGTGTTATAGTATATGAATATAAATATAAAATTTGATAGACTAATCATTTCTCCCAGTTGAAATCTTGCTTGTCCTCAAGCAAGGGATAGCCATTAAATAGTCATGAAAGCTATTAACATTCCACTCTTTTTTTTCATCTCTCATCTACATATTTTTCACCAAGCATATAGGAGGTAGCCTAAAAATATATATAAAAGGTCATCCTTGAATGGTATTTGATAATTTAACTCAAGGCATGCATGTTCTCCCCCCAACAAAAAGGTTGTATATCATCAAATGATAATGTATGTATGAGGGTAGCATCAAATCACTTATGAAGCATATAACCAATAATGATAATTGAAAAAAAAAATGAAATGCATAGATGATCAATTACTAAAAATGATCAATATTATGAGTAAATGGAAATCATACATAGTACCATTTGTGTTGTTTTGAAAAGATTCAAGCTTTGCAAATAGCTGAAATTATAGGTCCCTTTAGTGTTTAATAATCAGGTCCCTTCAAAAAATTTTCATGTTTAATATGAGTAGATATAGATCTACCTTCATATCTTTTACAAGTTGTCTTTTAGATCACATAGTAGTTGTTATAAAATGACTATTTAGTCACATAGTAGTTGCTTCAAGATTTATAATAAATCAAAGAGTAGTGGCTGGAGGATTGATTTTTCAAACTAAATTGTAGTTGCTACAAGATTGACTATTACAACATGAAACCTATAGATAATACCAACTTGACACCATCATTGAATAGACATTCTTGAAATTATAAAGTCTCAACTACTAATGGGGACACAACCCAAGAACAGAATGGACACAACAGAAAAGGGAAATTGTATTCACTGAAAAATAAGCTAGTACATTTAGTATAGAGAAAATAAACTTCAAAACATGCCCTAAGGGCTTACAATAGCATAAATGTGGAGATAATTTCTCCTTTCAATACATCCTCTCAAACTCCACTACAAACTGCCTTTTACAATGTCAAAAATCTCCTTAAATAGACCCCGGAGGGTTAAGGACTAGGAGTACATTCTAGAAAGTGCTAGTAGGCATCCACCAACCAAATAGAAGGTTTCAGAAGCTGCGTTAGAAGTCGATGCAAATCTAGAAGAATCCAAAAATGGTAATCGAACTTTCGGGAGGCATAACTTTTGAACCGTAGCTCCGATTGACAAACCGTTTACATTTTCGGAAAGCTCTCGAAGTTCTCTATAGCCCTATGGATGAGCTTAGCTCATCCCCAATTTTTTTAGCCCTTTTTGAGGTCATTTAATGCCCCTAACCTAACTTTGAAGCATTCTTAGGAGGTCTCCACAACCCGAAAAACTGCAATAACTTTCAAACCGTGGGGACTTTTGACCTGATTCTTCTTTTGGAATGCTCTAAATTACAATTACATTCATCTAGCCAATTTACACCTCCTAGTTCACCAAAATGATGTCTCAATTACATACTCCTATTTTTTTGAGATTTACACGAACACTGATAATGGAACTATGAGAGTTGGAACCTTTATTTGACCCAAATGGGTATCCAAAAATGAAAACACATGAAATAGAAACTAAGTCTAAGTATATTTTTTTTGGGTGACACAGGATTGCCCTTATACCTCTGGATGCTCCTGCATCAACTACTCAATGAAAATTTTGGAAATATATGTAGAGACTCTTTTCCACAATTAGAAACTTGGCTCACTCAGACCCTTGAAAAATTATATGAAATGTGAGCAACCAACCAGCTATAAACTTCTCCAAAATAGTCATCAAGACAAGAACAACTTGGAAACAAACTAAACTAGACAACTACTAACTCTAAGACACTATGTAAGAGCACTTATTGAATGAGAAACCTACCCTAATCTATCCTAACCTACACTAACCAAATAACATGACCTTTTCAAACAAAACCATTAACTAATTCCTTGAAGTATCTTCCTCTTCTCAAAATCTTCCAATGCTTCACATGCTTATCAGCAATTAGAAATAGTTGCAACATTAGTAGAAACCTAATAAACAAGAATACTTTTGAAAAGACATTAAAAAAATCTCTTATTACTTCATGTTGACAATATATGTTTCTATATTGAATTACATAAGCAAGTTAAAATGTGTCCCCTTTTGTTGTAATTGCATATTGAGGTTTATCTTCAGTTGTAACTTCTTTTATTGATGAAACCATAGCTTGTGATAACATCTTTTCCTCCATACGAATGAGATGTCTAATTGGACACCCTCATGAAAGAAAAAATTTTGAACCATCCTTGCTAGCTTTGTGTAGATGAGTTTCTTCTTCATCCTCTTCTTGACTTTTAAAAACCAATTTGTTGGCTAATTTGATAAAAGTACAAGAATTTTTGCACCATCTTCATAAGGCTCATAGTTTCTCTCTACAAGAGATGCTAATTTAACATCTAATGTTAAACAAAAATCTTCTAAATCATCCCAAAATTGATCTTCATCAATATCTTCTTTACTTTAAATGCATGGGAGAACTAATTTCCACTTTATTGCAACCCTCTTCTTGAAGGAGGAGTTATAATTTGACATCACATTCATCTTGAGAAGCAACCTTGCGTATGTCAATTTCTTCATTTTGCAAAACAAGGTTGGCTTCATTTGACTCTTAATAAATTAGCATTTTGTCATCAATATGTAAAATAATTCCTCTATGATACTAGAGAATATGTCTTCATTGATTTCTAAACTTGATGAAAATTATATTGGCTCTTCATTCTTATTCTCCATGGATGTAAAATACATTTTGTGTTGCTGCAAACTTTTCTAATTCTAAGTGCTTTAAACTAAAACTAAGATTCTAGAAAAATGTCAAAGAGCTGCTAAAAAATCAAAGACTCTCATATCTTGACCTGTCCCTAGAAATGGTAGCAAAAATTTTGTCTTCCCAATTAGATAAATAACTTGTTTCTAAAAACTTTTCTCATGGATTGGACATCCAAAATGAGTAGTTGTCTTTCTTATGAAGAACTATTTAAATTGTCAACCCGAGGACGTATACTTGAAACAAGTCTACAAAGTATATGCACTATAAAAATATCTAAGCTATTCTAGCACTAAAAAATATAAATTATAACAATGATAAAAATAAATCTAAATACAAAGTAATGGCTACAGGAAACTACAAGAAACTGCATAGTAATGGTTGTAGAAACTATATATTACAAACTACAAGTTTCTATTTATCTTTACATATCTCCACATCCATCCATCTCAAATGATTGATCAAAATTTCAAGTATGCAAGCTTATTAACTCTCAAAAAACCTTCTAAGTGTCTCATCTTTCCTTTAAACAAGGAAGATATTTATTACAAAACTAATGATCAAGTGTGCTGATTTTATGTTCCACCTTTTTAGCAGTCCACTCAAATGCATGATGATCCTTTATTATTATGAATTAGATCAAACCCTTTTACCAAGATATTATCCTCCTTTTCACCTTTCTAGATCATTTTTATAATTTTAATTCCGTTAAGAAACATGGAAGTTATGATCATTTAATTGAAAGTGGTTTTCTTCTACTTGAAAACATGCCACCTTTTACCCAGTTAATTTTTGATCTATGGTGCTCATTAACTATTCTGAATCAACTCAAACACACAAAATGATTTGTGTGCCTTGTTTTCAAATATCCAAATACATAATCAATTCTTAATTTCATTAAAAAATTAGCTAAATATGCATATTTTACTGAAACTGACTTTTGACTTTTTATGCATTTCCTACAACTATTGAATATTGACAAGTGTCAACTTGTTTCTCCTTCTTTCTAGCTGCATGAATGATTCAAATATCTCACAAACAACATGTTAATCATCTCAAGATAATTATTATTTAATAAAAACCATTTATCATAATAAATCATCACAATTTAGAAATAACTAGCTACACATACAAATGCTAATCAATAAATCATTTATCAGAGTTAATGCTTCATAAATCAAGTTAATGTATGGAAATGGCTTGGAAATGTATTGAAACCATGAGGTAAAGTGTTATAGTAGATGAATATAAATGTGAAATTTTATACGCTCATCACTTATTATGTGTTTTGGATCCATCTTAGGACTTTTGGAAAGTTTGGTAGCAAGTAGAGCAAGTTTGAGGAGACAATTTTCAAAATTGCAAAAATTGCTCATTTCTTGCAAAGTTGTCATTGACAACTTTTGCATCATTTTAAAAAAAGGAGAAATTTCTTTATGGGAGTTCTTGAACCACCTTCATTATTTGGAACTGTACATACCAAGTCTATTTAAGAGAAAATCCAACTTGTTCCAAGGGTTGGAGAAAGTAGAACTAGTAGTATACGAACTGTGTTCAACATTCTTAATACAACAATTTTTTTATTTTGTGTGTTCTATGCTTTGTATAGATTAAATGTAGTAGGATTTGTATTAGAATTAGAAGTGGATTTTATTTTATTAGTACTATAAGTTTTTTTTTTTTTTTTGTTAACATTTTGTAGGGTTTCAGTTGTTTGAATAAATTATTTTGCAAATCAACATCTTGTTGTTCGAAATAGACTAGCATTATGAAACTGGAGTGCTAGGGCCGCTTCCCACAATATTCTTGGTACAACCTCTTGGAATTTGGACCTAGAATCCTTGTACATTATGTAGAAAGAAGGAGAACCCATGGGAAGCACATAAAGTATTTCTAATGTGACTCCCTAAGCAAGCTAACCATGTTTAGTTATGGATCATAGTTTTGAAGAAGAGCATTTAGAGGGGATTGAGAGTATAAGATATCAATATAGGCATGTGTTGAGTATGAGGAATGTATAGAATGACTCAAATCTAAAGGAGAAGTCTTGATAAGGAGTTTTAAATGGTTTTTAACCCAAACAACACTAAGACCCTTGAAAACCTCAATTTAAGCCAAAAAATGTGCTTGTGTTGTAGGGACAAGTTGGGGGGCTTAAAAATTCCAAAATCATTAAGTACTCTAAAAAGGGTATCTAGAAAGGTGATTTTTTTGGTCCTTGTTAGGGGAATTTTCAAAATATCTTAGTTTGAGTGTATATGGAGGGCTAATTCTTGTAGCCTTCTTCCAAGAAATTGAGTACAAATTGACCTATGGATTGCAACTTGAATAGGGTTTTGTAATTGTTTTGGGTTTTTTATGTTGGTGAATGATGTAAGGCATGCCTAGTTATTCATTTCATCATGTGGGAGATTATATCAATATTTGGGTTGTTTGTGTTTTTGTGGAAGTTATGAGAAAATTTGTGCGAGCCTATTGATGTGCACTAGTTGAAGAATTGGGATCTCTTTGATAGAATCCTCAAAAGCATAGGCTATGAAAGAAACTCTATTTGATTAGGTGGAATACCTAAGATGACCCTAGAGAGATTAGGGTTCGTGATAAAGACTAGTGGTCACATCAGAGTGGTATTAGAGCAAGTTAAAGATTTGGGAACACTTGGTGTTTGTCCGAAGCTACTGGAGAGTTAATAGGTGAAACTAACATGGTGACTAATGTAGAAATAGCCAAGGAATTTAATGAACAAAGGGAGAAGAAAAAAATTATTGAAAAATCCCTAGTAGAGGTAAAGGTGAAACTAGATGGATTTGGTGTACCATTTTCTAGTGTAAAGATGGATATTGATGTAGTCATGGACTAGATAGATGGTATTAAGAACCATTTTGAGTGTGAGGGGGTATTAGAGGCACAAAAGGTTAAAGTTTTTCTGTCAAGCCTCATAGGCTCATCTCTACCATGATGGAAATCTATATAAGCTGAAAGGATTAGTAGGGGTAAGAATCCTATAGAAAATTGGAAGGCTATGGTCACTAAAGTGAAGGAGAACTTCCTACCTAAAGACTTTGAAATCCAACTCCACGAAAGAGGGAAAGGACTAAAGTAAAAAGATGTAGATGTGACCTCTTATACCGAGAAATTTCACTTGTTATGTCTAAGATATAAATAGAAAGAAGATGAGCCAATCAAAGTGGCAAGATGATCTAGGTGGTTTGAAGTGGAATATCCAAGAGGAGCTCAGTTTGTCATGTTGGAAATAATATGTTGTTGGAAATATTCTGAAAGGATAAGTTATTGAGAGGGGAGGGGTGAGTCAATAACTTCTTAAACTTATGAAACTTTAATCCAATATGAAAACTCTAATCTAACTGCATCCATGAGAAACTGAAAACATGAAATAGCACTTTTACACAAAGATTTGGTGACCTAGAAACCTTCCAAATAGAAAGTAAAATTGGGGCGGTGATGATACCCACAAGCTTTAGTATTGCAATATAAAGTTGGCCTATTAAGGCTTACATTGATCACTTTTGATGATCTTCCCTATTAGGAGCAATAAGGACTACTAGGTCCACTTTGTTAGAGGATTTGCAAACATATAATGAAGTATGCTCTTGGTAAAGAGATTTACATAAGACTATTAGGTCTACCTTGTTAAAGGATTTGACTATTCTACCTATTAAAATGAAGTAGTAGCTGATCTCTGATCTACAACTTGGTTTGTTGAATGATATTCCTTTAGGTGTATAAATAACCTTGTTGTGATAGATGAATCTATTATGCTCTTTATACTATTGTAGCCTTTTTAATTCACACTTTTGATCTTCACATTACTTCCTTATTGATTCCATACATTCCATGCACACATTGGATTTGATACAATACATTACATATATACCAATAAAAATTATATAATTACAAAGTCAGCCACAATAAAAATTTTCACAAATATTACAAAGTTGGCTCAAATGTAGACACTTGGATTTTGAAGACTGACTTGGTGTGGTTTTGATACTCGACATCCACTATCAATGCTCAACATCATCATGCACTCGGTTGACATAGAAGCTCAATCCATAATTATCACTTCAAAGTAGTCTTGAACTCATTTTCCACTAGTGACTCAGTAAATACTATGAAACTCATCATATAAATTGAATCACTTGTTTAGCATTGCATAGCTTGGTAAACACTATTTCCTCAAGCTCTATATAAACTAAATCACTTGGTTAACACTGAGTAACAAGGTCAGCACTAGACTAGAATCACATCAACTACAAACTTAGTAACTACTACACAACTTGGTTTGTATTGGTAAACTATACAATAAGCTTAGTAGATACTTGTAATTTGAATAAGTGTATGTCACTAATAACAAATTTGACTGATATGTCAACAATATCCCCCTTTGGAATTAGTTACAAAAACACTTATTAGCCAAAACTAAATTCAAAAGGCTCATGAATATCTTTATCCATCACTTTGTGCTTCTAGCTTGGTAGAGTATACTATTTTTGAGATTTTTTGAAATTTGTTTTGTAAGATATATTTCTATACATGGTAAGGCTCCTATACAGTATAGTGTACATTTGAATATATCTCCAATATGCAATATACACTTGCTATACATGTTGTACATTCTTCTTTCACATATTTCTCCCCCATTTCCTTTTTAGCTTATGTATCAATTCTTACATCTTTCTCCCCCATAACTCATCATTCCCATATCTTTATCTTCTCCCCCTTTTTGACAATAATGATAAAAATTTATTCTATATATTTACATATTAATGTCAAAATGAGACAAAAAGTCTAAATGTACCTTGAGTATGATAGCCAAATTTTTGCCCCAATTATCCCACATGACCTTACATGTGTGTAGTGCAATCTACACTTTTTCTGACAACTCAATCATGTGCTATACTATGGAGAAGTTGTTGCCATGGATGAGGGTTTTTGCATGTGCAATATGATTTTGTAGTGCATCCATGTTAGGGAGAATCATATTTTGGATATCTACCAATGTAGATTTGATTCTTGCTTCTTCTCTAAGAAATTCAGCCTGTATATTTATAAAAAATCTAATCTTATTGAAATGTATGGAACCTAAACTGGGGTCAAGTTGCAACTGCTAAGCACTGGCCTTCAGATCTTCATCAATTTTGGACAATTTTTCTTTTATTTCCTTAGTAAAATTTGAAACATCGCATAACTTACCAAAAAGTGATGATACATTTGTATAAGGGGTTTCTAGAGAGTCCAAAATGGTAGAGAGTTCTATTTGGTACATGGAAATCTGTTGAGGAATGTGCTCTAACACCTTATTTTCAAACTTTTTCTCTCCCTTTTGTAATAATTTTTCCTATTCATCTACATCTTCATTGAACTTCTGGACTACCTTTTCTAGCCAAAACAAAATTGGTTGAGATGAATCAACCTCTATACCTATAGCCTCTACCAAAATATTCTTGGCATCCTCAATGATTTTAACTTCTTTGTCTCTTTCCTCTCTTAGCCTCTGTTGCTTGGCTTTCTTTTGGAGAAGTTCACCAAATGTCTACATTTGATTTGAATTGAGTTTGAATATGTCACAATTTAGGATCACTAAATCCTCATCAAGGTCTATTTCCTCCTCCTTTTCTTCTCCTTTACCCAAAAATTTTGTCCTTGGTTGAGGCTTTGTCTCAACTATCCTTACACTTATTTCTTGCTTACTGGGAATGGAAAAAATAGTAGACATAATAGGACTTGTGGCCAAAAATTGATACTACACTTGTTGTAGAAGTACTAGTAGAAATACTTGTAGTAGCCAAAATTTATGTATCCAACATGGTAGAAGAGGGAAGAGTCTAAAGCTTGGTAGATGAAGTGGAGGTCACTTCAATCAATAATGTGTTGAGTTGAACTAGTGCAAAGATTGATTGGCTGGTTATGCTTGGAGTATTGGATGCAATCAATCCTATCGATTCTATCTCCATGCTTGATGTTGTCAATACCTTTCTTAGAGAATGAGGAAGTGAGTCTATAACCATTGTAGCAATATTGACTAGGATAGATTCCTCTGTATACTAAGTTTCTTCCTTGATAGCCTCTTGCTCTTGTTCCTCATCATTATCAAAATGTGTTGTCTTTTCAACAATTTCCTCTTCATCTTCACTTCTTTATCATCATCATCATCTTTCACATGAATAGAAAAATCACTTAGTTTATGAAGAAGATAGATATCCTTGCATGTATTTATTGCATTCCTTATAACATGTTCAATATGTTTTATTAGAACCATACAAGTGTTGAATTTCAGAGTTAATTTCTCCTCATTTTTCTTTAAGGATTCCTTAACCTCCTTGTCTGTTAAGCTTGGAAAAAGCTACCTCAGGGCTTTCCCGTAGATATCTTTTACAGTTTGCATAGAGAATTCCCATCTTGTCTTAATCTTATCCATCAAGATATTAGGAATTTGAGAAGTAATCTAGTCAGGTGAGTATTTCCACTTACCCATTATGTCTAGTACTAGATCTTCAATTTGTTTTTGTTCTTCCTTAGTCCTAATTTCATACTTTAATGCTTTAAAATTTTTTATACCGGCCCCTTCCTAAAGTTCCTTTAGTCTATCTTGGAGGTTTGGTGGAGCTTTTCTGAATATTATATCTCCTCCTTCCTTATTAGCTTTCTTCCTTGAGGATCTTCTAGTAAACACACCAGTGGATGGCTTAGCTAGCTTGGTGATGATTACCTTGCCCTTTTTCTTCAGTGGCTCCTTTTCCTCTAATTAGTCCTCATCCTTTGCTGCTTCATCCTCAACTTTTCCCTTGGTCAACAAAAGAGTAGAACTATTTTTCAACTTAGTAATTCTTTTCTTTCCTTTTCTTACCACCTAAGGGAGCTTGATCTCTAGTTCTATCCTAGCTTTGGCTTCATCATACGTACCAAAATATGTAGCCTTGAGATCAACTAGTTCATTTACAAGTGCCTCAATTATATCCTTAGTTTCATCTATATTAACTTCATATCCAAGAGGTTTCACCCATGCAATTCTAGGCCTGACTACCTAAATGTATACCTTCACTATCTACCATGAAACACACATCATCCTTGTAATCTTCAAAAAATTTCCTTGGAATCATGAATCTATTATTCATTTTCTCTTTAAATGCATTGAAATGGTTATCTATGATACTATTATAATTCTCTCCCATCTTAGAAATGTATTCATTTATTTGATAGAGTACAGACACATCTTTTCTCCATACAAAAAGCCAAACTTACATGGGTTGTTCTTTGACATTCTAATGCTCTCCATGTTCTTGTTGAATTGCATCAATAGTAGCTCAAAAAGGTCAAGAGAAAGATTATTCTTGACTACCTTGTATGCAAGGTTAACTACTTCACATGACACACTATTCAACCTTCTTGAACTGTAGATCTTATGTACAATGATATGAATACCAAACTTTAATTCCATGTTAGTGATACTGCTTATCTTCATGCCTCTACCATCCCATTCTTCTATGGTTTTCTTTTCTACTTCAACCTGACCTAGGGTTTTGGTCATCTTAGCTTTAGCCAACATTAGGAGACCAATGATTCTATGAATCATCTTCTTCATGATCAATATTTTTTGTTCCAACCATAAATATCCATTGTACACCCAAATGAGAATAAACCTAATAAATTTTACTTGAAATCCATGGGGCATGTGAGGAATATGGGTTAATCTTTTTGTTTCAAGGTGTTGATGCTTAGATTTTAAGATGCCATTTACACAAAACTTTTCTAGGGCTTCATGCATTTCCAAAGTACCAATATCTTAAATCATGCATTTAAAATGAGAATGAATGTTGTTAATCAATTATACCTTTGGAGAGATTTTCAATTGTACTCCACTCAGATCTAGGGTTTCAACGATTACAGGAGTGAGCTTGAAGTCTAGAGCTTTCCATTCTACACCACAAACTAGCATGTTAGAACATTGCTTTACCTTGTTGTTTCTAGATGTCATCTTCACTTGATAGGGTTTGAAAGAATTTGAAATATTTTAGTAATGATTCACTCAAGTCACTTGGATGCTCTTGAGGATCACACTGTGCAATAACTCTTGAAATTTCATGGTGAAAATGACTTTAATTTCATTCCTTTTATCAAATTTCACCATAAATTCTTGGTACAAATGGTAGATCAAATTGATAGACTACCATCCACTTCCTTGCATTGATTACTTGGTAGAGTCTTCCATCATTTGGTAACCATAAGAAATTTAGCTACTCTTGACCTCGCTCGGTAGTGTTTGTGACCCAACCTTACATGGTAAGGAAAGTAACTTGGTAGTAACTGGTACCCTTTTACTTGGTGATCCCTTTGTATCTTGAATATATATATGGATCTTTTTTCCTTTCAACTAGAAATAATTTGGATGTCTTCTTTGGTAGCCTAGACCTAGTTCTCCTTTGAGAAGTTAGGTCGAAATTATGGAACCACCGAATTCTTGAGTGACTTGTTCATCATTGTTTGGACTTGCATTCTTAGTAGACTTTGAAACCCATTGCTATCTCATTTGTTTTTAGATTTTATTAGCCTTTGACTTCTTTTCATCTTCAATTCTATCATTATTCATATAGTTCTTGGAAATATGACCAAGTTCTATACAAATGAAAAATCTTTTAGCAGTATCTCTTTTCCTCAAATGATGCTTTACACAATTCATTCCAATATGTCCAAATTCTCCATGGTAATGACATTTTCATCAAGTTTTATAATCCTAACCAAATATGGATTTTACAATTTTTTATGGTAGATTTAATATCTTGTTTTTGTGTTTTGATGATTTGTTCCCATGCTTCTTACATTTGTGACATTTTCCTTCAAATCTTGGTTTCTCTTTGCATTCATTTTCTCTATGACCATGCTGATTGCAATTGGAACATTTTCCATTGAATTTTTCTTTACCATTGCTCCAAAATTTGTTTGATGTATGACCTATCTTACCATAGTATTTTCAAGTAGGTATTTGATTCTTTTGACCTCCTTCCTTGGATGATTCTCCTTCTTTTGTATATCCAATTCCTTCTTTTCCTTTCTATCTATAGAGATTTTTCTCATTCAACCAATTCATGTTTTCTTGGGATTTCATGATTCTTTCATTGATTTTCCTTTCAAAGTTTAGATCATTTTGTAATCTTTCATTCTCTAATCAAAAGTTTGTGATTTCTTCATTTTCATTGGTGAGTTGATTAATGAAGTCTGCTTGCTAGAGGATAGGTGCTAGATTTCATTGTTCTTTCCTTCTATCTCTTCTCTTATCTTTTTTTCCTCTTCCATAACTTCACATATTCTTATTGACTAAACTTATTGCTCTCTTTTTAGTTTTCTTACTTCTTCTTGTAGTGAACCATTCTTTTCTAGGAGTTCTTTCATTGCTTCATTGGCTTCATCTAGATTACTTGAATGAAGCTCTTCAATTCTTTCTTCAATGCAAAGATGATGATTCATTTGAATTGCAAGATATTTTCTTCTTTTCAAAGATTGAGAGAGTTTCTCTTTTTCTTTCTTGAGTTGGGCAATAGCCATTTCCAAATCTAGCTTCTCATTGTCAATAGCCTTGTCAAGTCTAAATATCTCCATGGCTTTTGATCTTTGCTCAAGTTATTAAACTTCTCTCTAAGAACCACAATGATCTAATACCAATTGTTGGAAATAATCTACTATTGGAAATATTCTTAAAGACTAAGTTACTAAGAGGGGAGGGGTGAATTAGTAACTTCTAAAACATATAAAACTTTAATCCAATTAACAATAAATCTAATATGAAAATTTTGAAGACATAAATTAACACTTTGACACAAAGATTTGGTGAACCAGAAACCTTCCAAATATAACGTAAAACTAGGGTAGGGATGATACCCATAAGCTTTAGTACTGCAGTATAAAATTGGTCTATTAAGGCTTATATTGATCACTTCTAATGATCCACCCTATTAGGGGAAATAAGGACTGCTAGGTCCACCTTGTTAAAGGATTTACAAACATACAATGAAGTATGCACTCGGTAAAGAGATATGCATAAGATAGTTAGGTCTACCTATTGACATATCAATCAAAGTTTTTTATTAGTGACACACACTTATTTAGACTATATATGGTTACTAAGCTTAGTGTATAGTTCATAGTGTTTTCCATGTAGTTCAGTTGTCACCGAGTTCTACAGTTTCTATCAAGTCCTTTGGACACATCCCAGTGGTTACTGAGAAAATTCAATTAATGTGAAGACCAATAGTGTAAACTATACATTTCAGTTGATGCCAAGTTTATCAGTGGTTACCAAGTAGCATAGTGTTCACCAAGTTCGTAGTGTATGTGATGAGAGTTCAATGTTCACCAAGTTTGTAGTGCTATCAAGAGACTCATTCTATATGATGAAGTTTCACAATGTCTACCAAGTCACTAGTGTAGACCAAGTTTAGGACTACTTAGAAGTGATCAATATTTACAAAACTTCTATGTCTACTAAGTGCATGATGATGCTGAGTATCAAAACCTCACTAAGTCATTCTTTAGAACCCAAATTTCTTCATGTAGACTAACTTTGTAACATTTGTGGTAGCTTGTATAATGGTTGGATTTATAATTTCTATAATTAGATTGATATATATGTAATGCATTATATCATATCCAATGCATGATGTATGGATGTATGTAATGTGTCAAAACATGAATGCAAATTACTTTAGAGAAAAGTAGGAGTGAATTATAAAGGCCATAACAACATAAGGAGCAATAGAGACATACCTATCACATAAAGGTGATTAGCACACAAAAGAATCTCATTCAACAAACTAAGTTGTAGATTAGAGATCATCTACTACTTCATCCTAATAGGTGAATCAATCAAATCCTTTCACAAGGTAGATCTACCAGTCTTTTGTAAATCTCTTTACTAAGTGCATACTTAATTGTATACTTGTAAATCCTTTCACAAGGTGGACCTAGCAGTCCTTATTGCTCCTAATAGGGTAGATCATTAGAAGTGGTCAATGTAAACTTTAATAGGCTAACTTTATACTAAAATACTAAAGTTGTGGGCACCATCCTCACCCCAGTTTTACTTTCTATTTGGAAGGTTTCTAGGTCACCAAATCTATGTGTCTTAGTGTTATGAATGCTTTCAGTTTCTTATGCATGTAATTAGATTAGAATTTATATTATGGATAAATGTTAATTAAATGGTTGGATTAAAGGTTGAAATTGTTCAAAGTTTTAGAAGTTACTGATTCCCCACTCCCCTCTCAATAAATTATCTTAGTCTTGAATATTTCCAACAATTGGTATCAGAGCATTTTGGTTCTCAAGGAGAAAGCTTAACAACTTGAGCAAAGATCAAGGCCATGGAGATATTCAGACTTGGAAAAGGCATTGACAATGAAAAGTTGGATTTAGAAATGGCCATTGCCCAACTAAAGAAAGAAAAGGAGTAACTCTCTCAATCCTTGAAAAGAATAAAATAACTTGCAATTCAAATGAATGACCAACTCTACATTGAAGAAAGAATTGAGGATTTTCATTCAAGCAATTTAGATGTAGCCAATGTAGCAATCAAAGAACTCTTAGAAAAGAATGATTCCCTACAAGAAGAAGTAAGAAAGCTAAGAAGAGAATAAGAAATTCAGTCAGTAAGGTTATGTGAAGTCTTGGAATAGAGAAACAAGATAAAAGAAGAGATAGATGGAAGGAACAATGAAATCCAAAACCAATCCCTTCAGCAAGTAGACCTTATTGATCAGCTTTCTAATGCAAATGAATAAATCATGAGCCTAAGATTTGAAAATGAAAGAATGAGGAATGATCTAAATTCTAAAAGGAAAATCAATGAAAGAATGAAAAATGATCTAAAATGTAAAAGACAAATCAATGAAAGACCGAGGAATGATCTAAACTCTAAGAAGAAAATCAATGAAAGAATGATGAAATCTCAAGTACACATGAATCAATTGAATGAGAAAAACCTCTATAAGAAAAAAGGAAAAGTAGGAATTGGATATATAGAAGAAGGAGAATCATCCAAGCATGGAACTCAAAAGAACCAAAGACCTACTTACAATCACTATGGTAAGATAGGTCATACATCAAAAAAGTGTTGGCGTAATGGAAAAGAAAAATTCAATGGAAAACGCTACAATTGAAATAAGCATAGTCATGGAGCTAACAAATGCAAAGAGAAACCAAGATTTGAAAGAAAATGTCACAAATGCAAGAAACATGGACACAAGTTGTTAGAATGCAAAACAAAGGTATTGAATCTAGCAGAGCAAATTGTGAAAGAAATATTTAGATGGGACTACAACATTTGGTGCAAATGTCATTATTGTGGAGAATTTGAACACATTGGTATGAATTGTGCTAAACATCATATAAGGAAAAGAGACACCACAAAAAGATATTTCATATGTATAGAACTTGGTCATCTTGCCAAGAACTGCATGAATACTAGTAGAATTGAAGATGAGAAGAAGGGAAAAGAAGATAACATCCAAAAGTAGATGAGATAACAATGGGTTCCTAAGTCTATCGAGGATACAATTCCAAGCAATGATGGTCAAGTCACTCAAGAATTGGGTGACTCTACCATTTCTAATTAAGTTCTCATAGGAGAACTAGAACTAGGCTATCAAAGATAACATTCAGATTAGTTCCATTTGAAAGGTGGCAAAGATCCAAATCTGTATTTATGATATAAAGGGATCATTGAGTAAGATTGGTATCAATTACTATCAAGTTACTTTTGTGCCAAGTGAGGTTAGGTCATAGACTCTACCGAGCAAGGTCAGGAGAAATAAAGATTCATATGGTTACCAAGTCATGAAGACTTTGCTAGGTGTTCAATGCCAAGTAGTAGATAATAGTCTGTCAACATATCTACTTTTGTACCAAGCATTAATGGAAAAATTTCAAAAAAAGGCATGGAATAAAAATCATTTCTTATGGTAACATTTCAAGTGTTATTGCAAAGAGTGATTTTCAATGCAATCAAAGCAACTTGAGAAAATTTCTAGAAAAAGTATTTTGAATTCTCTCAAACCCTACCAAGTGAAAATGGCATCTAGCAAAAACAAAGTTAAGCGAGGATCTGACATGTTGGTTTGTGGAGTTGAGTGGATGGTGATAGATTTCAAACTCACTCCTGTAGTTTCTTAAAACCTAGATCCATGTAGTACACAATCCAAAATTCCTCCCAAGGTACTTCTTATCAATGATATTCTCAGTCATTTCAAATGTGTTGTTCAAAAAATTGGTACACTGGAAATGGATGATGCCCTAGGTTAGTTATTTATGAATGGAGTCCTAAAACTTGAGCATCAACATTTGGAAACCAAATGATTGACACGCATCCCTCACATGCCTTGAGAATTTAAAATCAAATGGATTAGGTTTTTCCTCAACTGTGTGCATAATGGGTAGCTATTGCTACAACAACTAATTCCAATAACAAAGAAGATGATTCATCAAATCACTAGCCTCCCTATGCTAGCCAAAGCCAAAATGACAAAAACCCTAGGTTGGGTAGAACTAAAAAAGAAAACCCTAGCTAAATGGGATGGTAGAGGAATGAATATTAGTAGTGTCACTAATTAAGAACTAAAGTTT
The DNA here is from genome assembly GCA_028749045.1 of Cupressus sempervirens. Lineage (NCBI taxonomy): Eukaryota > Viridiplantae > Streptophyta > Pinopsida > Cupressales > Cupressaceae > Cupressus > Cupressus sempervirens. The sequence goes on along the minus strand of CM053787.1, from coordinate 784,615,556 downwards.
GGTATTCACATCAGTGCACAAAAGATATATAGTTCAAGAAGACTGAAGAGTGTGTAATGTGAATCTGTGGACTTAGCTTACAAGGTGTCAAGAACAATTTATCATACAACCTTGCCAAACTATTGCTGAGATAGTTCAACAAGAACATGGAAAGTATAAGAACTTCAAAGAACAATCCATGTAAGTTTGATTTCTTGTTGACTTGCCTATTATTTTATGTACATAAATTCTTTCCTTCTAAAGGCACTTTAGTATGGAGAAAACATGTGCTTGTGCTCTATCAAATCAATGAGTATATTGCGGAGATGGGTGAGAACTACAATAGTATTATGGACAATTATTTTGATGTATTTAAGGAGAAAATGAACAATAGGTTCAAAATCCCCAAGAAGCTAGTTGAGGACTACAAAGATGATATATGTTTCATGGTAGATAGTGACAAGTTATATATTTAGGTAGCTAAGCATATAATAGTGTGGGTAAAACCTCTTGGCTATGAGGTCAATATTGATGAAGAAAAGGATATCATTGAAGCTCTTATTAATGAACCAATTGATACTAAGGCTTCATACTTTGGAATTTATGATGAAGTGAAGGCTAGGATTGAACTTTAAATAAAGCTCCCTTAGGCAGTCAACAAAGGGAAGAGAAGGATTACAAAATAAAAATCAAGTTCACCCCTTTTGTTAACTGAGGGAAAAGGTGAGGATGAGTCTGAGGAAGAAGAACCTCTAAAGAAGATAGGCAAGGTGATCATCACCAAGCCAACAAAACCATCCAATGTAGTATTCACTAGGAGGTCAAGAAAGAAAGCTGAAAAGGAAGGAGGGGACATCATATTTAGAAAACCTCCACCCACCTTCCAGGATAGGTTAAAGTAATTGGAAGAAGAAGCAAGCATAAAAAAATTTAAATCATTAAAATATGAGACTAGGACAGTAGAGAAGCATGAGCAAGTTGAAGACCTAGTGTTGAATAAAATGGGTAAATGGAAATACTCACCAGATCAGCTGTCTTCTCAAGTTCCTAGTGAATTATTAGAAAAGATAAAGCCAAGATGGGATTTTGATGTGCAAAATTTCAAGGATATATATGGAAAAACCCTGAGGCAGTTGTTACTGAACATATTAGATGCTAAGTTGAAAGAGTCATTCAAGAAAATTGAAGAAAAAATTACTCTAAAGTTCAATACTTGTCTAGTTTTGATCAAGGACATTAAGCATGTTGTTAGGAATTCGATAAACACTTGGAAGAATATACATTTGTTACATAAACCAAGTTATTTTCCAATCAATGTCACTGATGATGATAAAGAAAAAGAAAAGGAGAAAGATGAAGAAAAGAATGTTGAAGAAGTAACTCACTTTGACAATGAAGAATATGAAGAGGATTAAGAACAAGAGGTTGTTGAGGAAGAAAAGCAAGATGATGAGACTGACCAAGTCAAGATAGCTACAACAATCATTACTTCACTTCCTCACTCTCTAAGAAAGCTCGTGTCAATATCAAGTGTGGAGACAACATTAGAAATTTTGATTGTGACCACTAGTGATATATCAAATGTCTAATCACTTCTTTTTCCCACTCAACTTAGCACATCACTAATAAAATTGACTTCCACTTCATCGATTGAGCTACAGATTCTTCCTTCATCTATTGAGTTGCATACTTCAATTTTGACTTCTCCAATTTTGTCTTCTTCAGCTATAAGTACACCAATTTTGATTTCTTCAATTTTGAGCACACCAATTTTGGGTTCCTTAGGCATTTTTGTAAGTATTCCTTCAGTCAGTACAATGTTAGTTTTTACTGCAAGCCCTAGCATCTCTACTATTGTTTCTATTATGGATAAAAAAGTAATAAGTGCAAGGACAATTGAGCCCAAGGTTCAATCAAGCACAAATTTTTTGGGAAAAGAAAAGGAGATAGAGGAATATATTGATTTAGATTAGGAAATAGTAATCCCCAATTGGGATATTTACAAGCTTACTCCAGACCAAATGTAGGGATTTGGTGAACTCCTCCAAAAGAAGGTTAAATAGCAAGGCTAAGGGAGGAGAGAGATAAAGAGTATAAGCTAATTGAAGATACTAAAAATATTTTGGTAGAGGCTATAGGAATTGTGATTGATTCTTCTCAACCTATTTTGTATCAGCTAGTAGAAGTAGTCTAGAAATTCAATGAAGGCACTGATGGACAAGATAAGCTAGTGGAGAAGGCTGAAAAGAAGTAGACCTCTCTACAATTTTGGGGAATTTAGAAACATCATGTTCAAATGTGCCATCACTTTTTTTTAAGCTATGTGATGTATCTAGTTTTACAAAGGAAATAAAGGACAAATTGTCCAAAATAGATGAACATCTAAAGGCTAGTGCTCAGTAGCTACAACTTGACCCTAGTTCAAGCTCTGCACACTTCAAGAAAATAAGTTTCTTGTTAGAAATGCAAGAAGAAATTCCAAAGGAAGAAGCGAGGATAATATCTACATTGGTTGACATACAAAACATGATCCTTCCCAATATGGATGCACCGCAAAAACATATTGCATATTCAAAAACTCTAATCCATGACAATAACTTCTCTATTGTGGACCACATGAGAGAATTATTAGTAGAAGTAAAAATTACACTTCATTTATGTAAGGTCTTTCAAGAAAATTGGGATAAAACTTTGGCAATAATTCTTAATGTTCATTCTAAATTTTTGTCTCATTTTGGTGTTTCTATGTAAATAAATAGAATAAAGCTTTGGAATTACTATAAAAAAGGGGGAGAAAAGTTATATTGGAGAAAGTCATATGTTATGGGGGAGTAAGACATGTATATAGAGAGACACGTAGTATGAGGAGAAATACACTATGGGGGAGAACTTGAAATAAGCAAGACATGTTGTATATAGAAGGAGGATGTATAATATACTGTATATACCTTACAAAATCAATTTTGAAAAATCCCAAAAATAATATACTCTACCGAGCTAGTATCACATGGTGTTGGATATAAGGTATTCAATTTTGGATGATAAGTGTTTTTTTCATGAACGCCAAAGGGGGAGATTGTTGACATATCCATCAAAGTTTTTTTTTAGTGACACACACTTATTCAGATTGTATATGGTTAGCAAGCTCAATGTATAGTTCACAATGTTTGCCATGTATTTTAGGTTTCACCGAGTTCTACAATTGCTACAAGGTCCTTTGGATACATCCTAGTGGTTACCAAGCATTTTTAGTTAATGTGAAGACCAGTAGTGTAAACATTTCATTTCAATTGATGCTGAGTTTATCAGTGGTTATCGAGCAATGTAGTGTTGACTAAGTTCGCAGTGTATGTCATAAGAGTCTAGTGTTAACCAAGCTTTCCAATGTTAACCAGTAGACTTAGTTTATACTAAGCTCGAGGTTAGAATTTTTTTTGAGTCATACAGTGAAAATCAAGAGACTCAATTTATATGACAAAGTTTCACAATGTCGACTGAGTCACCAGTGAAGATCAAGTTCAGGACTACTTAGAATTGATCAGTATGGACCAAGCTTCTATGTCTACCAAGTGCATGATGATGTTGAGTATTGATAGTGGATGTCAAGTATCAAAACCTCACCAAGTTAGTCTTTAGAACCTAAATGTCTTCATGTGAGTTGACTTTGTACCATTTGTGGTAACATGTATAATGGTCGACTTTGTAATTTGTATAAGTGGATTGATATATATGTAATGCATTATATCATATCCAATGCCTGATGTATGGATGTATGTAATGTGTGGAAATGTGAATGTGAATTACATCAAAGAAAAGGAGTGAATTGTAAAGGCTATAATAGCATAAGGAGTAGTAGAGACATATCTATCACAGAAAGGTGATCAACACACAAAGGAATCTCATTCAACAAACTAAGTTGCAGATCAAAGATCATCTACTACTTCATCCTAATACATAGATTAGTCAAATCCTTTCACAAGGTAGACCAAACAATCTTTTGTAAATATATTTATTGAGTGCATACTTAATTGTATGTTTGCAAATCCTTCCACAAGGTGGACCTAGTAGTCCTTATTGCTCCTAATAGGACAGATCATCAGAAGTGGTCAATGTAAGCTTTAAAAGGGTAACTTTATACTATAGTACTAAATTTGTAAGCATCATTCCCACCCTAGTTTTACTTTTTATTTGGAAGGTTTGTAGGTCACAAAATCTTTGTGTCTCAGTGTTATGAATGCTTTCAATTTCTTATGCATGCAATTAGATCAAGATTTTATAGTATGGATAAATGATAATTAAATGGTTTGATTAAAGGTTGAAATTCTTGAAAGTTTTAGAGGTTACTGATTCACCCCTCCCCTCTCAATAACTTAGCTTAGTCTTGAATATTTCCAATGATTTGTATCAGAGCTTTTTGGTTCTCAAGGAAAAAGTTTAATAGCTTGAGAAAAGATCAAGGCCATGGAGATATTTAGAATTGAAAAAGCCATTGACAATGAAAAGCTAGATTTAGAAATGGCCATTGCCCAACTAAAGAAAGAAAAGAAGCAACTCTCTCAATCCTTGAAAAGAAGAAAAGAAGTTGCAATTCAAATGAATGACCAACTCTACATTGAAGAAAGAATTGAAGACCTTCATTCAAGTAATTTAGATGAAGCAATCAAAGAACTCCTAGAAAAGAATGGTTTCTTGCAAGAAAAAGTAAGAAAGTTAAGAAGAGAACAAGAAATTCAGTCAATAAGATTATGTGAAGTCTTGGAATAGATAAATAACATAAAAGAAGAGATGGATGAAAGGAACAATGAAATCTAAAACCAATCCCTTCAACAAGTAGACCTTATTGATCAACTCTCCAATGAAAATGAAGAAATCATGACCCTAAGATTTGAAAATGAAAGAATGAGGAATGATATAAATTCTGAAAGGTAAATCAATGAAAGAATGAAAAATGATTTGAAATATAAAAGAAAAATCAATGAAATATTGAGGAATGATTTAAACTCTGAGAAGCAAATCAATGAAATAATGATGAAATCTCAAGCAGACATGAATCAAATGAATGCAAAAAATCTCTATAAACAAAAAGGAAAATTAGGAATTGGATATACAGAAGAAGGAGAATCATCCAAGCAAGGAGCTCAAAACAACCAAAGACCTACTTGCAATCATTGTGGTATGATAGGTCATACATCAAACAAGTTTTGGAGTAATGGAAAAGTAAAATTCAATGGAAAATGCTACAATTGCAATCATCATGGTCATAGTGCTAATGAATGCAAAGAGAAACCAAGATTTGAAGGCAAATGTCACAAATGCAAGAAACATGGAATGAGCTATCTTGGGTGGAATTCTCCATAGTAGGATATAAGGATAAACTATTGAGTGATGTTTTTCCTATGGATCCTTGTCATCTTTTACTAGGTAGGCCTTGGAAATTTGATAGGAAATTTTTATATGATGGTAGATAAAATTCCATAACTTTTAAGAAGTGAGGAAAGACCTTCAAAATTTAGTCCTTGTTGGAAGGAGATGAAACAAAAGCCAAAGTGCCTAGTGTGATGTTTTGTAGTGGGAAAGATCTTTTTAAAGACCTCAAGGATGAGGAATGTCAAATTTTTCAGTAGTGGTGAATTTTGAAGCAAAATAAAATGAAGCCAAGGAGCCCTTACCAATTGAAGTCCAAACTTTACTTGAAAAGTACAAGGACATAGTGAGTGATGGTACTCTAGCTACTCTACCTCCTAGGAGAGTTATTAGTCATCAAATAAAATTTTTTCTAGGTGCTTCTTTATCCAATAAAGAAACATACAAAATCACTCCAGATCAAAACTTAGAAGTGGTAAGATAAGTCCAAGAATTGATGGATCAAGGATTGATACAAAAGAGCATAAGCCCATGAGTAGTTCCTATTATGTTGGCATCTAAGAAAGGGGTAAAATGAAGATTATGTAAGGACTCAAGATCCATCAATAGGATTACAATCAGGTGTAGGTTTCCCATACCTAGGATTCAAGACCTTGTGGATTTTCTTGGAGGGGCTAAATACTTCACTAAGTTGGACTTGAAGAGTGGTTATCTCAAAATAAGGAAAAAGGAGGGAGATGAATGGAAAACAACATTTAAGACTATTGATTGTCTTTATGAATTTCTTATGATGCCATTTGGTCTTTTCAATGCTCTTAGCACATTCATGAGGCTCGTGAATAAAGTACTTAAGAACTTCAGAAGCAGATTTGTAGTTGTATATCTAGATGATATACTTATCTTTTGCAAGACTATAAAAGAGCATATCAAGCATGTTGAAGTAGTTTTGGAGAGGCTTCATTAGGAGAAGCTAGCCATAAATCTTAAGAAGTATTACTTCTTCAAGGAGGAAATTGTGTACCTAGGCTTTGTGGTGTCTTAAGGCACATTAAAGACGGACAAGGAGAAGGTTTCTTCTATACTAGATTAGCCAACATCTACCGCATCTACTAAGGTAAGAAGATTCCATGGCTTGTCTCAATTCTATAGGAAGTTCATTGGGAATTTTAATGGGATTTCTATACCTTTGTTGGATACTATAAAGGGTAGAGTCAAGTCTAATTTTAAGTGGACCTTAGAAGCTGAAAAGTCATTTGAAATGTTGAAGAAACAAGTAGCTACTGAACCTATCCTACAATTGCCTAGTTTTGAGAAATTGTTCACCTTAGAATGTGATGCAAGTGGCTTAGCAATGGGTGGGGTTTTGAGTCAAGAAGGTAGACTAGTGGCTTTTTATAGTGAGAAATTGAATGAGTCCAAGAAGAAGTATTCATCCTATGAATTATATCTCTATTCCTTAGTTAAGTGTCTTAGGAAACAGAGACATTGTTTTTGGCCCAAAGAATTTATTTTCTTTATAAATAATCAAGCTCTTAGCTACATCAACACTCAAGAGAAGCTAAGAAGAAAACACTTGAAGTGGATGGAGTATTTTCAGGCCTTTATCTTCACAATCAAACATAAGAAGGGACATTTCAACAAGGTGGTAGATGCACTAAGTAGAAGGATCATGATAGTCAGAGAGATTCAACTCCAAAGCATTGGAATAGAGATTTTTTAGAATCTTTACAAGGAATACAAGGACTTTGCTAAAGCCTAAAAGGTATGCATGAATTTCAAGAATCACTTTCATAGAAATTTTTAAAAATATACCTTATAAAATGGGTTTTTATTCAAGGATAACTAGTTGTGTGTACCAAGAGGTTCCATAAGAGAGAACCTAATACATGAGAAGAATAATGGCAGCATAAGTGGTCATTTTGGTATAAAAAAAAACATAGAAATAGTATTGGACAAATTTAGCAAGGGATGTAATCAATTATGTAGAGCAATGCATGGTGTGCATGAAAGCCAAAGGAGGAATGAGAAAGGAAAGTCTATATCAGCCTCTACCAATTCCAAATAGTCCATAAAATTGTGTATGTATTTTGTTGTAGGTTTATCAAAAATGAACCAAGGGTATGATAAAATTTATGTTGTTGTTGATAGATTTAGAAAAATGGGGTATTTTATTCCATGTAAGAAACTAATGATGCTGGTTAAATTTATGAGCCATTTTTAGAAAACCTAGTGGAAAAAGCTTGGTACAAACATGTCATTTGGTTCAACTTACCATCCCAAAATTGATGGTCAAATTACCACTGGAAATATTCCTTTTCAAATAGTTTATGGAATACATCCAAAGGGTGTATGTGAATTGAGATATGTTGGTGATATGGATCAGAGAAGTGGTCAAGCGAAAGATTTTGTTCAAACCATGAAAGAGATTCAAGATAAAGTCAAGAAGACCATCCAAGATAAAACTCAAAAACTCAAGGCCAAAGTGGATGAAAAGAGGAAAAATATTTAATTTGTTGTTGGGGACTATGTAATGGTCCATTTGAACAAAGCAAGGCTTCAAAAATGTGTTCCTACCAAGCTACAGATGAAGAGGGTACGCCCATGCAAAATTTTAGCTAAGTATGGAGAAAATGCCTACAAGGTAGACTTACCATCAAATCTATGCATCTCCCCTATTTTTAATATCCAAGACTTGGTGGAATTTAAAGGTGCATTACCTCAAGTTGAATAAGATGTTCAAGATGACCTTGAAACCACTATAACACCTAGCATCAACAAGTTGGAAGCAGAGAAAGTGTTAGACTCAAGGGTGAAGAAGTCTACAAGGAAAAAGGTGTATATGAAGAATATGATCCAATGGAAGGGAAAGAAAATTTTAGAGACTACTTTCATTGCTGAGAAAGAGTTCAAGAAAGTTGGAGTACCCTTAGACATGTTTCCATTGGGTGAGACTTAGTTTTTTCTATGTGGGGGTGTATGGTGCAGGAGCACGTAGGTAGGCTAATGGTAGACCTAGGGTTTCTTGATGTTTTTAGTTTTTAATTATTCTAGCTAAATTTCTAGATTAATAAGGGGACCAACTTGGTCCTAAGGTGAGGTTAGATAGGTTAGAGGAGGCCCACAATGCACTATTGCTCCTGATTGCTCAAAAAGTACTCATTTGGCTCAATAAGGCATTTTGGATTTTGAGGGCCAAATAGGGAAATAAAGTGTTCTATTTTCCTTATTATGTGTTTTAGATCCATATTAGGCATTTTTGAAGTTTTGGCAGAAAATAGAGCAAGTTTGAGGAGACAATTTGTAAAATTCCAAAAATTGTTCGTTTCTTGCAAAGTTGTCATTGGCAACTTTTGTAACATTTCATAAAAAGGAGCAATTTATTCATGGGAGTTCTTCAACCACCTTAGTTATTTGAAAACATAAATACCAAGTCTATTTAAGATAAAATCCAACTTTTTCTAAGGGTTGGAGAAACTAGAATTGGTAGTGTACGGATCGTGTTCAACATTCTTAATAAAAAAGTTTTCTTGTTTTTTGTGCTCTATGCTTTATATGGATTAAATGTAGTAGGTTTTGTATTGGAAGTAGAAGTGGGTTTTTATTCTTAGTACTTTAAGTAGTTTATTTGTCATTTTTTATGCTGTTGGTTGTTTGAATAAATTATTTTGTGAATCACTGGCTTGTTGTTCTGAAAAAAGTAGTATGTGGAAAATGGAGTGCCAAGGTCACTTCCCACCGTATGCTTGGTACAACCCCTTGGGATTTGGACCTAGACTCCTTCTAAATTATTTATAGAGAAGGAGAGCCCATGGGTATCACACAAATTATTTATAATGTGATTCCATAGGAAAGCTAACCATGTTTGGTTAGGGATCATAGGTTCGAAGAAGAGCATTTAGAGGGGATTGAGAGTCAAAAGGCATCAATCTAGGTACATGGGGAGTATGAGGAAGGTATAGAATAAATCCAATCTAAAGGAGAAGTCTTGATAAGGATTTTTAAATGGTTTTTATCCCAAACAACACCAAAACCCTTGAAACCCTCAATTTAAGCCTAAAAATATGCTTATGTTGTATAGACAAGTTGGGGCTTAAGAATTCCAAAATAATTAAGTACTCTGAGAAGAGTATCCATAAAGGTGATTTTTTTTGGTTCTTGTTAAGAATTTTTTCAAAATATCTTAGTTTTAGTGCATTTGGAGGGCTAATTGTTGTAGCCTTTTTCCAAATAAATGAGTACAAATTGACCTGTGGATTGCAACTCAAATAGGGTTTTGTACTTTTTTTGGGTCTGGTATGCTGGTGAATGACCTAAGGTATTCCTAGATATTCATTTCATCATGTCAAAGATTGAATCAAAATTGAGGTTTTTTGTGTGTTTGTGGAAGTTATGAGAAATCTTGTACTAACCTATTGATGTGCACCAGTTGAAGAATTGAGATCTCTTTGATAGAATCCTTATAAGTATAGGGTGTGAAAGAAACCCTATTTGATTAGGTGGAAGACCTAAGAAGATCCTAGAGATCTTAAGGTTTGTGAGCATGACTAGTGGTCACATCAAAGAGGCTATTCATATGTTTTATGAGACTAAAAATGACTTGAATAATGACATTAAAGTTTTGAAACAAAGAGAAGAACCAAGATTTGAACCTAGAGTAGAAGTAAGAGTTGAGACAATGAAACAAAATAAGAATTTGAAAAAGAATCACCTTGTCGATTAGATTATTTGAAGCAAAGAAATAGAGTAAATGAATAATTATGTTTGATTTCTCAACTTGAACCTATAAGTATAGATGAGGTTTACAAGGATGGCCATTAGATTCAAGAAATGAAGAAAGAAATAGATCAAATTTTGAAGAATGAGATATGGAAATTAGTCCTTAGACCTAAGGATAAAAACGTTATGGCAACTAAGTGGGTTTTCAGAAATAAGATGGATGAATAAGGAGAGGTTGTGAGAAACAAAGCTATACTAGTATGCAATGGATATTCACAACAAGAAGGTAGAGACTATGATGAGACATTTGCACCTATTGCTAGAATTAAAGAAGTGAGAATGTTCTTAGCTTATGCAAGAAATAAAAAGTTCAAAGTGTATTAGATGGATGTGAAGTCAACATTTCTCAATGGAGAACTTGAAGAAGAAGTCTACATTGAAAATCCTAAATGTTTTCCTTTGATAAAAAGAGATATGGTATGTAAATTGAAGAAATCATTGTATGGATTAAAGTGAGCACCTAGAACCTGGTATATGAGATTAAACAAATATCTGGAAAAATTGGGATTTGCTAAAGGTACTCCAAATGGTAATTTGTATTTAAAAGAAATTGAGAATGGTCTATTGATTATTTTGATACTTATGGATGATATAATCTTTGGACGTGATGATGAAGAAAGTGAAATTTTTGCTGATGAAATGAAATATTTCTTGGGTTTGCAAATTTTGCAAAACAATGAAAGTATTTTCATTTCTCAAACTAAGTATTCGAAAGAACTATTGAAGATATTTGGCATGGAGAGTTGTAATAATGTTGGTACACCTATGATAATTGGTCCCAAGTTAACTAGAAAAGATGAGACACTTACTATTGACAAGAAGAAGTACAGATCCATGATTGGAGTTTTGTAATATCTAACTCACACAAGACCAAATATAGAACGTGTAGTTGGTATAGTAGAATGATTTCAAGTTTATCCTAAGGAATCATGTTATGTAAAACTAAAAAGAATTTTTAGATATTTGAAAGGTACACTTGATTTAGGACTATATTATGAAATATCAAATGACTTTAGTCTATACACTTATACATGTTGATTTGGAAGGTAGTATAGATGACAAAAAGAGTACAAGTGTTAGGCATTTTTCCTTGGAGAAAGATTGGTTTATTGGCTAAGTAAGAAACAAGAATGTATTTCATAAAGTATAACTCAAACAAAGTATGTAGCAACAACACACAATTGTAATTAGATCATGTGGATAAAACAAATTCTAAAGGATATTAGGATAGAGTTTCCAAAATAGGTTATCATACATTGTGATAGCACAAGTAGAGTAAGTATGTCTAATAATCATGTGCAACATTTTAAGACAAAAAAATATATATTAAGTATCATGTTTTGAGAGAGAAGGTTGAAGTGAAAGAGATCAAACTGGGACATGTAAATATGAAGGAGTAGATTATAGATATATTTATAAAGGATGTGCCTAAGGATCCATTTGATTATTTGTGAGGCATTCTTGGGTTATGCCCCTATCTACTTTAAAGTAGATGATGTGGAGATTACATCGATCTAGTGGTAGAAAGCACTATTATTTATCTATACTGAATTTTTATGCTTCCTCTATCAAGGAGTATCTGTGTTTGAGCTGAGTCATAAAGGACTCTTAGTAGTTGGTATTGAACAAAGTCTTTAGACACTTGAGTTTGTTGAATATATTGAGTAGCAGATTGACAAAATGATACCTTTTTCATTGATATGAATGTAGGAGAAGTGAGTGCATGTAAAACATATCCTATAAATGGGGGAGAAGTGAGTGTATTAAAAATATCTCCTATGAATGGGGGAGAAGTGACTGCATGTGAGAAACTATCCTAGGAATGGGGGATATTTATGAAGAAAATATTGATATTAATAAAGGAGAGAGAGATATGTCAATAGGGGAGAAACAACATGGATGAAGAGTTGTTCTTGAGAATTTTAGATTTGATTGATGAAGAGAATTTGAAAATATAAGAGCAACAAAAACAATAGAGTAGTATAAATTGGTTGACTTAGATGTTTTTATATATGTTGCCATCAATGAAAAAGGGTTAATTTGTTAGCATGAACTCTAATGATATGCTAATAATATTCCTATGGGGGAGTATCCTATCATTGCTAGAGAATTGAAGAGATTGATAGAATGATTGTGTGTTGCATTGATGATTGTGTTTTTCATTGATGTCAATATAGTATGATGATTGGTAGAGTAGTGAACATAGATCAAGGTCATATGAATGGAGGATTGAAGATGTAGTCAAGCGCAGTTGGGGACATGTTCTATAGTATTTCTAAATTCAATGGCTAAGTGTGCATGGATAAAGTCAAAGACCAGTGAGATTTATTCAATATTTACAAAAGACAGTTTGCAAACAGAGTTCCTAAGAAGCATTTTCTAGTATTCAAATTATAACTCCTAATAGGGATAAAATTTGGATGAGTGAAGAGAGATAGTGCAAGAAGGCATGCTAGTAGGTGCACAAAGTCATAGGTCACACATGTGAGAATTTTTAATTATCATGAGCTAACAATATTATGTAATTCAATGAAAAGATGTAATATAGTGTGTTATCTTAATGAGGTACTATAGTAGTTATTTGAGAAAGCCTCAAGATGACTCAATAAATTATTTTGATGACATAGTATAAAGGAAAGGTATTTTCCTTATGATGAAGTGTCTAGTATATGTAAGAAATATGATCAAGTTTTTTTGTGAATATAAAGCATAATGGGAGTAAGTGATCATAACCTGATTATTCTAATGTGAGTTTGTAAATTTGGTTTTGAAATCTAAGAACTATTTGGTGAAAAAGAGGCATGGTAAGAAGATAACACAAGTGTTGAGTTACTCAAATTAGTTGCATTTCTATTATTATGAAAGAAATGATATGAGGCCAGTTGGATAGTGAGTTTTATGGTTTTTCCCTTGAAGTTGTTTAGATAGTGATTCATTTTTCCTTCTACAACTCCTAACAGTATTAGAATCTCCTTAGAGGGATTCAGAGTCTCCTAACACAAACTGATATATATTGAATGCATTTCATTGAATCCTAAGTGAGTCCATCCTCTTACAAGGAACTTATATATTAGTACATCATTTTGTGGGTGCCATCCCCACCAGGGTGTTCCCTCTCATCAAGGGTTTCCCTAGTTAACATATCTAGTGTTATTGTGTTCATGTATCTTCTTATGGTTGTTGTTTATATTGATCACATGTTTTAGGTTTAATAGGGTTGATAAAAATAATATTAATCTAATAGTTGATTCACCCCCACCCCCCACTCAATTATCTTGGTGGACTTTACTTTGTAATAGATTCCTCTAAATGGGTGGATTAAAAAAAATATTGATGGGTCTACAAAAGCCAATCCATGTAAACTTGGGCATGGTGGAGTTATAAAAGATTATTATGCTAGATTTGTCGATTCTAATGTAGTTCCCCTATGTATTACTTCTATCCATATAGATGAGGCATTTGGTGCTCTCTATTTGGTTAGAATGGTAGTGAAAGATATATATGGGAACCTCTAGCTAGAAGGAGACTCTCTTAATATAAGTAGTGTATTAAATAATAAAAATAAAATTACCTAGTCTATTGAGTTGATTATCTCATAAATTAAGAATCTCCTCAAAAAATTTATCAAAGTTCATATCTCTGATACTTACAAGGAAACTAATAGGGTGATAGAATGGATTTCTAATGTGGCAGTTAGCTTAGGTATGCAGATGACATGGGAGGATGACATAAGCACTTGATTAGAGCTAAAAGAGTAGATAAATTATGATATGACTAATGCATTGGTTGGGAGGATTTGTTAATAATTTCCTTTTAAATTACAAGTGCTTAGGTAATAATGAAGGGGAATTTCAAGTTTTGAGTTTGTGCCTTTTCATTATTATCATCTTTATTCCACACATATTATGGGTATTTTTGAAGGTACTTTTGGGTCTAAAAATGTTATTATCTTTCCTCAACAACATTACCTCTGGAATTCTCATTTCTCTACTAAATACTACTTCAAACCAATCTTCTATGATGAGGGGTCAGTCGAGGAAGAAAGAGCCACAAAATTGTAACTTCTAGAAGATGAAAGGTAAAAGCACAAACTTGTGTCGCCTTTTATGAAGTAACAAGATATTAGAATGTAATAGTTCAACAAATTAATGACAAAAAAATTCCATTTGTGTTTAGAATTTGAAGATGAATTAAACTAATGAAATGTGTAGATTTGGATGAATTTTATGCCTATAATTTTTATAAATTTTTTGAGTAAAGATTTATTCATTTTCATTTATTTTGAAGTCCCTTTTTTAACTATAAAAAATATAGGATGTAGTTCCTGTCAAACAAATATATGCAAATAAATTTTTTTATTCTGATTTGAAAATATCTTATAGTTAACATGCATGGCTAGGAAACAAAAAATGAAATAATTACTTTTGATGTATATTTTCTTTTTTATAAGTATTCAAGCTTGACCTTATCAGAATCCAATAGTTTTTTCCTCTTATCAAAACTTCCCTATCAAATATACACCTTCTTGAAAAGACGTTACATTTTCATGAAGAGGACTCTCTCCTCTAGAGATAAATTTTATTTTTTAATTTTTTAGATATGATTTAATATTTTTTTCCTTTTTTGAGGGAGCATCTTCTGAAATGTTGAACTATTGACTTATAATATTTTGAAATTATAACATATTATAGCTAATCAAAACACTCAAAAATTTACCTAGAGTAGATTAAAGATATCTAGCATGAAGTTTTATCTTCTATAAGGGAATATTTTATTCTAGATGATCATTCTAAAAGTTTCAACAATTATCATTTTTTTTTTCAATAACCATTTTCACTATAAGGTTAGGATTTCATTTCCCTCCTATCTGATGAATTTCCTTTTTAAGGATCTTTGGCCTCATCATAAAAAAGAAATACAACCAATTATTCATGAAGGACTAATTCTAATAATTGCAAAATATTGCGGCGATATTTCTCTAGGGGCTTTGATTTCCTCTTAGAAGAACAAATGAATGTCTATTAAGGAAACTGATGCAAATAATTTTGTGAGGAAGGGAAAGGTGGCTTATG
The DNA here is from genome assembly GCA_028749045.1 of Cupressus sempervirens. NCBI lineage: Eukaryota > Viridiplantae > Streptophyta > Pinopsida > Cupressales > Cupressaceae > Cupressus > Cupressus sempervirens. The sequence continues at coordinate 784,600,365 of CM053787.1, read as the reverse complement.
AAGAGGGTACAAAATGAGAGTTGAGGCTCATGGTATGGAGACATAGTCTTAAAATTAATTGGTAGCCAAGGGTGAGGAGATGAAGGTTAAAACTATGAAGTCTTTTGCAAAGAAAGGGAAGTTGACCCCTAGTACTAGAAAGAAGAAGTCCAAAGATTGATAAATTGAGACCAATTAAGGATAGGTAGGGGAGGAGGAAACAAAGGAATCTATGGGAGACCAGGGTCAAGAGAATCTAACTGATATTGGATGTTGTAGTTCTAATAATGAGGGTTAATGTGGTAGCCATAGTGATACCTCTGCTAAAACTATGAACAAAATAGGTGAGGAATTGAAGATGGCTTCTAATAACAAGTACAATAGCACTAAGACTCTCAAACATGAGGAGAATAAAATGAAAGTGAATGATGAGAAAAGTGAAAAGGAGACTAAAAGCCAGGGTAAGAAAGATAAGCATAGAATTGGAAGTATTAACAAAGGTGAGGAGGAAGTGACAAAATGTAACAAATAGGACATTGTGAAGTAAAATTTCATGAAGAGGGGTTCAAGGAAGGACACAATACTATCTAGAAATGGGAAAGATAATAAGGAGGAGGGGTTAGATGATTTGTAGGAATGTGAATTGGATAATAACAAGGTGAACTTTCCTAATGTGGACTAGAATTTTGGTGAGTAGGAGGGAGGCTTTGATGCTATGAAGGAAAAGGATTTTGTTGAGGGTCCAAAAGATACAAGGATTGAAGAAATTAATACTAAGCATGGTAAGGAACATGAAAACTATTTCATTGATGAAATTGATGATATTGTTGAGGAGGAAGAGATGCCAATCTGAAATTTCTTCACAAAGCTAAAATTTGGGTTGATATCTCCCTCATGGTTGACACTATTAGAGAAAAAGGATAATTTAATTTAATTTATTAAATTACCTTTTCTCCCTTCTTAAGATTTCACTTTATGCATTTTTTTAGCTTTCTCTATTTAATTATCACTTTGTAATTATTAAATATCTTTCACCTTTAGGTTACCCTTTGTAACTTATTAGGTTACTCTTTATGGGTTTCAAGCTCCTTTTATAAGCATTGATCTCTTTGTAATAATTATCTCTTCAATCTCTTCTTCATCTAAATATACAATTTGCATGTTTTTTAGATCAAACACTTGCTTCTTCTTGTCTTTTTCTTATCTATGATAGGTTTTCTACATGTAGGTATTCTAGGGCTTCGTTGATTTAATTTGCATATTTGCTTAAATCCTACATAGTATCAAAGTCAGATTTGTTGTAGCTTGTTTGATATTTAGAGAAAAAGGGAGAACAAGGGTTTGATAGATTAGATCTAGATTTTTTTGAGTATTTCCTAAGAAAATAGTAGGGTCACTAATTTTTAGAGTAGTTTGAGGCCAAACAAACTTCATGGATTGATCCAAAAGGCATCAAAACCCTCGTTTCCATATAAAGTTTATCTATTTTGGATAACATTGATCCAAGAGCCAAATTTTTTTGCCTAGCAGGGTCATACGACCTCTACATGCATTCTAAGGTGGAGAAATTTTAAAAATTGTAAAAAAACTAATTTTAGTTGTCGTGGTTTAGGAAAACTAGCTTGTGGTCACCAAAACTGCTAGCAGGCTCAACAATCACTAGTAGTCCTGTTGACCACCGCATTCTCAACACCGCTAGCCAATAGCAAGCCTCCTTCCAACTGTCATAGTGCCACCTCTGCTAACTACAACCACCAATCAGCTACCTCTAGCCTACTTGTCTCTCTAGTAGGTACCTCTGCACATGTGGCATCATGGGAACCTGCCATGTGATAGTTGTGCCATGTCGACATCTGCTACGTGTTAGGTGTCACATCACCATTTTGGGGCTACACTACCATGTTGATGCCACATGGTAGTCTTTTTTTGCTGCAATGGCCCCATGACCATCAAATTTAGGTCGATGAAATGCTAACATCAGCACTGCATTAGCACCCCTACAAGCCCTTTAATTCCTTTTTTGACCTACTATTGTTTTTTAGCTGTAACTTGAGCATACAAATGTATTTTTCAATCCAAAAAAAGCACTAGAAAGCTAGTTCTAAGATAGAGAAATTGGTGTAGGTGTTTTTTGGTTTTGATGTAGTTTAGTTACCTATTTTGATAGTCAATGTTAGATGTTCTATTTTTCACTCTAGAGGGCATATCTTGAGTATCTCATCCCCATTTTTCAAAAATGTTATATTTTTGGAAAGCTGGTGTTGGTGTTTAAAATAGTAACCACAAAATGCTCAAAACCAAATTGATAATACTCACACAATCTAAGGAATAGCCACTTCCTACAAAAAATCTATGTGTAAACCATTTGGACCAACTTCAACAAAACCAAAATGGCTTCCTACTCTTTAGGCTCTACAAGCCAAGGCGGGTTTACCTAGAGGATGCTTTAAATAACCACTGATACATGAGAATTATATTAGTTTCATTCTGATTTTCATCTTTGATTTCTAACACATATAATTTCTCCAATTTGTGATACTTTCAAACTAATATGCATCCCTTATAAGTAGATTTGATCCTAATTCTCCTTAAGTTTTCAATTACTTATGGGAATAGTAGCTACCTAATATCTAGAAGTACAATATAAATGAGTGCTGGCCAACATTATAACTCTAAAAAAAATGGAACAAGAATTATTTTAAATTTAAAATGTTTGGATATGTAGCAATAGAATTTACTCTCTAACACCTCTTATTTATATGACCAGTTTTACCCGTAGGGGCAAATAGTCAACTATTAGTAGGAGATCTTGTCAAATTAACTTGTAACTGAATTTATCAATTGTAATCACCTATTTCCACTCTTATGAAATATAATTTTCATAAAATCATGAATTCTACTAATCTACTAAAGCATTTACACAATCCCTTGAATTAAAAGCAACAATAAACCAATATACAACCCATCCAAACTGCATTCAACCAAATGAACCTTATTCAAATGATCTCAAAATTAATAAACTCATGAAATGGAGATAGAAAATAGTGACACAGATCTAGTGTAAATACCCTTATGTATTATCCTTTTGCTGATTAATACAAGAACTAATAGAGACTCAATGAAGAACCCATGAATTCATGTTGATACTATCATTTCTATTTGACATCAAAAAAGTACATAACTAGAAGTAAACTCAAAAATAGCTACACATGACTGGACCAACTATAGTATTTCTTGACATTCCAAAAAAATACATCAAAATTTGGACCATCACATTGCCTTGAAAACTCATTTATATAGGCATGAGTTGGAACAAGCAAAGGTAAAATGTGATTGATAGGTGTCCTTTTACAAAAAGATACTTACATACACCCATCACAAAAGACAAAACTATGAATAATAGAAAGACTTATACATCAAACATACTTTTGTGGGTCCGTTTCTATTACACCATTTAGAAAGACAAGGGTACTAAGATCTAATTCTTTGATCATTTTAATTCCTCAGAGTAAGTGGCCATCATTCTTGAAAGTGATGAGTCATCTCCAGTTACCTGCAAACTTACTTTAACCTGAGGATTCCCCTTGTCTTCATCCTCAACTATAAGGGTGATAGTTACTTTTACATCTTCTTCTTCCTCATCATATTCTACCTCCTCACCTTCTTCCATCTACTCTATAGTCATGAATTTATCTTTCCACTCATTATAAGCAGTGTCATCAGACCAATCAAAATTTAGAACCTCTCTTTGTACAGTTATTAAAGAATTTGCAACTACCTCTGTATCAACAAGATCTTTTCTAATGGTATTATAGAACAACTGTACCTTTACCAGCTCTTCATTTGTCATTGCCCATAATAGATGGCCTATTTCATTTATAAATTTATTCACTCTTTCACAAAAAATCTCATCCAGCTCCCTCTTCCATTCTTCCTTTTGTTTCACTTTATCAATAGTATTTAAAGCATAGGGGAATAAATCAATTTTTTTGCAATATAATTGGAAAAACAAATAGTTAATCTTCTTTGAAAAGAATCATGTTTATCATCAAAACCTTGTAATTTATTTAACAAATCAAAGATATTTTCTATTTGATGACAGGGCAAATGGATGACAAATATACACATAGCAATGATATCTTTATTTCTTTCTATCCACTTCTTCACAAGGGGTCTGAGTACAACTTCATCTCTCTTCAATTCATCCCTAATAACTACAATCCTTTCCAATTGATCAAAAAAATTTGGCCATTCTATCCTATTCACTAAATACATTACAACCTACCTCAATTTCTCTTCAAATTGATTATTTAGTTCTACATGGAGTGCATACAACTTATTATTCTCTTCTTCAAAAGCAAGGCCTTTCTGGGGTGTTTGGTATCTCAATAATTGGAGTTGTTTTGAAAGGTTCAATAGGTGGCCATGGGGGGTATGCAATCCTTGGTCTACTAGATTCTCCTACTTTTCTTTTCCCAAGTATTTTCTCCATTTGAGATACTTTATTTTCTAATGACTATATCTGCATACCCCCCTCCTCATATGCTTTTAAAACATCTTCAAACCTAGCATTGACTTGAGAAAATTTATCTTCTTCCTATCCAAACACCACATTGCCAAATTTTAGCATTTTTGAAGTGATTCCAATTATTTTCTTACTGCCAACCTCACCAGCATTGAACACTTTTAATGCACAAGTATGCTCTATAGTAGAAATTTCTTGTATCGTAGTCTTATCCCTTTTCTCAATAGACAAAATAACAAGGGCTTGGTGGTCATCACTAAACTTGACTCCTCTATGAGCATGTAATACATCTTCTTTAGTCTTAAATTGGACATCCTTTTGTTTCCTCACTGAATCAAAAACTATGGCATTCACTTATCGCATTCTAGTAAAATGAGGACTCTTGAATATCTAACTATTTGCCTTCCAGCCTTAGGTGTAAGTTGAGAAAAATCATTCAAAAATTTAGACTTTACCTCTTCCTTAATAGCATAGTCTAATTTATCAATTTTTTCTACCTTTATCTTCTCACAAGTTTTCTCAAAATTTCCCATGTTTAACCTCCACAAAAATTGTGTAAATGCTCTAGACTTCACAAAATTTTCATCATTAATAAACATTTCAATGGCTTGGGCAACTATAGGATCTATTTCCTTACCTTGGTAATCAACAATAGTTAGATCCAAGGAAGGTGTAGGAGGTTCTTGTGGTTCTCCAATCTCCCAATCAGTGGAAGTAATAATTACATCCCCCTCTCCACCAATTTTTCTAAGTTGTTCCCTGAAAGATGCTTCATCATCTATCTAGATTGGGGAATGGCTTGGGGAGTACTATTCTACTTGAGAAGAAGAAGATCCCTACTCTAACTTTTTCCTTTTTGGAGCACTAGCTGTAGATGGACTTTCTAGCCTCATCATTTGATAAAGGGGAGCTTGTTGCAAACTTTGAATCATCACATAACTTGCCCTTCTCTACGGAGGTATACTAGCTAGGAGCCACTGTATTTTTGCTTCTTATCCTCCTTTGCACCTTTGGAGCCCTGTCTAGATATGTCTCAACATATGTGGCCTTCTTCTCATTCATGGTTTGGATTATCACAACAAAATTGTTCATTAATGCTTGCATCTTGGCTCCCAAATATTTCTTATCTTTCAATGGGTCATAATTGGAGTCAAAAGCATTAATGAATTCTAGAGTCTTACTAAATACTATCCATTTCTCTTTTCTCAATTCCTACTCATGTAAAGAAAAAAAATTCCTAATAAGATCCAAGGATAGTATACCTAGTGCACCATGCGAGCAGCCTTTTTCCTCTCTCTTAAAAGGTCATAGAACCCTTTAGGGTCAATAAATCTAGCATGGGATTCTGTCATGTTGTATCTATCTAGGAACAAGTTGAGATGTTTCTACCCTTTCCTCACAAAAATGAAATCATGCACTATAGTAACATCTAGAAAGAATTTACTCTTCTTTGGAAAATCTCTTTCATCAATAATGCCTATTTTCCATAACAATTATGCTATACCTATTTTCAGAGGCACACGGAAATGTAGAACATGAGGATTTCCCAAGAAGCCATATACTCTTATTACTATTGAAATATTGTAAAGCATTATATCCCCCCAATTATGACTAACCAATAGCACTTTTGCATGGTCCTTAGGTCTAACGAACTCTAGTAATGCATGTGGAATCCTAGGGCTGTGTCCTCTCAAGAGCAATCTAAGCTTTGATGCAAAATATCTATCAAACCTTACATAACTAGCATTTATAGCCTCTGAGGTCATATCCACACTCCATAACTGAATTGGATTCCTCTCTCCATCCCTGGTTATTTCCAGCTCCATACCCTTGGAGAAGAAGGTAAATCCCTTGTACAAGCATACATATAATAGCAATGAATACCAATAGAATGGTTTGTCCACTTTCCCCCATGCTATCCCAACCAAACCATTGTGAATTTCCCTTGCAAGAAAAGTAGAAAAATCAAGAATAGTGCTCATCTTGAATTGAAGAGTTTGAGCCATAATAAGGACAACTGAGCCTAGGATTTTCTTGGCTTCATCCATTCCAAAAATCTTGCAAAGAGAAAAATATAATGCCTGAGCCCTAAGGTTAGAATGTCTTCTTAGTAATGGTTGTAAGGTGTTGGCAGTAATCACAAAAAAAGTACCAATTTTAGCTACATGCTCATTCAGTGGCCTTGTCCTTAAGTAAATCCTTTGTGCATCATACCTTGCTTGAAGGTCATCCATATCAATGATTTCATGCATGACATGGTTAGTGTTGAGGTTGAAAACCTCACTAATTGGTCTAAGGAAAACCCTAAAAGGATTCACTCTAGCATGGTTCTTTACCGACCTCCTAATTGGATCATATTTCTTGGCCAAATCTATCAATAAATCACTATCAAAGAAAATTGTGGGAACTTTTAATTTCCCAATATCAAACTCCCAGACATTTCTCATAGGGGTATCAAGTTTTCATTCTAAAAACCATTTCCTGAACAACTCTAAACCTCCCGTGGAAACCTAGGAATCTCTTACCCAATTAGCTTTATCATAGAAACCTTCTGCTACAACTACCCTAGGGTTTTTTGGAATGAGCTCCCTCTCCTTAGTTATTTCATGTACAGATGAAGGGAATTGTTTGGGAAATTCATCATGCACAAAGAGTTTTAGATAATGAGTCTATCCCATAAATTCTTTTCATGTACACATTTTGAGATTTAAAATTCTAGTGAACCAAATTCTTGCTACTCAGAAGTTTAAGAGAACTTACCTGTGAAATTTTGCTTCACTCTGTAAAAAAAAATTCTGCAACTCATTGGATTTCTCTACAAAATTTTGTGCCCTAGCTTCATAAATTCTCTATGATCTAATAACATTTTGGTTCAATAATGGCAATATCATGAATTATATTCAAGCATTGAAATCACATGAATGAGCTCTAAACCATATTAACTTCTAGTTGCCATTATTCTCAAGTTGCATCAAAAATTCAAATCTTATTTGTCAATTTCACCATATCAAACTACATTAATTGAAAAAAGTAAAAAGTTTTATGGATTTAAGAATGTGGCCATGTGTCGCATTATCGCTTACCCACATTCCTTAAATTTCTTGCATCTTAAAATTGTGGGTAAGCACTATTTGTTGATCAAGAAAAGATCAATGATCAAACAAGTTTACAATTGAAAAAGGCCTAGTCAGCTATACTAACCAATTGGAAGTCTCTATGTGAATCTATGCCTCCTGAAAAGCTCCATGCAAGTGGGTCCCATAGTAAATTCTAAGAAATTGGTGCTTGACATCATCTTTTCCAAGTGTCAAGCTGGCCCATCTCCACTTTCCTTATCCAATGAGCACCTTCATAAAGAAAGCATGCACCAACCATTGATCTTAACAAGATCAATGGTGACACAACTCAAACCATTTAACTCTTTGAAATAGGAGAGTTGACATCACCATAGATATGTGTCCACATGGTGCATACCTACTTTTCTTGCAATTCTTTCAAGTTCTTAATGTAGGAATGCACCCTTTGTTGATCTAATCAAAATTTATGGTAGGTAAAACTTTTTTTGCTATGGTTGCAACATGCATTTAATAATAAAAACTTTAACCATTGTGCTTTGACAAATCTAACTATTGCATTACTTGCTAGATATTCTGTGCCCATAGCATAACTACTTCTAGCTAGGCACATCAGGCATACAACAAGGCATGACTCAACATTCTCCCCTAATATTGGCCCCACTATGACACATGGTGCAAAGGGACATACCCACATTTCTTATTTCTCAAGCAGTTTCATAATGTGGGCTTGCGCTAGCCCTTGATATTTGAAAGATCTATGATTGATTAAACTTCAATCTTATCTGGGAGATAAACCTCTTCATTGGCACAATTGACAGTACATATCAGCAATCACTTTACAACTTAGCACATAACAGCATACACTACAGATTCTTGAGCCCACCTTGCTACATGTCAAAATACTACTTGATCACTTTATTTATCTCTTGTGCAACTTGAAAATGTGGACATGCACTTGCCTTTGATCTCACATAGATCAACAGTCATTGAATAATGTATCTTAAAAATACCATGCCAGCCAAATTGATGAATAAAATACTGCCCTCCAGTACAATTCATATGACAACTACCACTGAAGACACCTCAACATTATCCTTGGAAATGGTGAGCCCATACTATTAGATGGTGCTACATGTCATGTTTGCACTTCCCTACATTATTTAATTCTTGAGCATCTTCTAATTGTGGGAAAGTGCTAGCCCTTGATTTAAACAAGATCAACATTTTATGAAACTTGGGGATAAAGAGATACCTTTGTTAATAAATCAACCAATGACATTGTAGGAATTCCAGAATGTACACTAAAGGTACTGACAAGTCTCCAAAAATGTTCTGACAATTTATGACTAATCACAATCTTTGCAGCGCACTGAGACTTTAAACAAGCAAGGGCTATGTGTCATCAAAGCACATGCCCAAATTTTTTAAAAACCTTGCATCTCAACATTATGGGAATGCAATACCCATTGAACTAGAAAAAATCAACCGTCACACAAATTCTGATTCACATAGGATATTTCTTAATAAAATAATCAATCCAATACAAACAAAGCAAGATCAATAAGGATTAAATAAGATTTTAAAAGAAGTAATGCTTGCATAAGCCCAACCTTAGGCTAAAAGTGATATGCCTTAAAATAATTTTTTTGAAATATTACTTTTGAAAGTTTTTCGAAACTAGGGAAAAATAAAATAAGGCGTTAGGGTTCTACATAATTAGGGTTTTTCAATGATTTCTCTGATGACAACACTTGTGAATTTGATAGAATTTCAATGACATAGAGACCAGGACATGATCTAGGGCAATCTAAGAAATTGAAAAATACAAGGAACAAAACCCCTAATCTGCAAGATACAATGCCTTAAATGATTTTTCACTAATATTTCAAAATTTCTCTGCATTGTGAAAAATTAGACCAATAGTGGCTCTGTCTAGGGATAATAGACTGCTTGAGTCTACGCAAGAATTCAAAATCTTTGGAAGAGTAGACCACATACTTAACTTTAAATGACAACTTCTTCAAAGAGCACAAAGCAACACACAGTTCTAAACAAGAAAACAAACTATCAGGGATATTTATATGGATTTACAATATGTACAAAATGTACAAGAACACCAAGAAACCTAGATCTACTATTCATGGGAAAAAAATACTTCTTAAGAAAAGTACCTATTCAAAAATATCTCTTGTCAAGTCCTTCAAAAAATATGAATCTTCTCCATTTGTATCACAAATGTTATATGGGCCAAGCCAGATTGGGTCAAATTTACCATGCTTTCCTTTATCTTCCATTCTAGCATTCCACATCAATAACATGTCACCTACTTCAAATTTCCTCTCAGTGGCTCTTTTTTCATATAAATGTTTCATGTGTGATTGTAACTTGGAATTCTGAATAAAAGACTCTCTCCTTGCTTCCTCTAGTTGTAAAATGTCATCCATTCTGAGTCGCATCTCATCAATGATATCATCTTCATATAATTGTACAAATTTATACATCTCCTTTAAGTTATTTTGTGGGAGTCTAGCTTGTATACCATAAACCAAGTCAAATAGAGCACATCTAATGGCCTTTTTCATAGTAACCCGATTAGCCCACAGAGCTAATGGCAATTTTGAATCCCAAGCTTCTTGTTTTCTCCTAAAATCCTTTTGATGATTTTCAATATAATTTTATTACTTGATTTTTCCTAACCATTTCCTTGGGGATGATAGGGTGATGATGTATATCCTGTAATGCCATACTTTTTGCAAAAAAAAATTATATTCTTTAGATTTGAAACACGTAGCATTATCAATTACAATTTTTTGTGGACATGCAAACCTAGTCACAATATTATTTAGGATGAAATTAGACACTACTTTACTTGTTGCACTTTTTGTAGGGATTGCTTCAACCCATTTAGTAAAGTAGTCAGTAGCTACCAAGATCCATGAATGTCCACTACTAGATTTGTTTGTGATATCACCTATAAAATCAATTCCACATTGTTGAAATGGTGTTCGTACTTCAATTGGTCTCAATGGTAAATTCTCAGAGAATTTTAAATTTCCACTAAACCTTTGATAAGCATCGCAAACCTTTACAAACTCAAAGGCATCTTTGAAGAGTGTTGGCCACCAAAAACCAGCCCTAAGAATTTTATGAGCAGTGGTTTTAGCCATATAATGACCACCACATACACCTTCATGCATTTCTTTCAAAATCCTTTTGGATTCAATCTCATCTACACATCTCAAAAGTACCCCCTCCATACTTCACCATAATTGTCCTTGCACTATAACATACCTTATGGCCTGTAACTTCAAAGATCTTTTCTAGTTATCTATCGATTCTAATGGAGATTTCATGTTTTGTAAATAATAAATCACATCTTTGTACTAGTTAGAAGTATCCATATCACAAAGATTGTCTCTGCAACTATCATCCAATTGGTTTATCTAGTTTTCCTCTAAATTGGCTTCTATCATTAACTTGGACAAACCGTGACCCCTAACCAATTTGGTAATCTGAATATCAATATTAAATTCTTGTATCCTATTAATCCATCTACATCTCCTACTAGATACCTCTTGTTGTGAAAAAATATCCTTCACAACAGTAGTAGGAACAAAAGAAATGATAGTGGCTCCCATTAAGTAACACCTAAAAGCCTTGACCCCTTTCACTAGTGCATATTCCTACTTTTCATTTATGTCATACTCCAATTCTATTGCCTACAAGGATTTTCTTAAAAATGCAATGGGCTGCTCATAACCTTCCTCATTTTTCTATAACAATACTGCAAAGATAGTGTGAAATGAGGCAAAGGAAAATATATGCATTGGTTTATCATAATTTGGTGCTCTAAGAATAGGGGCATCTTTAATAGCTTTCTTAATCTTTTGGAATGCAATGCTAGGTTCACCATCCCATTTAATCTCAGATCCTTTCTTTAGAATCCTTGATATAGGCCTACCAATTTCTACAAAATTAGTCACAAATCTCTTAAGAAAGTTTATCTATCCAAAGAATGATTGAATGCCCTTAACACTTTTGGGTTTTTGAATCTTATCTATTGCTTCTACCCTTTCAGGGTCAATTCTCACTCCATGCTTACCAACTAGATGTCCTAACAACTTTCCTTTAGTAACAACAAAACTACATTTCCTTGGATTCAAACAAATACCATAGTTAAGGGCCCTGATAAATACCTTTTCCAAATATATGCAATGATCATTCTCATCCTTGGAATAAGTAGTGAGATCATCTTGATAGACAACCATAAAATTTTCAATACTATTAGCAAAAGCCACATCCATAGCCCTCGGAAAAGTAGCCCCAACATTAGTAAGCCCAAAAGATATCCTGACATAAACATAAGTACCCCATGTAGTAGTAAAAATAGTCTTGAATAGTTCTGATTCTTTAACAAACACTTGATTATAGCCTAAAAATCCATCCATCATAGACACTAGTTTAGAACCAGTAACCCTTTGCAACATAGCTTCCATATTTGGCAATCCATAATTATCCTTTAATGAAGATATATTAAGATTCTTGAAGTCAACACATAACCTTATGTCCCCATTTTTCTTCCTAATGGGGACTAAATTGGATACCCAAGAGGAATGTCTAAGAGGCTTTAGAATCCCACCATCTCTTAACTTGATCAATTCCTCCTACATTTTAAGAGCCAATGTAGGATTTATTGTCCTCTATTTTTGTCTAAATGGCTTAGCATCTAGTTTCAAAGGGATCTAATGCTGAACAAGATCTTCCCTATAGGCTTTTAGGTCATCATATGACCATGCAAACACATGTCTATGCTTCCTTAGTAGGTCTATCAGATCTTTCCTAATTGTAGGAGGCAATTTCTTACCAATATATACCCTTTTTGGTGTTTCCTAAGTTCCCAATTTTACCTCCTCTAGATCTTTGGCATTATATTCATTGGTATTCATTTGTGATCTATCTTGGTTATTAAAAATAGTTTCTAAAACAACTAGACCCTTTGGGATTTTATTTTTCTTTAACTGCACAACTTTTTGCCCAAAAATAGTATGCTTTCCATTTATATTTTCTACATAAGCTGCACAATCTATTTCTTGTCCTGACAACATATTCTCATAGTTCAAAAATCTTAGAATATCCTTATCATCTTCAAACACTTGCCAATTCTAGACATTATCAGGAATAGAGGATCTAGTTTGAGTCTCAACTTTGGATATGCCAGCAAATATAACATCATCAAGTTTTATCGCTATATTTTCTAACAAGTTTTCCATTTTTTTGTTAGTCCTATCTTTCCAAAGTATCCACAAATGCATCAAAACATTCAATCATATCCCATACAACATTTCTATATTATTTTGATGTTTTTTTTTAGACACATAAGTATTTCTTACTTGGGATACAACCAATTCAGAATCTCCTACAACATATAAACATTTTATCCCATGCTTATGAGCTAATCTAAGTCCCAACAACAAGGCCTCATATTCTACTATGTTGTTAGTACAAGGGAAACTTAAAGTAAAGGAGAATTTGTACATTACCCTTACTGGAGATATCAGCAAAATACCTATACCTACTCCATCTTTGCAGCAAGCACCATCAAAGAACACGTCCATAAATCTCCTTTATCTATTTTTGTATCAACTTTTACTTTAATCTAAGATTTATGCTTACCCTTCTTCAAAGTTAGAACCTCTGCCCCGAATGCATTGACATCTGTATCCACAAAGTTTGTCATATCATCCTCAATATCTTCTTCTATCATATATATGCTCTTTGGTTCTCTATTTATCTTTACCAAATTCCCATTAATGTTAAAAGTAGCAAATGATAGATCACATTGCAAACTTCCTCCCATGGTAGCATTAATGAATTCTAAAGTCTTACTAAATATTATCCATTTCTCTTTTCTCAATTCCTACTCTTGTAAAGAAAAAATATTCCTAATAACATCCTTAGGATAGTATACCTAGTGCACCATGTGAGCATCCTTTGTCCTCTCTATTAAGAGGTTATAGAATTCTTCAGGTTCAATAAATTTGGCATGAGATTCTGCCATGTTATATCTATCCAAGAACAAATTGAGATGTTTCTACCCTTTCCTCACAAAAATGAAATCATGCACTACTATAACAACTAGAAAGAATGTACCCTTCTTTGGAAAATCTCTTTCATCAATAGTGCCTATCTACCACAACAATTCTACTATCCTTATTTTTAGAGGCACATAGAAAGGGAGAACATGAGGCTTTCCCAAGAAGCCATATACTCTTATTATTGTTGAAACATTTTAAGGGATTATATCCCCCAAATTATGACTAACCAGTAGCCCTTTTGCATGGTCTTTAGGTTTGACCAATTCTAGTAATGCTTGTGGAATCCTAGGGTTGTCTCCTCTCAAGATAAATCTCAACTTTGATGCAAAATATCTATCAAACCTTTCATAACTAGCATCTGTAGCCTCTAAGGTCATATCCACACTCCATAACTGAACTAAATTCCTCTCTCCATCCTTGGTTATTTCCAGCTCTATACCCTTGGAGAATAAGGTAAATCCCTTGTACAAGCATACATACATTAGTAATGAATACCAAGAGAATGGTTTGTCCACTTTCCCCCATGCTATCCCAACCAAACCATTATGAATTTCCCTTGCACGAAAAGTAGAAAAATCTAGAATAGTGCTCATCCCAAATTGAAGAGTTTGAGTCATAATAAGGACAATTGAGCCTACGATTTTCTTGGCTTCATCCATTCCAAAAATCTTGCAAAGAGAAAAATATAATGCCTGAGCCCTAAGGTTAAAATGTCTTCTCAGTAATGGCTCTGGGGTGCTGGCAGTAATCATAGACAAAATACCAATTTTAGCAGCATGCTCATGCAGTGGCCCTGTACTTAAATTTAATTAGTTTCCACCAATTATTTATTAGTATTTTTGGAACATTTAAATATTTGTAAAGTTTTATTATTAATCTATCAATTTTATATGTTGTAGAAATTATTTTTCTCAAATTTTATTGGTTGATTTTGTTTACTCTTATAGGGCCCCATTTTACGGAGACTTTCTCCATCTTGCTTTTCTTTAGGAAAGATTTTCAGAGTAAATATTAGTTTATAGATTTATCTTTTCTATTTTGCATACAAGTTGATTGATGAGTGCGAAATAAAATAGACTAAAGTATCTTTTTAAAAAAAAAGTAAAATTAAGTGAGCAACAACAACTTTACTATTATTAAAAAAAAAAAATTTAATTTTAATTGGACCAATTTTCAATATAGATTTTGAAAAACTCATAAAATTAATGAAGTACAAATACTCCCATCAAAACATTGATGAAGTACTTTTAAATTGTTATCAACAAATAAACTATTATTTTTACATATTTAAATATTTTATATTGATAGAACATATCAGTTTTAAAAGGATATTATAAAATAAAATTTATTGATCTCTTAAATTAAAAACATGTTCTATTTATAACCTCCCAACACTGAATTACTTAGTGTGAGGCTTGAAATTTGACAATCACCCCTAATTGTGAGATAAATTTTGTATTAAGTTTAATTAAATTTTGTATTATGTTTAATTAGTTAAATGCCTTTAATCTATTTTTAATAGTATACACATTTTGATCATGGGTTTATAGTGTATAACTGCATGAAAGGAAAAGTAAAAATATATTTTAAATAATAAAGGAAACATTTTAGCAAGTATTGCATATTTATTTCGTTCTCTAACTAATTTAAAATTAGAAATATTCAATTAGGTAAAAAACAAAAACAAAAATTTATAGTAAAGATATAAAATACTATCATTAAAATTTAGTTAAATGACTTTTACTTCCTAAAAATAATTAAAATGATTATGTGTTAATCTAATTAGGATTCAAATGTGTTATATGATAAAAAAAATCGTTTACAATTTTTTATAAATTTTATAATTCGCAAGTATAACTTGAGAGCATTATATTTTTTACTTTAAATTGACAATTTATAAATTGAACTTATATTTCTAATTACTAATTAAATTAAAACAATAACGGCAAATACATGCCATGAACAAAGCTCAGATGATTGAAATGATAAACACTAATTACATGTAGATTATAGATAAAAATTTAAAATTTAAAATGAACAAAGCTCGGGTTATTTAAATGATAAACATTAATTACATATAGAATATTAATTACATTATTCAAACTATTGTCCGATGATAGTATATCAACGGTTGAAGGTTTATTTCAGGACCAAACATTTGGAATGAAGCCTCAACCTTGTTCAAGAGTTCAAAATGGTGACATGTTTCTATCTAGCGTGTACCACTTAAGTTGCAGGAGATAGTATATTGATGTCTTGTCACTGTTAATTACAATTTACAATTGGCCTTTTCCATCAGCTAAGCGGCTTCGCATGCATTACAAGACATGCCACAGTCCACTAGCAGTAGTACTATTAGTCTTAATTACAATTGGCCTTTTCCATCGGTTAAGCGGCTTCACACGCATTACAGGACAATGGATGGTGTTAGTGTTTAATTAAAATTGGCTTTTTCGGCACGTACTTGCAATTATTTTCAAGATTTGAGAATATTTGCTAATTTAATGTAATTGAATTGGCAGTCAGGCGGAAAAAAATAAATAATCCCTAGCACCTTGCCCACCAAGCTTATTTATAGGTGATTGAGCTACTTTTTTCATCATTTCTCATCTCATTTTTGGTAGTTGATAGGTCTGGTTTGTTTGGTGTTAGTCTGCTAGAACTTAGAGTTTAAACTTTGCAGTAAAGATGGACAACCCTATTTGCATGAGATGCACCTTGGAAGAGGAGCAAAAGGCCTTTCTAGGTCGCATTCTTGAGGAAAACCTCTTGTCAATTTGCAATGAGGTTGTTCCATGCTCTGGTGTGAAGTTTTTTATTGCTGCTGTCAAATGGTTCTGGGGCGTGAGTTTTTGAAGAATGAGAATCGGTATTGTGTCAACAATGACATTAGGTCACAATTTCTAGCCTCCCTGCTTGACCTCGGAGAAGCAAGGGGAAAAATTGTGTTGCTTCTGAGGAAGATTTTTAAAGTAATATATTTGGGTGATGACATTGAAATTTTCGCTCATGCATTTTTAGGAGTGGGGATCCCTTGGGTGGGTGAAGTCCACAAGCTTCTAGAACCTGGCCAGAATGTGGTCCTGCAACCATTTTTACTGGGCTTGACTGCTAGGCAGTTGCAACAACATAGGAAATGCGCAAGAATTGGGTTGAATTTTCTTTGAAAATGGTTTTTCCTAGATGAAGTGAAAGATGGCAACCACTAGCTACAAGAATTCACAACCATGGTCAATTCTGGTGGTTTCTATGATGAATAGTATAGTAGTACTAGAGTCTAGGGTTTTCTCCTAATTTTGTAAATTTGTAAATTTCAAGAAATATCAATGAAATTTTTGGAGTTTCAGTTCCATATTAAATTGGATTTCATTGTTTTAACTTCTTATGCTTACTTATGCAACATTGCAATATTTTGCATTTTTGAATTTTCTATTGAATTGTTTATAGAAGCCTATGTGAATATAAAATATTATTTATAATGATAATCACTAATACATTTCCCTTAGAAACAAGGTTGCAAAACAACGTAGTTTCTACCTCAAACTTTACCTAATAGAAAAATATGTTATTACTTATTATTAAAAAATTATGTGAAACTTGATTGGTTAAAGTTGTTTATTTCAAACACTGGTTAAAAAAGTTTGTTGCCTATAGTTCCTACAGCAGCCTATAATAACTAATGTCCAAATAGTAAAGTTAAACTACCAAGATTAATTATGTAAATAATTGCATTTCTGCCTTCATTACAATTGTTAGGTAAAATTTTATTATTTTATGTATTTTGTTGCTTATGCAGAAGATCCATTTTCAACTTCTTTTGATTTTAAATAAAGTTTTGCCAAAATAATAATAATAATAACAACTACAAAAGCTCTGTTGGAGCATGAGTCCCTGCCTATTGTGAAAAGAAAATATACATATTATAGCTAAAGATAAATAATATTAGTTAGAGATATAATTTTTGAATATATAATATTAATATTTTAATACAAATATTAGATATATATCTGTGTCTTATGAAATATATTTAATTTTAGCTATATAGAAAATTTAATTTAATTTTTATAAATTAACAAATATATTAAATTGTAATTTTGATTTGAGGATTTGAGGCAAACTCATTGACCCATGTTAATTATATAATTAGCACTTATATATTAAATCTTGAGATGATTGATAATATTAATATTAATTCAAAATATCAATGTATAGATAATGTCTTAAAAATCTATTAATATTAGTTTTGATTGTACTAGCTAGTTGTTTTCCCAAATATTTAGTTAAAATTAAATAGTAATATTATCTTAAATTACTCTGTATATGCAATTATGCAACTCGGTAGTCTCATGGGGCCACCACACCATTCACAAATCACCATTGCAATTGGATGTTTATAGATCAACGATATAAGTTGAGTTTCGAGCTAAAAGAAAAAAGAAACCCTGTCATTTCAAACACGTCCTAGAATCATGACACATGTCACTAAACTCCTCGATCGACCAACAAATAACAATGTCATTTTAATTTGGTGATGTTGTGACACTGACATGTCTGACTCGTGATGTGAGTCATTGTGATACCTGACTAGCTTAGTTAATGGGAGTGAGACCCATGACCCATGGGGCCACCACACCATTCATCAGTTTCGTTGGATGGTTATAGATCAACAACCAAAGTTGAGTTTGAAGCTAAAAGGAAAAATAAACCCTATCATTTCAAACACATCTCGAAATCATGACACGTGTCACTAAACTCCTCGATTGACCAATGAATAACAATGTCATTTCAATTTGGTGATGACATGACACTAACACGTCTGACTCGTGATGTGATTCATCCTGATATCTGACTAGCTTAGTTAATGGGAGTGGGACCCATGACCCACGGGGTCACCACACCATTCACTGGTGTTGTTGGATGTTTATAGATCAATGACTAAAGTTGAGTTTCGAGTTGAAAGGAAAAAGAAACCCTGTCATTTCAAACACATCCTGAAATCATGACACGTGTCACTGCTCAGTTAATGCATTGACATAATCACATTCCACTTGCAGTTAACAGTGACGTTATGAATGACATTAATACATTATGGAGGGTTAGTTAACACTTAATGCATGTCTAGTAACTAGTGGTCCACGATTCCACTCACATTTAAACTGAAAGTGTACTGTGTGACAAGTGTGACAACTATAGACTATAGAGTACATATTGTACAATTTTGACACATTAACTTTCTTTAATTTTGTAGTTATACGTTGTCTGCAGATTTAGAAATTAGAAAGGGGTTACAATTTACAAAATCACAGCGCAACAAAGTTACGGATTCTTAATTTCTAGGTTGAGGATTGTGGTCCGAGGAAAGCAACAAACTATAGTCTCTTAGCTCTCTGCAAAAATCAAAACTAAGGACAATGTGAATGTGAATGGGTAAGTGTAACTACTAAAATCTTGAAAATTTACGTCCCGCATTTTAAATTTTTCAAGTCTCTTGATTTACAACTTTATTGTTTATATTATATAAAAAAAATTAGTCTGTAAGGTTTTAATTTTGAATCACCCCTGTAAGCTTGTAGCTGTGTTTAAATATTTACCATGAGGGGCAAAACAAAAACCAAGAATAACATGGGCAAAATAATAGAATTCCACAATATGCTTAAAACACCAGGTTTTAGTGATTTATTTCATGATATACATGATCTTGTTATTCATGGAAATAAGGGTATAATGGAGATAAGATTTGCACTTGAAAACAAGTGGAACGATCCAAATAAGGCTTCAAAATTTTGTTCATTTAACCCTAGTGTAAATACAACTGCAAATAAAATTGCACCATGAGTAGCTGTGTCGACACACATGGCGTTACCTCAAGTATTCCCTTGCCCAAAAATTGTTATGCTCTGCGTCAAAAATTATGATGAAAATAGAAAAGAAATTGTGAATAAAATTACTCAGGAGGAAATTTTGTCCATAACTGAGAGTGAATTTTCTAATCTATTGAACCTAGGGTTTCAACAACAACAGTCAAATGTACATATTGACCTAGGAAAGCTAGTAGATAATTATGAAAATTAGATGCAGAACAGAGAGATTCTTATATCAGAGGAATAACAAGCGATTGTAGGCTGAGTCCAAATCACATACCTCCTTATGATTTTGAATTTTTTGTGCCATGGGCACAAGATAGTATTTCCTTGCTAGCATTTTGTTTGGGATTGGATTGTAACAAACAAGTGGATGCCAGCATTCTTGAAATGGTTTATCATATTCATTTAAAAAAAGAACCAGTAAGATATCATTTTATTGAGCACATCGTTCGTTGCATGCAAGATCAATTACTAATGATTCAAAGAGGCTTAGAGAAGATATTTAGATTCACAACCTACTTGTGCTATCTTATCCTAGCAAAGCATCATGCATTATTTGAGGCAAAAAAGCTTTGCAGTCAGACTCAAGGTCAAAATCCAATATATGAGTGGACACCTCAGATAAGGATGATTGATAACATAAAGAACTACAAAAATTTTGTAGACTTCTTTTTGGCACCAATGTGCCATAAAATTATAGGCACTCCAATGCCTAGATTGCCTGTTACTTGTAGAAATTGCATTCAACTCGGAAGTGAACTACAATTGGCTGACTGGTACTTAATGGAAGAGTACACTGTGTTAAGGTTTTACGATTCATGGGTAAAACCCTAAAAACTTCCAATACATGTAATAGAGAGGGTATTTGCATTGGAATATGTACGACAAATGGAGAGCACATATGTGCTCTTTCATGGTCAGCAAAAGAAAATGATAATCCCCTTCTTGTCATTCTCCTTTGGAGGGTTCACATTTGAGAGAAGAGGATTCAAAGTGGCAGAAGCCTTTTTTTCAATTTCTCAATTTGATATTGATAGTCACTGGCAGTATGATCCATTGAACATAATTGGAGGGGGGCTTAAGGGCATTGGGACTTCTACAAGCAAATATCAACATGAAAGTATGCCTTTGATTGAAAATTTAAAAAACATGGACTCCTGGGATGAGGTCAAAAAATAGATGGAGAAATATGCTAGTGAAAATAATATGTCAATACAGGAATTGTCATCACAAATAATGGCATTGCACAAACAGAAAAGTATAGGGCATGACATCATCCAATTTCTACAAGAAAGCTGATAAACCATCTACAAAACCTATTCCAAAAGAGCTAATGAATGAATGTATAGATGTTGGATGGAGTCAAAGCAAAAAAATTTAATTTTGGGAAATGAGGAAGAATCTCGGTGAGCCAAAGACCTCTTTAGATCGTGATGAGGTTGAAGAGGATACAATGTTTGATAAATTGTGGAATAAGGAGCATCCACATAAAGCACATCACAGTGATACTGATGATGATTATGATGACCAAGATTCTTTGAATCCCTCATCCAATACACAAATTCAAAGAGGATTTGATGCATCCACCAAACTTCTATATAGCAAAGGGGCAAAAATTGTAGAAAAAATGGGCTACCAAGGTTCTGGTGGTCTGGGTCCTAGTGGAGAAGGGGTTTGGTTACCACCTCAACCACCAGTTGTAGCATCAAAATATGGTCAGAAAACAGGCCTTGGGTATGGAGATCAATCATCAACTTAGTCAATTCCATCCACATGGATTCATCTCAGTTAATTAAATTTGTTCCTGCTTCATTTATAGTTCCACTTCCAAGCACTTAGATTCAATCCGAATCAACTGTCACTCCCATAGCTATAGATATCATGGGTACAACTACAACTAGTGGTCTAAAAAGGACATTGTTTATAGATGCAAAAAAATTTGGTCCTAGAGATCTAGAAATTGTAAAGAAGCAGAAGGTTATGACAAGTATTAGTACTACTACTAGTACAACAATGCCAATGGTGATTGTGAGTCCACCAATTGCCCATCCTTCAAGACAAAACCCTTAGAACAAACCACAAACCCCACTAATGGGTCTAGGTGTTGGTTATCCTCATGGTATTAGTGGAAGCTCGTACATTAGAGTAAGTGCTACTGCTATTTCACCATTCAAACATTCAATTGTCTCACAAAATCTTGATTTTTGTTACAATGAATTTTTGATGAACTATGAAAAATCAAAAAATAAGAATAGACAAAATAGTAAGACAATGAAGATGGAAGCAATTGTTGCAGCTTGTGATGCAAAACCTGCAACCAATAGGTTATTTCCCACATATGACCCATATAAAGATATGATGGAATTCATGGTTGTTATGCCCCCAGATAGAGATAACAATCCACCAAAGAGTCAGTTAGATCCATCTAAATTTTAAGTTAGCACCCTCCAAATGGATTTATCCAAAATAAAAAATGACTAACCAAGTGGTCTACAATTCAGTGATGAAGTTGGAGAGAGAGAAAGGAAAGCTTTAGGGCACAATCGATAAGTTAAAGGTAGACCTATCAAATGTAAAGGCAAGTGAGAAAGCAACAGTAAATAGGTGCAAAGAATTAGAGAAAAGGATAAAAAATTCATCCTATGGCTCTAAAGAAGTAATTGAATAGCAAGAACAAATGGATGTAGAACTGAAAACTCTGAGGGAAAATTTGGAAAAAATGGAAAAAAACCTTTAGGATGAAAAAGACTTTTCAACAAAGTTATACAGAAACTTGGAGAATGTTGCAAATGTAAGCAATAAGTTAAATAAAGAATTGGAAAATGAGAGGGTAAAAACAAAAGAGTGGGAAGAGAAAGCAAAAGGGTGGGAAAATAAAGCAGAGAAAATAAGAAAACATAGTGAACACCAATACTCAGAAATGAAGGAAGACCTAAAGAAGGCAAATGATACTATTAAAAAATATGAAAACAACTTGAATGATCATGTAAATAATATAGTAAAGAAAATAAAAAATTACTTCTAAGGGAAAATAAAGACTTCTGCTAATAGGTTGTTTGATTGGTTCAAACTCTACAAAGCTCTTATAGATGTTTTTGGGAAGCTAAAAGAGCAACTTGAGGAGAACAAAAGTTTTGGTCAGAGATAGAAAATTGCAAAATGAATTATCGAAGAAATCAACAACACTGCTGATAGGCATTTGGCAAGCAAGGGAATTCAGGACCGCATTGGTTCTATAATAAAGGCGACCTCTGTATTTCATAAATGTCAAAAACTAACAGAAACATAAGAAGTTCTTTCTTTATTTGGGCCAAAGCTCGCCAAGATGAACAATAAAATAGCAAACTTGATATCTCTTGGTTTACCAAGTCCTTGACCTAATTTCTCAACAACGGGTTTCATTGGAAGAGAAGTTTACAAAAAAATGTTGGAGGACCAAATAACCTCTGATTTAGGCAACCTTCCTCAGGACAAAACTCATGAAGGCATTGCAAAGTGCATCAAAAAATTCACAAATTTGCATGCACTAGTGGAACAAACATTGCTTGAAACTCACTCTTCCAAGTATGGAATGTTGATGAGAATGCAAGTCATTTACCATAACATCAAAAATTTTTCCCTTCCAACCAAAGAAGAATGGAGCATACTACAAAAAATTATAGTCTGTATGTGAAGGTACTTTTAGTTTCAATCATCTCTATATCTTTACTATATATGAATATCTTTCATATTATCCTGCATACTATAGTCTAGACTCTAGAATTGAGTTTAAAGTAACAAGTTTGAACTTTTTTTTTTGAACAAGATCAATGTTGCAATCTTGCAGATGCTATTGCCTATGCTAAAATTTCTAATTTACTAAATTGGCTTGTCAAATGCAGAAATGTACAACTAAAGTTGTAGAGATGTTGTAGACTTATAGATGTGTTACTGATTTAGATTTTGAGACTTCACATTAGGCAAATCGACCTGAAGCTATTGTTACTCCCTTGTTTCTATAAAAGGGAATTTAGGGTCATTAGATTACAAGAATTGTACCATATTAGCTGAATATTGCAAATGAAAACCATTAATAATTATTAATTTTGGAATTGAATCTATGATTCTATCCAATTTTCATGTTTTTCAATTCAATGTATGTTGAATAAATGAATAAAATAGAAAACAAAATTTCATTCAGGAATTTCAAATTCAAATATGAATGATCATTGATGACATGATATAAACTACACTCTATAGTAATAATACTCTTTGTTCTCAAATTTTAATGATGAAACATAATACATTCTAATTTCTTTCTTTTCTAAAATGAACATTGAATGATAGGATATCATATAGTAGTTAATAAGTTCAAAAAGTACCTATTGGTTGCCACTGCTAATTTAGCAAAAATTTCCTAAATTTTCCAATTCATATCTATGTCGTCGTCATCATCCAATTCTTATAGTCTAGTTGCTTCATTGTTCTCTTCATTTTCATTTATGTCTTCTTCAACTTCAAGTTCACTCTGACCTTCGCTTCTATGACTCCCAATCCCATGGCCAGTGCTACTGCCAACTATACTTGTCCCACTTGGAGTCGCTGTAGGAGATTGGTTAATGGTGTTACCTAGTCCTACCCCTCTTCTTTTGCATCTTTTGTTCCAGATTTCCATTGCTTTTTGAAAAGGAAAAGTATTGACATTATACCTAGAGGCTATACCCTCAAGCATGATTCCAAATTCTTGTCTAGTTTGTTTCTTAGCTTTGATTTTAGGAAGCCCAAAGCACTAAAAACTCTCTCATCCTCTACTAAACCCAATATCATGGTTTGACATAGATCAGCAAGCTTGAAGTACTTTGAAATTTCTTCACGCAACAATGTGCTCTATTTTAGTTCTGTCCAAAGATTTGTTGTCGAGCTTTCTTCATGTAGGTTACTCATTAATTGATATTGATGCTTCATGGTCCTTGCAAAGGTGCTTGATTACTATCTAAGAAGACCCTCATCGAATATTCTATTGATAGTCACTCCATTGAATTCTATAGATTTTCAAAATTCCTTTATCAAAATCAATAGCCTTCTACGATAATCTTCCTTATTGTTGAAGGACCAATATTGAGGAAACACAATTGCCGTGGCCTCAAGTAGTTGATCATATGGGAATTGTGATATTATTTTAGAGGAAAATCTATAGGCTATGTCCCTTGTATTAGATGCTATAGACTCGACGATCTTGGTAAACTCTTCCCTTGTAACTCTTGTAGCTCGCTTCTTTGTGGCACTGTAGTACATTGGTATCTGAAATCCCCTTACACAAACACATTAATCTCCATTTTCAATGATCTTTAAATAATTATCAAGATCATCCAAATTTGTTAGTTTCTACTAGTGATTAAATCTATCATTGGATCAATTTAGGTCAATATGATAGAGACTATCGAGGGCTCAGCATGACATTTTACGCAACTGAGCATATTCTGCAATATACATGGCTCTTTGCTGGGATTTTTTCATAATTAACCTCATTTCTTCTAGCATGGGAAGAAGAGAAGCCAAAGTCAAAAGTGTCTCTATATTGCTTAACCTTTGAAGCAGGTCGCCACATCACTAATTTTTTGCATTGTCCCAATTTTCATACATCAGTCCAATCAAAGATTGATATTCAAAAAATACTAGATGGGCTGGTCCATCCAAAGAGATCCATCTAGTATCAACATCTTTTAGAAGCTTGTTCCCATTGGTAATTCCATCAGCAAAGTGCTAAAATTCCCTAAAACACTTGGGACTTCGACAAAAATATGCATACAACTCTCTTACTAAATCTTCAACCTTGTTTACAGAAGGAAACTTCTTCACAACTCTAAAAGCAAGATTCATCCTATGGGCCATACGGTGAATGGCAACAACATATGGTGAACAAGAAGCCTGCATCTTTGTGCAAAGACCATTCCTTTGACCTTGCATTACTGAAGCTCCATCTGCTCCAACACAGACCAACTTCTTCGCTATTGTCAATTCATCCATAGCTCCATATTCAATTAAATTGCTCTTTACTAACTGAAATAAAGTTTTTGCTATCACATTGTCTCTCAATTTAGCAACAGCTAGTAGATGTGGTTCGTGGACATTATTCTTTATAGTATAACATGCATGCATACCCACAACATATTATCTATTGACGTAACTTCATCTAAGGACAATGCAATAAAGGTTGACTCTTTTATTTTTCTTTGTACATCCTCTATTTCAACTTGCACAATATAACTTGCCCATTCTCATCCATTTTTTATCAACCAATGACTAATAGGATAGTTAGGAACTTTCAAAAAGTGTAAAAAACCACTCATTTCTAGGCAGTTTGTCATTGGACGCCCTCTGCTCAAAATATATAAAACATTACTTAATTGAACAACTTTTCCACATTCTTCTACTTCACTTGCTTTTGCAAAAATAGCATTAATAGAACCTTGAACTTCACTAGGCTTCGTCTAAAATTTTTGAAACATATAATATTCTTCAGCATTCCTTTTATGTTGACATTGCTCCTTTGTTTTATATCTTACCACTTTTATTTCCTTACCATCTACAGTTGAGGTTTCATAAATCTTACCAACATGTTTCTCTATGGTGTCTAGTTTAAGCTGCAACCGCTTTTCTTTTTTATACTTCTAGCTACAAATTGCACATTTGCATTCTACTAGTGGCTCACCTACAATTGGATTGTCAATGGGCTCAATGAATGGATACTTTTCTGCCCAATCAAATTTAAATCTCTTGGCCATCTCCCAGTGAAAAATAGTTTTTTCTTTCAATTTTCCTCTCCCTTTAGTGTTACTATTAATTGCACCATCATCATCACTAAAGTCGATTGATTCATCCTGGTACTGGTTATTTATTGGATATTCTTCTTCAAGGTCATCTTTATTAGAGATATCAGGTTTTGCAACTCCGTCACCAGATTTATTAGGGTTGCCAATTTGTTGAATGGACACCTGTGTAGGTTGAGATTGTGTAGGCTCCTCTGATGATGTACCTTCCTTACTTTGACCAACACTATTGCATCTACCCCTACCAAAGTATGAAGATATATTTCTACATTTCATTGGCCTCTCTTGGACATCGCCACCTTCATTAGTCCTACTCCTCTTCCTATTTAAATTTGACTGTGACATCTCCATCAAATTAAGGCTGCAATAAAATACTATGGACTCATAGTCATAGTCATTCTGATTCTCTATTGATCACAATACTATGAAGAAGGCTCCTTCTTTTGGCATGTTTCAATAATGAAACTCATATATCTTAAATAGACAACTACAAATAAAGTATTTTCATTTCGGCAAATGGGTTGACCGTTACATATGATAAGAACTAATATTTTACGAAGCCCGCGTAATTTCAAGTAATCAAGTGGGTGAATAGGGCAGGAATTTGGGACCCCGTTGTGTGTGATGCATGGCGAATTGGGTCCTAGGACAAATAAAAATTTCACATAGGAAAATGGGAATTTGGAAAATGATGATTGTCGAAAGAGACACTCAATTAATTATGTGGTGAATAAGAGTAAACATTAAAGAGAAATATGGGTGAGGAACCATACTACGAAATTGAAATTATGTAATAATAGTGGCGAACATTCTGACCACTATATGAGTATTTTATAAAATTTGGGTGAACCAATCAACTAGTATACGATTTTTTTTGCCAATTTCTATAGCTCGATCAGGACATATTTGCCAATTGGCAACTAATTGCCAATAAAAAAATCCCTGAAGTACTTCTAGCTAGGCACATCTAACATATAGCAAGGCATGCCTCAACATTCTCCCCTAATCTTGGCCCCACTATGACATGCGACAAAAAGTCAAATACCTACATTTCTTATTTCTCGAGCAGTTTCATAATGCAGGCTTGCACCAGCCCTCGATCTTTGAAAGGTCTATGGTTGATAAAACTTTGATCTTATATGGAAGAAAAACCTCTTCATTGTCACAACTGGCAGTACATATCAACAATCACTTTGCAGCTTGGCACACTATAGCACACACTAGAGATTCTCAACCCGACCTTGCTACATGTTGAAATATCGCTTTCCTGCTTTATTTATCTCTCATGCAACTTGAAAATGTCAGGGCATGCGCTGAGCTTTAATCTCACATAGATCAACGGTCGTAGAATCATGTATCTTAAAAATACCATGTCAGCCAAACTGACAAATAAAATACTGCCCTCCAATCCAACTCATCTAACAACTGCCACAGAAGACACCTCAACATTATCCTTGGAAATGACGAGCCCATACTATCAGACTGTGCTACATGTCCTATTTGCACTTCTCCACATTATTTAATTCTCGAGCATCTTCTAATTGTAGGAAAGTGCTAGCCCTTGATTTAAACAAGATCAATGGTTGATGAATCTTGGCGATAAAGAGATACCTCTATTAATAAATCAACCAATGACATCACATGAATTCCAGAATGTGCACTAAAGGTACTAACAAGCCTCCAAAAAGGTCATTTTGACTATTTATGACTAATCACAATTTGTGTGGTGCACTAAGACTTCAAACAAGCAAGGGCTACATGTCTTCAAAGTTCATGCTCACATTGTTTGAAAAGCTTGCATCTCAACATTGTGGGAATGCAATACCCATTCATCTAGAAAAGATCAATAGTCACACAAATTCTATGTCATATAGGATATTTATTAATAAAATAATCGAGCCAAATACAAACAAAGCATGGTCAATAAGGTTTAAACAAGATTTTAAAAGAAGTCATGCTTGTGTAAGCCCAACCTTAGGGTAAAAGTGATATGCCTTAAAATCATTTTTTTGAAATATTACTTTTGAAAGCTTTTCAAAACTAGGATAAAATAAAATAAGGCATTAGGGTTCTACACAATTAGGGTCTTTCAATGATTACTCTGATAAAAAACCTTGAGAATTTGATATAATTTCAATGACACAGAGACCAGGACATGAACTAGGGCAATCTAAGAAATTAAAAAATATAAGGAACAAAAACCCTAATCTACAAGATACAATGCCTTAAATGATTTTTCACTAATATTTCAAAATTTATTTGCACTGTGAAAAATTAGACCAATAGTTGGTTCTATCTAGTTTTTAGAAATGCAATAATTTCTTCTAGATTCTACTCTATCCTCTTTCTATCATGTTTTTTTCCTTATTGCACTATGGTGGATATCTTGGATGTTTTAGGTTTGGGGATCATTTTCTTGGCATGGGATCTCTTCTTTTGTGTTGTACTATCTATTGTATCAACTCTTTGCCCTTCTTTATCATTTTTGATATCATTTGCAAGTGTTTTTAATGCAAATGCACTCAGACAAAGTACCACTTCTTGCTTTTTGAGATCTTTTTCATCATCGTGATTTATCGTACTCACACTATATTATAAAGTGACATGTGGGGATAGTTGTTTTCCATTCAGTGCAATCTTCCTTTGTCAAGTGAGTGTACCTTCCATGATATTAGTCCCATGATGAGTAAGTGAAACGTGCTTTTATAGGTGTTTATATCTCTTCCTCACTCTTGATGTTCTTGGTTCATTCTATTTTGTAGGATATTTTTGGCACACATTCTTAGTTGCCTAACACCTCACCCTTGTCTACATTAAGGGGTGGTTTTTATAATGTTTCTAATGCTTCCTTGGTTTATTGGAGTGAGCTATGTATTCAGTAGTTGATCCTATGTTCTAGGCGATTGTAGTGGCTGGATACCTATGCATTTTGGTGAGATGGATCATCTACCATATGGACACTCTTTTTTTCATTCATACTTTAGTTGTAGCCTTCCTTGGTTCTATTTTAGAGGAGGTTCTACAGATTAGTAGTTTCTTTTTTACAATGTTTATGGCTTCTTCATGCTTCAATGGTTTTCTTCGTGATCACTCTTTGTTCCTATTTTCTAGAACAATCCTATAGTTGGAGGCTTCTACAGTCCTTCACTAGGTTTTTAGCTATCTCTTTTTGGAGTAGAGTTTTTCCCACTAGGTTTTGTCTATTTCTCCATTTCATAGAGATTTTGTTGTGATTGGGTACCTCATCAGGCCTTGTTCCCGGGACCCAAGTTTTCTTTTAGCATTGCATTGTAGTTCCTTGCTCTTTCTCCATTGTTTGTAACTGCATTGTTGCTCATCTTAATGGAGGGTGTTAGAGAAAAAGGATAATTTCATTTCATTTATTAAATTACCTTATATCCCTTCTTAAGATTTTTCTTTATGCATTCTTTAGCTTTCTCTATTTAATACT
The DNA here is from genome assembly GCA_028749045.1 of Cupressus sempervirens. Classification (NCBI taxonomy): domain Eukaryota; kingdom Viridiplantae; phylum Streptophyta; class Pinopsida; order Cupressales; family Cupressaceae; genus Cupressus; species Cupressus sempervirens. The sequence continues at coordinate 784,570,565 of CM053787.1, read as the reverse complement.
TACTTTGTAATTATTAAATAGGTGTCACCTTTAGGTTACCCTTTGTAACTTATTAGGTTACTCCTTTCAGGTTTTGATCTCCTTTTATAAGGTTTTATCTCTTTTTAATAATCATCTCTTCAATCTCTACTTCATTTGAATATACAATTTGCATGTTTTTAAGATCAAACCCTTGCCTCTTCTTGTCTTTTTCTTCTCCATGATAGGTTTTCTATATGTAGGTATTCTTGAGCTTTGTTGATTTGATTTTTATATTTCCTCAAATCCTATAGACACTTGGATGTATAATGAGATGAAATCTCTAAAGAGGATGGTTAGGGACTTGTAGGCTAGCCTGGGGAAATAAACAAATAAAAGGCTAGAACTAGAAGCTAAGGTAGGCAACATTCCAGGTCAACTTTTGGATTATGAGACAAAGTTTCACCAACTAATCATAGATAGAGAGAAAATATGAATATGGTTACTTCTAGTCTTTGTGCCATTATTGTTAGTCTAGGTAAGATAAGTGTGGAGGAAATTATGTCTCATATTGCTATCTCTTTAAGTAGAGGCCCTAGCAAGTGTACCAAGTTGAGCACAAAGAAAGCTATTGTGATTTCTCCTAGATTGACCATGAAGGAATCTATTGAAGAAGTGGCCAGTTTCTGGAAGAACCTAACTGAGGTTATGAAAGAGCTAACTTAGTGTTGTGCTTTTACTTTATGGCTTTTTGGTGTTTAGGTTTCGGTCTCTGTGTGGTCTTTGGTCTCCAGTTTCTGGTTGTGTGTTGGTCCATGTTGCTTCCAATAGTAGATAGGTCTTCCTTTATGGGGTTTTGGTTTGCTTTATTAATGTATAGATTACTGAGGTTCCAAGTCCTTATAAAGCCTATGGTTTTCTACTTCCCCAATACTGTGGACTTGTCATTTATACTTTTATGGATTTTGTATGTTGTTTTCGGTCCCCTCAAAACCTATTTTAAATTGAATCCAAAAATAATGAATATAATAAGAAGTCTTTATCTTGATGGCTAAAAATATATATACTAACTATATTTTGTTCACTCTTATAGGTTATTTGAATCTTTTGAATTCCAAAAGAAAATGTTGTGCAATAGTTACCTTAACTCAAATAGCTTGTGGTAGTAATTTTAAATAAATACAACTAACAAATATTTAAATGTCATAACTGTATCATAATCAATAACTTAGTGAGACAATAATATCTAGTATATGTGAGAGATACAAGTGTAAATAGCTACCATGTTTAGATAAAGTGAACAATCCACACATGAATATATTGGAGTTTTTTCTACATTATTATTGATTTAAGTGGCAAAATATTATTTTATTTTATTTACTTTTTTATTTCATGTATGCCAATCTTCTATATTTTGTTAGTTGAGAGGTGTGTCACATATATTTACAAGGAGTTAGGTGGATCTTGAAAGATCATGCATACAATTTTAAAATTTAAAAGGTTTATCTAATTATCTGGAATTGTCAATATTTTATAAAATATTGACTTAGTGGGGCTTGTAGTTGGTATTTCAACTAAGTATAAATTATTAAAGTATTTAACATATTCCAACTACTAACTTAAAGCATAAAGATGAGATCTTAATATCCAAAGCACAATGTGTCACCCCAAATTTATATTATTTATATACAATATGCATAATTTATAAACAATAATCATGCAAATGTGATTAAAAAACATCATCATCATTAAGTACATAAAATGCCACAAATACCAAAAATATATCCACCGCATCTTCTAGATATCATTTATTTGCACGTACTAAAAGCCTATTCAAGTCATTTTCTAGGTATTATAGTTTCTTTAGACATACTAAAAACTATTCAAAGTATTTGTATGTGTTTTTGCATTTAATTTATATAATTAAAAATCCATATGTTAGATGACAAAATACATCATTGTTATAAGTACAATAAAATATCATAAATACCAAAAATCTATACATGTCATACTCTAGAATAGATGTTATCATTTATTTGCACATAATCAAAACCTTTTCATACCATTTTCTTATTATCTTGATTTCAGACATACTTTAAAAATATTCAAATTAGATTTAAATATTATTTATTTATTTATATAATTAAGAATCTACCCATACCATCTGTTACATATAGCCTATTAGTATCAACGTTTAGGTTTAATATAGCTATGCCAAGTTCTAGATGTTTTCTTATTTGTTTCAAACATCTATATCATCTATTCGATTTTATCTATCTCTGTCATCTTCTAGACATTTTCTTATTTATATAATAAAACTAACATCTATATCGTAATAAATAAAGGATAAAACAGAGTCGCTCCTAGTATTCATAAAGAAAGAGAAAGAACGGATTAAACAAGAAAAGAAAAATTATTGATCACAAATGAACTCCCTGGTGATAGATAAGAATAGCGACAGTCTAATACAGTCAAGATGTAGCATTTTCTAGTTTCCAAGCTATACCTATTACAGTATTGAAAAAAAAGGGCTTAAGGATAGCAAGTTCTTTGAGAGACTCCACTTTAACCAAGTTCTTTCAGAGTTTTTCTTGACAGAAAAAGCTATATGTTAAAAAACCAGTTATAATCTCTGACAGAAATATAAGAAGGAAAACAAATCAATGGAAGATTCTAACTTTTCAACGTCCCACTAATCTCTCACATCTAAACCCTGTACGACATAAGCACTTGCCGAGGTTGAATATTATGCTATATATGCGGATTTCTTGGTTGAAGTTTGGTGAATGAGTTAGATCTACCATTTTTAGGTTGGATTTTGAGTTAGATCATAGGATCTTTGACATTCGTACAATAAATAAAATTTAGTCTAAGTTATAATCTTAAAAATTTCAGTTAGATCAAACAAAAAAATTAAGCTTGAGAAAAATAAATTAATATAAGCTGTTTAACACTTTTAATCTGGAAATCATATACTAGTATATGATATTGAAACTGACCTAACTAAAACTATGAAGAAATATTAGAAAATTAATTCCATAAAAGACCATTGCTCAATGCTAGAATGACCCAATATCAAATAGAAAACTCTAAATTCTACTGCTCAGCCAATATACAGAAAAATTAATATATCCAATGAGTTTTGTAAGAGATCTCATAATAATATTTTTGCTAAACAAATTCATACTAGTATGGATTTGAATGAACAATTTTATAAAAATGGCATACATCGATAACTACACAACATGTCAATCAATAAGGTACGCCTCAAAATCAATTTGTATTCCTAAGAAGTAAGCAAGATTATCTTCATGCCTTAACAAAATTCACGTCCAAACTGTTCTCCGTCAATTGCTGAATCCCCTACATCTACAATATCTTCTACTAAAGTCTGAAGTAACAACAATATCAGAAACAAAAACAATACATTGCCTGGCCTTTCCCATGTATGCCCATAATCCTATCCTTGCTACTTAATAATATAAATAAATCCAGGTACCAAATTCACCTCCATCTCTCTGCTCTTCAACTCAAACATCACACACTTTTGCAGCTCTATAATTTTGGCCAGTTTCTTCTCCACTTTCATGGTGTTTTCCTCCTCCTCCTCACAAGTTTTCAATGTGCTTTTCTTCTTCTGCTCTCAGGTTATCAATACATTTTTTATTTCAAAATCTTCTCCTTCTATTCTTATATTCTTGTTGTACAGATTGGGAGCGAGAATCCCAAAAAGGAATAGTGCTTGAGAATGGTTGTAAGAAACAAGAGAATAGAGAGAATACAAGTTGCAGGCCAAAGTTCATTGTACGCATACAAAAAACATCAACCCAACAAACATAGAGAAAAGGACAGCCTTACCATTGCTTGCGGATATTACGATACCTAATTGCGTTTCCAAATATAGTCTTCCAAACTTTTTTTTCTAATATCGTAACTCCTTCGCATGTTTATGTATCACGAAAATAACAATCTTCATATTCTAATTTTTTACTCATTAATAAGCATTGTCCATGTTTATGTAATTAATATTCAATCTGATTCTATTCATTAAATTCTCTTATTCTCTACTAGAGTTTTTTAATGGGTATTTTAATCCCTGGTTTCGGCAAATTCCGTTATTTTCAATCACAATTTTTTAATTGACTTTCATAGTTTTGAGTTTTTAAATTTGACAATTAATTTTAAAAGATTAACATATTTTATTGACTAGCTTAATTTGTTTTGTCGTGAATGCTTTATCCCTGATGCTAGCAACATGAGGAAGGTTATCTACCTCGAAGTCATTTCACCTAATATTTGTGTTTTTTGTATGACTTTAAGGTAGTTGATGTGTGTAAACATATTCTTCTTTTCTTATTGGTATTTCATTCCCTTAATTGTGTGCCTTGTCAACTATATTTTTCAATGTGTACCTTGTAACTATAATTTATTTTAATAATATAAAATTCATATATTTTTAATAAATATGAGTTTTATTTTATGGGTTTTTGAGTATTCTTTTATGCTATAAATGCTAAAAGTGTTTATTCCCTATTCTATCTTTAATCTTATATTGTTTTGAATAGGTTTTAAAATTGTATTATTTTAGGAGATGAGTTTTGATTGATTTGATGTTTTTATCTTTTAAAAATTTTAAGTTTAGATTTAAAAATAAAATTTGACCAAGTTAAGTTTATATGTATGAGTTTGACTAAATTTTTAAAAGTCTAAATGAAATATTATTAGTCTTAAGTTGTCTTAGTTTCAATTAGTCATTATCTATAAACTTTGACACCAGATATATCTAGTTGTCTGTTTGTGACTTGTATGGAGAACATCATCGTGATCCCATTTGAATGATCACTTACTATCTAATAAAATCCAGTATCACAAAGAAGACTTAACTACTAACATTTGTTCCATTTATAAAAGTTTGTGCACCTATCATAGCACAAAATTGTACCATCTATTATATTTACATTGACTATTTTATCAACAAGTTCTAATGCATCAGTGTTCACACTAGGTCATTTGCATTTCCCCTCATCCTTGTTCAAATCTTTTGTTATCATGATCAATTCCCATACATATCAGATATGTTATAATCTTGTCCTTCCAACTATCATAGTTATCACCATCAAATTTAGGACTCTCCTTCCTACATGACATTCTAGATCTACTCGAGTTGTTCAACTTCCTTCTTAAATAAGGCTTGGTGCTTTGATATCAATTGTTAAGAAGTGAATTCCACACACCACAACTAAGAGGGAATGGGTGAATAAAATGTAAGAAAATATAATTAAATCCAAACTCATAAAACTTATCATCAATAATTAAAATAATGAAGGACAAAAATAAGACATAACACACCGATTTTTGTTTTTGAGGAAAAATCTTGACCATAGAGAAAAATCTTGGTGGGGATGGCACTAAGGAAATAGTATACATATTGGAAATATAAGAGGAGTAATTGAGAGGGGATGGGTGAACTAGTTACCATTAAAATAAATCCCAGATCCCTTAGATGTCTACACAAAACATATAAACACTACTAAAAAAATTGTTGCACAACAAATACAGAGGAACTCGGTTAATAATGATAATATGTTGTAACTTGGTAACCATTGAAATAACAACTATAACTTGGCAAATGCTTAACACGCAAATCTTAAGATATTTTCTATGATTAAATTTATTTAACTTAGTTGCATATACATGAAAGAAATAGCATAAAAAAAAGTGACACCAACATTTAACGTGGAAACCCAATTTGGGAAAAACCACAGATTGCAACTAGTTATTTAATTTTCAATCTTCTAAAGTGAACCCTATTAGGAGCCAACCCTGTTAAAGGTTACAAAACACACTATTAGGTGTGACCCTATCAGAGGATTTAATCACCTTGTTGGAGTGGCCTTGTTAGAGATCTTTAGAGACTTCAATCTAGAAATGCCACCTTGTTAGAAGATTTACAAATAGCTACTAAGCCAACTCTATTAAGACATTTATATCACTACTATAATGATTAGAGAGTAAAAATGAGATGACCTGATTTTTGATCTAACTGAATTGTTGATTACAGATCTCAATTCTAGCTTGAGTACTTGATCCCTCTTGATCAAACGTATCTTTTTAGTTCCTCAAGGATATTTTTCTTATCCTTCTAAGTCGCTTCCTCTAAGCATCTTCTATTCTTCCACACACTTGCAAACATTCAGTCCTCAACTTGACCTTATATTTATATCAGACACATTGTCAAGTTAGCTTGAATACAACTTATAAAAATTAATATTCATCTCCTCAGTTGGCTAGAACCAACAAACAAATCCGTTGATCTCAATATGCCAAAATATGAAAATCCTTTGTTAGCCGACCCTGCTTGGTAGACACTAACTCAGAAATGATTTTCTTGTGTTAACCAAGTGAACTCGGTTAACACTTCATCTTTGCTAACTTCCTTTGGTAATCGAGTGATCTTAGTTAACATTGGTTCCATCCAACATTTTTTTTTGTTACCCAAGTGATCTTGGTTAACATTCAACTTCTGCAAACTTCTCTTCAATGCCCGAGTATGCTCGGTAGTTACTACCTTTTGAACTTGGAAAATACTAGAATGCTTGATAGACATAGGAAGTTGTCTTCATCGCCGAAGTGAGCTCAACATACACTGACTGATAAAGATATGACATCTTGTGTAACATCAAAGAAATTAGACAATTGACAAATTATTTTCAACAATCTCCCTCTTTGACATTGATGGCAACACAACATGTCATAATATAATGAAATTTCAGAGAAAAAAATAAAGTAAGGAAACTATCCTTAGTTTCATTCTAATTCTCATCCATGAGAACTCCTTCTATTAGTGTAAACTCCCTCTGCCTTCAGTTTCTCCTTCTATTTGCAAACTCTATCTTCAACATCTTCTTCTTATAATAAACACTCCCTTTTTGATTTCAGACTAAGTTCTTCCTTTTTGACATCTTATGCCAAGATAATATTTAGTGAATATCAATGTACTTCATGTATTGATTCATATGCAATCTGCCCTTTACAATACTGCATCGACCGATTGATCTTCAACATGCACTAGTTGATGCATCACTAAACTTTATTTAGCGAGCTTTAGAATAGGGGAATAACCCCTAACTTCCCTCTTAGATACAAAAATGCATGCTTAGGTAATGGATTGGTGAATATGTCTATAATTTGTTCTTTAGTATACACTTATTCCAATCTTACCTCTTTATCTTGCACAATTTCTCTCAGAAAGTGATATTTTATTGCAATGTGCTTGATCTTGGTATGCATCGCAAGATACTTCAATATTGTATCATCTTAAAATAAAAAGAAATTTCATGTTAAGAGTGTTTAACCCTCTAAGTAAGTGGTCTGGATTCATCTCAAGTACATTGAGTGGATCTTTGAATTAGATTTGGCCTTTTCCCCTTTTCTGCCCACTTTTCCAATTTCTTTTTGCACTTTTCTAGCATTCTGGATTGAAAACCTAATATTCTCGACCTTAGGGTCATGGAAGACCTTTTAGGTCAAGGATGACCTTGACCCTGATCCTGGTCCAAATTTCAAGATTGCATGATTTACTTTGTTTATTCCAGCAATTTCAATTCAATTTCAAGTTAATTTCAAATAAGGGTTTGACCAAGGAAAACCCCCCATCCAACAAACAAAACCATTTTTATTATAGGTACATGTGTGGAACATCTAATATAAGTGTAGATTTGGATACCCTCTTTGTTGAACTTGTGGGATCCATGAACATAATTTTCATTGAAGTAGTGCAAGTCAAGGTCAACTTTTTCATCCTAGGTGAAGGTCAACCTACCCTCAGAAAGAAAAATATTTCTAGTTTTTTTAGATCTCATAGTTGCGGTTGAAGCAAGTAGAAATCAACAAATTTTTAGACTATTTGACAGGGTTTTCAAAAGGTTCTTTTCAAGAGGTAAGTACCTTTGTTCATTCATTTCAATATTAGTCATCTAGATTTAAGTTCTATATCATAATAATCTATATGTATGTGTAAAATGTGGATTTAGGGTCTCTTTCATGATCATTATTTTAAACCATATTCATCAACCATATTTTTCCCTATACATTTTGGTGAACCCGACAGGCTTATCCCCTTTCTTTTGTGGAATTAGATGCCCTATTGTGTTTTGTGGTGTTAGATTTCATTTTATATTATCTTGTTGGTGTTAGATTTGTCTTTTTTTTTTAATCTTGCATGCTAGTTAGATTTCTTGCAACTATATTTCAAAAATTTAAAAAACTTGCAAAATTTCTTTAAAAATACAAAAACATTTACATTTTCATGCTTTTAGTATTTTAATATGTATGATTCTTGTTTTGAATACACTGATGAGACTTTTATTGAAAAAGAGGATAGATTCCCTAATGAGGTACAGGGTAGTTAGGATAAAAATGGTTCGGATAAGATCTCCATTGATCATATTCCTATTTCACTCTCCTCCACAACCTCTCCAATTGACCTTTACCATAGGGTGTGTGCATGGTTTCCTTCATGTTCCACTATTTGCAATATTGAAAAACCTAAAATGACATTTCCTAGTGTGTGTGATGTTGCTTTGTCCTCTTTTGAATTACCTTGTAAGGATATATTAGAGAAAGAAGATGACTTTAATCTATTTCTCCCTCATATTTCTCTTTATGGATATGAGTTGAGGATTGATGTTAATTCTTCTCCTAATATATGTCCTTTCTATGAGCCTACTTTAGAATATAATATACCTTCTTGCCCCTTTCAGGATCAAGCTTTAGTGATTTATGGTGTTCCTACATTGTGCTTTATTGATAGGGATGATAATCCTCCTATTTGGGATGAACCTTTGGATTTGGATGTTGATTACTCTCTTCCTCATGAAACCATTGTGACTAAATCTATTTTTGGGATGAATTGTTAGATAAAGACATTGATTTATCCCATCTTCATGAAGAAGATTTGATACAAGAGGGTGATTTATTAATGGATAGCATATTCATACATGATGATAACTCTTTTTTCTAAAGCACACTCCCCTTATGTACAGATTTTACTAGAAGAAGATGACATTATAGATGATTTACCTTCATTTGGGATTTCTTCTAGTGATCAGGCATTAGTAGTGAATGATATGTTTTCCCTTAATGCTCTCCCTCTTAGTGATGATCTCATAGATAATCAAGATTCTACCTCATCTTCTCCTAGGATGTCTTATTTGCTTCCTTCGTATAAATTTGTTTGTAGTGTTGAGACAACTAACATGGTTTATCCTAAACATTTATTGACTATTAAAGGTTGTCCTCTCATTACTATCAAAGGTAAATCTATGGAATCTTTAGAGTCTTTCACTGAGCATGATTCTATATCCCACACATATCATACAAGGAGTAACCTTCAACCTTATTCAGTGGTCTCTACTTCATTGCCACCTTCTCAACCCATTCTTCCTCCTCTAGCCTGTCTTCCTAGAAAGGAGTATGATTTGATAAACCAATTGAAAACTACCTCTACGAGGATTTCCTTATGGGAGCTTCTTCAAACTTCACCTACCTACTATGATGCCTTGTAAAAATATCTAGCAACAATTCCCACTCCACCACCTAATCAGGAGAATATCAATAACTTCTTATAATGCATGCATACTACCCCAAGTGCTCTTGACATTGTATTTAATCAAAAGGATTATACCTTCTAAGGAAGTTCAAAATTAATATGATGCTCTTATGGTGGTTGTTACTATCAATAAAAGTATCATTTGTAGGACCTTGATTGATAATGGATTTAGGCCTAATTTTTGTAGCATGGACATGCTCAAAGCAATTAAAGTTGATCTTGCAACTATTCAACTTGATAACATGTTCATATACATGGCTTAAATAATATTTCTAAGAGCACTTTGGGAATTATTACCTTACCTATCAAAGTATGTCCGATCATCCTAAATAGTTGTATTCATGTTATGCCTGGACCTCTCAATTATAACCTTCTTTTGGGTAGACCTTGTTTGCATGAGATGCATGCTATCCCTTCCACCCCTCACCATAAAGTCAAGTTTATATATAACAAAAAGATGTATACACTTCATGTAGATGATGCGCCAAATCCTTGTCTTAATATTCAAACCTACACTACTCTTGTTTCTAATAGTAATCCTTCTCCCTCTAATGCTTTTGATGTAAGAGAATCCTGGGTTGCCTTGTTATCATACTCATGTTTGTTCATTTTTCAAGTTGGTGCCAACTTTCTATAAAATTTCCTTCATGTGCCTAGCAATTCCTTCATGTGTCTAGCAATTCCTTCACGTTCCTAGTTACTATAGAAATTCCTTCATGTGTCTAGCAATTCCTTCACGTGCCTAGTTACTATAGCAATTCCTTCATGTGCCTAGTTACTTTAGCAATTCCTTCATGTGCCTAGTTACTATAAGAATTCCTTTATGTGCTGAGTTACTGTAGCAATTCCTTCATGTGCCAAGTTACTCTAGCAATTCCTTCATGTGCCAAGTTACCCAATGTATGCCAAGTGACTCTTCATGTGTCGAGTTACCTAGTGTAGGTTGAGTGACCCTTCATGTGTCAAGTTTTCTTGCTTATGCCAAGTGTTAGCATTTTCATGTAATTTTTGCAAGCCAACTTGTGGGATTTATTTTGATCGCAACATTTATGTTAAGATCTTTACTTGGGATGTGTCCAGACCATGGTTCAGTTGGCCTTCCTCTTATGTATTTTTCTAAAATGATTTGTAAGCCATTTTGGCAAGTATATATAGAGTGTTTAGGCTTAGAGTTAGGAAAGTTTGGAAGAGGATTGGAGAGTTGAATTGGAAAGTGTGAATTTGTTATTGGATCTTTGAATGTGAATGTATTTATAATTGGTCATAACCTAGAAGGCCTTATAGCTGGGCATATATGAAGATATTTTGATGAATCAATAAAAGTATTTCAATCTTCTTCCTCCTTTGGTTATTGTTCTTTGTGTTTGCTTATGTTGTGTTAACTCTTTCTAGGTGGTTTGGATATTTGGGTGAGCCTTTGGCCCTAGTTATTCATTTCTTACCTACATCATCTTTTCCTGGTGATGATTGGGGAACCTTGGATTTTACTTCTACCTTTATTGGAGAGTATAATATTTTTTATCTTGATTTTATGAAGCCATAAAGAGAGTTTCAACAATGAGTTTTTACTTCTAAAGCTCTTCATAATAAATTTTTGTTGCTTCTATTCACAATGAAACTATCAAACCTACTAATGATGACATAGTGAGTAATGAAGTTTCATTGACTCCTAATTTGGCTTCTCATTATGGTCTTGGTTATCATTTTCTAGTTAAACAAGGATTCAATGGTCAAGCTTGTGGTAAGCATAAACATGAAATTCAAATGCCCTTATAGAATGAGGGGCATGATCATTCTTATGGATAAGGATTTTATCCTAAAAAACAAATCAATTTTAACAACATCTCCAATAACATTTCAAAACATGATGAAACTATGAAGGATTTTGATCGAGAAGCTCTTTTTTTTAAACTCATTTGTTCTAAGATGATTACTAGACCTAAATGCAAAAAGAAACATAGTCCACACTTAAAGACTCTTCCTTTTTGTTTATTTCATAGATTTCATGATCACTCTAGACTAATGAATGTCAGGCTTTAGATTATAAGATTAGGTAGCTCATTGATAGTAAGGTTATTTATATATCATGTGGCAATGAGTTGTATTTCAATCCTATTTTCTATAAATAACATTTATGTTCCTATTATGGAGCTCCGCATTATGTAAACAATGTTAGCCTAATCTTTGAGGGCTCGTTGTCTTGTATAGTGTTGCGAGCAATGTAATAGGTCCCCTTCCATCTTTGTTCCTACACTTGGGGGCCAAGGATTCCATCTCTTTCCTTTCTATCTTTCTAGGATCCACTTTTTCTTGGTTAAGCAGTATCTATCTATTATGTGATATTCAATCATACATGAAAATTTTGGTTTGCATTGAGGATCTTTTTCCTTAATCATAACCTATTTTGTTGTTTGACATTAGGTTTCCATGGTTGATAAATCTCTCACCTTGGAAGTTGAATAGTATGCTATCCCTCACACTAGTACATTTGAGACCATTTTTTGACCATTATTGGTAGAAAATTTTGACCAATGAAGGTCAAAAATTTCGACCAATAAAGGTAGAAATTTTGACCAATGAAGGTCAAAAATTTTGACTAGTGAAGGTAGAAATTTTGACCAATGGAGGTCAAAAATTTTGACCAATGAAGGTAGAAATTTCTACCAATACGTAGTTGTAAAATTTTTTTCAGGCATTCTATAAAACAGTCACATGCCTTGCATATGATATGACATTTTGCATGCATCCTGCACTCTCTCATCCAAATGATGATGGATTACGAAGAGTGATCTGAAACCATGCTGCTAAGAAACACACACAATCAAATCCAAAACAAACTTGCATTAAAAATGGATTTTGGAAATCTGATATTATTAATTTTGCATGCATGTCTACTAGGACAAATATATGTTTAAGTTGTGATTGTCCTGATAGACATCCATGCAATTTTACCAATATCAGATTTCCACAATCCATTTGTAGTGCAAGTTCATTTTGGATTTGATTGTGTGTTTTTTAGCATCATGGTTTCAGATCACTCTACGTAATCCATCATTAGCCAGATGAGAAAGAGTGCAGGATGCATGCAAAATGTCATATCATACGCAAAGCATGTGAACTATTTTATAGAATGCCTAAAAAACACTGACAGTAACTAATATGAAAAATATATAATTAGTTATATGATTGAGACAAATCATGTACCAGTGAGTTGGTCAAAATTTTGACCAATGGGTTGGTCAAATTTGGTTGAAAATTGGGTCAAAATTTTGATCAATGAAGGTCGAAAAATGAACCCAAATGCACTAGTGCAAGTATGCTCGCCAAATTGACTTTTTGAGTTCAGTCATCAAGTCACCCCACCAAAGTGCCTCATCAAGGTTAGTCTTTAGGTCTGCTCATCAAGCTTGCTCACCGGGTTAGCTTGCCATGTCATGTCTCTAAGTGGCCTCGCTAAGTCGGCTCGCCAACTTGCCCCACCAAGTTGCCACTTTAAGCCCACTCACCATGTTAGATCGCCAGGCCGACTCCCCAAGTCAGCTCGCCAAGCTAACAATTGAAGTTTTCTCACCAAGTCGACTCTTTAAGTTTTCTCACCAAGTCTTCCCCCTAGGCCAACTCTCCAGGTCAGCTCACCAAGTCACCCCCACCCAGTCACCTCAACAAGTTGACTCATTAAGTCAACTCATGATGTCGACTCACCCAGTGGTTTTACCACCTTTCCCTAGAAAGTGGGATCACTCAGTGTGCTTACAAAGTTGCCCCATAGAGTTGCTTCTCTAAGCTCGCTCACCATGTAAACTCACTTGGTCAGCATGCTGAGTTGACCCTTTAAGTTTTCTCATCAAGTCACCCAACCAAAGCACCTCATCAAGGTCAGTCTTTAAGTACACTTAGTAGGTCAACTCACCAAGTCACTTTGCGAAGTCACCTCACCAAGTGGCCTCGATAAGTCAACTCACCAACTTGCACCACCAAGTTGCCACTTTAAGTTGACTCGACATATCAGCTTGCCAGGCTGACTCCCATAGTCAACTCGCTAAGTTGATAATTCAAGTACGCTCACCAAGTCTGCCCCCTAGGTCAACTCTCCAGGTTAGCCCACCAAGTCACCCCCATCGAGTCACCTCAATGAGTTGACTCTTTAAGTTAGCTCACCAAGTCTGCTATTCAAGTATGCACACTAGGTTGGCTTGCCAAGCCCATCAAGTCATGTCACCAAGTCGATTGTTCGAGTACACTCACAAAGTTGACTCTTTAAGGTCGGCCCACCAAGCTAGCCCACCAATTCATGTCACCAAGTCGCCTCACCAAGTCATCTTGCCCACATGTCCCACCAAGTCCCCAAGTCTGCTCGACAAGCTGACAATTCAAGTGCGCTCACCAAGTCAACTCTTTTACTTTTCTCACCAAGCCCATCCCCTAGGTCAACTCTCCAGGTCAGCTCGCCAAGTCACTCCCACCCAATCACCTCAATGAGTTGACTCTTTTAGTCAGCTCACCAAGTCTATTGTTCAAGTACGCATGCCAGGTCAGCTCGCTAAGCTAGCCCACTAAGTGATGTCACCAAGTTGATTATTCAAGTACGCTCACAAAGTTGACTCTTTAAGTTCACTCATCAAGTCACCCCACCAAAGCACCTCATCAAGGTCAGTCTTTAAGTCCACTCACTAAGTTAGCTCACCAAGTCATCGCACCAAGTTGACTCACCTCTTGCCTCACCAAGTGGACTCGCTAAGTTGGTTCACCAACTTGCCCCACCAAGTTGACTATTCAAGTATGCTCGCCAAGTTGACTCTTTGAGTTCGGTCATCAAGTCACCCCACCAAAGTACATCATCAAGGTCAGTCTTTAGGTCTACTCATCGAGCTTTCTCACCAAGTTAGCTCACCATGTCGCATCTCTAAGTGGCCTCACTAAGTCGGCTTGCCAACTTGCCCCACCAAGTTGCCACTTTAAGCCCACTCACCATGTTAGATTTCCAGGCCGGCTCCCCAAGTCAGCTCGCCAAGCTGACAATTGAAGTACACTCACCAAGTCAACTCTCTAAGTTCACTCACCAAGTCCACCCCCTAGGCCAACTCTCTAGGTCAGCTCACCAAGTCACCCCCACTTGCCCCACCAACTCGCCACTTTAAGTCGACTCACCATGTCAGCTCGCCAAGCCAACAATTCAAGTACGCTCACCAAGTGGACTCTTTATGTTTGCTCACCAAGTCCACCCCCTAGGTCAACTCACCAAGTCACCCCCATTCAGTGCTTATTGTGAACAAACTAATCTGGATCATAAGAGAAGTGATTAGAGATTATTATGAAAGGGTGCAACTAAAAAGAGATATAACTCACGTCATTTACAACATGACTAATCATTTCTAATGAAAGCTGTAAAAGGGTAGTTCTATCATTCAACTCAAGATGATTGCAAGAACTTATTATATTTTGTATCTCACAATGATCACTCTGTAAGAAAGCATATTGCCTTTGACACCCATTCAGTGCACGCATATAAATTCTACCATCAGAAATGACATCATCTTTGAGTATATTTATATTGTCATATCAGACAACTTATCACAATATTTAGAGCATAAATATAAAGTTATATCAGAGATAGCCTGCATATTTTGAAATTCTTACTTGTATATCAGACACAACAAACAATACAAGGTACTGAGAATTTCCTCAGTCATTGCATGTAATTTCCTATATATCAGAAATAGGAAATATATATCATCTTGATTGTTATGCAATCATAATTATTTTGATCTGAACCATACTATATATGTATTTGGAATTAAGAATTATTCAAATATTACTTTAATACAAGAAATTGTTTCTATATTCATTGAATTGTGAAGAATTCAAGTAGTATCTCATAATCAGAAACATAAGGAAATTACAACCACCAAATTATGTGACTAAGAAGTGAGTTTGCAGTTGCTCATTTTGCTATAGACAAAATTTTCCTAAGAAGCTTTACCCTAGTTAGGAATTGATACTCCAATGACACATACTCACAACCACTAGTTTTTTGTCCACCAGGGTCCCTGCCAATATTCGAAGGTTGCATATGATGCATGACTAATACTAGGATTTTCTCCACAAAAAGAAATTCATGTTGTCATAAAAGCTATTGTCTAGTAACATCCTGGCAAATCTCGTGCCTCTAAATTTCTATATATGTCGGATCCCAATTGTGACGGTTGCAAATAACACATTACATATCTTCCTAGAATGTTCTTGACAGGAAGAGATCCCCTATTTTAAAATAAGACAAATCAGAGTTAGTCCATTTAAAAGTCAGATATACAAATATAGGTGGCACACAGTCTATTAGAAACTTAAGCTTCCACTCTACTTACCAAACATGAGAGTCACAGTTGTTGTTTTGGTTATCGCCCATCACAAAAACATAGCCATGAGGCACATGCTGCAAATGGATATAACATGAAATGTAGATATTTTAGTTAACTTGTTTATTGATCATGTAATCAATGAATAACAAAAGGATATGTGATGTGTGAAACCTCTATCTTTATGGAACACATTCACACAATCAACATTGTTGGATTTTTAATCAGTTCAATGTTTGGTTTGATATGAAATTTCAATGTCTGGAAGGAATTACTCTGGCAAGAAGCAGAATTCTGATTTGCTTGAGAACATCCACAATCAGAATCAGAACTACAAGGTTCTAGTGATGAATCATTTGGTCCATCCAACCTATATGGTGAAAAACTTGTATAGATGTCATAGATAAGCAACAACATCCACTGCAATGTCATAAATGTCTGAGTAAATAATAGTTGATCCTGGCAGTGAGCTCTCCAAGTTGGAGAGAGCAAGTGCCCAGTTTCTGTTGAAGTAGGGTGATGCATCATTTATTCTTACATTGCATGGCCTCCCTCCCATAGCAAGAAATGTTCTATTTTAAAGTGAAAATCCCAAGATCGACAGCCCTACTACTATGAACTTTCTAGCTCCAGCATTGTACAGATCCTAGCACGATTACTGTTAACATTTCCTACATTGAAGAAATAACTAACACCCCAATCAGCATTCCTTGTAGCCAAGTAGTAAAGCACATTGCTTACAATACTCAAAGCATGCTTTGCCCCAACAACGGTTGTTATTCGAGATGTATATTGCCTAAAATATTGTACTTGCTTCCACAATGCTCATTTAGTAATACCTACACCAATTAGAAGACACCAAAGAACTAGCAAATTCAGAGCCAGATGTTACAAACACATTGCAGAGCTAAGTCTTATATGACAAAGCATTATCTACAAAATTTGTGTTGGGTTTGTTTAACAGAATTTGGAAAGGCTTTAGAAAGAATATGATAAGGACCAAACTTTTGCAAGAATGGGACCAGACTTTGGGCTTGCCAATGTAGAATTTGATAACATAGTACTCAACAAAAAATTCTTGCAAAACATATTCTTTCAAAAGAAAATTTGACCAGAAAGGCACCTGATAAGCTGAAGGTTCAAGAAAAAATTTTGTAGGAAGATCAGAGTGGAAGACACCACTTTCAAGACATTCAACATGGCCTCCAATATATGTTTCACTCTCAAGTAGATGCCTATTGTAAAACTTTTCTGGTTTAGATTGATGCTTGTTGGAAAAAATGATGTTTGCCTTGAATGCCTGTAAAGGTTCATACATTAATAAAAATCCAACAATAATATCATCAAAACCCTATATTATAATCACCAAAGCACTATTAATCATGTTTAAGCCTCAAAGCACCTTTCAAAAAACCTGTGAACAAAAAGGATGAAATCGCTAAAGAAAATAAATAGATTTTTCTAGAATGAAAATATGGGACTTGAAGAAAGCATTTAAGCATTATAACACTTAATAAGATCTAGCTTGGATTTAACCAATGTTGTACCAAAATTGTAGGGAACAACAAGGAATGTAATTATTTCAATAGCCATTTGATTTACAAAAAATCTTTAAAAGTATACATTATTGAATTTTAGTTTTCTAAATGTGTGAATATTCCAAAACCTTGATAGATTTAAGTGACCCTAAATTAGATTGGAACAATTTATAAAAGATTTCAAGCCATTGAAAGATTAGTCACCTGAACTATAAGCAACATTTCACAAAGAGTTCTACTGCCTTTGCATAAAACTTCATCAGGGGGCATAGGGATTATTGTTGCTAAAGAAAAGATAAAAGGGTGTACATATGTCCTGTAAAGGTAATATGTTGCAACTGCATCAAATACTAAATAGGAAGCCATTGTCTGCACAAAATAAGTATCAAAAGAACATATCATGGCACTCAAAAATGGAGAACAATGAAACCAATACACTGAAAAATAATTTAAACAAGCAATGTAAATAGCAATGCAATATTATCTTTTACTCCTACTAGTGAAATACAAAATGAGTGAATCAAGAAATTGGCATCAATATTCAAGTGTATCATTATGACTGACCTATAGCTCTTCCATTGCAAAGCATACCATATCCTCAAGATTTACTTCCAATGGATCATAACCATGAATGACCAAGAATAAGTCAACAGGCTAGAATGTACATAAGATATAATACAACTGAACTAGGGAAACTTGTCCTAGGACAATTAACTGAATTGTTAAGCACTGACATGATACTTGCATATTTTTGATTCATTGTCTACAACTGAAAACATGAATACATCTACTAAACAAAATACAAATCACTCAACAAATTTGAATGTGGTAGAAGAGTGATCAACAACATAGTGAATTGAGTCTATAGGTTTGTGGCATTGGCGATACTTGCTGGTTTGAGAAGGGATTCAAAAGGAGGTCTGGTTGAGGATGCATTTCAACAGCAAGCAAGAGCAAAGACATGATGCATGCATCACTCTGATGAAAAGACTGGCAACGAATAACATGCAAACATATGCTTATTTTATAAACTTCAATGAAATCTATTTTCTCCTGATCAGATCAAAAGACTGCAAGACATCACTCAAGGCATTCACATCATGATCTTAGCCAAATTACAGGAAGTCATTGTAATCAAATTACTTTCTTTCAATATAATGGGAGGAATCTCCTTTCACAGAAATTCACCAAAAACAAAAAAACTCAAAACGTGTAGAAAACAAAAAGTAGAGAATGCCATTTAAAGAACTTTTTCAGTGTGCTAAAGAAAGCTGGTAGGCAATACGATACAAAACTAGATTAAACATATACCCACCATTTTAATCTCAAACAAGACATCCACTGAATTGTTATCCTATCTTAAAACAAAATCAAGATTCATGAAACTACCAATTTAAAAGGTTCATAGTGCATTCTATCCATTAAGCAAAGTGCAACTTGAGATAAAATTGTTTGAAAAGTAACCTTCCAGAACACGTGTAAAATGAAACGTACACTTTTTGTCAAGTTTGGATTAGGGATGTTTTACTTCTAGATGAAGAGGTTCTGCAAGTCTAAAATAAAACTACAGCTCCAAAATCAACGACAATTTTTCTATTTATAGTGTTATTGCTGCCACAAACATAGGAAAGATACATAAGAATATGCCCACTATTTAGAAACATCAAGACAATAAGACATGAGATCTTGAAGGGAAAAGAAGAGGAGGTTCATAGAATTAAAATTACAATTAACAAAAAAAAATCATTTTGGCATAAATGTGAAAAAGGAAAACTCGCACAGTCTAAGCCAAGGATAAATTCCATTTTAATTTCAGGTTGGGCATAAAATGCATTCACCAAGCACAAATGATTAAATAATATCTGGAGCAAGTCTTGATCTATTTCTCTAAATTTAAGCTCCTTGTAAACATAATATAGAAACTCTAACAAAAAGCTATTTAACTATTAGAAGTTACAATGTTTTGATAGACATAACTAGCACCTTCAAGCTCTGGCTACCTTTTGGTAGATAAATATCATGCTTGACCCAAGCAAAATAATCTAGGTGGCATGCAAATTTAGCACAGCATTCACCTTGAATTTTATCACAATGGAGGCCAAGTTCCTGCAGTTAACCAACAGTTAATATCATAATGATACAGTATCTTCACATAATGCAAGCAACTTTAGGATAACGATTTACTAGAGATGAAAACTTATAAGAAGCCAAACACAAATTAACAGATCACTTTAATAGGGTCTAGGTGAGAAATTCCAAAACCTTCTCCTATTTGAAAACATAAATTAAACTTGAATTTTAAACTATATTAGTTTTCATGAATAAGGGGACTAGGTAAACAGCATTAGAGTGCCAGTCTCAAATAACAATCAACTGGAAATGATATAGGAAGAGTTGTTCCTAAAGCAAGAGAATAAAATAAATCAAAAGAGAGAAATATACATACAACATTTTAAGTTTTAATTTTAATTTTAATTCTATCCAAACATAGGAGAAGTCAATTCTAAATCTTGCACAAGTCCCAGCTAAAAATATTTTTTGTAAGATAGACTTAATTAATGGGGTCGTGAGACTGAAGCCTAAGAAGCATCAATGCATTCAAACTTGGACAAATGAGGTAAGAAAAGAGTAAAACATTCTAACCATAATTGCAAAACTTGTTTAGTACTCATAAGACAGATTGCTACGCGAGTTGTTATTAAATTCATGGTGATTCTTCCCTATAAAACTGATTTGGCAATAGGGAAAAACACAATTTTTGTGCTAATACTTGTCCAAATTCACATTAAAACCTTTTTCTACCTACAGTTTTAAAGAAAAACACTATTTTTCACTTCATTTCCAAACACAATTGGAAACTTAGTGTAATTAATCTTTCATATTTTACTTCATTTATTAATTTAAGTTATCTTGGTCGTGCATTTCATATTTTATATTTCAGTATGTCAGCAACAAAGGGTTTTTTATCAACAAAAGTATGAATAATATTTTGTCACATGCTTTTCCTAAGGTCAAATGGGATAAGTATGAGTCATAAATGATCTCAGACACATGACAGAGCCATCAGTTCAAATCACCAAGAGACATGTTAAAGTGCTAAAATTAGAAACATATTGCAACCAACTTTGGTCCCTGGTGCAGCATATCCAATTGGGCACACCCATGTACAAATCCTAGGTGAATTTAATGTAAAATATCCATAACCATCCAATCTAAATTAAACATAACCTAGCAAGGGCTTTCATCAATAAAAAGACAAAACTAATATATAAAGTGAGAGTGCAGAACACTTTAAATTCACAGTATCACGAATGAAACATTCTAGTCATATACTTTCTATCTGTGAAATAAACACTTATGTTAGGGTAAAAATCAATCTTCCATGCTAGATATAATGCCCAGAGAACAAATCAAAATGTATTACTTATTATAAAAGACAAAATAAAATAATGGTTTGATTCAATATAACTAAGACAAGATCAGAATAAATTACTTAGGCATTTGGAACAAGTATTCTGCACATTAAGACTTTAAATGGCAATGTAGATTCATTGAACCATCATGAATTGTGAACTTTCTCCTAAATAGAAAGTAATTCAAAATCCCCAATATTTTGCTAATTTAAGAAATTTTCATACTTGATACGGAAAATCACTTACATCACTCATTCTCATTCCATAATGATTAGCCCGTTGCTCCAGGAAAGGCCAATCAAAAAAATCACCATTGTATGCCACATAAATCCCAAGTTTGACTTCATGCATATGATCAAACCACCACTTAATAAGATCTCTCTGCATATATATCAAATTTCAAAGAGATTAGAATAAGTTTCAGAGGCACAGAGTTTATGATAGAAAAGGAAATAGCCTAAACTACCTCATTTGGTACATTGGTCACTTTGAAAATCTCTTCAAATTCTGGCTTTGGTGTGTATTCCAAGTCTTCAATGTCCTCCCCAACACACTACAAAAGAAGTGGCAAGATTTTAAAAAGCCAAAGAGGGACTATATTCAATAAATGTACCATGATTGACACAGAGACAACTAGATTCGTAACATGACAAATGGGAGATATTTAAATACAACACAATTAAAGTCACTACTCCATATTTTATATATTTATAAATGCTCCATGGTCAAATATTTGTCATGAAAACAAGAATAAGAGAAGCAACCATTATACCCAAACTTTAAACTGTGTCATGCTCATATCAATGTGATACTAAGGAAAGTCATTCCAGAAGTCATTCTTGGAATTCTGAGAGGATATAAGCACGAAGAGCTTTATTGGTGGACAAAAAAAACTTGAAGTCAAAATTCCAACTTGAATGTAAAAAGCAAGTGTATGCTAAAACAAACTCATTCTTATTAATATACCTTTTAGTTACAATTAGCACTATATTATTTGGTAAGACTTTACTTTTTCCCACACAATAATAAACCAAGAGACGATTATATTCTTTACATGACAAAATGGTGTGATTCTAGTAGGACAGGAGTGTATCTGCATAAATGAACTATTCATTAGCTCAGTTGCTTGTAAAAAGGTCAATTAGTTGACAAGATTCACAGCCGCATCACATCAATTTGGCATGAAATTCCCCTTTGGAAGCTTGCAAAGCCAATTCTTCCCATTTAACTTATACATTATTCAAAACTTCTAATCTTGATTCCAAACTCTATGAAAAGTTTGGAAGTTAACCAAATTCATATCAATAATATCATTTTAATATATTTATCTTAAAAAAGCATATTCAAATGAAGTGACTTCTTGTCATTCAACTTATTTACTATTCAAAACTTTTATTCTTGAAAATACCCTTGTAAAAAGTTTGGTAGTAAACCGAATCTTTCCAAACAAAACTTATTAGCCAAAGCCATATCAATAATATCAATTTAATATATTCATCTCACAAGGAGAAATTCAAAAGCATTACATCTTGATAACTAGGATGCAATGTGTTCATAACTTAACAACGTACATAGTAATTTCAATTTGCAAACTTACTAAAATTTGAAATCAAATAAGAAAGAAAAGTATTCACCTTGTCCATTTTCTATGCTCAATTGGATTCTAGCTACGCGGTTTAGAAATATTACAAGGTCCTACAGTTGCCTGCAAACAAGAGTGAATGTGTTACAAAAAAAATGACAATAGAAGAGAACAAAAAATTCTCTGGTCCCTAAAACCTTGGGTAGAATAATTATCATGTTCATGCATAAGCTACAAACATGAACTCGTTATCCTTGCAAAGGTATTGAAAATTTTGTAGATGAGATTTTGAAAGCACTGATTATAATTTTTGAATCATACTTTAGATAAGCTCCATCACCAATCATCAGAGAGAAGAGGGAAAATATAATTATGATATCTCAAAACTCAGCTACAAATATCAAAACACCTGAAGACTTCATTCTTAAACACATGCAGATGTTTAATATGTATTTAATTCAATCTATTAAAAGGTGAAATTAAATGAAACAATTTGAACTTTTTTCAGTGTTTAACTAAAAATTATTCAGATGATTATCACTGATAAAATTGCTTATATTAATTATTGTGCCATGTGATATGTTCAATCTATTACGAACCACATAAATAGGACTGTTGTGATGCCCATGAAATTGTTCACCTATAGTGGAAAAACAATTCCAATCAAAAAACATATTATAACTACATGGTAAATAGCTAACATTGTTAATTTATTCATTACTCTTAACATTTTTCTTAGAAAGCTACATTTAACTTTTTAAAATACTCGAAGAAAATAAAATCAAAACTATTAACTCCCTCATGTTAACAGTCATAAACACTAGTATTAACTTATCATAAACTATAAGACTTCTCAAGAGCATATTGCTCCTATTTCTTCTGAACAGTAGAGCGATGCTTCCTCTTGTTGCTTTAGATCATCTCCCCTCTGGCCACCTCTCAATTCATGGCTAGATGTATGCTATGAGCTTTCACTACAGGGTGCCTATTTTAGTCCTCAAAAAATTATCAGATCTTGTACTGGTCCCTTCACACTAATCAATAGTGGCACAGAAAACTTTTCCATTTCTAGTCCAGATAGTGACAATCAATGATCTTCAGATTTTTGTTCCTTAGTCTTGACCTCACTTTCTTTAGGAGTTCCCTGTTGTTTTTTATTTTGAAGTTTTCTGCTTCCCTACTTGTGTTCTTCCCCCTGGTGGTACCTTTCTTCTCTTCCAAGAACTCGCTATAGTATCCTGTCATCTCATGATTCTCATTGACCTATTCTTGGTCATCTATAGATGTTAATATAATTTATTTTTTTCTTTCTGATATGCCTACATTCCCTAAAATTTACAAAAATGTCAGTTGTAACACACTTTGATATACACATGTAAAATCCTAACATAATATCACACTAGCTTTAAGAGAGGCTTGTAGATATAATGAATGAAACTTGTTATTTTGACCACATTTATAAGCAAAGATAGTGCACGAACTTTTACTATGGACACATATATCTTAGATTCATCTCCTTGCATAACCCCTATCTGTAGATATTTTAGAAAAGTTGCTAAATTTCTTAGTCAAGTTCACAATACTAAACAACCCTCGCAAACTTATGCTTCCAGAGGAACGAATTGGTGACATTATCTTCATTTTGATTAAAGGCTGACACTTCTAAAAAATATTTTTCTGTCTTTTCCTAAATTTTAGATACCTATTACTAAACATTTTTCCTCAAAGTTTAAGCTACAAACAAAAAGTCTCGTACAAAAAGATGCACTTAAATCAACAAATATGATATCTTGAAGAGACTTTGCAATAGCTTGCAAGACTTCCTTAGGCCATAATTCAAAGCAGATAGAGCACATACCCTAGGAAGGAATTGTACTAAACAAGCCTCTAAATGGGTAAAGTTAGAAAGCATCTACTAAAGTAGTAATTGTAATATCCCCTTTTGAAATTGCCCTAAAATCACAAATTTAATTGAAATGAGAAATGCAATATATTTATAAAGATAAATCATGGTTTAGGTCTAGCAATGATGTTAGATTATATTTGAAGTATATTTCATAAGACAAATTATTTCTATTTAGGGTTAGGATCTAATCAACAAATATAGATATGTATACATAAATGTCCATAATTATCTTAACCTATACATACCTAACAATAATCATCTTATTCTAGATAAGTTATGCAATAACCAATCATTTCAATTCCCACAATTAATCATATTTTGGATTTGTAGAGGAAACCCACAAAGTGTGCTCAGTTATTATTCACCCTAATTAAGCCGAAAAGCATGCAGTTCCTAACCAAGACAACTTGTCCCTTGGCCCACAAGCACTAGGAACATTCCATGATGATTCCATCCCTTAGGGTGGTCTACTTAATTCAAGGAAAAGCAAGTCATACAGAAAGAATATTTAGTCCGCCCTTGACCAAGACAACTCACCTCTTAGCCCACAAGTGACAAGAACATCCACCATGATGATTTCATCCCTTGGGATAGCCTAAATAATTCCAGGGAACTTATGTCGACCACCTCTCACTAACAGATTTCTTTCCATTCCTTTAATTGTTTATTCACTTCCCAAAACCAACCATCATGGAGATTGGAGAGGATAACACAGGGGTGCCAAAGGCTATACACCACTAAGCCAAAGGATGCAAAACATCCAACAAAGACAACTTGAACCCTTGGGCCACAAGTGGAAGGAACATCCAGCCAAGACAATTCCATCCAACTCGAAAGTGTGTTTAGAGGAGAGACCTATATTGGTTCTCCAAAATGCATCTCCATTCTCACCCACATATGATTCTTGAGATATTGAAAAAAAAATTACTTCCTGAGAATGGTTGGAATTTGCTTCTAGATCTTGAGGATTAAGGGCATTACCACTACTAGATTTGCTCCACACCAAAGCTCCTTATTAACCCACCTCAATTTGGATTTCCAAATGATTGTCACCATTTGTTTACTATCCTTGTTTCTTTGACAAGATGCTTTCAAGATCTTCTTCATCACACATTTTTCTTTTGCTTGGATTTTCTCTTTTTTTTTTTTTCTTTTTCTTCATCTCTAGCTTGTGTACTTGTCTTGTTTTTTCTCATATATGTTCCAACTTCAATTTGTGTTTTTCCTTGAAGCAAAAGCCTTTCCTTTTAGGTTCTTCTCACTTGAAAGCATATCCATTCTCCCAATTTTCCTTGCACTTGTAACATAAATTTTCTATCCAAAAACTTTCATGGTTGTCTTTAGGTGCTTGTCTTCCTTATAGAAGGGTTTATCTCTTGATGATGTATTTTTAGAGTAACCTTTAGCCCTTGTTTCAGTGGTATCAAGTCGTAGGGCTCTTAGGATTGCACCTTGGAGGGTGGTAAGATCAAAGGAAAATACCTGGCCCTTGATCAATTCCAATAGTCCCTCCAAAGTAGGTATGTGAGTCTCTTTTTCACTTATTCTGGTAATCAAGACAAAATGCCTTTGTGATTCTATCACATAGTCCTCTGTGGTCTGTTCTTGCCTTAACTAGGTTAATTTTTGGAATGACTCTC
Organism: Cupressus sempervirens; assembly: GCA_028749045.1. Classification (NCBI taxonomy): domain Eukaryota; kingdom Viridiplantae; phylum Streptophyta; class Pinopsida; order Cupressales; family Cupressaceae; genus Cupressus; species Cupressus sempervirens. The sequence continues at coordinate 784,544,565 of CM053787.1, read as the reverse complement.
CAAATACTTTTGATCAAATATGTTAATGATTTTGTAGGTAAAGTCATTAGATGATGCTATGTTTTAATGCCCTTGCATAAGCAAACCATGGTGCTACCAATTGCGAGTAACCCCCTCCAAATGTATGCATCTTCTTCCATTGTGGGGTAGTATCCAATTTTTGGACCCATGAATGAGTAGTGACATTCCCTAGCCAATCAAAATCAGGAAGAGTTATTTTTCTTACTTTATGATCTAGGATTTTATTAACTTGACCCATTCCCTTCAATGGTTAATTCTTGATCTGGCCTAACAAAACTCTCTAAATGGAATGTTTCTCCTCATTTCAAGGTCAAATCTTGAATATGATTCAAAGAGTTCTTCTAATTAATGATTTCATTCATTATTTTCTTCTTCTTCTCTATCTAGCCCATTTAATGTTATAAAGGAGGGTTTGCACATCCTTGAGTTGACCTCAGTGGTGAACTATTGTTTTCAAAATGATTAGAGCTGGAAACCCTCCCATTGGTTTGGTTGGATCTAGGATTATTGTTGTTCATATTTTGGATGGCTTGGAGAAGTAGTTGTCATTCTTTTAGTTTGATTCATGAGAGCTTGAGTTTTTTTTCATGGCACTCCACGAGAACCCTCAATCTGTTTGTCATTTGTTTGCCCATTGTATTTTTTTAAATGGTGTTATGGACGAATTCAATTTTCTTGTTTTCTCTTTCCAAGGCATGTATTGTTTTGAATGGTGTTATGAATGGATACAAGTTTCTTCTTTTCTCTCCCAAGGCCCTTTGAACTCTTTAGCTAGGTTGCATCCACAATCATTCATCCCTCAAGCTAACAAGAACAATGTTCTCCTACCAACTGCAATGTCCCCTTTCTAATTGCCTTTTAACCAAAAATATGATTGAAATAAGGAATGTAACATAGTTATCAACATAAATCTTGATTTAAGTTTTGCAACTATGTTGACCAACATGCATTGCTAGGGAGTGTAAATCCAGCTTGAAATCCAAGATTCAAGATGGCTGAGGGTTCCCTAATCCTCCCTCCTAAAGCCTCCCCCTTGGTTGATTCCCCACTGAGATGATTGTTCCCCCTCCTCTTGGTGTGGTTGTGTGTTCTTGGTAATTTTGATTGATGTGTTTATCATTTCTAGTTTCTCACTTGGATATATGGGTTGTGAATACCAAACAGTCACTTTTTATTCTATGACTTGTTTTGTGTACGTTTGTTTATACAATGCTTCAAATATAAAGCTTATTTAAGTGTTTTGAATAGAAAACTTCTTGTCTAGCATAAATGTCAAAAAGAGAATTTGATCATCAAATTCATTGTTCTGATTTGCCTGCTGGGAATCCAATGCAATACTGTTAAACTAAGAACTGACTAATAATGAATTAGGATTAGTTAAAAAATTGCTTACTACATGGGACCATATCAGGATAAAATATGTCCCAAAACATACATGCTAAAAAGTGCAATCAGTTTTTGTACTCCTTGCTGTTATTTGCAGAGTCGGTGCTTATTATGACCCTACTAAAGTTAACTAATTAAAGAGACTAAATTAGGAAAAATATAGCCTCTAAATAAATGTATAAAGTGTGAAAGGGCCCAAGCAGTGCTAGTTGAAATCATTAGACACTATTGAATAAATAATCACATTTAGTGGTGATTATTTTTTCTACCTACTATTTACTACGAACTACCAGATCAAGATAAAAAATCTTGTCACAACATAAGTGTGCAAAAGGAAAAGGAAACCTTCCAAACTCCTCATTTTTCGTTGCATGCTATCATTTACTAGAAAATTTCAATTTTAAACTCAAGTTTCTAAAAGGACCTAAGTTAGAGTTTTAAATCTCTTCTAGCATAAATGTAAAGCCCAAAAATCAAGATTAAAATCTCTTACCCTTTCTTGTCAGCAATGCTACCACTTATGATGATACTATTGAAGTAATTTACTATCAACATATCATTAACTTAGCAGCCTCGACTAGGGACAAAAATTCTCCTCCACAACAATAAAAATGAGCAGCCAGTTTTTAATTCCTTGCTCTTATTTTTAGTATTATTATTAACCATGACCCTACTATGGCAATTAATAAAAAAAAAAAGAATTGGGTTTGTTTTCCATAGGCAACACTGTCAAAGACAATCAACATTTACCGATACACTGTAACACGAGTATTAAAAAGAGGATTATGGTGCTTAGCTTCTAGATTATATTGTGTAGAGATTTTTACTGTCAACATTTCAAATAACACTACATGATCCATCATCAAGATGAGAGAGCAAGAGGTGTAATGGTAAAAGTAGTGTGATTCTATCCTGATGATGGATCACATAGTGTGATTTGAAATGTTGATGGTAAAATCCTCTACACAAACTAATCTAGAAGCTAAGAACCATAACTATCAAGGATTGTGGAAATATGATCTTGTTAATTAAGAAGAGGAGTCAAATTTAGAAATCTCTCTCTTGCTTGTAGTACAAGTATTAACTATGAACCTATTGAACTAATGATTGAATAAAATGGAGAATTTTGGTTGTTTTCAACATCATGTTTACTGTGGTGTGGCCAATTAACACCTAAAATCTCCTCTTAACATAATATAGTAGAAAAGTGTAGTAAAATTTTTGGTTTCCGATGAGATGTGCTCAAATGGTTAAATTGTTGGACTTTCGAAGAGGAACCTCAAGTTCAAATCCCCATGAGAAGTGATAAAGTGTTAAAATTGAGATAAACTATTAAAATATAACATTCAACTTGTTGGATGTGATGTGTGATCCACTAGATAAGATCGGTCACAAAACTTGTGGATCAATTTACAGAAGAGATGCCCCTCAGTTGTTGAATCAATGTCGAATATAATCGGAAAAAGAATACCACTTCAAAATAATGCATTTAATATCTGGAATTTTCACTCTTACTAACACTGCTATTACATCCTATGAACCTTTAAGACTACTAATTGGGTTCATTTTCTACATAAATTATATAACAAATAGCCAGATCAAAATCAGAATAAAGTTTCACAAATATAGAGTGGTAAATTAGCAGATGCTTTCTCAATTTTTATATAAAATGTACACAACAATTAACGACTACTTAACCAAATGTCATCAAACATCTGATCATATCATATGCCTTAGTTATAGATTTTCAGAATGGAAAGCTAGGGGAAAAGTATTCTACAATAGTACACATAAAAGTCCATGCCTTAATAATTTCCCCATTTGCCACGAAAGAACTATGAGAGGACCAAAACAATTACTTACCAGTAACATTGGGGGTACTGCATTTGTAGCCTTCATTAGTCAAGTTGAAGTGTGAGGGCATAGGGATTTCAATTTCATCAACCCCAAACTCAACACCACTCATTTGAATTTGCACCTAAATCTGGTTCAAATCCCCAACAGTCTCAATAGCAATCTTGAGATCATCTATCTATGGGAATCCTGACAAAATGGTGCCATTGCTAACATTGGCAGGAAAATTGGAGCCATCTTCAAGCATAGCATTGCTCACGCCCACCAACATCTCCCCATGCTGAAACCCAACATAAATTTTCCACCCTTTAACTTCTTCTTTTCCAGTGTTAAGCACAATTTCCATGGAATTAAAGACATAAGGTTGATCTTTTGCATTCATTGTAAGGGGATAAGTTATCCTTGGAGTCTGCCCCTGGTAATTCAAATAATTTTCATTGCACCTATCCTTCACTAAAACTCTAGAAACACTTCCTATTGCATCACCCTAGACTAGAAAGTATAATAAAAACACAACACAACTGATATTAAACCCTCCAAATGTCATGTTTTGGGCCTCAAAAGAATTCACATGTTGCCAAAATAGAACCCCCAAATCATAGCATCTGATTCAAACCCTAATTGATCACACCATGAATACTTGATCCTTTAATTTTAGTTAATCAATTTTTCAAATCGATTCTCAAAAAAAAAAAGGGCTTTCTCGAGATCGATTACAAAGCTGGAGGAAATTGTGCCAGCAGAATTCGAAAGGCTTAAAATTGAAATGGGTATCACTCAAAATCACAAAGGATTTAGAAGTTTGAATATTATGATAATAGTATGGTCCCAAAGGATTTAGAAGCTTGAAGATATGAAATGGGTTTGCAGCAAATGGATTCAAAAGCTTAAGAAAATGAAAATGGGTTACTCCAAAGTGATTCAAGAGCTTGGAAAAAGGTGAAAAACGAAATGGGTGTGAACTAGATGGATTCAAGAGCTCAAGCCTAGTGCCGTGAAAAGTTTGAAGAGCATTTTATCAAGTGAAATGCCTATCTCGATGAGCTTGCTTTCTATCTCCTAGCATGCTACAATGTGAATCGATCTGCTGTAGCATAGAAAACTCGCCCCGCGAAAGATAAAGTGAAAGTGAGAAATGTTTTTTTGTTTTTTTGATGTATAAGCCTTGTGTTGGTCAAAATTTTGACCAACATGGGGGTGTTGGTCAAAATTTCAACCAACACAGGGCTTACATGTAAAAAAAAGAATTTTTTTGCCTTAATATTCTGACCAACTTAAACTTATTTAGTTAATGGTCAAAAATTTTGGTCGAAAAATGGCCTCGAATGTACTAGTGAATAATTTCACTTCCAATTTCTTAGGACTAGCTGCTTTACTGAATCAATTAATGCACTCGTTCTATCTAATGTATTGATACTGATCCACAGACAAAATTTTCAAATGACTAAACAGTAAAATGAGTGTTCAAATGACAAAATGTTACAAACGATGATGTTGATAAAGACAGTTGGATGTAGTTATTGTTGTTCTAACTACAAGATAATTGTATATAGGCTTATTTATACATGATCATGTGTAAAGCTGAGTGATTGATTACTATCACAGGTAATGTATTTCTCCTGAAGAGTTCCTATTGCACCTGAGTGTGTATAATCTTTCTTCAGATATAATAAAATAAGAAGATTTGATTTTTTTAAAGAAAATGCGATAGCCTTTGTGTGTAAAATGTTGTGAATATATAACCATTTGCTTATAGTTATTCTTAATGGATTCGTTAACACTTGATAAGCTAACCATAAAGGTTAAAAGGCATCTTCTGAGAATTGAAGTTGTTTTCATTTTTTTAAGAAATTGAACTTGACTTTGAGTGTGGGATGTTGTCAATATATGAGTATTGCTTATGATTATTCTTAATGGATTTGTCAACACTTGCTAAGATAACCATTGAAGTTAAGTGCCATCTTCTGAGAAATAATGTTGTTTTGAATTCCATCAAAATGGTTAATATTTTCTTCAACAGAGTCTTAGAAGAGAATGTGAAGGAAGCAAATTGACCACACAATATGGTTGATATTAATTATATGTGTTATGGTATCATTTTAAATTTAAGAATATAAATGAACTACATGAATTATATTTTTGGTCCCTACCTTGGTTCATATTTTAATGATGTTATGGTTTTCAATAAGAACAGAGAGGTTCAACTGCAATCGTTTTAGAAAGGGTGGGGTGTCTAAATAGACATGTCTCATCATAGTGCACTTCATAGGATATATTACTTCTACAATTATTTAGCTTTTGCATCCAGTCTTTTCCTTCTTTTGTTGAGTTTCTTAGTTGTCATTTTGCAAGTAAACACACAGTATCCATTACTGATAAACAAATAAATGTGCTTTGTTATCATTTGCAATGCAGTGTGTTTAATTTACCCAAATTTTATTTACTATATATTTTTTATTTCTTTGATAAATATAAATATATATAGGTAATTCTGGAAGAATATACCTGGTGGGACTTAGAGACTCTCTTGTCCATGGTCTCTTACATTTAGTGGGATCTGAATATCCAAGGGCATGCAGTAAGGTATCTTAGAGTTGGCTCCTACTCATGGCCATGATGGATTTGATTTGGAGTAAGTCTTTCAAACCGAAACTATGGTCTTCGAGCACCAATATTCAAATAGGAGTTAACAAAAAGAAAACAAACTTTGAAAAATGTAATATTACATTCTTCCTCCCCAAAATTTAAAGGCATCTATTAGTTCATTGGAAGAAACAAAAGTTTGAAGCTTAAAAAATGACAAACTAGGGCATGCCAACAGCTTCCACTGTTACAACAAGTCATTCTTCCTCAATACTCCACCAATCAATCTTAGATCAAAATGAAAATGGATGAATGAAGATAGGAGAAACTTACAAAGAGCATCTATCAGCATTTCACAATGAGGACAGATCTTTTTGAGGTGTTCAAAAGAGTGAAAACCATTTTTGCATGCAGCTCCCATGCGCGGGCAAATGCATAACAATGAAATAGCAAAATCCCTTTTTCAATTTAACATTATGAAGCTCGTGTTGGTCAAAATTTTGACCAACACAGGAATGGATTAAAAAAAGAGAGATGTTTTTCCTCCCATATTTTGACCAATCTAAAACATATTAATAGATGGTCAAAAATTTTGATCAAAAAATAGGGTCAAATGTACTAGTGTCACAAGGGTTACCTTTTTACTTCTTGCATGATATCTCTTTTCATTCATCCCTTCCATGGCCTCATAGGAGCTGTGACTTTCTTGGCTTGGATTGGGTGTTGTCTATGGATATTGTCTTAATGTTGAAGAAGGTCTTATCCTTGTTCTTTTATTTCCTTAACATGTCAAAATAGTATGTATTTTTTACATATTAAGGAGGCATATGTACGACCTCCCTCATTCTATATTATGCATTTTTATTTTAACCTCTTATTTTGTGGCATGCTAAATCTCTAAAGGTAATGCACATAAGTTGCTGAATCCTGAAGAGACACACATTTCCAATTTTCAAATATGCTAAATCCTCCAAAGGTAGCACACATAAGTTGCTAAATCATAAAGACATACACATTTTACAAATGTATTCTATGGTGATATTAAAATATGGATCCATGAGTACTTTATAAAAGTGGTCAGAAGGTGCACTATATACATGCACAAAGATGCTAGAAGGTGCACAAATTTATGGGGTGGATATCAAGTTCTTTCTTGGTAGGCCATCCTATTCTTTTTGTGGTTCATACTAAGATACACACATATTACTGGGTGAGTTAGCCACTCCTCTCTCCCTCTTTTCTCTTTTTCTCTAGATATGTCTCTCTTATTGTGATCTTGGAGTTGACAAAGACTTGAGTTCTTGGGAACTCAAGGATTTCTTTGTCCCTTTGACTTTAATAATATTATATTTTCATTATGATCTTCTTTACCAAGAGTTTTCATCAAGTCCATACTCTTGCTAAAGTTGTGGCTTAATGTATCATCTTAAACTAGAAGAATTTTCATGTTACAAGCATTTAGCCCTTTGAGTAAATGGTCTAGGGTCATCTCAAGTGTCTTGAATGTATCTTTGACTTGGATTTGGATTTTTCCCCTATTTTAACCCCTTTTCCACTTTCTTTCTATACTTTTCTAGCATTATGGAGTAAAAACCTAAGATTCTCGACCTCAGGGTCAAGGATGGCCTTTTAGGTCAAGGTCAACCTTGACCCTGACCTAGGTCAAGGATGACCTCAACCCTAACCTATGTTGGGATTGACCTTGACCCTGACCCTAGGTCCAAATTTTAAGGTTACATGATTTTTGGATGTCGAGTTTCAAAAGGAATTGTTATCTCACTTTTGAGTCAGTTTTTTTGGTCTCTAAAATGGTAAACTCTTAAATTGCTTTTAATCTAGGTCTATTTCTAGGGGTTAAGGTTAATTGGGATTTAATTCTCCTATGCCGTCCTTCTCTACAAGTTTATGCCCTAGATCTCTATGTAAGGAAGCCTTCCTCTCTCATTTTATCTAAACATTATCTTGTGCATCCACCTATTATGGAGTTTACACTCACAAGTTCTATGAAGCAAAGATCTACTATCCATTAAGCATTCAAGCATTCAAACATTCAATCCTTCAAGAGTTCAAGCATTCAATTCATCAAGGAGATCCATTAGTAGCCATTGAAGGATTCAAGCTCTATGGATCCCTCTTTTTGAAGATTCATCTATTTCCATTCAAGAATGATGTTGAAGATCAAATACCATTGATTTGAAACATCTTACATCCATTTCTACATTCATTTAGAGAATCCATACTTGTCAATTCAAGGATTTGAATCCTCCACAAGGATCTCAACCTAAGCAAGGTGAATAGTTCCATTTACTTTGAGTATTCCAACAATTTCAATTTAATTTCAAGGTTAATTCTAAACTAGGGTTTGACTAAGGTAAACTGTACATCCATTAGAAAAAAACCATTTTTATTGTAGGTATAGGTGTGGAACAATGAATATAAGTGCAGATTTGGGTACCCTTTTCATCAAACTTGTGGGCTTTGTAAATAGTAATTTTCTTCGAAACAATGTAGGTGAAGGTCGACCTACCCTTAGAAAAGAAAAATATTTATGAGCTTTGTAGATCTCACAATTTTGGTTTAGGGATGTGGAAATCAACACTTTTCGAGACTGTTTAAGAAGGTTTTCAATAGGTTCTTTTTGAGAGGTAAGTACCTTTATTTCTTAATTTCAATATTAGTCATCTAGATTTACTTTCCATATCATAATAATCTATATGTATGTGTAAAATGTAGTTTTAAGATACCATAATCAATAGTCTTCAGTATCTTTAAGATACCTCATGATTCTCTTGATTTCCATCATGTGATTTTCTTTAGGATTTGCTGCAAATCTTATCACCATACCAACTACGAATGCAATATAAAGCTTTGTATGGACTACATATTACAATTTTCCAATCATTGATCTATATATGGTCTGATCTAACTCTTTGGAATAATCATTTTTGAAAAGATTATGTCCAATAGACATAGGTGTTTCAACTGGTCTTGAATCTTCCATCTTAAAATTCTTCAGTATCTCCTAGATATACTTGGATTGAGTAATGTAGATACCATCTTTCTTCTACTGAATCTATAATCCAACAAATAGTTTTATCTCTCCAAATATGGACATCTCAAATTCTTTACTCATCTCTTCTAGAAATTATTTAAACAATTCATAATTTCTAGTAAATAATGTATCATCCACAAAGATTTTTTCCAACACATCTAGTCCTTCTTTGATATATAGGTTGGTGTTATTAATTTTTCTTTGAAAACCAATTTTATCAAGTAGTTATGAAGTCTTTTATACCAAGCTCTGGGAGCTTTCTTGAGTCCATGCAATGCTTTGTGTAGTTTACAAACCATATCCCTTTTGCTAAGATCTACAAAACTTTCATGTTGTTCTATGTAAATTTCCTCTTCAAGAATATCATTCAAGAATGTAGATTTCACATCCATTTGATAAACTTCAAATCCTTTATGTTAAACATAAGTAAATAAAGTTCTAACACCTTCTAATATTGCACTAGGAGAATATTTTTCACCATAATCAATACCTTCTTCTTGAGAATAACCTTTTCCTACTAACCTTTTTTTGTTTCTCGAAACTTCTCCATCTTCATCCAACTTATTTATGAAAACCCACTTTGTGCCAATTACATTTTTATCCTTGGATTTAGGAACAAGAGTCCATGTCTTATTTCTTTCTATTTGTCCTATTTCTTCATTCATTGCCTCAATCTATCTTTCATTATCCAAAGTATCTTTAATTGATCTAGGTTCAAATTCAGTAAGCAAACATGTAGTTTTAAATTTGTTTCTTGTCATTGGTCCATCTGACTTGTCTTCAATGATCTAATCTAGTGCAGGGTGCCTTCTGATAAATCCTGCCAACATAGGTACTTTGGATCTAGAGCTTGTTCCACTTACCCCACCATGTTCTTATGCATCAAGCTCAAGTCCCACTGTCTGTGACTCATGTCCTTCAGACTTGGTTTTCTCTAGCAACAACTCAGTAGCTTTTGATTGTGACTTGGGTCCTTTAGACTATGACTCAGGTTGCACTGGATGGAACTTGATAGCTTTTGGACATTTTTGGGGACTCGGGAAGTGAAGTCTATTGACTTCCAATTGTATTTGGCAATGTATCAGGTTATAGTAGATAATTTTTTTGTAAACCTCTAGTTCTTTTCTTCTCTATTCTTCACTCTTTTATTCAAAATCATCAATTCTCACATGTGCACTTTCTATAATATTATGAGTAAAAAAATTCAAACATTTATATGCTTTACATTTGTAGGAATATCCTAGGAACATTCCTTCATCACCTTTGACATCAACTTTACCTTTCCTAGATTCCTTCAGGACATAACATTTGCTACCAAATTGTTTTAACTAACAAATGTTAGGTTTGTAGCCATACCATAGTTCATAAGGAGTTTGATTTGAGTCTTTCTTCATCTGTTCTCTATTCAAGGTATGCATTGCAGTACTGATTGCTTCCTTCCAGTATTTAATTGCAACATTATTTTCTATCATTAGAGTTCCTGCACAATCCATGATGGATCTATTCTTTCTTTCAACTATATCATTTTGTGGTCTTGTACTAGGGGCTGATACTTGTGTTTTAATTTCTCTTTTAGTGCAAAATTCATTGAATTCATTGGAAATGAATTCACCACCTCTGTCTGATCTCAAATGCTTTAACTTCTTTCTAGTTTCCTTCTATACTCTTTCCAAATACCACTTAAAGTTTTGAATTGCTTCAAACTTATCTTTCAGATACATTACAATCATCATTCTAGAATAATCATCAACAAATAAAATAAAATACTTGTCTCCACTATAGCTCTCAATTCCAATAGGTTCACATAAGTCAATATGAACTAGCTCCAAGACTTCTTCAAAACTATAGTTTTTGCTTTTGAAACTTTTCTTTCCCATCTTACCAATATATAATTTTTCCATAGGCTCATATAAGTTTTTCTCAAACTAGGAATGCCTCTCACTCTTTTTTTTTTACTTATCTTGATTAGGTTATCAAATTTCACGTGACATAACCTTTTATGCCATAACTAGCTTTATTCTTCTTAAGCAATCAAGCATGAACTTTGACTAAGATATAAGTTACCTTTTATTTGGTTACTAGACCCAACTATAGTTTCTTTTCTATTAGCATCTTGGCCTTCCCATTCATGAATTCTAACTTAAATCCAATATTATTCAATTGTGCCACACTTCGTAGATTATGCTTTAGTCCTTCAACCCAATAAGCATTATCACATCTAAGTTCATTGGTTAGTAAGATACAACCTTTTCCCTTTATGCAACATGTTTCATCATTTCTAAATCTCACACTTCCACCATCATAGTGTTCAATATGTTGAAAATTTATTTTGTTGCCAATCATATGATATGAACAAGGCCTATCAATAACGCATGTATATTTTTTTCTAACATGAGAAATAAGTGCCATTTTATCTTCATCATCACTAGATTCATCTTTTACAACAATATAAACCATCTTATCATCATCATCACTACTATATGAATCGAGTAAAAGAACAAATATATGTCACCCTTTTCTAAAGGAAAAGGCTAACAAAAGTATAACTCTCCATCTTCAATGACACAAAATTGGCATTATTATTTTGAATTTGAAAATGATGTAAACTAATGAAATTTGTAGAAATGGATGAAGTTTATGATTCTAATTTGTGATAATTATTTGGAATAAGATTTGATATATTTTTCTAATTTTTATATACAATTTTTAAGCTGCTAAAAAATGTTGAAAATTAAGGGTCAAGTTCCCACTACAAAACTATATGGAAATAAACTTATTTTCCTTTGATCTCAAACTATGTTATAGATAACATATACAACTAGAAAAATGAAAAACAAAAATAACCTTTAGACCTATATTTTCTCTTTTATAATGATTCAAATTTCAACTCACCTAAAATTGATAGTTTTTATCTCCCACCACATTTTTCAAAACAAATCTACTCTAACCAAGAGAAGAATTATACATTCTAGAAGAGGAATATCTCCCCTAGAATTTCATATGACTTAAATTCTTTTGATATGATTTGATATTTTTTCCTTTCTCAAAACCAACATCTTTTCGAGTGTTAAAATATGTCCTTATAGAATTTTTTAATAATTATATACTATATCTAATTAAAATTCTATAAATTCTATATGAGAATATTCTTGACTCTAAGCTCTATACAATGGTTTTTATATGCTATTAAAAAGATATCACAAAAAATAGCAAGAGTTATTAAAATGCCACTTTTATGAAATAATATTATTTCTTTAGTAATTGGATACAAACTAGTACAAAAATGCATTTAATAGACATTTCCAATTGGAAAAGTGTGAAACCATATATAACTTAGCTAGAATGAATTTATCTTAGATCATATGTTTGAACAAAATTTAATTTTAGATAGAAATACTCAAATTCAATCATTCTGAAAAGTTAGCCTAAAAGGTAACACAATTTTGTACTTTTACCTAATCTTTAGCCATAAACCAAGATTTCTTCACTTTATCCTTGTAATATTTAAAGTTTTTGAAATCTTTCTTTGCTTTGAACTTGTTGTGCTTCTTTTCATCTTTTTCTTCTTTGTGTGGACACCTTGCAACAATGTGACCAACTGCTTCATAGGAAAAATAGATTAACAAAATTTTACCTTTATGCTTTCCTTTGTTTTTGGGATACCTTCTTCTAAGTAATGCTTCAATAGTTTCAAGGTCACTATGAGAACTATCTTCTTCTTCACTTTTAAATTGTTTTCTTTTTGACCTTTTAGCTTTCTTCTTGATTGACAACTTGGCTTCAAATGTAGACTCTAGACTGTTAGAACCATGAACACTAATTATCATAGTTATCTAGCTCAAATATTGTCAATCTTCCAACTACTGCATGCAATGTTATATCATTCTTTGGTTTGCATCTAATTTTTTGAATTGTTGATACTCTGATTGCATATATAAGAAGAAGTGTTTAGAGAACTTACTTACCACTATCTCTTCTTTAATCTTTCCTCCTAAAGCTTCGATTGCACAAACACTAGCTTTGATTCTTCCACTATATTTTGCAATGTTCTCATCTTCTTTCATCTTTATTTGATCAAATTTTCCTCTAAAAATTTTAGCTTTAGCTCTTCTTACATTATCATCTCCTCAATAGATGGCTTTCATCTTGATCCACATTTCATACGTAGTTCCACAACCTTTGACTTCATCAAATTTGACATAGTTGAGAGATGAAGCAATATCAATCATCATAATGTTATGACTCTTCTTCTCCATAATTTCTTCAACACTCATAGTTCCAATAGGTGCCACATATTTGGTGTCTAGGTACTTTAGGCCTAAATCTTCAATGGTCTCCAAATGTAATCTCATGAGTTCTTGCCATGCCTTGATGTTATCTCTATTCAGCTTGGGGATCCTTTTTTTGTAAGACATCCTAATCTTTAGCTTAGGTCCTTAAAACCTTTTCTACAAGTGCCAAAAGCTCCAGGGTACCAATTGTTGGAAATATAAGAGGAGTAACTGAGAGGTGAAGCATGAATCAATCACCACTAAAATAAATCCTAGCTCCCTTAGATGTCACATCAAAACATGAACACTACTGAAAATAATGTTACTTGGAAAACACATAGGCACTCAGTTAATACTAATAATATGATGTAACTCAATAACCACTAAAACAACAATTGTAACTCGGCAAGTGGTTAACATGAAAATCTTAAGATATTTTCTATGATTAACCTTATTTAACTTAGTTGCATACACATGAAAGAAATAGCATGAACACAAGTGACACCAAGATTTAACATGGAAACCCAATTTGGGAAAAACCACCAATTGCAACTAGTTATATATTTTCACTCTTCTAAAGTGATCCCTATTACGAGCCAAGCCTATTAAAGGTTACAAAACACATTGTTAAGTGTGACCCTATTAGAGGATTTAATAACCCTATTAGGAGTGGCCTTGTTAGAGGTCTTTAGACACATCAATCTAGAAATGCCACCTTGTTAGAGGAGTTACAAATAGTTTCTAAGCAGAATCTACTAAGAGATTTAGATTACTACTACAATGGTTAGAGAGTAACAATGAGATGATCTAATTTTTGAGGAAACTAAATTTTTGATTATAGGTCTCAATTCTAGCTTGAATACTTGACCCTTCTTGATTAGATGTATCTTTGCAGCTCCTCAAAGATATTTTGTTATCCTTCTAATTCACTTTCTCTAAGAATCTTCTATTCTTTCATACACTTTCACACATTCAATCCTCAACTTGACCTTATATTTATATCATACACATTATCAAGTTAGCTTGAATACAATTTAGAAAAATTAATATTCATCTCCTCAGCTGGCTAGAACCAAATTATTTTTTATTGATCTCAATATGCCAAAACAAGAAGATCCATCACTAGCCAACCCTTCTCAATAGACACTAACTCAGAAATGATTTTCATGTGTTAACCAAATGAACTTGGTTAACACTACATCTTTGCTAATTTCCACTGGTAATCAAGTGAGCTTGGCTAACACTAGTGCCATCCAACATTTCCATTATTACTTAAGTAATCTCAATTAACACTCAACTTCTACAAACTTCTCTTCAATGCCCAAATGTACTTGGTAGTGTTAGAAACAATAGTCCACCAAGATAACTGAAAGACGGGGGGGTTGAATCAGTTATTTGATAATTATCAACCTTAAATAATTTTAACTATTCAATCAAAGTAAATATCAACCATACTAAAATGCACCTACACAATTACACCAAATATGTTAACTAGGGAAACTCTTGATTAGAAGGAAAACCCTAATGGGAATGATTCCCACAAGATGATGTACTAATATAAATTTTCCTTATTAGATGATGGACCCTATTAGGAGTCTATTACAACATTTAGTACATATGAGTCCCTATTAGGAGACTTTGAATCCCTGTTAGGAGATTCCAACCTTGTTAGGAGTTGTGCCAATCTTGTTAGGAGTTGTAGAAGGTAGAAGGACCCATTGTCCAAACAACTTCTAGGGAAAGATCAATGAACTCATTATCTAATCAATCTCTCAACTATTCCTTGTAGAATAAATATCTATACTATTCTTTAACTCCTTTCCTCTATCTTTTCAACTAGATGAATTACTATCAAACCTTGTAGACTAGGTCATGAACCTCAAATCCAAATATCAAACTTTGGATCACATTATAAAATCTTGGCAATGTAGTTTCCTTAACCTTCACTCTACTTTCCTTATCTTCATATTCTGGTCTTCATGCTTCTTGCAATCATTAATCCATTCCATACATGATAAAGGAAAATGTCCTTCCTTTATACCAAATTCATAAATTAATTCCCTAAGTTAGCTATTACACCTTGTCAATTAGTTATTATAGGACCTCATTAAGAACATGTTACAATTGGCGATAACATTAATCTTTCACTTTGTAACTTGAATAACTTTCTGTACATGTAACATTATGATGAGTGAGCTTAGCTATGTCATCTCAAGAATGTTTTGTTCAAATCTTTAACTTTTGCTTCTTCGAATAACAAATCTACTAAGAGATATAACAAGTTTACCAAAACATGCTTCCATAAACTCTATCTTAGAAGAGTCTTCACTAAAACATGCATAACTTCTTCCAGAAATTAATATCTTATGCTTTTGAGGTTACCTTCATATACTAGACACTTAGTATTATCTCCCTTCAACCTCACTTAGTGAAAATTCTCAACTGTCTATCCATACCAACTTTTTCTTTACTGCTATTCTTTTGTCAAATACCACATAATTCTGTTATGTTGACATCAGTGGCTAAAATAGTCTTGAATTTAAAATATCATCATGCTAATGATTTAATCATGTTTCTAAAATACTCCCCCATAGAAGTGTCATCAAAATTCATGTTGAAAATGATGGCAACATAGATGAAAAACATCTAGTTCCAAAAATACAAACTGCAAAACACTATTAACCTTTCTTTTGAAATCATCTTCATCGAACATTCTTCCCCATTGATATATCTAATTTTTCTCTATATCAAATTATTTTTAATGTTGTAATCTCTCCCCCATTGACATCAATGTCAAAGGTTTCAACAACCATCAATCTCTACAACTCTCTATGACTTTCTCAAGTGTCCAAAGACATAGTTCAAGAAAACCATCCAATCAAGAGTCCCATATGACTCTATCCATCATAGGTACTCCCTGATACATAAAGAATCTATTGGAAATATTCAATATATGATAGTTACTAAGAGGGGAGGGGTGAATCAGTAACTTCAACAACTTTCAAACAATTTAGCACTTTAACCATATATACTATTCATTCATCTAATCTACTGCATGTATGAGAGATCACACATTCATAACACATGTACACAGTGATTTGGTGACCTAAAAACCTTCCAAATAGAAAGTAAAACTAGGGTGGGGATGATACCCACAAAACTTTAATACTGCAATATAAAGTTGGCCTGTTAAGGCTTACATTGACCACTTCTAGTGATCTGCCCTATCAGGAGCACAAAGGATTGCTAGGTCCACCTTGTTAGAGGATTTACAAACATAAAATGAAGTATGCACTTGGTTAAGAGATTTACAAAAGACTTTTAAGTCTACCTTGTTAAAGGATTTAGAGACTGGTTCACTTGTTAGGATGAAATAGTATATTTGACTGACAACTTGATTGCTGATTAGATCCTTGAAGTATAGATCACCTCTTGTGATTGATGAATCTTTACTGTTCCTTGTTGACCTTGCAGAGTATTTTGCTCTACTACTAATTCAAATTCACTCTTCTCAAAACATTACATGTCTATTCCTTAATACTCTCATCATGCATTGTAAATGATATAATAAATTACATATATATCATTCCAATAATTATAATTGCAAGGTCGACTAAAACACAAGTGAACAAAACATTACTAAGTCAGCCCAATAGTAAATAACTCGAGTTCACTAAATTGACTTGGTGTCCACTACATAACTCGGCATCGTCATGCACTTGGTAGAAGTGAAGGCTCAGTTCATACTAATCACTTGACATAGTTCTGAACTTGGTGACCACTAGTGACTTGGTAGATGTAGTGTTACTAGATAGATACTGCATGGTGAGTTTACCTTGATTTATTTGGTAAACATTATAACTTCCAATGCTTGGTATACACTGAATTCCCATGACATAGTCTAACTTCTTGATAGACACTGGGATTCTTGGTAGATACTAAGAAGCTCAGTGCAAACTGTTGAACACTTCTAAACTCAGTTAACACTAGAATGCTCGGTAAGTATAGGAAATTGAGTGCTGAGCTTAGTAGCTATACTGATATAGATAAGTGTTGTCACTAGTGGCAATAATAACTTAATGCCAACAACATCAACATTGAGTCTAGACAAACAATAGTGCTCTATTACACTAGACTGATGCACTCTTGCATCATCTACTTTGATGTAGTTGTTGGAAACAATTGATTAATTGTGTATTGTCTTTAATGTTACACAAAATGTCATATCATTTCCAATCGGTGTATGCTGAGCTCACTTAGGCATTGAAGATAATTTCCTATGTTTTTTGACCATTGTAGAGTTTTCCTAGTTTAGAAGATAGTGTCTACTAAGTTCACTCAAGCGACAAAGGAAAGTTTGCAGAAGTTGAGTGTTAACCAAGCTCATTCAGTTAATGAAGGAAATGTTACATGGAACTAGTATTAGCTAAGCTCACTCGATTACCAAAAGAACTTTGTGAATATGCAATGTTAACTAAGATCACTTGGTTGACATAGGAAAATCACTTTGAGTTAGTATCTACTGAGTAGGGTTGGCTAATGAAGGATTTTCTTGTTTTGGAAAATTGAGTTCAACTAAATTGTTTGTTGGCTATAGCCAACTAAGAAGATGAATATTAAATATTCTAAGGTGTATTCAAAATGACTTGACAATGTATAAGGTATAAATATAAGGTCAAGTTGAGAATTGAATTTGAAGAATATAATTGAAGATTTGATGATGCTTAGAGGAAGCAAATTAGAAAGATAAAAAAATTATCCTTGTTGAGATGTAAAGATACATTCCATCAAGAAGGATCAAGTATACAAGCCAGAATTGAGCTCTGTAATCAGCTATTCAATTGTATTAGGAATCAAGTCATCTCATTGTTACTCTATAACCATTGTAGCAGTGATCTAAATCTTTTGATAGAGTTGGCTTAATATCTATTTGTAAATCCTCTAACAAGGTGGCATTTCTATTGAATTTTATAAAGTCTTGTAACAAAGCCACTCCTAATGGGTGATTACAACCTTTAATAGGGTCACAAATTATAGCGTGTTTTGTAACCTTTAATAGGGCTCACTTCATAAGAGTGAAAATTAGTAACTAGTTGCAATTGGTGGTTTTTCCCAAATTGGGTTGCCATGTTAAAATATCATGTTCATGGTATTTCTCATATGTGTTTGCAGCTAGGTTAAAGTAATATCAATCACAGATAATATATTAAGATTTTAATGCTAAGCATTTGCCAAGTTATTTCAGTGTTTACAAACTTACAACATTTTTCTTGTGTCTTTACCAAGTTACAATAGAGTTCAGATTTGATTTATATTGACATCTAAGGGATCTAAGATATATTTTGTGGTAATAGATTCACCCCTCTCCTCTTAGTTACTCCTCTTATATTTTCAACAATTGGTATCAAAGATTTTGGTGCTTGCGGAGAAGGTTTTAAGGACCAAAGCTAATGATTAGGATGTCTCACAAAAGAGAGATTCCCAAGTTGATCTGAGACAACTTTGCAAAATGGCAAGGACTTATGAGGTTACATTTGGAAACTATTAGTGATTCAAATTGTAAATATCTTGATAGTGAATACAAGACTCCTACTAGAACATTATCAATTGAAGATATTGCTAAAAGGAAAAATCATAACATCATGATGATTGGCATTTATTTTTCTCTTAATTATGCTAAATTTGATGAATTCAAATGTTGCACTATAGTTTATGATATATGGATCAAACTAAATGCCATGTATAGATCAGATGATAATGTAAGAAGAGCTAAAGCCAAAAGTCTTAGATGACAATTTGATTAGATGAAGATGAGAGAAGATAAAAACATTGTAAAATATATAAAGTGAATTAAAGCAAGTGTGAATGCAATCAAATCATCTCAAGGAGATGATGAAAAAATAGTTGTAAGAAAGGTACTTAGAACCCTTCTTCATATCTATGCAATTAGAGTGTTTTCTATTCAAGAAATGAGGTGTGATCCAAACAGCAAGATAACTTTGGATTCTCTAGTTGGAAGATTGACAACCTTTGAGCTGGATAACTATGATAAATATGTCCCTAGTTCCAAAGGAATTGAGTCTAAATTTCAAGCCAACCATTTAATCAAGAAAAAGGGTAAGAAATGAAAAGCCAATCACTCAAAAAGTGAAGAAGAAGAAAGCTCAGACAATGATCTTGAAATTTTTGAACCCTACTTGCAAAGAAATATTTCAAAGGTAGAGGAAAATACAAAGGTAAGATTCCTCTAATTTATTTTTCTTGTGAAGAAGTCAGTCACATTGCTATAAGGTGCCCAAACAGAGAAGACAAGAATGAAAAGAAAAGTAATAAGTACAAAGGAAAGAATGAATTAAAAAACTACAAGGACTACAAGGAAAAAGGTGAGAAATCTTATTTTATGGCTAAAGATTCTAATAAAAGTGAAGATAAAATGGTATACATTGCTATAAA
The DNA here is from genome assembly GCA_028749045.1 of Cupressus sempervirens. Taxonomy (NCBI): domain Eukaryota; kingdom Viridiplantae; phylum Streptophyta; class Pinopsida; order Cupressales; family Cupressaceae; genus Cupressus; species Cupressus sempervirens. The sequence goes on along the minus strand of CM053787.1, from coordinate 784,524,945 downwards.
AGATAAATATGATGATAAAGAAGATAAAATTGTACTTATCTCTCATGTTATCAAAAATGATATATAGATTATTGATAGTAGTTTCTCACATCAAATGATTGGAGAAAAAACCAAGTTTGAGCACATGGAACATTATGATGGTGTTAGTGTGAGATTTGGAAACAATGAACCTTGTTGCATAAAGGAAAAGGGTGTATCTTATTAACCAATGAACTTAGATGTAGCAATGGGGCTACAACATAATCGATTGAGTGTGGCGTAGTTGAATAACATTGGATTCAAGGTAGAATTCACGAGTGGAAAGGCTAAACTACTAGAGGGAAAAGGAAATCTAGTTGGATTTGGAAAGCAAACAAAAGGTAATATATTCTACTAGATCTCAGTGAAATTTCGTGTTTTATTACTCAACAAGAAGAATGTTGTTTATGGTACAAAAGATTATGTCATGTAAACTTTGATAACCTGGTCAAGATAAGAAAAAATAGAAGAGTAAGAGGTATTCCTAGATTGAGGAAACATGATATGGGTCTATGCAAAAATTGTGAAATTGCTAAGGTGGGAAAAACTAGCTTCAAAAGAAAAAACTACCATTCTAAAGAAGTCATAGATCTTGTACATATAGACTTATGTGGACCTATTGGAATTTAGAGTTATAGTGGAGATAAGTTTTTAATTCTTTTTTTTATGATTATTCTAGAATGATGACTGTAATGTATCTAAAAGAAAAATCTTAAGCTTCTAAAAAATTGAAGTGGTCTCTAGAAAGAGTAGAAAAAGAAACTAGAAAGAAGCTGAAATATTTGAGATCAGTCATAGTGGTGAATTCATTTCTGATAAGTTCAATGAATTCTATATTGAAAAGGAATTAAGAAATGAGTAATAGCCCTTGGTACACCTTAGCAGAATGGTATAGCTAAAAAAAGGAACAAATCTATCATGGATTGTGCAAGAACATTGATGATAGAAAAGAATGTTGAAAAAAAATACTAGAAGAGAGCAATCAGTAGTATAGTGCATACCTTGAATAGAGTGCAGCTAAAGAAAGACTCAAATGAAACTCCTTATGAACTATCCAGTATGGCTACAACCCTAATGTAATTTACTTGAAAGAATCTAGGAAAGGTAAATTTGATGTCAAAAGTGATGAAGGCATATTCCTAGGATACTCTTGTAGAAGTAAAGCATGCAAATGTTTGAATTTGTCTACTTATAAAATCATAGAAAGTGCACATGTGAGAATTGATGAGTTCATAAAAAAGAGTGAAGAAGAAAATAATAAAGAACCTAAGGATTATAGAAGATTTGTTTACTATGAACCTGATACTTTGCTAAATCTATCTAGAAATCCAGAGGCCTCACCTCCCAAGTTCCCAAAATCTCCAAAAGCTACTGAGTTGAAATCATTGCAACCTAATTCATAGTCTAAAGGAATTGAGTCATAGTCAAAAGCTATCAAGCTATTGCTAGAGAAAACTGAGTCTAATAGGCCAGAGTCATAGACAGTGGGACCCAAGCTTAATACATAAGATCATGAAAAAATCAGTGAAACAAACTCTAAATTTAAAGTACCTATGTTAGAAAGATATGAAAGAAAGCATCATGCATCTAATTAGATCATTAGAGACAATTCAGATGTAACAATGAAAAGAAACAAATTGAAAGGTACATGTTTGCTTGCTGAAATTGAACATAAAAATGTTAAAGATGTTTTGGATAATGAAAACTAGATTGAAGCAATGAATGAGGAAATAGAATAGATAGAAAAGAACAAAATTTGGACTCTTGTTCCTAGATCCAAGGATAAAATATAATTGGCACAAAGTGGGTATTCAAAAATAGGCTAAATGAAGATGGAGAAGATTCTAGAAACAAAGCAAGGTTAGTATGTAAAGGTTATTCTCAACAAGAAGTTATTGATTATGGTAAAAAAAATTGCTCCTATTGCAAGATTAGAAGGTGTTAGAACTTTACTATCATATGCAGCTCACAAAGGATTTAAAGTTTATCAAATGGATGTAAAATTTGCATTCTTGAATGAAATTCTTGGTGAGGAAGTCTACATAGATCAACCTGAAGGTTTTTTAGATCCTAGCAAAAGAGATATGGTCTAAAAATTACAAAAAGCATTATATGGTCTCAAGCAAGCTCCTAGAGTTTGGTATGGAAGACTTCATAATTAATTGATAAAGATTGGTTCTCAAAGAACAAATGATAACAACAATCTGTATATCAAAGAAGGACTAGATAAGAAGATTGTGTTGGCAAAAATATCTGTGGATGACACTTTATTTATAGGAAACATTGACTTGTGCAAGGAATTTTTAGAAGAAATTGGTAAATAATTTGAGATGTCTATTTTTGGAGAGATAAAATTCTTTGTTGGATTGCAGATCCAATAGAAGAAAGATGGTATTTTCATTACTCAGTCTAATTATATCAAGGAGATAGTAAAGAAATTTAGAATGGAAGAATCAAGACCATTTGAAACTCTTATGTCTACTAGACATAAGCTTTCAGAAAATGATTATTCTAAGGAGGTATATAAGATCACATACATATCAATGATTAGAAAATTGCTATATGTAGTGCATACAAGCCCTGATATTGCATTAGTAGTCAATATGGTGGCAAGATTCTTAGCAATCCCAAAGAAAATCACATGATTCCAATCAAAAGAATCACAAGATATCTAAAAATTACTGAAGACTATGTTTTATGGTACAAAAATGACACAAGGAATGATAGGGAAAACTAGGGCCAAATGGCACAACTAGCTCTCTAAACCACCCTACAAGAGTTAACAAAATGGAAGCAAACATAAAGAATAGAAACCAAAGGAGGAAAAAGAGTAAAAAAATTTCATTGATTCATCAAAATATCTTCATACATGCCCATCTATAAGGCCTTCTAGGTTATGGTCAAATAAAAATACATTTCCATTCAAAAATCCAATAGTAATTTCACACTTTCCAATTCTGCTCTGCGATCCTCTTCAAAACTGCCTAAACCTCTTTTCTCTTCTCTCTGCCCTGGCTCCTAGTTTAAACACTCTATATACTAGCTAAAAAGGCTTACAAATTATTCTAGAACATGGAGAAGCCACAATTCAACTCTCAACAAATACTAAATGAAAATAGACCAAAATTAAATACACAAATAAGCCTGCATCAGCAATTGACTGTCTTGGAATCAATGTCTATGAAAATTTGCAATATCTGCTAGCTATAATTGAGTTAGAACTCATGCTTCAAACTGTGGGTATATATCTAGGTCCTCTACAAACCCTTAAGTACACAAGGTTTGATTCATTAAGGAAAAGTGCACATCCTTTCCAAAAGATGAGCACAAAAATCTATCACATAGAATTGTTAGAAATCAATGTTCTAGGAGAATTGTCGTATCTCCCAAAAGATAAGGAGTTAGAACTAGTGCTCTAGAAAATAGAAATTACTCTAGTCCCTCTTCAATTTTTGAAGTGGGCAGCCCTTCATTTTTTATTTAAAATCAGTTATATAGTCTACAATAGGCACCTAGAAAATAGAAAATACAATTTCAGCAGAACCTAGTTTCAGTAGTAAGGTAAAAAATCAAAACATGTAGGATAGCAGTGCAACCTAGGATGCTCCTACATCAAAAAATAAGGGTTGGAAAAAATGATTCTTTTGAATCATTGAGATTTCATAAACTAAGCTGAATCCAACTTAGATTGAGAAATCCATGAAGCATCTTCCATAGGCCTGTTCTTCCACTTCACCAGATATTCATAATAATTTTTTCCTCTTGTGTTATTACCAATTCTCTGATCCAATATATGTTCAAATTCTTTGATCTATTTCTTAGGATAGTCCTCTAATATAGTAGCTTCATCATCTGATTCATGATACTTGTATAAATCAGCACCATTGAATATAGGAGATATATCCATGTCATCATGTAACTCAACTTCATAAGCATTTCCACTGTCAAATTTCTTCAAGATCTTTGAAGGTCCAAACTTCTTCATCCTTAGCTTACTATATATTCCAACTAAAAATCTTTCTTTCTTAAAATGAACCATCACCTCATCACCAACTTGAAAATCATGATGTCTCCTAGACTAATTAGCATTCTCCTTATACTTATAATTACTTTATTCTATCCTCAATTTCACTTCCTTATGCAAAGACTCCATAAAATCAAAAAAATCTTCTCCCACAACACTTCTCTTTTATTCACTAGAAATATCTCTCAAATCTAATACTCCTCTAGGCTTCATTCTAGTAACAATCTCAAAAGGTGTCTTTCTTGTACTCCTATTCATAGAATTATTATATGCAAATTTAGCTTATGCCAATACCATCTCTCAATTACTTGGCTTATTCTCAACTAAAAATCTCAACAAATTACCCAAGCTTCTATTCACAACCTCTATTTGTCCATCTATTTGCAGATGAAATGTAGAACTAAAATTCAATTTAGTACCCATCTTTTTCCACAAAGTGTTCCAAAAATAACTGAAAACTTACTATCTCAGTTAGAAACAATGCTTCTTGTTAATCCATGCTATCTCACAATCTCTTTGAAGAAAAGTTTAGCAACATGCTCAACATCTGATGTCTTCTTACATGGTATGAAATGAACCACCATAACAAATATGGAATCATACCCCTTCACTATCTTAGGCAATCCAAGAACAAAATCCATACTAATATCACTCCAGGGTTTCTCAAGAATAGTAATAGGTGTATAAAAACTAGTATTTTGACTCACTCCTTTTACAACTTGAAAAACTCCACAACTCTTTAAAAATTTCTAAACATCCTCATACATTTGTGGCCAATAATACTTCTCTTTTAGCCAACTTAATGTCTTATCAATTCCAAAATGTCCAACCAATCCACCACTATGTTTTTCCTTAATCAAATTCAACCTCATAGAACTTTTAGGAATACACATTTGAATACCTTTGAACAACATACATTCTTGAATGAAATACTCATCATACTTACTTATGTGATTCGTCAGATTTGGTGCTTTGCACTCTCTCCATGCCTTAAAAAAATAAGGATCAGCATCATACAACTCTTTCATTTCATCAAAATCAAGAACTTCAACCTTCATTTTAGTCAACAAAGAATGTCTTCTACTCAATGCATCAAAAAATCTATTAGTAACTCCACTCTTGTGCTTGATCACAAATGTAAAATTCTGCAAATACTCAACCCACTTCATATGTCTCTAATTCAATTTATGTTGACTTCTCAAGTATTGTAAAGGTTTATGATCAGTATAGAACACAAAATCCTTAGGAATCAAATAATATCTCCACTTCTTCAATGCTTAAACAATAGCATAAAACTCTTGATCATACATAAAATACTTCCTTTTAGCATCATTCAACTTCTCACTAAAGAAAGCAATAGGGTTAACTTTTTGACTTAATATAGCTCCTATCACATTACCACTTGAATCACATTCACCTTTAAATGCTTTGATGAAATTAGGCAAAGCCAATATAGATAATTTAGCAACCTTTTGTCTCAAAGTCTCAAAAATCTTATCAAGTCCATGTGTCCACTTGAATTCCTTTTTATGTCCCTTCATTGTTTCAGTCATAGCATTACAAATAGCACTGAAATTCTTTATAAGCTTTCTATAAAAACTAGCCAAACTATGAAATGATCTTACCTCACTCACATTCTTAGGTGTAGGTCACTCCAAAATTGCTTTAACCTTCTCTGGATCCATCTTCAGCCCATTAGCTAAAATAAAAAATCCCAAATACATAATCTCCTCTTGCATAAAAGAACACTTTTTAAGATTAATCAAAAACTTTTCCTCTTTCAACATCTACAATACTTGTCCAATATGCTCAAGATGTTCTTCCTTAGTCTTACTAAATATTATAATATCATCCAAATAAACAATCAAAAACTTACCCAAAAATCTTCTGAGAACTTCATTCATCAACCTCATGAAAGTACTAGGTGCATTAGTCAAACCAAAAGGCATAACCAACCATTCATACAAACCATCTTTTGTCTTGAAAGAAGTCTTCCATTCATCACCTTCTCTAATTTTGATCTGATGATAGCCACTCTTCAAATTAATCTTGGTAAAATACTTTGCTCCACTCAAGCAATTAATTATGTCATCCATCCTTGGCATAGGAAACCTATACTTTACTATGATTTTGTTAATAGCTCTAGAATCAGTACACATTCTCCATTCTCCATTCTTGTTAGGTGCTAATACAATAGGTACAACACATGGACTCAAACTTTCTTTTCTCAAACCTTTCTGCAACAACTCATGCACTTGTCTATTAAGTTCTTCATTTTCTATAGGTGTTAATCTATATGGTGCTTTGTTTGGTGAACTAGCTCCAAGAATCAAATCCATACAATGACTTATGCTTCTTACTAGAGGTAAACCATTAGGAATATTATGAGCAACAATATCTTTATACTCATTCAACAATTCTATAATTTTTGATGTCATTATATCATTACCAGCCTTTGTTGCTTTTTCATTATTACCAACACTCAGTCCTCTAGGAACTATAGCAAAAAAAATTTGATTCTTCTTTACTTCCTTTTCAAATTGCTTTCAATTAACCATGCAAACTTTTATTGTAGTACAACTGACCTCATCTGGACTTTCAATCAAAATGTTTGTTTCTTCCCATTTACCCAAAGAGTATATTGATTCAATCTTCCATCATGCACAACATATCTATCATATTTCCAAGGCCTACCCAACAAAATATGAGAACAATCCATGGGCATAATATCACACAAAACTTCATTAAAGTAATGTCCAATTTTGAACTTCACAAGGAATTGTTCACTTACTAATATCTTATGCTCATCTCTGATCCATGAAACATGATAAGATTTGGGATGTTTCAACCTTTGCAACTACAACTTTGTAACTAGCTCTTCTAATACCAAATTTGTTGAACTTCTACTAATAATGATTAGCTTGTAGTGTTTTCCATTCATTTTACATCTAGTCTTGAAAAGACTCCTAAGGACAAGTTCCTCATCACTTCCCTTGTTACATAAGATTCTTCTCACCATCAAATGTCCTCCAGCCTCAGGTCCAATGATGAACTCTCAATGTCTTCTTGAATCACAAAATTTCTATTATTTTGCCCACTTTAAAAAGATTTACATTCAAAATATCGATGCCTTTCTTTATCACATCTAAAACAATTACCATGAAAACCACCTCTAGGGTAAGAATTACCTCTTCATCAGTAAGATCTATTACCTCCTTGATATGAGCTAACACTTTTCCACTCGGTTCTATCTTTGTCATCATTCTTCCATTCAGATTTTCCTTTTTCATGTAAAAAACCTTCAGATCTACCTTTGCCTCTCTAGAATCTACCACCTCTATCTATTTGACTCTATTCATGCTTCTTTGTCAAGATCTCCTCAGCCTTCAACCCATATTAGTATGCTTCTTCCACACTTTCCAACTTCACAAAACTTATTTCATCTTGAATTCTCGATCTTAATCCATTTATGTACCTTGCAATTTTCTCAACATTATCCTCCACATGTCTACATCTGATGTCCAATCTATAGAATTCCTTAGTATACTCTTTCATAGTCATTTCTTTTTGTCTCAAATTTTGCATCTTTCTCAACAAGCTAACTTGGTAATTAGCAGGAATGAATTTTTTCTTTACCTTGTTCACCATCTTTGGAAAAGTTTTGATCTTCTCCTTTCCTCTCCTTTGTCTATTAGTTTACAAATGCTCCCACCATAATGAAGCATGACTTTTCAGCCTAGTAACTGTAATCTTCTCCTTTCCATTATCAGGACTATTTTCATACTCAAAGAACTTCTCCATATCTAAGATCCAATCTAACACAACATTGGTATGCAATTTTTCATCAGAAGAAACAACTTCTATAGTAGGCTTTGAATTTTCCCTAGACAACACTCGCAACAATCTTTCCTCATCTTGATCTTCCTCAAGTTTTGGATTATGGTTTGGTGCTATTGTTTCATCATCAATTACATCATCAAGATGTGATCCTCTCCTTTGGGTTGTATCCATAGCATCTAATTTGGCTGCAATTTGTCTCAATTGATCCAATATAGCATTATCAACATTTCCTCTACCATGAACCATCTTTACAAATTAGGTTCTTGCAAGATTGTAACCCTCTACAAGTTATAGGTCAAATTCGCTAGTTTTCTACCCTACAGAAAAATCTAAATTAGGGTTCTACATGATCTAATCTCCACAAGGATGAACCTCAAGCTCTAATACCACCTAAAGCAAGGAGGGATAGGGAAAACTAGGGCCAGTAGTGCACCCAACTCTTTGAACCACCTTGCAAGAGTTAACACAACAGAAGCAAACACAAAGAACAACAACCAAAGGAGGCAGAAGAGTAAAATAATTTCTTCAATTCATAAAAATATCTTCATACATGCCCAGCTATAAGGCCTTCTGGTTTATGGCCGAATACATATAGATTTACATTCAAAAATCCAACATCAAATTGTTACTTTCTAGTTCTGCTCTGCAATCCTCTTCAAAACTACCTAAAACTCTTTTCTCTTCTCTCTACCCTAGCTCCAAGCCTAAAAAATCTATTTATACTAGCAAAAATAGCTTACAAAATTATATACCATGGAGAAGCCACAAGTTGGCTCTCAGCAAATATTAAATGAAAATAAACCAAAATTAAATACACAAGTCAACTTAAGTGAGCAATTAACTATCCTGAAATTGATGTTCAAGAAAAACTATGATATCTCCTAGCTCCAATTGAGTTAGAACTTGTTCTTAAAACTGTGGGTATATATCTAAATCCTCTACAAACCCTTAAGTTCATAGGGTTTTATTCATAAAGGACAAGTGCACATCCATTCTGAAAGTTGAGTACAGAAAACTATTGTGCAAAATTGACAGAAATCGATGTTCTAGGATAATTTCCATATATGTCAAACTATCAAGATTTAGAACTTTTTCTCTAGAAACCAGATATTAATCTAGGCCTTCTTCAATATTTGAAGTTCATAGCCCTTCATTCTTTATGGAAAATTAGTTATACAATTTGCAACAGGTAGAAACCAAAAAATGCAGTTTCAGCAAAACCCAGTTTTAGTAGTAAAGTAAAAACTCAAAACATGTAGGATAGTAGTGCAATCTAGGATACTCCTATATTAAATAAGTTGAAAATTTAGATTTAAAAGTATTCACATATGTTGATTGGGCAGGAAGTATTGATGATAGAAGGAGCACAAGTGGTGGAGCATTATTTCTTGGTAAAAGACTAGTGTCTTCGACAAGCAAGAAACAAAATTGTATTTCTTAGTCCATAGTAGAGGTAGAATATGTGGCAGGAAAAATTAATTATTCTAATATTGTAAGAGCTCACCAGAATAATCCCCAAGAATAGGGTATAAATGGGTTCAAAATCTACAACCTACATTATCCCCAAAATTGGAAACCAATTGAGGATTTCCATCAAATCAGCTAAACACTGCAAATTATCATCCCCATGAATCATGTTGCAAACTAAAATAAGAAAATTTTCACCCCCCAATAAATCCACTAGTAGGTGTATGCAACTTTCCTTTTTATGAAATTTCTCCTACCCATAATTTTGGCAAAAATAAATCCCACAAATTCCATAATGTTTTTGCATTTAAAAAATAAAATAAAATGGGATAATTTATAGAAAACATCACACATTCAAATATTTACATTTGTAATCAAATGTAAAAATCAAATTAAAATCCCCCTATACACACCTTGGACTTTGATTTAATAAAAATACCCCACTTGCACACATAAACATTCCCCCTTTTTAACACTTAGAAAACTAAAACATTTCCCACTATGCATATTAAAATGACACCCTCTTTTATGCATATATTTATGCATTTTTATACATTAATATTAAAATAAAGGAATATAAAATTAAAAAAATGTCCTAGCTTGAACTCAAACTTGGATTGAAAAAAGGAGGGAAAGTTTCCATTGCAATGGGAAGGTGAACTAGTCTCTGTAGCATCATTTTTGAAAACAACAAGTGTAGACACCTAAATTTGATTACACTACTTTGGTAATCTAATTTAGCCATCTATAAAGGCATCATTAATTAAATTCTTATTTAATTAATCCTTTGCCATCCCTAGCTGATTAATTTAATTAATCATCTATAGTCCTAATTGATAAATCAATTAACCTATTATTTATCAATTAAATCCTATTCTTCTATCTAATTCTAAAAATCCCCATTTATTAAATAAATCTATTTGATAAATAAAATCCTCAAATCTAAAAACCCCTAACTTATCCCTAATCCTCCATTTAGCCTAATCCACCCCATCCACACATACTAACCAAGCTTTGCCACTAACTCACCCACCCTCATTAATGCCATCCACTTGCACATCTCTAACATCCCTAATCTAATCCTAAACCCAAGCCTAATCCACCCCCTAATGTTGTCACATTCCCTAAGCAAGTTTAAGACTTTCCTAAACCAAACCAAAGTCTCCCCTCAAAAATCCCAACCACCAAGTCATGAGTTCTCTTACAAAATCATAAAAGACTCTTACAAGCCCACTCATGACTCTTACATCCATCTTCCACACTTTTCCCTCTTCCACACTCATTCCTCTTACATCTCTCTTACATACTCAACCCCACTCATCATGCCTTTAACCAACCCTTTACCCTACCCTCTCACACTCATCCTCCTTGTGACAAGTGTCACCTTCCCATTGGTGCTAAACAAGCACAATCCATGTGCTCTCCTTTGAGTGCATCCTAGCCTTCCTTAAGCCTTCATCTCTCCTTGCATCTTAGCCCTCCATCCCTCAAGCCCTTAGCCTATAAATTGAATATCATCCCAAGCCATTTCAATCACAACAATCTTTGAGCTAAAGTTATCATGCCCTTTTGAGAGCCAAAATCCATACCCATACCCTTATAATGCCAAATTGAGAGCTCACAAAGCTACCAATTTGCTATTACCCATCTCCACCATTGAAGCAACTTTGAGCATCTTGAGCATACATCCACATCAAAATGACGCATCTACAATATCAAGAAAGCAATGAAGTGCTTCATCTTTTGAGGTTTGCATCTCTTGTTTGTTTTCTTTGTCTAAGCATATATGTGAACTTAGTTTTGGTTTGTGAATGCTTTCTTTAATGTTAATGTTCCTTGCACACTAAGATCTAGTTCTACAATAGGAACTTGAAGGCATAAAGGTAGGAATTCAAATTTTCTTCTTCCATTTAGTCAATTTGTTGAAAAAAATACCAAGATTTTGTGGTTGGGCTTGATTTGCAACTTCTTACTGTTCATCTCTTTCATTTTCATGGTTGTTTTCTCTTCTTGTTGTCACCCTTATGAATTTGATAACAAAGCAGGCTATGGCTGCATTTATACTAGTTTTTCTTTATCATTCTTGTCATGTATGATTTTGCATTTGATTGGAGTTGTGACCTACAACTTGGGTCAATGTAGTTTCCTCATTTCTTTATGGAAATAACCTTGAAAAAGGTGTAGTTGTATGTTTATTTGTTGTTTTTGCATGGTACAAAAAATTTGAATTAGTTTATTACATGTGCCTCCCTCCTAAAATAGTGAATGAGTGTTTGAAAGATAGAGCTCATTGCTACACAAAATGGATAGGGCATCATCTTCAATATGGTACTGGTATCTCTTATTATTTCTGATGTAGGCATGTCAAATCTTAATGGAAATCTGATTTTTTATAGTATAAGCATGTGTCCTTGCTAATTATTCATTTTTTTACCACAAATGCATGCTAAAACTATATGACGCATTCTCTCAATGTGTTATTTTCATGGTACTATCTATATTTATACTTATTTCAACACCACCTTATTTACCAACATGCTATTATGCTCATGAGGTAGCAATCTCATTATTATATATTGGCTTTCAAACATGCATCCATGTATGCATTTTTCTATAACTTTTATATGTAAATGCATGTATAAATTCAATATGCCACATTCCTTTGATTATCATATTAGTATGCAAGAAATGTTTTTCTCCTTTCTAAAGCATACTTATGACAACAAAAATTAAGATGCATGTTTGATCTGATATTATTTTTACCTTCACAATCTTATCCTCTTGTTGCATTTCCTTCAAAAGCTCCTATCACACTTTATTCACTACATTCTTTATTTTTTATCATTGCTATAGGAACAATGCTTTGTGCCATTTTCAGAAAATGAATAAAATGACCCCATAAATCTCTGTAAAAAAATTACTAGAAAGAACAAAATTTGTTCAACACATCAATATCTAGTTCCTCACCAATTTTTAGGGTCATAGGAGTTCATTTGTGTCCATACCAATTTGTCAAAGTCACTATGACAATAAAACTGCACACTTCATGTTGCTAATAATAGGCCCGCATTCTAAATTTTGCATTTTGCTATAGGAATAATGGGTAAAAGCACAAACTTGTGTCACCTTTTATAAAGGAGAAGTGATATCAGAATTTAAAGTCTTCAACTTTAATGACATAAAAGCGGCATTTGTGCTTAGAATTTGAAGATGATGTAAACTAATGAAATGTGTAAAATTATATGATGTTTATGTTTGTAATTTTTTTGAAAAAACTTGACTGAAAATTTTATCTATTTTTAATTTTTAACGTTTATTTTTTTTTTAAATGCTGAAAATATAGAGTTTTTTTCCCGTCAAACAAATATATGAAAATGTTCATATTTTGGTCTAATTTTGGAATATGTTAGAGTCAACAAGTATACCTAGTGCACCAAAAAAGAAAAATTGAAATTCAGCTAATATTTTTTAAGTTATAACTAGTCAAAGTCAAAGTTATCAGAAATTGACAGTTTTTTTCTCCTGTCAAACTTTTTCCATCAAATCTAGATATTTTTTAAAAGAAATTACATATTCTTGAAGAAGACTCTCTCCTCTAGTACAGTATTAAAAAAAAAAAAATTTTGAACATGATTTACTATTTTTTTCTTATTTTTGAATAGACATCTTCTTGAATCTTAAAATACCTACTTGTACTATTTTCAAATTATAACATATTATCCTTAATCAAAATTTTTAAAAAATTATATAATCATAATCTTGACTCCGAGACCTACAAAACTATATTTTTAGGTTTTTAAAAAACTTCAATTTAGTAAGTCAAATTGGCCTTCAAAGTTAGAAGTTTGCAAAAGTTCTTATTTTTTCTTGTGTGGCTGCCACCTAAGATGCCACATAGGTAGTTCCGGCCAAAACAGTTTCGGTCGTAACCGTTTTGGCTGAAAGGGTTTCGACCGTAACCCCCTAGTGTATAAAATTATTGTCAATCACTTTTTGGCTATTTTTATGATATTTTGAGTCATTTGAAACATGGGGTTTACGGCCAGAACTGTTTCTGCCGGAAGTGTTTCGGTCGTAATTGTGCGTGCCACATCATCGAAAAAACTTGCCACATATGTATAGCCAAAACTTGTTCGGGCATAACCGTTACTCCAACACTATTTCAGCCATAACCCCACCAAATATCACAAATGGTGACACAGGTTTGTGCTTTCACCCTGATGCCTAGTTTCTATCGTATCCAAAAAAATTCCTACATACTATATATGCAATTTCTAATCCATTTAACTTGTTTTTCCTGCATATGGAACAAACATAAATTAGATAAAATATATCATTCTCTCCTTCTACATTATCTTTTTGAGCCTTTTGTGCATGTCTTGAAGATAGTCATCTAAGTACTTTTTGATTTTACATGCATGGTATTTTCAAGATGTCGTATTTCTATTAGATCTTTCTAGATCTAATCCCACTTCCTCTCTTGTTGTAATCCTTGTAGGTTCTGGAAGGAAATCAAAGCTAGTGATCAACCATATCCATATATGTCTCAAGAGATGTATGGTACCTTTCATTTATGATCCATGAAATTTCTTTCAATATTCTTTATGTTTTGGAGCTATTCTCATGACCTATGTGAGCCTATATATTTCACTAATCTTTATCACATGCACTCTTCCTTGTACTTTCAATTTAGCTTCCTTATTTCAACTGATTGTATACTTGATATTTCTCTTAATTTGCAAATGAACACAAATATAATCAACATCACATAATAATGACAAACTAGGGTATTGTAGAGGCAAATTCACCTATTAATTAGGCTTCTAAGTGTCACCAATTAGAATGATATGAAAATTGGTAACATTTTTGTGGACTTCTACTAATTGTGTGCTCGCTAATAATTATTTGACTAGTTGCCTTAGCTTGTCCATTGGGTATAGAGTCAAATATAGAATCATGACAGTAGCTAAAAACTTGAACATTAATGTAGGATAATCCTTCCTTATAACTCTCTGAGCCCTTTTGAGCTTGAAACTCTTATTTAAAACTGGGAAACTAAAAACTGAAGCTAAACTAAATGTTCTTAACAACACTTATGGAAAGTTGGAAAACTAACCTACTCTATCCTAAAAAAGAACAAGATAAATGCTAAATAAATCCATTTACTGGTTGGCTAAAGTAGCTCCCCTTCTTCTTCAAAGTACCATGATTAGCATGATTAAGAGAAAATAAAAGAATATGGGAAAATGAACAATACTAAATTATTTCATTCAACATCTCTTAAGGAATGAAAATGGTGCGACTTACTTCACATTTCTTATTGAAACAATCAACATTTGAAACCAAATTAGTTTTCTACATTTGAACCTCTCCATCTATTTCTCCATGTTTAATTTTTGGTATTAATGATGACTCCTCACTTGACTTGAGCAAGGTCAAATACTTGAATGGGAAATCTCTAGAAAGTACAAACTCAAAGCCTTCTTTGTTGGTTTCATTAGTCTTTCTCTCTATTTTTGTCTCATGATGGTTATATTTCATAACTAACGACCATGTCAATTCTTCCTCCACTGTTAGGGGCTCCTCTTCTTCTATTAAGAAAAAGTGGAAGTTCATCACAACTATCAACTCTCTAAATACCCTTGATGAGTGGATCTATCATGTATTCAAGATCAAGCTTAGAATAAATAAGAGAATTTTTTCCCAAAGTAGAGTCTCCTATGGTAGGAATATGCTCTAGATTTTCTATGGCAAGACTTTCAAAGAAAACCTCTATAATACTTTCAAAATAGTCTTCTAAGCCTTGGTCAACTACCATATCATTAATATTTTTAGGCTGTGATAATGCATTTAGAAATACCTCTACCTCACTATTCTCAACAAAAGAAGGTAATTCATTAAAGAAAACCATGACCCTTTCTTCTTGCTCATTATTCTATCCTACAATTAGTGAGGTATGTTCATCATTATGTTCCAAATACATAGGAAGCTCAAAGGACATACCTAATTCCTCTTGTCCTAGATGGTTTTTCTTGTGGACCTCTTCTACTTGTTGTTCTGAATTCAATGTGAGAACATCTTGATTTTTATTTTTCTCATTATGAACCTCATCTTCTTCCTCACTCACAAAACTAGGAAGCTCATCAAAGAAATCAAATGAACTTTGAAAAATATCAAATTTTCCAATATTCAAGTCTTCTTGTAGAGAGTCATATTTTTCAGCCTCGACTTGTTGTTTAGGAAGGAATTTTTTAAAACTTTGAAAATTAAACTTACAAAGCTTTCTCTCATTTTGCATTGAAACATCAGGAGATCAATGAGCTTCTGGAATGATCTTTCCATATGGCACTATCTACTAAAAGGTTCCTCTTCTTCATGGATGAACATAGGTTGTTGGATTGGATTCTCCCTTGGAGTTGTACAATTTTCTTCTTCTTTTGATTGATTATAACTCAACAAACTTGGAATCTTATATTTAGCAACCTCTTTTTTGTAGGCACACTTGGGATATAAGTAGCTTCATGAGCCTCAATCTCACGTACTTGTGGAATGAACACCCTCATTTGATTCTCTCTTTTATCAATAAGCTCTTCATATTGTCCCTTTTGGGCACCAATGTGCTGAAAATGATTTTGGAAATCATCATGATAGCTAGTACAATCTGGCTCTCATGGGGTTGTTAAAAGTAATTCTTTTTAAGACTAATCAACTCATTACCAAAGTGTTCTAAATGTTTTTTAATTATTTAATTATTTTCTCTAATCTCCTTAATCTCTTTGGACTGATTTGATGCTTGAGAGGATAAGTTAGTAGCCTCGGTTGGGAGTGCTAGGATAGGTGGGAAAACTTCCAAGGCTGGAACTCTAGGGATTGGTTGTAATTCTAAAAGAATGGGTATAGGGTGCATTCAGACTATCTTGCTAGCATGAATGAGCATATTTTTAGCTTTTATAGCAATATCAAAGGCCCCAAGTAAGGTATTCCCTCTCATAGACTGAATCATGATTGCAAGTGCACAATTAATAGCCCTTAGGTAGTATATGAAAGCATGTTGATTAGAGGGCCTTAGTTCTACAGGGGTCCTATTCCAAGTCCTTTGGAATCTAGAATTGAAATCTATCATATGCTCATGAGGTACCCTCGTAATAGTAGCCGAATTCTCTACTAGGGAAATATGATCATATTTATCTTCAAATTGACTAGTCAAGGAAGCTCCCAACTCATCCTAGATGGATATAGAACTAACCAATAACCATCTAAACCATTGAAGGGTTCTCCCTTTTAGTGATGCTACCAATAGTCTCATGACTATATTATCTTGGGTAATATGATATAGGCCACAAAGGATTGAAACATCTCTTATATGCTTAATAGGTGTAGTTTGGTCTTCCCTAGTAAAGATATGCTCAGTGGGCTAGCTTGGTTAAAGGCCACAAAAGGATAATTTCTAGCCACAGGAGGATTCAAGCATCTCTAAACTACTTAAGGAGGCAGCAGTGGTGGACATGTGAAACTTCATTTTCATGAAAAGGGGAATGATAGGTCATGCTCTCATGAGTTCAAATACATATATTCAATGCTCAGATAAAACATAGGGTCATGGAAACACTTGTAAATCGGAAAAACAAGACTTTTATTTTATAACAACAACATATTATACTTGAAACTAGTGAATGTTCATTCTAGAGTCACCATGTTTGTGACTTTCTTGCCTCCAAAGGAAAAATCTACTGGTATAAACAATAAATAACAATAGCATAATCTTCTAAAAGACTAAAAACTCTCAATCTTGTCCCATCGAGCATGCAAAAAAAAAAATTCACTTAAATTGCACCCTTATGCTGAAGTTTAACTTTCAACAATCTAGTGAAACATGGGATGATCCTTGGCCTATGAGTATGCCATGTTAAGGATCAACCTTTGGTACAAAGGGTCGGCATCCCTTGAATCACATCTTAAAACTAACTTTAACTTGGTAGGAAAAGGGGAGAGAGAGAAACATAACATAAACCTTAATTGTAAATGAAGGTGAATCATGAAAATTGTGGAGTGATGCAACCTTGAATGAACCTCACAACATAAAATGACTACGATAGTTTGATCACAGAAAGATCCTATTAACATTAAGTACATGAAAATGTAATAAGGTGCAGATATTCAGAAGAAGGAAACCATGTTCATGACTTCAAAATTTGATTACACACAAATTACACTAATTTCTCACATAAAAATACTTCCCATATGCCTCAAAAACTCTTAATTTAAGTCAAGGATTAATTTAATCACACTAACTTGAAGTTAAAAATTCTTAAAAGATAATGAAAAACCCACAATAGGGCAAAGAGGATCACTAATATATTATTTCATAAGGAGAAAAATCTCAAAAACTACATCACAATATAGGATTGAGCTACAAAACACTAACTCTCCAAGGATGTAGAAAGAAAGAAATCATAAGGAGGTAGAATGTAAGAACTCATTGCAATAATGCCCAAGAATGAGGTATAAATAGATTCACAACCCACAACCTAAATTATCCCCAAAATTGGAAACCAGTCGATGATTTCCATCAAATCAGCTGAAGACTACAAACTGCCATCCCCATGAATCATGTTGCAAACTAAAATAGGAAAATTTTTATCCCCTAATAAATCCCCTGGTAGGTGTATGCAACTCTTTTTTTATGAAATTCCTCCTACCCATAATTTTGGCAAAAATAAATCCCACCAATTTCATAATATTTTTGCATTTAAAAAAATATATTTAAATGGGATAATTGATAAAAAAACATCTCCCATTCAAATATTTACATTTGTAATAAAATGCAAACATTAAATTAAAATCTCCCTATACACACCTTGGACTTTGATTTATTAAAAATGGCCCCCTTGCACACATAAATATTCCCCCTTTTTTAACACTTAGAAAAATATAACATTTTCCACTATGCATATTAAAATACCACCCCCTTTTATGCATATATTAATGCATTTTTATACATTAATATTAAAATAAAGGAATATGAAGAGGAAAAAGATGTCCTAGCTTGAAGTCAAACTTGGATTGAAATAAGGAGGGAAAGTTTCTATTGCGACGAGAAGATGAACTAGTCTCTATAGCATCATTTTTAGAAACAATGGGAACTTGAAGGCATAAAGGTAGGAATTTGACTTCTTTTTTTCTTTTTCCATTTAGTCAATTTGCTAAAAAAATACTAGGATTTTGTGGTTGGGCTTGATTTGCAACTTCTTACTATCCATCTCTTTCATTTTCATGGTTGTTTTCTCTTCTTCCTATCACCCTTATGAATCTGATCACATAGCAAGCCATGGCTGCATTTATACTGGTTTTTCTTTATCATTCTTGTCTTGTAAGATTTTGCATTTGATTGGGGTTGTGACTTGCAACTTAGCTCCATGTATTTTTCTCATTTCTATATGGGAATAACCTTGAAAAAGTTGCAGCTATATTTTTATTTGTCGCTGCATGCTACAGGAAATCTAAATTAGTTTAAATTACATGTGCCTCCCTACTAAAATAATGAATGAGGGTTTGAAAGATAGAGCTCATTTCTACATAACATGGGTAGGGCATCATCTTCAATATGGTGCTGCTATCTCTTATTATTTCTGTTGTAGGTATGTTAGATCTTAATGGAAATCTGATTTTTGATAGTATAAGCATGCATCTTTGTTGATTATTCATTTTTTTACTATAAATACATGCCAAAACTATATGATGCATATCCCAAACATTTTATTTTCATGGTATTGGCTATATTTATACTTATTTCAGCTCCATCTTATTTACCAACATGCTATTATTCTCATAAGGTAACAATCTCATTATTATATATTGGCTTTTAGACATGCATCCATGTATGCATTTTTCTGTAACTTGTATATGTCCATGCATGTATAAAGTCAATAGGCCTCATTCCTTTAATAATTTTATTAGTATGCAAAAAATTTTATTCTCCTTTCTAAAGCATACTTATGACAATAGAAAATAAGATGCATGATTGATCTAATATCATTTTTACATTCACAATATTATCCTCTCGTTGTATTTTCTTCAAAAGCTCTTATTGCACTTTTATCTTCTGCATGATTCCCTTTTTTCTCTTCCTCAAAAATCTTGTCACACTTTATTCACTGCACTCTTCATTTTTTTTATCATTTCTATAGGAATAATGCTTTGTGGGGTACCCACAAGAAATTGGGTCACAATTTTGCGGAAGTCAAATCCGTGAAATTGTACTTGTTAGAGGTAACCAATTTTCTTAGAATCAGGTACCCATTTATAAAATTGCACTTTGTGCACTGAGCCATGATTCAAAAATTGGGTACCCAATTTTTGAAAAGCAGATCGGGTGCCTGAACCACTTAAAAATTGGGCACTCGATACCTTTATAAATTGGGTAACTGATTTGTAAAAGTTATAAATACCCATTTTTATGCATTTTGGGGTCATTTTCACCATTTGGAAAATGGGAGCCCGATTTGAGAGTGATACGGGAACCTGTTTCTTACCTCTACTGACCACCCCTTGCTGCTATTTTCTAACATACCAGGTATTTTAATTTGTTTTGTACTATTTTACTTAATTATTTTTAGTTTTATGTTTTATATGTACGTCAATTTATTATTATTATTATCAGTTTTGATATATGTAAATTTGTAAATTTACATTGTTAATGAGTATTATCTTTTGATTATTGTATCTGTTAATTTAAATAATAGTTTCATAGATGTTCATTTAAAAATTATTATTTTAGATGTTTTGAAATGTATTTAATTTATGTATTTATTACAATGTTGAATGATTAGATTAGATGTAAATTCATTATTTAAACATGTAATTACAAATAAATATTAATTTTCAATAACTAGTGATTAATTATCTAGATTAGTTTGTAAACCATATAAAAAAGAAAGTATTTAAACTTACTATAACGTTGACCTTTAAACCATATAGTTTTGTACAATAAAACCCTAAACATATAACTAAGTATTTAATTACGTAACACCTTGCCAAGGGATCCAAACACAAAAGTTAGTATTTAATGATTTTACTTATTGTATTATACTTTGTTTCATGGATTGAAAATGGGTGATGTAAACTATTTTATAAATATATATTCTTTCAGCCTTTCATACCTTGTGACATGTATAGTGGATAATTGTGAATCCTGAATTAATTTGCTAAGTGGCATTCAAAATAAATGTATATTATTTAAATGGATTGAACTAAAGTAGTCATTCTTTCATGTGTATGTGTTATTTATTTTACTTCTAGTACTTATAAATATTTAAAAATGAAATGTAAATGTGCTTGTTAAGGAACGTAATCTCTTATGTTGTTTATGTAAATCATTGTACATGTTATTGCTTGCTTAGTAAAACTTTAGATTAGTTCTTTGGATCCCTTGGCTAGGTGTCATTTATGATTAACTATAATCCCAATTCTAACCAAAACTCTAATCATAATCCTTCCTGTCATTGTAACCATAATCTTAATTTGCTAAAATATACACCCTAATATATAAATAATTGAATAATTATCCTAAGAACCAAGTACTAATTATAAATATCA
This sequence comes from Cupressus sempervirens, assembly GCA_028749045.1. Lineage (NCBI taxonomy): Eukaryota > Viridiplantae > Streptophyta > Pinopsida > Cupressales > Cupressaceae > Cupressus > Cupressus sempervirens. Next base: position 784,504,001 of record CM053787.1, on the reverse strand, counting down.
AACCATAATCATAACCTTAAATGATAAACTATTATCCTAGAGGAGCATCATATCTACATCTACATGTCATATGGATCTAAAAACATTCACATATCTAATTACATCATTTATTGCATAGGAAGGATTAAAAATTTTCATTATATTATCCATGCATATCATATCAAAAGAATCATATAGAGACATGTCATTTACTACATCCATAATAGATAATCAAGACGGGTACTTAGGTAAACTTATATATAACATGATATTATAAGAAAATAAAAACACCATATAGGAGCATCTCATGTATAAAATAGAAAAATTGATCATGACACATGTAATGAGATCAACTAATATTTGTAATCTTTGAATATACTATTAATGTATGGGGGTGATATAATCAAAATATCAAAAAAATGAGTGATATCAGAGCATTATCAATATCAAGGTCTCAAAATGATACAAAGAGAATGATACATCATAAAAAAAATTAAAAGAGAAGAAGGAATAGGTCATCTAATTAAATAACCCTCCCTCACCATCAAGAGGTGGAACATCAATGCGAGTAGGAGGGACTATACACCCTTAGATGCCTAAGAATATATAGAGAAGTGAATAACTTGTCTTTCCACTAGAATGGTTGTTTAGTATTCATCATAATAGTTAGCCTCTCTAGAGTTATGATAAGTGGCCTCACCCTATGTAATCCTCAATTGAGAAGTTAGCTCTGCAATCTACCTATCATGATCAATTCCCATGCTAGCTCAGATGACCACCTATGTCTAGACTATCACTTGGTACTAGGTGCTACTCTCAATATTCTCTAGAGTTCCCTAATGAAATCTTCTTATGGGGGCTCTCCTTTGGCTTCTTGCTCAAGAGGCCCATGATAAAACATCGATAATTTAATATAAAAAATCAATTTTAAAAAAGGGGCATTGATTCATTAATTAATCCTAACATAATTAATCAAATCAAGTTTTTAAATCCTATGTCTAGAACTTTAATTAAATGAATTGATTAAAATGATCAATTATCCATATCATCACTAATGGAAAATGAAATCAATTCCCACCAATAAAGCTTACTCATGCATTCATCAATCAAGGATTCAACCTCCACCATTCATGGAGAATGAATCCAAACCATTGAACTCCTAGGGATTTCTATAAATGTGCCATCAACTCAAGCTTTTGAGATATCTACATTTTTTGTAATAAGGTTATGCAAATCATTCTAGGTGATTTTCAAGTTCTTCTAAGTGAATTATGGGCATTTGAGAGCTAATCGATATTACAAGATCACAATCTCATTACAGTTTATAGTTTTCTACCATCATGTAGGGTTTATTTAGTGTGACTTGAGTTCTTAATTACATCCATTTTATGATTACATGTGCCTAATTTACAAAATATTAAACCTTGACATTAAGTTTTAAATTCTAATTATGTCAAGTCTAACCCTTATCCTAAACCTTTATATCCTAAATTCTTAACCCTTAGACTAAGTTATCCTAAACGCTAAACCTTTGTCCTAAAAATGATCATAAATGCTAAGCCCTTCTTCTAATTCTAAATAAAAATACCAAGCTTAAATTTTAAACCCTAATCTTGACCTTAACTATGATTTACATGTATAAGGTTAGGGTTTAACATTTAACATTTAAGATTAGGATCTAGTATTAGGATTTGTATTTAATTCTAGAATATAAATAGGATCTAAGTATTATAATTTAGATTTTATAAGTATATTTAGATTTATGATTAAGGTTTATAATCAAGGTTTATAATTAAGATTTATGATTAAGGTTTATAATTAAGGTTTATATCCAGCAACTCATTAAAACACCTTAAGAAAAATGATAATTTATGAAGTTTCTTCCACCTACAAATCAGAATTATGAAAATATATTCTATTAATTTTGAAACTACTAAGGCTAATGTTTGGATGAGCCAAGAGTAGTTCATAGGTGGAAGACAAGTAAGCATCCAAAAGTAATTATAAAATATGTGATCAAGTGATATAATACAATTGTTTATATCAGTAAAAAGACTTTGGTGATAATTAGAAAATGCAATTAATATAGTACATTCCAACATAGAGATTTAGAGGGAGGAAAAGTTCTATTAGCAATTCATAACAATTTTTAAATGATAAGATAGGATTTAAATTACTAAAGAAGATATTAAATATAAGTTTAAGTATTATGATCAGAATTAGGATTAGGATTAGAATTAGGATTATTATGGTTAGGGATAGGGATCATGTATTAGAATTAGGATGATTTAGACTTATAGTTTGGATTCAAGTTGATAATATTTAGGATGAACTATAATCATAAATAATCATCAAATCATAATAATATCTCTAATATTTCATTCTAATTGTAAACATAACTCTCATCCTAACACCATCTATTATATATCCTTTAAAAAATAACACAATAATAAATATCCAAAACCTAAATATAATTCTAACTTAAACCATAATCCTAGGTAAGTTCCCTAACATTAAAGTCATAATCATTATAATAATTATAAGCTTAGCCATCATGAAAACTATAAACATAAAAAAAATTTAAACCATAACCTTGCCATAATCTTAACTTTGTTTGATCTTAAGATGAACATATAATCCATAATGAGAATACAATCCCCCAGTGTCACAAAATAAGTGTACATGAAAGCAATTAGCTAGGTGGCTCCTATTTTTAGAAAAATGAAATTTTCCTTTTCTGATTTTATATGATATTCCCAACCTCGAATCAGATTTTCAAGATCAAACAACTAATATCACAAAGATCCACCAAATTTCTCAAGAAACCCCAAATCGGGTATGCCAGAAATTGTGCCAAAAACTTCACAGCTTCACCTATTATTAATAAATCTGAAAGTGGAAATTTTTACAAAAATTTCAGCAGCATAAAAGCCTACAAAATTACATTTCCAGATCCGTATATCCTTTACACAACAGTTCTCAAATGTAGGACAAAAACTATGCTCATCGGGCTCTCGAAATTAACACAAAAATGCCCAGAAACACCACAAAAACACTAATAATCTATCTCAGAAGTTTAATCACGTACCAATAAATATATTCAGCTCTATTTTAACACCTTAAATTCTTAAATACAACAGCAACCCAAACTGATATGAAATACTCAACTGAAAACACCAAACTCATACAAAAAACACACCCGAAAACCCACAAATCTGCACTGTTCAGCACAAAGGCAAACTCTATATGAGCATGCACATGGAATGGCTTCAAAATCCCATCCTTATCCTTCTTGAAAACCTACAAACTCCCATTCTTGGGTCTCCTTCTCCACAGGTTTGGCAGCCTCTAAAGAATAACAAAGAATGAGCAAAAAACAAGTTATGAAATCAGCCCAAAATGCCTCCAAACCCCTTAAAAAAGGGAATAACCGTAACTCACATCCAAGAGAGGTTAATGAAACATATTTTAATAATAATTTCATTTATTAGTCCAACGGTTTCCAAAGATTAACTGCCTTTTTTCGAAACTTCACTTTCTTGGGCCTGCCTGCCTTAGCAAAGATTTTTTTTTTTTAAAAAATTTGAAAAGGGGACATGACAAGTCCTCCCCTTCCAAAAATTGCTTGTCCTCAAGCAATGGCTGAACAATAAACCAATCAATCCACCTAGATCCCAAATGTAGTCATGAACTATACTACTACCAATTAACACAGGCTCCTACAATATCCTCTGCAATATGACCAAGAGGAATCCATAATCAAACTGACAATTATAGCTCAACCAAACTTCAAAATCACCACTACCATAGTCAAAAACCCATAAGATACAAACTCTTAGAACATCAAAACCCAAGTAAAGTGGACAAATCAAACTACCAACACAGTAAATACCATCAACGCATCCCACTGGCCTATAAGGAATGTACAATCCAACTCTGCAACAATGGTGAATGCTCTCGAATGAAACTGTACAAAGTATGGAGAATCCACACACTGTACAACTCCTGCAGTCAACACAACTCTGCAAATCACCAGCCACTATCTCATAACCATAACTTCCATGCACTGCTGATGGTGAAAAGACATTACAAGATAAAGAGTAAGAAATGGAATCAAAACCAAATTTTCCTGCCATCAACTCCTCAAAACAAGGATAAAATGCTAACTGATGTACATACCCTACAATATAATGTTGATTACAAAAACCAACCTCAGTCAATAGCTCACCATGAAAAAGTGATACAACCCACTGTGACTGATCACTAGCTAAGTTAGGAGATGTCATAGCCAAAGGAGTAGAATCAATAACAACACCCACTGAAGCATCACTCCCAAACTCCTGCTCTAAGTCACATATTATCAAGCTGTCAACTGTAGAACCTATCACCATGTCATGCCCATCACAACTCTCATCTTGTGGCATCAAATTGTCCCATAACTAATGATAAGCACTAGGAACCAAAGTACATCTCTGTATCATTATCTCATCAACATGGTCATCAAAGGTAAATTGATGAGCGTACCTCATAGTGTAATGCTGATAGAATGAGCCAATCTCAATCAGTGGCTCAGACTGTAATCTAGATGAAACTAACTGCAAGTGATCATTAACCATGTTGGAACTAACTACTACCTTCGAAGATATCACCAAGGGAGTAGTATTACTAGTAGGAACCATGCCAACTACCGACTCACCAACATCACACATGATCTTTGATACATCTCTTGTCTCTGTGCCATCAATACTAGATGCCACCACCATGTCAGGCATACAACAATCTACTACAACACCCAACTCAACTAAACCTGACTCTAGTGGGAATGAACTTGATATGCCAATGTTAGTATCAAGAATGGATGCATCCCCAGCTCCATTGTCTCTAACAATCTCAACCATGGACATCCTCGGATCACCAAACACCACAGCTTGTGACTGTATAGAATCAGGTAAAGACTGTAGTCACTCTAACTCCATGGTCACCTTAGCCAAATGAAACCATGACTCCTTGAAAGCCAACTATGTACTCTCAAGAATCTCAGAAGTCACCTCAAGCTGCTCAGTAAGCTCACTCACCTCATCTTCCTTGGCCAACAATGCATCATATGTTGTACTGCCCCACTTCATAAGATAATCTCTGTCAGCTACCAACTGCATATAATCCTATCTTAGAATCTGGATAGCCTCCCATAAAGAGTGGAACTCTGTCAAGGAAAGATAACTGCCTCCCTTCTCATCACTAGTAGGAGAACCCCATCCATAAACTGCTAACAACTGACGAGAAGCATCGAAATGCTGGCAAGTGATAGCAATGTCTCAGTCACTAACTCTCAACTGATTAGACACATGATGGAACTGGCTTGACTATCTCCTACAAACCTCCTTTGATGCACTATCTAAAGGAGTATCCTCAAAGCTACTAGTCTCTAGAGTATTACCATCCATATCTTGTGAATCAAATCTAAAACTCATATCAACATACGGAGTATCAAAAACATTAGCATTGCTATCCAACTCCTCTATACCCAAGGAAACTAAGTCTTCAAAATTTCCCACTACATCCTCCTAGATGTCATCAATTCCAATATGATCCTGGGACTCATCTATACACACTGCCAAATATGAAATATCATTAACACATTCCAGCAAGTATTGTCGACTGGATATATGAACAAAGCCCAACATTGGTGTATAAAAAATAATACCAACATCAGACAAGATACTGGCACAAGAAAAGACAACACCATGTAATCTGCTAATCAAATCCATGATAGCACCCAAACAAACACTGCTACCAAAAAGTGTTAAAGATCTCTAGTCAACTAAATCCCAAATGCCAATATAACAATCTCGAGTCCATATCCGTAAACTAGAATCAACTGGTAACTCAAGAAAACTCCTCACCTGAGTAATATGACCAATACCAACTAACTCCACATACCTATCATGATGAGATAATGAAGTCACAATACTATCTTTGTTCACCTTCAGCTAGCTGGACAAATCATGTGAAGTACTACCAGCCTCAACCTCATGTGATGAAGCATCTAACTGTGCCTGGTACTCTTTCTCAGCAAAGTCATGAATGCTCAATGTCTGCTCATCTCTACCAGGTATCTCACCATCCTACACAACAGCATCCTCATAATCATCATCTGAACCCACTACACTGTAGTCACTGCCTATTGTAACTATACCATCCTGAATACCTGTGGCATCACCCTTTGACGACCTGTAAACAATTGTCTCAATTTGAGTATCAAGTTGACCATTATTATCAATCTGTGTAATATCCTTTCCCACCACCTCCTATGGTAGAGTAGAATCTGAGACCTCTACCTGGCTATCAGTTAGTTTCTCAAACTCCTCATGCAAGTTCTTGGGAATTGTGTCATCTGTCCTGTGAGAAAATTTTCCAACTAGAAATCTAGTCAACTTATCCACCTTAGCTGGGTCGGACAAAATGTCATTCATTATATGGTGGTGCTCAACCAACTGTTCAGACATGTCATGGCTTATTTTCATAAGTTTATCTCGAATGTCTAAATAACCATCCTTTCTACTGTTTTGACTCTAGATATCAATTGTCCAAGATCGTGTCCTCTGAGACTCTGTACTATACCTGTCCATTTTGGATAAAGTAGAGTGTAACCCCAATAGGATATAACTTCTTCAAACACCAAGAACTAACATGCAAATGATTAGAAGTAGCATGCAACCATAGATTTTGACATGCAACTGATTAGAAGCAACATGCAACCACCAAATTCACCAAGAACTAACATGCAAATGATTAGAAGTAGAATGCAACCATAAATTTTGACATGCAACTAATTAGAAGCAACATGCAATCATAAATTATGACATGCAAGATTTGGGTAGTTGTCAAAACTGACATGCAAGATCTGGGTAGTTGTCAAAACTGACATGCAAACTTCTACAACCACCAAATTCACTAAGAACTAACATGAAAATGATTAGAATTAGAATGAAACCATAAATTTTGACATGCAGCTGATTAGAAGCAACATGCAACCATAAATTATGACATGCAAGATTTGGGTAGTTCTCAAAACTGAAATGCAAGATTTGGGTAGTTGTCAAAACTGACATGCAAACTTCTACAAACCCTCAGGATGGCAAGATCATGGCTCTGATACCACTGAAATGTCCCTTTTCTGATTTTATATGATATTCCCAACCTCTAATCAGATTTTCAAGATCAAACAATTAATATCACAAAGATCCACCAAATTTCTCAAGAAACACCAAATCGGGTATGCCAGAAATTGTGCCAAAAGCTTCACAGCTTCACCTATTATTAATAAATTTGAAAGTGGACATTTTTACAGAAATTTCAGCAGCATAACAGCCTACAAAATGAAATTTCCAGATCTGTATATCCTTTACACAACAGTTCTCAAATGTAGGACAAAAACTATGCTCATCGGGCTCCCGAAATTAACACAAAAATGCCTAGAAACACCACAAAAACACTAATAATCTATATTAGAAATTTAATCACATACCAATACATATATTCAGCTCTATTTTAACACCTTAAAGTCTGAAATACAGCAGCAACCCAAACTGATATGAAATACTCAACTGAAAACACCAAACTCATACAAAAAACACACCCAAAAACCCACAAATCTGCACTGTTCAGCACAAAGGCAAACTCTGTATGAGCATGCACATGGAATGGATTCAAACTCCCATCCTTAGCCTTCTTTGAAACATGCAATCTCCCATTCTTGGGTCTCCCTGGAAACCTACAAACTCCCGTTCTTGGGTCTCCTTCTCCACAGGTTTGGCAGCCTCTGAAGAATAACAAAGAATGAGCAAAAAACAAGTTCTGGAATCAGCCCAAAATGCCTCCAAACTCCTTAAAAGAGGGAATAACCATAACTCACATCCAAGAGAGGTTAATGAAACATATTTTAATAATAATTTCATTTATTAGTCCAACAATTTCCAAAGATTAACCCCCTTTTTCTGAAACTTCACTTTCTTGGGCCTCCCTGCCTTAGCAAAGATTATTATTTTTTTTTAATTTGAAAAGGGGACATGACAAAAAAAAACCTTGAAGCAACCTATATAGTTTCTATGGAGTATTATTTTATGATTAGACTTAAATTCGGTATTTAATGTTCAATTAGACTTAAGTTTTTAACTTTATTTATTTAATTGATATGACTTCAAAGATCAACACATTTATATAATTGATATTTTAGATTTAAATTTTATTAAATAGTAATTTCATTAATTTTTATGTTGTTTTTACATATATGCAGATTGTATTTGATGGACCTGCCGCAACCCCCTCCTCCTCCCACACCTCCACCTCTGCCCCCTCCATCTCCACCTCCACCTCCACCTCCACCTCCACCCCCACCTCTGTAATACCCCAAAATTGGCTTATTTCCATAATCACTAATTCTAGTCTATTTCCGATCAATTCTAAAGTCCTATTTCATTAGGAAAATTCTTGTTCTAACATTCGCTACTTGACTTAATTGTCAAATGTAGAAAACCCTAATCTGCATTCATCATAGTCATTATTTAATCTCTATAGTATGCACTCATATTAGCCACATTAAACCCATGTGATCTGAATTTAATTTAATCTAAAGTATTCATACTTTATTAAATTAAATTATCTCCTAAGGCTAATGTACTATGGAATTAAATTTCTTTAATTTAATAACTATACTTATTCTAATTAATTAAATATAATTATTTAATTAAATAGAAAAAAGTAATTATGAGAGAATATCTTATTTTATTAAATTAAATAGCTCTTCTAATTTTCTCTTTAGTTCAAGAATAGAAATTCCTAGTTTACTGCTCATCAAATAAGAAGTGACCCAAATCATTTACTCTCACACTGAAGTCTATCTGAGTTGACTAACTCTTACACTTAGATCTGAGCCAGTTAACTCCATTTAATTTGGGAACCTTCCACCTTAACTGAACCTCATCTTCAATCCTGACTGTTGATTGAAATTGATCTCAACCGTTGGAGTATTTCAGGAAAATCTATTTAGGACACTCTCATTTCCTCATTACAGAAGTTGAATTTTCATGCTATCGAATTGCTATCGCATTTTGCACTCACTTAGTTCAATAAATTCTCACATATTTTCATCATCTAGCTTAATTTCATTTAGCATTTAAAATGTATGCATCTAGTATAGTTTCTTTTACAAGTTCTTAAGCTATTTTGCATTATACATTTAGAGTAAATTTGCACATTCATATAGCTTAATTGCACTCAAATCCTTCATTCTAAGAGGGTCTGGTTGCCTACAACTAAAATTTGAGCATATTAACAGGAAAAATCCCTTTAGATAGAAGGCAATAGGTTGACTCATAGGGCTAATCTTGGGTGAACAATTTGATGTTCATTCCAGGATGAATCTGCGTATAATGACCATGTTGAAGTTTTTGTGAGGTTTGGAGGCCCACATTTCATAAGTACAACCTCCACCACCCACCATAGATGATCTTTGTGAGAGCATGAGGTGTAATCTTAATGACCTCATGCACAATATTGAGGCTATCCAATGTGAGACCCACCCCCCTCCTCACCTAGTATGCCTTGCAAATAGCATGCAAGGCATCATTAAGTCTATCCAACATTTAGATTGTGATATTGATTCATTTAGATTATTGATGCAAAATATGCATGCCTTCTATTGTGATGGCTTATCATATAGAGAGTTTCATAACCTCAATATAGGTAAAGGAAATTTTAAATGCTATTTTCTAAACCCTAGGATGGATGAGGAGATTAATAAGAAGAAGCCTCACATTTCTATTAGTTGGTGCACACATCCACATATAATAGCACATTTTTGGGAGTGGTGGTGGATGGTATTTGACCATCCACCACATGTTAATCATGAGATGCCCATGTACTTCCTTAGGAAGTGATGGGTTGAGTTTGAATAAGGTTTGAAACCCAATTATTTTGATATGAAAGCATTTTAGGGGCTTGGTGGAGGGATGTCTCAGGATAGGCCTAGGGAAAAGTTGAGTGATAGAACAATAAACCACAAGCAAGGTCAGCCCCTTGTACCTCTTCATGTGCCTATTGTACCAGCTCCACACCATCATCGAGTAGTTTCATATGCTCTCACCTCTTTGAGTGCCCTTTCAAGAAATTTAGTATAGCAGTGGATAGAAGTAGCACATGTTTGTCCACTTGGACATATTCATACTAGCTATGGAGGTATATGTGTAGGCCCCCAGAGTGATGTTGATGTAGCTCATGATGACCATAATGCTAAGGGTACTGATTTTGGTGATGACATATATGCTCTCCATGGTGATGGTAGTAATGAGATTGATGTGTCATCATTTGTTGACCTCATGTAGCTGGGAGAGTTTAAAGATAGTCAAGAGCAGTAGGTAAAATTTTAATTGTAATTTAAACATAAAGTATACATAATTATTTACTTTCTACATACATATGTAATTGTATTAACCATATTAATTTTTACTTTTGAAATAACAGAGGATGGATGATATTGTTCCTCTAAGGAGACAACATAATCTTTTTTCTAGACCTACAGACATTGGGGTCACTCATACTATATGCACTTTTAATTACACTATAAAAATGTACATTCGAACTTGAATTTAACAACATGTCCTCATATGTTCTTTTTATCTGATTTTGTAGGGATTGTTTGTAACTACACAATTTGATGTTAGTACAAGTCCTGCTTTAGTTACCACTAAGGCACAACCTCAAATAGATACACTATGAACTTTTGACTAAAGACAAATAATTTGTACTATTTTTATGTATGTACTTTGTTATTAACTTATAATCTGAACAATTTTGACTCATGTATATATATTTTATGTGTTTTGATTTAACAAATAGGAGACGGATTGTACTCATCCATACAGGCCTCCATATTGTCTATTTTTGATTCCATCTTATGATCATTGTGCTAGCATGCCTGTAGACACATCTGTGACATTGGCTAGTAGTCAAATACAATATATATACATGTTAAATTTATATTGTATAAAAAATGTAGTGTACAAATTATGTGCTTCTTAGTTTGTGTACTTTGTAATTATTCATGTATATATAATTGTGACTTAACATTTGTGTATCCATAATTCTAGGACTATGTCACCATGAGTGTTGTTGAGAGAAGAGGACTTAGCCAGATGGAGGTACCTACATCATCCTATGAGGTCAATATTATGATTTATGAACATAATGTATAGTTAATTATGCTCTAAATTCAAATTTTAAAAATGTATGTATTGTAAATTATAGGACCTCACCACTGCTGCATTTGGTAGTTTTCATAATGCACCTCCTCCCGTTACTAAGGGACACCCATCTCATGTGATAGAGGACATTCGATCGGATAGATTAGGTCTTGTTGGCACCTATAGATTATGTTTTTATGAAACATATTATATATTTTGATACACTGTGTGTTATAGTTAAAACTATATTATATATGTATTTTTTAACTTCATAGATCATTTTATGAGGTATGTTAGACCATGTACTATTTTTTAATGACTTCTTATCATGCTTGTGTACATGTAGTATATATTATTATGTTTCATCATATTTTAAGTATTCAAAACATTTTCTTTATTGTTACATATTCTATTCATGAACATATGACACATTTTGTAAGTATATATATGCTAGATGAACAATAATTTTAACTATTTATAAAGCATTAGTACTGATATAACAAAGATTATTGGATAAATATCACGTCAAATTTATGCACTAAGATTCATAAAAATAAAATTGACCTACTATTAAATAAATATTTATCATCCTAAAAATTTAAATTTATTAAATTTAGGTAAAGATTGAAGATTTTTTTGATAAAATGATGGATGATACCCTTCCTTTCACACATTATGACCCATTATGATACATTACAATCATTAACATCCCATTTGTGTGTCCTATCATAATTAATGTGTTCTAATGGGTCCTACTAGGCCCTAAGATGTCTTAGGACCACTAAGAACCCATTATGACCCTTCATGATATATTAAGACCACTTAGGAACTATTATAATGCCTTTGGACATTAGGACCTAGTAGGACTCCCTAAGTCCTATTAACACACATATGAATTGGAGTATCTAGAAATGTATCATAAGGAGTCCTTATGTGTTTTATGTTAACATAAAACTAATTATTATGTACTAAGACATGTTAAGACCTATTAGAACCTATAGCACATATTAGGACCGAGTAAGACTCTCTAGGTCCCCTTAATACCAATATGGATCTAAGTACCTAGAAATGTATCATAAGGGGCTCTTATGTGCTGTTTGGTAATGTAAGACTTATTATTACCTAATAAGACCTATTATATACTAATAATACATATTAAGACTTATTAGAACCTATAAAAACTATTATGACCTATTAGGACTCCTATGTCCCTTTACGATACACATGTGTGGATAAGGTACCTAAAATTAATCTAGAATTAGGACCTAAAGTACAAATCCTAATTGACATAATTTTAACTATTTATAGAGCACTAGTAAGAATATCAAAAAAATTATTGGATAAATATCACATCAAATTAAGGTAGTTTTAATGTGTCTAATTGGTCCTAATATATCGTAAGGTTTTGTAATGGGTCCTAGGGCCACTTACAATCCATTATGACCCGTTATGATATATTAGAATCATTAACATCCCATTTGTGTTTCCTATTATAGTTAATGCATTCTAAGGGATCCTAACATACCTTAAGATGTCCTAGGACCACTAAGAACCCATTATGACCCTTCATGATATATTAAGACCACAATTTAAAATCCAAGAGGAAACTTTTCGACCAATTACAACCACTTAGGAAATATTATAATGCCTTTGGACATAGTAGTGTATGATATAATGGTGAATGTGTTTAGAGGGGTTATAATTGGTTCTTATAAGTCCTAATAGCCCCTAATGGATTATAATGGTTCCTAACAAGTCCTAAAAGGTCATGGGATCACTTAAAACACATTAGAACCTCTTAAGACACATTAGGACCCATTAGGCCATATTATAACCCATTACTATGTCTTAAATGCCCCTTAAGATTATATAAGAGGAATTAAAGGATTTTAATATGTATTAAATGGTCATGATGTGCACCCTAAACAATATTAATGGACTTTCAAACCATATAGGACCAATCGTGATCTATTGTGAAATGTTTGGACCACTTAGGACACTTTACTATGTCTTGCAATGATTAATTCATTATAAGAGGTTTTAATGGGGTCTAATGGGTCCTAATGTGTGTGAGTGGATCCTAATGTGTCCTAATAATACCTAATGTGTACTAATGGGTCCTAAAAATCCATAATGTCCCTTTAGAACATAAGCCTAATATGACTATAAAGGCTCATAATGGGTCATAATGATTCTTAGGAGGTTGTAATTAGTGTCAAGGATTCCTAGAACCATTTAGAACCCACTAAAACTCCTTAGGAAAAAATAGGATTGAATAGGACACATTACAACCCTAAAGTGTATCCTATGATGATTGATGTGTTCTAAGGGTTCATTAAGTGTGTTAATGATATGAATAGGTTCCAAGGAGTCATAATGGGTCCTAAGGTTTCTTATAACCACATATGACCCATCAAAACTTCTTGGAAATATTAGAATGTACTAGGACACATTAGAAAAGATTAATTTTAGGACTACAATAACTAATGTGTTGTAAAGGGTCCTAAGAGGTGCTAATTTGTCCTAAGGTGTCATAATGGGACCTCTTTTTTTAAAATTACAAGAACTTATAACCCTCCCCATATCCCTCCCTCCCTCCCTCTCCCTCTCTTCCTCCTTCCCTCCCTCTCACTTAACATGGTTAACATGGTTAAACATACATGTCAATTATCAACATACAAATAGCATATAATCTATACAATGAGTAATGATCTTTAAATTATCATGTACAAGTGAAGGGTTATTAATTACAAGGAATAGTAATTTGAAACTTCAAACAAAAATTAATTTAAACATACTTGAATGTAAAAGTAATGGAAAAAAATAGAAGGCCATTACTTAAATTGACAATTAATTTATAATATCAAGTGCACACCTTGAACTTTCAAATAGAAGTAAACTCCTATTTTTAAATTTCTTTGTACAACCTATTTCACAATATATTTAAGACAATGTCAATGACAAATATATAAAAGCACAAACTCAAAATATAAAATTGTTTCAAAACATCTGTTCAAATCAGGTCTTGTAAAATAAAATTGTAAAAAAAAAAGCACATGTTAATAAACACATAAATTAATATGAGGTAGCTGAAATATGTAAATATATGTGTAATTTGTATGTACTCACTATGTGGAATTGCACAAGATGTTATGCTCGATCCACTTTAACACTTAAATTTGCATAAATTATAATTGAGATATAAATAAGAGGAATATGTATAAGTACATATATAAAAATACATACATGTAATTAAATTATATAAGTACATATATAAAAATAACACAATAAAGAAAAAACTTACATGTGTTTGATTTAAATGTAGCCATCCCACTGTACCATCTACATCCTCTCTCTTTTGCAATGCATCTGTGATTGTCTTGTGCTTGTCCATTGAAAATGTCCATAATACCTTATTGGTAGGTCTCCCTTTGTATCTTTCTAATTCAATATTCGTTGCCACAACCAAATGAGAATAGTGAAAATCTTCTTTTTAGTTTGGTAGTCTTCAAATGTAGTTAAACCATTTCTTCTTGTTAGGTTTCTATGTAGCCAGGTGCGAACTACAATAACAGACCCAACCGGATACTCAAAACCATCATCATCTACTTGATGACATATCCATTTTTTCTTAGGTTCCACACATCTAGCAAGCCAATACTTAGTCTGTTCATCATTATTACTATGCACAATAATAGCATAAACATGTCATAGAAGATTAGATAAAGTACAAAAATATTTTAATCATGAGTACATATGCAAATTATATAAATTGAAGCATGAGATCACAACAAAATCTAATTAAATTGTGCATACTAGTTTCTATGAGGTCTGAAATACAATCTGTGTCTTTTGATGCAAAAGTAATATTTTGGCCTTCATTTACTATATCATCTTGAAAATGTGTGTCAGTAGGTGCTAGTGATTTTTGTTGCCAATCTTCAACCCATTTTGTATTCTTGTATTCTTCCCATTCACCTGCAAGACAAAATTGACAAAAATAAGCAAGCTCCCTAGTCCATATAGTCCAAGTGTTAGAATCTAAACTCCTCAATAAAAGATGGCATTCCGAAGAAGGCAAGCAGCTTACTGGTTCTCTAGTACTTGTTCTCTTCTATGATAAGATGATGATTTTCTTTTAAGGGAATCTAAATCTTTAAGGAAGAATAAATCTAGATTGATTAAGCTAAGTCTGTAATTAACCTATTTTGTGTGTTTGGGTGAGAAAGTAAGGTAGAGGAGTATGTTCTTTCCCCTTGAGGGAAATTAGAAACTTTGACCCTTATGATCAAACCAATAGTCTGAGTCAATCCTTTAGAGGGCCTGCTGAAGTGATCCAACCTCTGGGAATGACCCAAGTGAGCACACTCCTTTTGCTAGAGATTCCAACTCACTATAATCAAGATGCTTTGTAGAGTGAAAGACTCCAAAGCTGGATTAATTTATTCCCCTTTATTCTTGATATCGCATATCAAGGGGAAGCTCTATCTATGCATTGGTCGGTGCTAGCCCCTAACTTGCTAAGCAAGTAGTTTGCACTTTTAGATGTTTGTGTGGGCTGTTGGTCTCAACTCCACTTGTAGAGCCACTAGGAATTAATACAAATGGAAGCTAGGTAAAAACCTCTTAGTTAGAAGCCACCCAGTTCACCTCCAAAAGGAGGCATACTCTTTGTACAAGGAGGGGGAAGAATCTCTCCTATAGAACTCACCATAAGCATGCTACTGGATGTTTGAAGGTGGTATACATGCTCATCCCTTGCCATAAGGGCAGTCATTCAGCATATACTATTAAGTCATTTGAATATACCAAAAATACGAGCACCCTCTAAGGGGTGACATGGCTATGTGAGGTACATGCATGCGCATAAGATGTGGGACAACGGTTTTGCCTTCTCTACCAAATTTTATTTTTAGGTATAAAGGCATGTTTTTTATCAAGTCTTAAATAAGTCCAAAGCTATCTACAAAAAAAAAAAAGGTCAAGATTCCCCTAGTCTGTCAAGTTGCTTTGCCCTCAGCAGGACTGTTTTTGACTACTGCTTGCTTCCCACTGTCTTGTTCAAACACATTGCCTTGATTGAATCCTAAAACATTGTCCAAATGTCATACTAAGTCAACCTTGCTATCTGTGCAATCAAATTTTTCTGATAAATCTATTGAATCTGTTCAAACAATTTGAAAATCTCTTCGAAATCCAATGCTATTGTTAAACTAGTTTTCCTTCTCGCAAAAACTTTTCAGTCTTATGTGAAATCATTTTGTCCTTGCACAGTTTCCCAAGTCCTCATGTGGTCCATCAAATTTTCTTGTGAAAAATCAAAGTACTATCATGAGTCTTCACACGACCTTGTGAACTTCCTCGCTTGACTTGCAGAGAATCTTCATGTGAAATCCTACTCTAAAACTATCAAATCAGTCAATTTGACCAATTTTTGATCTTAGTCTAGTCAGTTTCTTGCACTGGGTTGTCCTTTTTTGTCTGTGAATAGTCCTCAAATAGTGGCACTTTTCTTAGTTAAAGACTTGTGTCTTGTACTTTGATTGGTCTCATCTCTTAAGTTACCTTTTATCTTTATCTCTTAATGCATTGCATACTTTGTGTCACATTGGTCATAATCTCTAGCTTTTCTAGCCTTTAAATTAGACCATTTGTGCCTTGGTGGACAACATTATTGCTATTATCTTGTCCTTTTTGAGACTTAGTCTTGGTGTAGTCCTTGTCTAGGTTCTTGCTTCTTGTCCTTGTCTATGACTATTGCAACTAGGAGTGACAATGTGTTTTATCCTCTTAGACATAGGCAAGGTCATGCTAGGGGTCATAATCATGGCAAAGGTCGCTTACCTTTTCTTACACAATCTGTATCTAGTTTGGCTAGTGAGGCATCTTCACAATCTCCCTCACCTACCAAGTCATCTAAAATTCAGTAAACATTTCCATAAATTTGCAACAAATTAGGAATCCTTTGTACCAAGAGGATATTGAGATAGGTAGAGGTCCTACATCACCAAACATGATGTCTGATTCTTTTTTTAGAGGACTTTTTGAAACATAACACACTGAAACTAAACATGTTCCTATAATGACTAATCGAAAACCTAAACATGGTAGTTATAGTTGACATCAAGAACCACCTAAGAATGACAAAGAGAAAGATAAAGACCATGACACTGATGGGGAATAGGAAGAGGTGGAAATACTCCCTGAACACATAGCAAAATTTCAAAGAGACCAAAACTTCCAAAAGGTCATGGGAATCCTACTCAACGAAGAGAAAGAAAATTACTTTCTGAAACTTGCCCAAGAGGGAGGTAAATTGCCCTCTCATTTCAATGTGGAAACCATTATCATGCCTGTAGAGGAAATTGAGACTTCTAAACTCTAAAAACAACTAAAAATTATGCAAGACCAAGTGGCTTAGATGATGCATGAAAAAGAGAAACCAATGAAAACATACACATTGGATGCTCTTTGCAAATTTCCATTTCACAAAAGCATAAACATGCCGCCTTTTCCATGAGGCGTAGAGCTACCCAAATATGATAAGTACTTTGGTATTGCTAATCCCCAAGATCACTTGTGGGAATTTTGTGCTTTGTCTATGGAGTTTATACATGATCAAACATACTTCATGCAATTATTCCCTAGAAGCCTAGGTGGTCAAGCTTTGGAATGGTTCTCATATTTACCTCTTGGTATCAAGATGTTTGATGAAAATGCCAATCTATTTGTTCAACAATATTCTCATAACATACAACACCCTATCAAAATTCGAGATATATGCAACCTAAAATAGAAAGTCATAGAGCATTTTCTCACATTCCTCCAATGGTGGAGACAACTGTACACTAAATATTCTCGCAAAATTCCAGAAACAGAGAATCTTGATATTTTCACTAATAACCTCCTACCTGATTTCAGATACAAAATCCAACTTCAAGCTCCATGTACCTTTGAAGACATGATTACATAGGCTATTTGTATTGAGGAATTTATGGTCAAGAAAGATGAACTCACTCTTCAAAGAGACATAAAACAAGGTTCCACTTCCAACAAGGATAAAACCAAACATGTCAACAAGAACTGAGAAATTGTACATGATGGAGACATTGACAATGTCACACCCAAACTTGCTAAAGTGGCATTTAATCTCACATATGGACTCAAAGCAGCCAAAAATGCTAAAAAACCTCCCCCTGACAATAAGACATCTGGGAACAAATCGAGAAATTCCTAGGCCACATGCCCCAAGTGAGAATACACACCCTTGGGTGAACCTTTGGATGTGGTTTAAAAAACACTGCTACAACATAAGCTTATTTCACCAATGGATAACCCTCATCCCTATGATCCACAACCACATCCACCATGGTGGAATGAAACCTCATTCTATGAGTATCACCAAAATAAGGGACACAAAACTAAAAACTATATAAACATGCATCATAAGGTCCAAGACATGATTGATGTTGGTGATCTTGTGGTAGATGGACATAACAAAAACTCAGATCACAAGGCATTCAAAGAACCTTTCCCAGCTTATGAAAAAAGAGAGACTTCGAAAGCACAACCCTACAACAAGGTCAACTATACATATTCCAATGAAGACAATTTCATTCACATGATTGAACTTGTGGATTCTGAATACTACAACATTATTACCATTAAGGGAAAGCAAGATAATGACAAACCCAATACACCATTTTTTTTGAGGGGCCCTACTTATAGTGCAATGGATAATATGCCCTAGCAACACTGTCCTAATGTTGTCACTCCCTCTCATGCCAAGTTGGTGCTCAAAGGCCCTGCACCTCCTACTTTAGATCTTGAACAACACAAAGACAAAGCCCTTGTTGGTCCATCTGGAAAAGGTGTAAATCCTACAACAAACTTGACAGCAACCAGTTATAGTGATCTCGATCAATTGAAACAAACTAATGCTCAGATTTCCATCTTTGAGCTGCTTAAGATCTCACTTGCTCACAGGCAAATTCTGGATAAAGCCCTCACTAAGGAAAATTTTCCTCAAGATCTTGATCTTGACCAATTTCAATCCATGGTAGGTCACCTAAGCTCACCTTATCTTATGACCTTCTTCAAGGAGGATGATAACTCACTGAGTCACCCATACAATCAACCTCTATACATAGAGGTTATGATCCATCAGACACGTGTTCATCGCATACTTATTGATAATGATGTTGGCCTAAATATTGTCTCTACTGCTCTACTTAGACAATTGAATTATTATGAGGACTCTATTGATCCTCGACGAAAGATCACTATCAAAACATATGATGAAGTGGAACAAAAGTCTCTAGGTCTTGTGGTTTTACCCATTCGTGTCAATCCTATAGAAAGGGATGTCACCTGTTAGGTGCTTGATATTCCCTTGGCTTACAACATTCTATTAGGATGGCCATGGATACATGAGATGCATGCTATTCCATCCACATACCACCAATGCATCAAGTTCCCATTTCATGGCTCTGAAGTTACTATTCCTGCCACTACTAGCTATACCTGCAATATGCTCAAAGTTGCTGAAATTTTATACCCAATAACCATGAATCCACATATTATCATGATAACAAGCTGAAATAAATCAAATAGTCATTCTAAAAGAAATGGAAAGGTAGAGCAAGGAACGATAAATAATCTAAGTAAGTTAAGTGTGAAACAATGTTACCATGAGATAAGCAAAATCCAAGAGCATACACCAAGAGTTCAACAATGGAGACAAGGATTTATAAGGGGAAAGCAAAGAAAACCCCTTGTGATTATTATGAATGAAGGAAAATTCCTAGAGAAGAGAGAGAGAGTGTGTGTGTTGGAGCAAAATAGCTCAATACAATAACATCAAATTGATGTGTAAAGAAGAAAGAAGGAGGAGCATATCTTTTAAAGAGATGAGAAAGGAGTTGCATGTGTAACTCCCATTTCTATGAATGCCACATTCATAATAGGTCTGTGCAAAGTGTCACAATCCTCTTAAGGAGGATAAACTAAATTCCTTAATAAAGGAATTATAAAAATGAGTTGTCCTCACATGTGTAATAAAGGACAAATAGTGACATGTCCTCCACATGTGTACAATAGGACAAACTACATTTAGGGATCCTTGGAATATCCCAATTAAATACATCCAAGGGAAGATTAATGTTTCTAACATCCCCCCTTAATCTTTACTTGGGGAGTTTACATCAAAGGGTTGTAAACCCAAATTTTTACAATGAAATTGAAATCTCTCTTTAGAAAGTGGTTTTGTAAAAATATCTGCCACTTGGTGTTCACCTTTATAATAAAGAAGAGTAACTTGCTTGTCTTCAACTTGTTCTCGAATGAAGTGATGTTGAAGTGAAATATGTTTGGTCCTTGCATAAAAAACTGGATTCTTTGCCAAGGCAATAGCACTTTGATTATCACAATGTAGTGGGGTAGGTTCTTGTTGAGGTAGACCCAAATCTTCAAGAAGTCTTCTAAGCCATAAAGCTTCTGTAGCTGCATTAGTACAACCTTTTTATTTAGCTTTAGTTGAGAAAAGGGAAATAGAGTGTTCTTTTTTACTTTTTTAAGAAATCAAGCACCTGAACCAATAAAGAAATAATAGCCACAAGTGGATTTCCCATCATTGGGATCTCCACCTAGATTGGAATTAGTATAGCCATGTAAAATAAATTCAGAATTGGCATCATAGAATAATCCCTTATTAATAGTTCCTTTAATGTACCTTAAGATTCTTTTAGCAACTTTAAAGTGAGTTTGTTGAGGTTTAGACATAAATCTAGAAACCAAACCAACACTATAAGCAATATCAGGTCTAGTAAGAGTTAAATAATTTAAACTTCCTACCAATTGCCTATACAAAGTTTCATCAACAAAAGGAGTATTCATATCAGCCATTAATTTAGTTCCTAATTCACATGGAACTGAAACATGGTTAGAATCATTCATCTTAAATTTGTCTAAAAGATCATGAGCATACTTTCTTTGAGAAAGAAAGATACCCTTAGGAGTTTGGCAAATTTTCATACCTAAGAAGTAATGTAAAATACCTAAATTAGTCATTTGAAATTTATGTTTAAGTTGAAACTTAATATCAGAAATCAAAGCATCTGAACTATAAGTGAGAATTAGATCATCAACATAAACAATAAAAAAGATAATATGATCTTCAGTATGTTTAATATACAAATTAGGATCATTCTTACTTCTCGAAAAACCTTGAGAAAGAAAGAAAGAACTACTTTTAGAATACCATTCTCTAGGTGATTGTTTAAGACCATAAATATATTTTTTCAATTTGCAAACCAGATTTTCACTACCTTTCTTAAAAAATCTAGGAGGTTGATCCATATAGATTTCTTCATGTAAATCACCATTTAAGAAGGCACTTTTAACATCCATTTGGTGAATAGGACAATTCATTTTGGATGCTAAAGCAAGAACTAATTTAATAGTAGGAATTTTAGCAATAGGAGAAAAGGTTTCATTATAATCTAATCCTTCAATTTTTGAGAAACCTCTAGCAACTAATCTAGCCTTAAATTTACTAATTTCATTATTAGCATTCAATTTTGTTTTGTATAACCATTTACATGAAACTATATTCTTGCCATGAGGTAACTTGACTAAGTCCCAAGTTTGATTAGCAATTAAAGAGTCATATTCCTCTTGCATGGCCTTTTTCCAATGAGGTTGAGAGTTAGCTTGATCAAAAGACTTAGTATCATTAGAATTCATAATAGTAGTCATCAAAGCATAATTACAATAATTAATCTTTCTATGTTTAATTCCACCAAATCTAGAAATGTAGTTATCACTTTCATTGATTAAGTTTTGAGCCCATTAAGGTTTACATTTAATTGCAACGAAATCATCACTAGAGGAAGAATCATTATCAATAAAAGCATCATTAGTAGCTACTTCAAAATCATTACTTGTAGAAGCAAAAATAATAGGTGGTTCTTGAGTTGTAGGGTTAATAGGAGGAGTAGGGTTAAGAGAAGGAGGTTGGTCCTCCACCAGCACAATTTTAGTGCCACTAAATTCTGCATCATGTGTAGTAGAATAGTCATGGACTCCATTTTCTACAATACAAACATCTCTAGCAACTTGAACTTTGTTAGTAGTAGAATCATAAACACGATAACCCTTAGTGTTTTCATCATAGCCAACAAACATATAAGGAGAAGACTTAGCATCTAATTTATGCATTTTCAGTTTAGGAGTATGAACATAAGCAACAGATCCAAATATCTGTAAATGATTTAAATCAGGTTTCCTACTAGACCAAGCCTCTTCTAGAGTAATATCCTTGAGAGATTTGGTAGGAGTCCTATTAAGAATATAAGTTGCACAAAACATGGCTTTAGCCTAGAATTTATAATGCAGATTCTTAGCATGCAACATACATCTAGCCATTTCAACAATGGTCTGATGCTTTCTTTCCACCACACCATTTTGTTATGGTGTATAAGGAATAGTAAGCTCGTGTTTAATTCCACATGATTTCAAACAAGAATGAAAGGCATTATTCACATATTCCTTTCCATTATCATTTTTGAGAATTTTAAGTTTAAAACCAAATTGCCTTTCAACATGACTAAAATTCAATGAATATATCAAGAACTTGATCCTTTCTATGCAAAAAATAGATCCAAGTTTGTCTAGAAAAATCATCAACAAAGGTAAGTGCATACCGAGAACCTTGGATGGAGTTATTCTCCATGGGGCCCAAAAGGTCACTATGGACAAGATGCAACTTATGAGTTGCCTGCCATGATTTACCACTTGGAAAGGGCTCCCTATGCATTTTACCACTCAGACAACCAATACAAGCAATCTTAGAAGGAATAATGTGAGGCAAGCCATCAACCATATTGTGTTTTTGCATTAAAGTAATATAATCTAAATTTAAATGGCCAAGTCTTTCATGCCATATATTGAAATCAATAGAAGTATGTAAAGAATATGGTGAACTAGTAAATTCATGGAATTTAAATAAATTGTCATTATCCATTTTAGCATGAGTAATCACTTGTTTAGTTTGAGGATCTATGACATAACATGTATCTTTATAGAATTCAACTTTATAGTCTTGACATAACTGTGAAACAGAAAGCAAATTAGTTTTCAGATCAGGTACATACAATACAACATGCAATTTACCATTAGGAATAGTTACATCACCTAAACCTTCAACTTTACAAGTCTTATTATTAGCTAACTAAATAGGAATGTTAGCAATATCAAGTTGCAGAGAATCAAAAATTTCTTTATGAGAAGTTACATGTTGTGATGCACCAGTGTCAACAATCCATTCTAAAGGTCTACAAAGATTAAAGCTACAAGTAAAAGCATGCCGAGAATTAGAACCAGTGTAGTTTCATTTTTTATGATTTGATTTTTGATATGGTTACTGTTGTTCATAGGTTTTTTATCATTTTTCTTTTTAAAATAGTTATTGACAACATGACCATCTTTGCCACAATAAGAACAATAAGGTTTGGAATTAGAATGATTCCTTTGATTATTATTATTACGATTGTTATTATGATGATTGTTATGGTGATTGTTATTATTGTTAGATTTTGCATGAGATTTATTGTGGAAATTATTAGAATTATTATTATAGTGTTTGTTATTATTATTATTATTTGAACGAAAATTATTATTATTTGAATTGCGAGACATAAATGCATGTTCAGTTGATTTAAGGGTACCAAATTGAATTAGCTTAGCTTCTTCCTGTCTTAATAAAGTTTGAAAAATAACATAAGTTAATTGAGTAGTTAAAGTAGGAATAGCAAGCTATGCATGAACATTAGCTATAAACTATTGAAACTGTCTAGGAAAACACTTTTTAAGAATAAGATGAATTAAACGAATGTCATCTAACTGAACACCTAAAGCAATAATTTGGCTTTTAATAGAATCAAATTTTAACAAAAATTCATCCATACTCTTAAAATCTGTATACCTGAGATCTTCAAGTTGATCCTGCAACTGTATTTTGTGGTATTCATCTCCACTGTCATACTTGGTTTGCAAAATTGACCAGGCATCATGAGCTTTAGAACAGTGTGCAATTA
This sequence comes from Cupressus sempervirens, assembly GCA_028749045.1. Taxonomy (NCBI): domain Eukaryota; kingdom Viridiplantae; phylum Streptophyta; class Pinopsida; order Cupressales; family Cupressaceae; genus Cupressus; species Cupressus sempervirens. Next base: position 784,479,688 of record CM053787.1, on the reverse strand, counting down.
ACACATATAAATCTGGAATAATGGAAATACCAATTAATCCTAAAGATTCTTCATTTTTAAGTTTCTAAGTATCTTTTTCATCTTGAGTAGCCGCTAAACCAGGTTCAACAGAAGGATTAGTGGCTATCTCGAACAAGTGTTTAAAATGAAAAATGAACGAAATGTGAGTTTTTCAAGAATGATAATTAGTATGATTAAGTTTTATTTCTGGAATTAAGGTTGACATCTTTATGAAAAAAAAATGTCCCCCCTAATACAAATATGACTTAAAAAGATTAATGGGAATTAATTAAGTTAAGCCTTGCTAAGAGAACTATGATTAAGTGTCTGAAAGAACAATGATACAATCTTGTAACATAAGATGTGAAAAAAAAAAAAAAAAAAGCTGAAACAGAATGATAAAATTCTGCAAGCAGATGTTAGAAAGGGAAAAATTAATAATGAAAATTATTAATTTGAAACAAAAGAATAATGCAGAAGTGTAAGAAGGACTAAATGATAAAAACGTAAAAAACAAAGAAATATAATTAACTATAATGATTTTTAAAAAAATTATAAGAGGTTAACTGAGGAAGATATAAATTGATTTATAATGCTACAATGAGACCAATTTAAAAAAAACTTCCTTAATGAAGAAAGTAAAAAAAATTGATTGAACAAAAGATTATGAAAAAAACTTAAAAAATACACAACAATATATAAAAAATTTAATCAGAATATTAAAATAACTAAAGAGTTTAAAAAATGCAACATGCAATAGCTTGGGCATTCTACAGCTAAAATGCATCTGACAGCCCAAAGAAGGAATAATAATGATAAAAGATATTCCTCAAAGAAAGAAACTAGAAAAAAAAAGCCTTTGAATGATGCACTAATAAAAACATCTAAAATATGAAACGTTTGAAGAGGAAAAAAAAGGATGCAAAACAAAAACGTCTAACTGGGGTTCTGAGCAGAGGGCAAGTCCAAAGGTTTTAAGAGCAGGGCTACGACGGAATTACAAGCTGAACAATCTTGACCAGGGTTGGACAAAATTTTTATGGTACCAAATTTTTGAAAATAGGTCAAAAGTTGTTGTATTGAAGTTATTCTATTTAACCAGAGGGTTTTTTTAGGGATACCTCACAGAGACGATGGCTTCCAAGAGAGAACCTGGCAACTCAAGTTCAAGCAAAGATATATATGGCAAGGGCAAAGTAATGGCCGCACAGAAGAAAACAGATCCAGGTAGGATGAGAACAACCATCGATATCAGTAGGAGTAATCCCTTCAAGCTCAGCCTGCAGATCAACATCTTGCCTGCTCATTAATGGCAGACAAAGAAGGCCTGAAGCTCACTAAGGTGAAGGATTCCTTCAAAGGATTTCATAGATTTTTTCCTTGGTGATGGCTAGCTTCGTAGTAGCGGGGTTTGGCAATTGTAGGGGCCTTCTTGGCAACTACCTTGGGAAGAATTTTAGATTTTAAAAAAATGGGGAAAATTTAAATTCAAAAAAAAAAGATAAGAATGTATTGAAATTTCAAAAAAAAAATTGAAATATTGATAGGAAAACCCTTTGGCGGCAAGCCTTCCAAAGAGGGTTAGTCAATAATGATAAAAAAATAAAAATAAAAAATTGCACACACAAGATGTTAGAATGAGAAAACAACCACAACACTTCTTCTCTCAATAACATCTCCAAATAAGGTGTGCTCCAATGAATGACAACCTTCAACACAAAAATTAAAATGAGGATTAGTAACTAAGCTCTGATACCATGAAAGAAATGGAAAGGTAGAGCAAGGAATGAGAAATAATCCAAGTAAGTTATGTGTGAAACAATGTTACCATGAGATAAGCAAAATCCAAGAGCATACACCAAGAGTTCAACAATGGAGACAAGGATTTATAAGGGGAAAGCAAAGAAAACCCCTTGTGAGTATTATGAATGAAGGAAAATGCCTAGAGAAGAGAGAGAGAGAGTGTTGGAGAAAAATAGCTCAATACAATAACATCAAATTGATGTGTAAAGAAGAAAGAAGGAGGATCATCTCTTTTAAAGAGATGAGAACGGAGTTGCATGTGTAACTCCCATTTCTATGAATGTCACATTCATAATAGGTGTGTGCAAAGTGTCACAATCCTCTTAAGGAGGATAAACTAAATTCCTTAATAAAGGAATTATAAAAATGAGTTGTCCTCACATGTGTAATAAAGGACAAATAGTGACATGTCCTCCACATGTGTAGAATAGGACAAACTACATTTAGGGATCCTTGGAATATCCTAATTAAATACATCCAAGGGAAGATTAATGTTTCTAACACATTCAAACTAAAAGAAACTAGCATGGGAGAGTATCACATTGAACTAATGTTTTCATTAACATCTCTCCCAGAGTCTCCTCGACATTATGGGAGACCCTAAGAGGCAAAGAAGTCATTCGTGCTAACACCCCAGACCAAGTACAATGGCACTTTTGTCAAGGCTATAGTTCTCTTAGAAGATGAAAGTGAAAATAGAGCCATTTTTGCATGGATTTATAGAGAAGAGGCTCCAGTGGACCTAACTGAGAAAGCTTAAGAAATCACTCCTAAAAAATATGGGCCTAGTCTTAGGCTTATGAAGCATTTTGGTTTTAAGGGAACTGACCCTATTGGGTCCAATAACAATGGCCTAACTAATCCTATCAAAGCAAGAGCTTGAAGCAATAGTGATACAACTAGCCTAGGGTTGAAGAAGGTCCCTTTCCATTTGGGATCAAATAAATTCATACCCAAACTTGAGAGTTCATCTGAAAATGAGTCACAATTTGAGTCAGGTACTCAAGAGGAAGAATCTAATGATGAGGATTTCTATCCTCATCCTATTCCTTATGATCTCACTAAATTCTTTGCTAAGCCTGATGACTTTGTGCCACATGTTAGCACTATGGATGATACTGGTGAATCTTCTGAGGAAAATACTAAGCAACTCAAATATCATTTAGAAAAGGGAGAATCTAGTTAGTCATGTCATATTGAGTATTTGTGTAAGAACCTAGAGAATGAAGGTGAGTATGTCCCTATCACTATTGGGGAGTTCTATAGTCTCTCACCATGTAGCATCGATTCTAAGGAATATGAGTTTGACTGTCTTTCAGAAGTAACTATTGATAAAGACATTGACCAAGTGCATGTCTATGAAAACCAAATCAAAGTGGGTGAAACATCTAGGGTTAGGTCACATGTGTTGAATACAACTAGTGTCCTAGAGTCATCAAATACTGACATTCATACTCCAAGGCATTTGAACACACTTGTGGACAAGGTCATTGTAGGTATTGAATTGCTGGTCCAAGCACTTAATGACTATACTATGAACACAATTGAACCAGCCACTACTCTCTCACTCACACATCCCAAGCTTATAGACTGGAACCCCAATGCATCTAGCAAAGTCTCCACATTCTAGAATGACTATGCTCTCACCTGTTACATAAATGCTATCAAACCTGTAACATCTTCCACCAATGAGTAGAGTGTCAACATGACTAAGGCTAACATCAAATATCTCAGTCATACAATTAAAAAGAAAAAATGCAAACGGTCTGATGGTGAAAACCACATTGTGGCAGTATCGAAACCCAAAAAAGTAAAAACAAAAGATATATCCAAGGGTGAAAACCTCTTTGAGGCACCCACGGATGAGATATTTGATGCACTTCCTAGTAACTTTTAGGAGAGATCATTAGTGTTGATAGAGATGATACATCCAATTAACTTGGGCACAAAAGAACATCCTCATATGATGCATCTGGCACAGTTGCTATCACCTAAAGAGAAGGAAGAATTCATTACCTTTTTCAAAGAAAAGAAAATAAATTTTGCTGGGACATACTCTCATATGCCATGATTGGATCTCGATCTTATCATGTATCACTTGTCCATAGCACTAGGCATCAAACTAGTTAAACAGAAGCTTAGAAAAATGCATCCTCACATTGCATTTCTTGTCAAAGCAAAATTGGAGAAACTTCTAAAAGCTGGTTTCATCTAGGCAATTGATTGTGCTGACTGGATATCCATTATTGTTCTAATTTCCAAGCATGATAAATCTATCAGGGTTTGTACAGACTTCCATGATCTTAACTTGGCATGTCCTAAAGATGACTTTTTGCTTCCTAATATTGATATGATCATGGACATGATAGCTAGCTATGAGATGTACTCACTTATGGATGGTTTTTCTACATATAATCAAATAAAAATTACACCAACAGACTAGGAGAAAATGGCTTTCACATGTGCATGGGGAACCTTTTGTTGGAATGTGATGCCATTTGATTTGAAGAATGCTGGTGCTACATATCCGTGGGCTATTACCATTATTTTTCATGACATGATGCATAAAACCATGGAGGACTACATTGATGATACCTTGGTCAAAAGTGCTAAATGCAATACTCATCTGCAAGATTTGGGCCCATCCTAGATCATATGGAAAAATCAGTCTTTGACTCAATCCTAAGAAATTTGCATTTGGTCTCACATCAAGGAAGTTGTTGGGATACATTATTTTTGCAAAAGGAATTGAGGTAGATCTGAAGAAAGTACAAGAAATAATGGACATGCCACCACCTCGAAACATCAGTCAGATGAGAGGACTATAGGGAAGGCTCCAATCTATTCGTAGGTTTATTTCACAATTGGTGAATAGATCACAACCCTTCACAAAGACCTTACATAAGGGTGCAAAATTAAATTGGAGTCAGGATTGTGAGCATAGCTTAACACAGATCAAATAATATCTTGTTAATCCACCAATCCTGATGCCTCCTATTCATGGGAAGCCTTTTCTTTTATACATTTCAGCCACTAAAACATCTCTAGGAATTATGTTGGCTCAGGAATATAATGACAACAAAGAAAGAGCTATTTACTACTTGAGCTAAACATTGATCTCTTATGAGAATAACTACAACATTATTGAGAAAGCCTGCTTGGCAATTTTCTTCACTTCCCAAAAGTTGAGACACTACATGCTTGCCCACACTACATGGCTTGTGGCTAAAATAGATCCACTAAAGTATTTTCTTAGTAAGGCATGTCTCACTATAAGATAGGCTAAATGGGTTATGATACTCAGTGAGTTTGACATCCAATACGTTGAACACAAGGCTATAAAGGGACAGGCAATTGCAGACCAGCTAGCTAAGGCACCCATACAGAGTCTTCTACTAATGAACATTGTTTTCCCAGATGAGTAGATTTTGACACTCATGCACCACACATGGGTTATTTTCTTTGATGGGTCATTCACACAACAAGGATCAGGTGTTGGATTACTCTTTATTACACCACAAAGATACTCATTACCCAAAGCATACAAGATTTTGTTTCCTTGTACAAACAACATTTTTGAATACGAGGCTTTAATCAATGGCATGAAAATTGCAACTGAATGGAGAGTGGATTAGTTAGACATCTTTGGTGCTTCTAAGCTTGTTATCAACTAGGTTAATGATGTGTACCAAACAAAGGATGAGAAACTAATTCCTTACAAGTTCATGGTTGATGACTTAAGGAAGTATTTTGCACACATCACCTTCTAGCAAGTTCCACAAGTAGATAATAAAGTGGATGATGCCATGGCCACTGTAGCCTCCCTGCTACAAATGCTTGAAAATGATCTCTGACATGAGTTCTTGGTGGAAGCGTTACACTACCTAGCCTATGACACCCCTGATTCTAAGATGATCTGTTCTATTATAGGACAAGAATCATCTTGCTACTATCACATTTATTCCTACCTCTATAATCAAACCATTCTAGAAGGTCTGACCCAAAATGAGAAACATTACCTAATCTACAATGCTTCGCAGTATCTCATTATCGCTGATGATCTATATAGGAGAGGTCTTGACAGAACACTCCTTAGGTGTTTAGAAACCGAAGAGTCAAAACACGCACTAATTGAACTTCACAAGGGCATTTGCAAATCTCATTCCAATGGCTTGACACTAGCTCACAAACTCCTTCATGCTAGTTACTACTAGCCTCAAATGGAGCAAGAAGCTATCAAGTATGCTAGGTCTTGCAAGTAGTATCAACTATATGGGAATCTCATCCACGCTCCAGTTAGAGAATTGATTCCTTCTACTACAACATAGCCATTTCAATAATGGGCCTTCAACTTGGTGGAGCAGATCCACCCAACCTCCTCTAATGGACATAAATTCATCATCATGGCTATAGATTATTTCACAAAGTGGGTAGAGACAATCCCTCTCATAGTTGCCGATGGCAAAAATGTAGCACTTCTTATCAAAAAATACATCATCTGCAGATATGGTGTATCACCCTCAATCATTATTGACAATGGAGGATAATTAAAGGACAAAGACCTTAAGGAATTATGCAAGAAATTCAAAATCATACAAAATTGGTCTTCCATTTATTACCCCTAGGGTAATGGCCAGGATGAGGCATCCAAAAAGGTGATCCTCAAAATTCTTCATCGTACAGTTACCAAATCAGGGAGAGACTAGCATCTCTAGATTAATCCAGCCCTCTAGGCATATAAGACAAGCATTAGAATACAACAAGCATGACTCCCTTTCATTGGTGTATGCGATAGATGCTATGCTTCCAATAGAGGTTGAGATTCCTACCTTGAGAATTTCTATGAAGGGCTTTATCACTGATGATGACTACGAGATAGCTCAGCTTCAAGAGCTGGTGTCACTAGATGAACATTGACAAGTGGCTTGCGATCATCTATGAGCATATCAACAATGAATGGACAGAAGTTACAATTGGAGATTCAAGCCACGTGACTTCCAGCTGGGTGACCTTGTCTTGAGAGAGAACCCCAAGAATCAACAACAAAAAGTACAAAAGGGAAAGTTTGAACCAAACTGGCTTGGTCTCGACATCATTACTATAGTATATGGATCTGGCATCTATCAGCTTTCCACAATCGAGGGAGAAGTGTTAAAAGAACCTATCAACACTCTCCACCTGAAGCATTTTTACAGTTAATCTAATATCAGTAAGCTCTTTGTACATATCTATATGTGCTAAAAAAATCATTAAAAATAAAAAAAAGTCTTGAAAAAAAATTGTTACCCTAGTGAAAAACTAGAAAATAGGTGCCTAGGTAACACCAAAAAAATTGAAAATCTCAAAAATACAAAAAAAAAAAGGAAAAAGAGAAAAATACAAAAAAATTGAAAAACAGAAAAAAAAAAGGTGACATTGGTGAAAACCTAGAAATAGGCATCATGGTAGCAAAAAAAAAAAAAGGAAAATTCTACCAAGAAGGTGAAAACTTGGTAAACAGGTGCCTCTTGTTCCCAATGCTCCATCTTGCAACTCATGTTCTGGGTATTTTCTATAGTCACTTTCATGATTTCACTTTCCTACTTTTCCTACTTTCCGCTCATGTATCCATGGATTGAGTCTTGTCACACCTCGAGGCCATTCCCCTTTAGTATCACTATTTTGAGATTCTCCTCATAGAATCTCCTTCGTGATAGTCACCAGTGGTCCTCACCGCATCTGCCTACTATCACTAGTGTCCCTCATTTTCAAGATTCTCCTCATAGAATCTCCTTCGTGATAGTCATTAGTGGTCCTCACTACGTCTACCTATTGTCACTAGTGGTCCTCACCACATCTACCTACTATCACCAGTGTCCCTCATTTTCAAGATTCTCCTCATAGAATATCCTTCGTGATAGTCATTAGTGGTCCTCACTACATCTACCAATTGTCACCAACGTCCCTCATTTTAAAGATTCTCCTCATAGAATCTCTTTCACAATAGTCACTAGTTGTTTCAGCTATGTCTACCTACTGTTGCTTGGGTCATGTCTCCAGATTCCTTTATGGAAGATCTCTATTGCATCAGTCACTAGTTATCCTGGCTGTGTTTGTCTATTATCACTTATTCCTCCTAAGTTTTTTGCCTCAAAGATTCCTCTTTGACCTCAGTCACTAGTCGCTCTGACTGTGTCTTCCTACTATTGTCACCATACTAAAGAGATTCCTTTCGAACATGTTCTGGACATTGACACTTGACCTCAATCTCAAAAACATTGAACTCAAAAAATGATATACTTGTTTGGATATGTTGAGCTCTTTTCTTTGTTTTCTTTGTTTTGTTTTATCATGTCTCCTCGAGTGACTTGATGATGTCATCTTTGACTAGAGAAGTAATGACTAGGGGCATGATCTTTTCTCTGTTTCCTATCTGTGGTTTAGTTCCAATAAGTTGATATATTCCTATAAAAGGGGTGTCCACTATAAGAGCCTCCATCTTGTATTGGATAGCCATGTGTACCTCGACTCCTTTTATACGAATACATCAATATCATTGGTTCTTCTCCTTATTTTTTGGAGTGAACTCTTCATGCTATAGTAAATACTGATACTCATCCTGCTAAGTGAACGTATGGGTCACTGTGAGTATATCTAGCACACTTTTGTCTCAGGTTATGAATACAAGGGTTGTTGTGGATAGAATAAATACTAAATACTTAGCATAAGACGGATCTCTTATGTCTTTGGTGTGTCTGTCATGTAAACAACATTCTGTTCATCCGAGCATTTATGCTTTGATGCTTATGTTAACTTGCTATATTAAAAGGAACAAATGTTCTAGTCATTCTAGCTTCTTGTGCCTCGAATGCTTACATATAATCTTGACAAACTTATAACATATGTTCTATTCATATTCTCATGATTGCAATGTCAGTGGGAATTGTATAACATATGAGCTTTACTCTATATCTAGTGATGATAAATCGTCGAGGTTTGGTAACCAAACCTAGGTTTGCATTTAATATAGTCTTGCATTACATACTTCACTTGCATATGCAAGAAATTTGGTTGTGATTCTATTTCTCCCCTATGTGATGAAGAATTGGGGGCATCTTCAAAGATATTAGGTTTCTCCATGGCTGCACACACATTTGATTTTTTGATTTGCACTCCTCAATGGGATACCTATCACTGTCAAGAAAAAACACACAACACTACATGAGATGTTAGTCTATTTCCATATGCATTGCATCCATATACTCATAATATCTACTCTACATGCTCATAATCACATCACATAACATCAGAATCCATATGCATTCATATCAAAGTAAAACACACATCTCATAATCATCATATTGACATCTCATGCACATCAATGTCAAACAAACACAAAAAATAACATGTACACTAATACTCGACTCAAAAATCTCATATGTATATCTCTCAAAAAATGGGGCCAGTACAAAAATTGGCACTACTCTAGTGCTATCGATCAAAATGATACAAAATGGTGTTGGCACACCAATCAATACATAGCCAGAGATCAAAATCAAGAGACAAACATACAACATCTAAATCTATCCTGTGCCCTCACCTCTAGGAGGAGTAGGAGTAGGAGTAGTAGGCAGAGGAGGAGGTCTTGGCATGTTAGGTCTAGCAAGAGGCCATGCACCTCCTGACTCTCAAGCATACTATGAAAATTGATACACCTGTAGAGCCTCATCAAGCACCACTGTAGAATAAATAGCAAAGTAGTAAGCCACCCAAGTTGACTGAAGGTGGATCTTATCTTGCGCAATCTCCAATCTCTGCTCAGTAGTCTCAGTATGCTCTCTCCACCAATCTATCTCCTGTTATCTCTCTACCAGCTATGAGTCATAGATAACTACCTATATCTATAAATCTCCCAACTATTAGGAGGCCTGATGAATCCTCTCTCAGTAGCATCGTATCATGTCCTACACCCTAGTCCCAAGCTAATCTAGCATCTCCTCATCAATCATCTCTAGTGCCTACCACTATGGTGGTGCCTACTATTGTGATGGTGCCTGCTGCTATGGTGGCACCTACTGCTATGGAGCCTGCTCCTCTATCCTCTACCTTTGTCACTGACCATGTCCTATCCCACTACCCCTGGAACCTAGGTCTAATCCCATCTACCGTGGGGGAATCTACAACTATTGTACCAGATGTCAGACCTGTGGCTGCTGCTGTGGCTATCCCTGTGGCTATGGCTATGCTTGCTACTACTGGGGCACCTATCTCTGACCCTGCCCTGCTCTCCCTAGTGGGTCTATAAATTGAGGGAATGGATGACTAATAAGGTAAGCCTGATATGCAAGTGTCACCCCTGCATCTACTACCTCTGGCAGGTAGTCCCATTGAACTATAGCTAGCCTATGTACACCTATCATAGATCTACCAAGATTCATCCATGGAGGCCATCCCCACTCTATGTCCTTTTGTAGCCTTCCATAGGTGCAGTACTCTTTTGAAATATCCTATGGTCAGATGTACTGTTGCCACACCCGTGAGATCACAAATCGCTCTAGGATCTATATAGTCCTGCTCACTAGTGGTCGTGAGTTGAACATCCAAGGCAGCTCCCTTGGGGCATCATCCCAATCCTTAGTCTCTTACTAGGGCTACCATATGACAGAGACTAGGTCATCGAGATGCATCCACCAATGCTCTTTCTTACCCAGGAAGACCTGGGTAATGTACCCTTGATATCGATAGATGTAAGGCTCCATCAGCTCTCTGGCATCCTAAAAAATTGGCCTGCATATGGGAAGATGCTCCCAAGCCTAGATTTGAAGCACATATACTCTGGTGTCCATAGTCTTCTTCTCATGGAAGACTATCTCATGCATCTCATGGTACAGTTGGGCCAACATGCACTAACCCCACCCAGAAATCTTAGGTGCCTCTACCATTTGGTGCAGCATAACCCCCCACCCACACTCCAAATTGTGTTGTCCTCTGTTAGGACACAAGAAACAACTCAAGAATATAGCTAGCATAGATGCTAGCCTATGTGTTAGCCTATATGTATGCATCAGCTCATCCTAGCTGATGGCTCTACCTCCCTACAACTTTCTACCAAATACAACAGAAAGTACCTCTGTGCCTTCTCGGGGCACTATATCGTACATGACTCATGCACCATGAAAGAAGATCCTCAGTATCCTCCATATGTCCTCTAGGGTGATGGTCATCTCCCCCATGGGTAGGTGAAAGGTGTTCATCTCTGAATAGAAATGATCCACCAAAGCTGCGAGTAAGTTGTGATTCACCATCATGACTGGGATCTGGCATAGAGAGGACAAACCCAATTGTGCAATGTGTGCCTGATTAGCATCATTGAGACTTCATAACAACTCTCCATAGGGTGGATAATGTGATCTAAATGAGACATTGTCAAAGACCTTCTACATATACACAAACCAAAATGACAAGCAAATGATTCGTATTGGAATGAACTGGCAAAACAAAGCTAATACAAATGCAAATTTTACATACAAAACTAGAAATTTTAACCTTTTCTATCACGAGTTCTCATGCAAAGATCTTCAGATCTCACATGAAGATCTCCAAATCTCATGCAAAGTTTCCCTATTCCACATGAAGAATCTCCTTGTCACATGACAAATGAAGTTCTCACGTGCAACGAATCTCGTTCTTTGCACGCAAGGTGGGTATCTCCTGCATGAGAAACCTCACCGACGCATGTGAAAAAATATTGCACCCTATTTCTTCACGTGAGGAAATAACATCTTCAGGCAAGAAAGGATAGTCTCACATGAAGACCATTTGGACAACCCTAAAATATGCTAAAAAATGCAATAAATGACCCTGTAAAGCATGAAAGTAAAAATACAAAGGTGGGAAATTGATGAATCACCTGTGGTCCATAGTTTGCTTGCCTGCTGTGTTGTCTGGAGTACTCAAAATGATGATATCTCATGTTCACTACCATGTCTCTCTTAGAGCTCAATTCACTACAAGACAAAAAGTACAAATGAATTGAAAATGACCCCTTGGGCCCTTATATAGTTGTTGACCAAATTTTTCAAAGTGCTTTGATTTGCACAAAAATCGCCCCCTTGCTAATTTGATAGTTCTGAATCCATTTTTAGAATTGAATTCAAAATCTGACACACCTAAGTGCCTCAAAAACACATTTTAAAGTATTAGGAACTGACACAATCGAACGCTTGTGCAGCCCAAATCTTTCCAATACTTTGTGATTCTTGGAATCCTTTCAACTCTACATTCTTCATGTATTCAAAACTCATTCTTAAAAAAGTCAATTCTAGTTAGCTATTCGTCGAACTTGGTCTTTTGGACCTTGAATTCACTTTGGATTGACTTCCAATATTCTTCAAATCATTTTGTTCTCCTCATATTTTATTTAGATCATTCTAATCTCTTCATATTTTCTTCTGATCATTCTGATCCTTTCTACACTCTACTACATCTTAGATTTCTTCTACTGCTATACATCATATTTTTGGTGTGTCATCTTTCGATTTCATTCTCGAGGGGGCAGGATGATTACATCATTAAACTTGAATTTCAAATCAATCTGAATCTTCATTGCTTGGGGCATCTTGTTCCTAACTTATGTCCTTGTCATATTGGTTCCCTCTTTCTGGCATCTTTGTCATCTATTTCATTTTGTCATCAATTTTGATTACACATATTGGGACAATCTAAACCCCAACTCATGAGGATCAAGTCTTGTTCTGGGGATGGTTCTATGAATTATAATTCGATCTTGCTATCTGTTATCAAACTTAGGTATCTAGGTGTTCTATTTGGATCCTTGAGGGTTAAGCTCCATTCTGGAGATAATCTTCTAAATTCTATCAACTCAGGTGTCTAGGTGTTCTATCTAGATCCTTGAAGGTTAAGCTCCATTCTGGAGATAATCTTCTAAATGCTATCAACTCAGGTATCTAGATGTTCTATTTGGATCCTTGAAGGTTAAGCTCCATTTTTGAGATAATCTTCTAAATACTATTACCTTAGGTATCTAGGTGTTCTATCTAGATCCTTGAAGGTAAGACTCCATTCTGGAGATAATCTTCCAAATTCTATCAAATTCAAGTATCTAGGTGTTCTATCTAGATCCTTGTAGGTTGAGCTCTGTTTTGGAGATAATCTTCTAAATGTTATCAATCTCGAGTATCTAGACGTTCAATTTAGATCCTTAAAGGTTAAACTTTTTGTTTTTGAAAGAGACCTTTTAAATGCTATCAATTCGGGTATCTAGGTATTCTACTTGGATTCCTTGAGATTAATATTTGTTCTGAAGATAATCTTTAAAAGCTTCTCAATTGGTCTCTATGCCATCAATTGTAGAACCAATCTCATCTCTTGATCTTCACATCATGCTTTCTGATTTTCTTTGAATTGAACGTGCTACTCACACATTCATTCAAAGAGGGGCAAAATGTAATATCCCAAAATTAGCTTATTGCCATAATCACCAATTCTAGTCTATTTCTGATCAATTCTAAAGTCCTATTTCATTAGGCAATTTATTGTTCTAACATTTTTCTACTTGACTTAATTGTTAAATGCAGAAAACCCTAATCTGCATTCATCGTACTCATTATTTAATCTCTATAGTACAAACTCATATTAGCCACATTAAACCTATGTGATCTGAATTTAATTGAATCTAAAGTATTCATACTTTATTAAATTAAATTATCTCCTAAGGCTAATGTTCTAAATAATTAAATTTATTTAATTTAATAAATATACCTATTCTAATTAATTAAAAAAAATTATTTAAGTAAATGTTGAAGCTACTTCTAATTAATTAAACAAAGTTATTTAATTAAATGGGAAGTTATTCCTAAATTAATTAAATGGAGTTATTTAATTAAATGAGAAAAGTGTCTCAAATTAATTAAATAGAATTATTTAATTAAATAGAAAAGGGTAATTATGAGAGCATATCTCATTTTATTAAATTAAATATCTCTTCTAATTTTCTCTTTAGTTCAAGAATAGAAATTCCTAGTTCACTACTGATCAAATTAGAAGTGACCCAGATCACTTACCCTCACACTAAAGTCTATCTGAGCTGACTGACTCTTACACTCAGATCTGAGCTAGTTAACTCCCTCTAATTTGGGAACCTTCCACCTTAACTAAACCTCATCTTCAATCTTGATTGTTGATTGAAATTGATCTCAACTATTGGAGTATTTCAAGAAAATCTATTTAAGATACTCTCATTTCCTCATTATAGAAGTTGAATTTTCATGCTATCAAATTAATGTCACATTTTGCACTCACTTAGTTCAATACATTCTCGCATATTTTCATCATCTAGCTTAATTTCATTTAGCATTTAAAATGTATGCATCTAGTATAGTTTTTTTTACAAGTTCTTAAGCTAGTTTGCATTATACATTTAGAGTAAATTTGCACATTCATATAGCTTAATTGCACTCAAATCCTTCATTCTTAGAGGGTCTCATTTCTTGCATCTCAATTCTAAGGATATTAACAGGAAAAATCCCTTTAGATAGAAGGCAACAGGTCAACTCGCAGGGCTAATCTTTGGTGAACAATCTAATGTTCATTCTAGGATAAATCTACATATAATGACTGTGTTGAAGTGTCTGTGAAGTTCAGAGGCCCACATTTCATAGGTACAACGTCCACCACCCACAATAGATGATCTCTGTGAGAGCATGAGGCACAATCTTAATGATCTCATGTATGATATTTAGGCTATTCGATGTGAGACCCACCCCCCTCCTCACCTACTATACAACATTAAGATTGTGATATTGATTCATTCAGATTATGGAGGTAAAACATGCAAGGTATCATTAAGTCTATACAACATTTAGATTGTGATATTGATTCATTTAGATTATGGAGGTAAAACATGCATGCCTTCTATTTCGATAGCTTATTATATAGAGAGGTTCATAACCTCAATATAGGTAAAGGAAATTTTAAAATCTATTTTCTAAACCCTAAGATGGACGAGGAGATTAATGAGAAGAAACCTCACATTTCTATTAGCTAGTGCACACATCCACATATATTAGCACATATTTGGGAGTGGTGGTGGATGGTATTTGACTATCCACTACATGTTAATCATGAGGTGCCCATGTAATTCCTTAAGAAGTGATGGGTTGAGTTTGAATTAGGTTTGAAACCCAATTTTTTTGATATGAAATAATTTCAGGGGCTTGGTGGAGGGATGTCTCAGGATAGGCCTAGGGAAAAGTTGATTGATAGAACAATAAAACATAGGCAAGGTCAGCCCCTTGTACCTCTTCATGTGCCTATTGTACAACCTCCACACCATCATCGAGTAGTTTCATATGCTCTAATCTCTTTGAGTGCCCTTTTAGGAAATTTAGTATAGCAGTGGACACAAGTAGCACATGTTTGTCCACTTGGATGTATTCATACTAGCTATGGAGGCATATGCACAGGCCCCTAGAGTGATGTTTATGTAGCTTATGATGACCATTATGATGAGGGTACTGATTTTGATGATGACATATATGCTCACCATGGTGATGGTAGTGATGAGATTGATGTGTCATCATTTGTTGACCTCATGTAGCTGGGAGAGCTCAAAGATAGTCAAGAGCAGTAGGTAAAATTTTAATTTTAATTTAAACATAAAGTATACATAATTATTTACTTTCTACATACATGTGTAATTGTATTAACTATATTAATTTGTACTTTTGAAATAATAGAGGATGGATGATATTGTTCCTCTAAGGAAGCAGTATAGTCTTTTTTCTAGACCTACAGACATTGACATCCCTCATACTATATGCACTTTGAATTACACTATAAAAATGTACATTCAAACTTGAATTTAACAACATATCCTCATATGTTCTTTTTATCTTATTTTGTAGGGATTGTTTACAACTACACAATTTGATGTTAGTACAGGTCCTGCTTCAGTTACCACTAAGGCACATCCTGAAATACATACAATATGAACTTTTGACTAAAGACAAATAATTTGTACTATTTTTATGTATGTACTTTGTTATTAACTTATAATCTAAACAATTTTGACTCATGTATATATATTTTATGTGTTTTGATTTGACAAACACGAGATGGATTGTACTCATCCATACGTGCCTCGATATTGTCTATTTTTGATTCCATCTTATGATCATTGTGCTAGCATACATGTAGACACATCTGTGACATTGGCTAGTACTCATGTACAATATATATACATGTTAAATTTATAGTGTATAAAAAATGTAGTGTACAAATTATGTACTTTTTAGTTTGCATACTTTGTAATTATTCATGTATATATAATTGTGACTTAACATTTATGTATCCATAATTTTAGGACTATTTCACCATGAGTATTGCTGAGAGCATAAGAGTTAGCCAGATTGAGGTACCTACATCATCCTTTGAGGTTAGTATTGTGATTTATGAACATAATGTATAGTTTATTATGCCCTAAAATCAATTTTTAAAAATGTGTGTATTGTAAATTATAGGACCTCACCACTGCTACATTTGGTAGTTTTCACAGTGCACCTCCTCCCGTTACTGAGGGACACCCATCTCATGTGGTATTTATTTTATTATGTAGTGAATATTTAATTTATTTGCAAGCTAGATTTTGAAACCCATTTCAATTAAGCATATACATGATGAGACATGCCTCATGTTACATAGGTTGATCCATCTACCTCACAAGATGTCCCACATGATGAGACAACTCATATTATATAGGATGATCCATTTGAGCCCTCTTCACGTGGAGTAAAGAGGACATTCGATCAAAATAGATTAGATCTTGTTGGAACTTATAGATTATGTTTTTATGACACATATTATATATTTTGATATACTTTGTGTTAGGATAGTTAAAAATATATTATATGTGTATTTTTTAAGTTCATAGATCATGTTATGATGTATTTTACAGCATGTACTATTTTTTTATGACTTTTTATCATGCTTGTGTACATGTAGTATATATTATTATGTTTCATCATGTTTTAAGTATTCAAACCATTTTCTTTATTGTGACATATTTTATTCATGAACATATTACATGTTTTGTAAGTATATATATGCTAGATGAACAATAATTTGAACTATTTATAGAGCATTAGTACTGATATAAAAAAGATTATGGGATAAATATCACATCAAATTTATGCACTAAGATTCATACAAATAAAATTGACCCACTATTAAATAAACATTTATCATCCAAAAAATTTAAATTTATATAATTTAGGTAAATATTGAAGATTTTTTTAATAAAATGATGGATGCTACCCTTTCTTTCACACATTATGACCCATTATGATACATTACAATCATTAACAACCCATTTGTGTGTCCTATCATAGTTAATGTGTTCTAATGGGTCCTAATAGGCCCTAAGATGTCCTAGGACCACTAAAAACCCATTTTGACCCTTCATGATATATTAAGACCACTTGGGAACTATTATAATGCCTTTGGACATTAGGACCTAGTAGGACTCCCTAAGTCCTATTAACACACATATGAATTGGAGTATCTAGAAATGTATCATAAGGAGTCCTTATGTGTTTTATGTTAACATAAGACTAATTATTATGTACTAAGACATGTTAAGACCATTTAAAACCTATAGCACATATTAGGACTGAGTAAGACTCTTTAGGTCCCCTTAATACAAATATGGATCTAAGTACCTAGAAATGTATCAGAAGGGGCTCTTATGTGTTTGGTAATGTAAGACTTATTATTACCTAATAAGACCTATTATATACTAATAATACATATTAAGACTTATTAGAATTTATAAAAAATATTATGACCTATTAGGACTCCTATGTCCCTTTGCGACACACATGTATGGATAAGGTACCTAAAATTAATCTAGAATTAGGACCTAAAGTACAAATCCTAATTGACATAATTTTAACTATTTATAGAGCATTAGTACTAATATAAAAAAGATTATTGGATAAATATCACATCAAATTGAGGTAGTTTTAAGGTGTCCTATCTGGTCCTAATATATTCTAAGGTTTTGTAATGGGTCCTAGGGCCACTTACAATCCATTATGACCCGTTACGATACATTAGAATCATTACCATCCCATTTGTGTGTCCTATTATAGTTAATGTATTCTAAGGGATCCTAACATATGTTAAGATGTCCTACGACCACTAAGAACCCATTATGACCCTTCATGATATATTAAGACCACCGTTTAAAATCCAAGAGGAAACTTTAGGACTGATTACAACCACTTAGGAAATATTATAATGCCTTTGGACATAGTAGTGTATCATATAATGGTGAATGTGTTTAGAGGGGTTATAATTGGTTCTTATAAGTCCTAATGGCTCCTAATGGATTACAAGGGTTCCTAACAAGTCCTAAAAGGTCATGGGATCACTTAAAACACATTAGAACCCCTTAAGACACATTAGGACCCATAAGGGCATATTATAACCCATTAGTGTGTCTTAAATGCCGCTAAAGATTATCAAAGAGGAATTAATGCATTTTAATATGTATTAAATGGTCATTATGTGCACCCTAAACAATATTAATGGGCTTTCAAACCACATAGGAGCGATCGTGATCTATTGTGAGATATTAGGACCACTTAAGACACATTACTATGTCTTGCAATGGTTAATTTGTTATAAGACATTTTTATGGGGTCTAATGGGTCCTAATGTGTCCTAATAAGACCTAATGTGTACTAATGGGTCCTAAAAATCCCTAATGTACCTCTAGAACATAAGACTAATATGACTATAAAGGCCCATAATGGGTCATAATGGTTCTTAGGAGGTTCCAATTAGTCTCAAGGATTCCTAGAACCACTTAGGACCCAGTAAAACTCCTTACGAAAAAACAGGATTGAATAGGACACATTATAACCCTAAAGTGTATCCTATGATGATTGATGTGTTCTAAGGGTTCATAAAGTGTGTTAATGATATGAATGGGTTCCAAGGAGTCATAATGGGTCCTAAGGTTTCTTATGACCACATATGACCCATCAAAACCTCTTGGAAATATTAGAATGTACTAGGACACATTAGAAAAGATTACTTTTAGGACTACGATAACTAATGTGTTGTAAAGGGTCCTAAGAGGTGCTAATTTGTCCTAAGGTGTCATAATGGGACCCCTTTTTGATAAATTACAAGCACTTATAACCCTCCCCATATCCCTCTCTCACTCTCTCTCCCTCTCTTCCTCCTCCCCTCCCTCTCACTTAACATGGTTAACATGGTTAAACATACATGCCAATTATCAACATAACAATAGCATATAATAAATACAATGAGTAATGATCTCTAAATTATCATGTACAAGTGAAGGGTGATTAATTACAATCAGTAGTAATTTGAAACTTCAAACAAAAATTAATTTAAACATGCTTGAATTTAAAAGTAATGGAAAAAAATAGAAGGCCATTACTTAAATTTACAATTAATTTATAATATCAAGTGCACACCTTTAACTTTAAAATAGAAGTAAACTCCTATTTTTAAATTTGTTTGTACAACATATTTCACAATATATGTAAGACAATGTCAATGACAAATATATAGTAGCACGAACTCAAAATATAAAATTGTTTCAACACATCTCTTTAAATGAGGTCTTGTAAAATAAAATTTTAAAACAAAACCACATGTTAATAAACACATAAATTAATATGAGGTAGCTGAACTATGTAAATATATGTGTAATTTTTATGTACTCACTATGTGGAATTGCACAAGATGTTATGCTCAATCCACTTTAACACTTAAATTTGCATAAATTGTAATTGAAACCTAAATAAGAGGAATATGTATAAGTACATATATAAAAATACATACATGTAATTAATTATATAAGTACATATATAAAAATAACACAATAAAGAAAAAACTTACATGTGTTTGATTTAAATGCAGTCATCCCATTGTACCATCTGCATCCTATCTCTTTTGCAATGCATCTATTATTGTCTTGTGCTTGTCCATTGAAAATGTCCATAATACCTTATTGGTAGGTTTCCCTTTCTATCTTTCTAATTTGATATTTTTTGCCACAAAAAAATGAGAATAGTGTAAAATCTTCTTTTCAATTTGATAGTCTTCAAATGTAGCTAAACCATTTCTTGTTGTTGGGTATCTACATAGCTAGGTGCCAGCTACAACAACAGACCCAACTAGATACTCAAAACCATCATCATCTACTTGATGAAATATCAATTTTTTCTTAGGTTCCACACATATAGCAAGCCAATAATTAGTCTATTCATCATTATTACTATCTACAATAATAGTATAAACATGTTCTACAAGATAAGATAAAGTACATAAACACTTTAATCACAAGTATATATGCATATTATATAAATTGAAGCATGAGATCACAAAAAAATCTAATTAGATTGTGCATACTAGTTTCTATGAGGTCTGAAATACAATATTTCATGTCCCCTTTTCAAATAATTAAAAATAATAATCTTTTTCTAAGGCAGGCAGACCCAAAAAAGTGAAGTTTCGGAAAAACGGGATGATCTTTGGAAGCTAATGGACTAATAAATGAAAATTATTATTAAAATATGTTTTATTAACCCCTCTTGGACGTGAGTTAGGGTTATGCCATTTTTTAAGGAGTTTGGAGGCATTTTGGGCTCATTCCAGAACTTGATTTTTGCTCATTCTTTGTTATTCTTCAGAGGCTGCAAACCTGTGGAGCAGGAGACCCAAGAACGAGATTTTACAGGTTTCCAGGGAGACCCAAGAATAAGAGTTTGCAAGTTTCTAGGAAGGCTAAGGATAGGATTTTGAAGCCATTCCATGTGAATGCTCATACAAAGTTTTCTTTTGTGCTGAACAGTGCAGATTTGTGGGTTTTCGGGTGTGTTTTTGGTATGAGTTTGGTGTTTTTAGTTGAGTATTTCATATCGGTTTGGGTTTCTGCTGTATTTAAGACTTTAAGGTGTCAAAATAGAGCTGAATATATGTAGTGGGATGTGATTAAACTTCTGAGATAGATTATTAGTGTTTTTGTGGTATTTCTGGGCATTTTTGTGTTAATTTCGGGAGCCCGATGAGCATAGTTTTTGTCCTACATTTGTGAAATGTTGTGTAAAAGCTATACAGATCTAGAAATGTCATTTTTTAGGCTGTTATGCTACTGAAATTTCTGTAAAAATATCCATTTTCAAATTTATTAATAATTTGTGAAGTTGTGAAGCTTTTGGCACTATTTCTGGAATACCCGATTTGGGGTTTGTTGAGAAATTTGGTGGATCTTTGTGATATTAGTTAGTTGATTTTGAAAATCTGATTAGAGGCATGAAATATCATGTAAAAACAATAAAGGGACATTTCAGTGGTATTAGAGCTATGATCTTGCCAGCCTAAGGGTTTGTAGAAGTTTGCATGTCAGTTTTGACAACTACCCAGATCTTGCATGTCAGTTTTGACAACTACCCAGATCTTGCATGTTAGTTTTGACAACTACCCAGATCTTGCATGTCAGTTTTGATAACTACCCAGATCTTGGATGTCATAATTTATGATTGCATGTTGCTTCTAATCAGTTGCATGTCAAAATTTATGGTTGCATGCTACTTCTAATCATTTGCATGTTAGTTCTTGGTGAATTTGGTGGTTGCATGTTGCTTCTAATCAGTTGCATGTCAAAATCTATGGTTGCATTCTACTTCTAATCATTTTCATGTTAGTTCTTGGTGTTTGAAGAAGTTAGATCCTATTGGGGTTACACTCTACTTTATCCAGAATGGACAGGTATAGTACAGAGTCTCAGAGGACACGATCTTGGACAATTGATATCTAGAGTCAAAACAGTAGAAAGGATGGTTATTTAGACATTCAAGATAAACTTCTGAAAATAAGCCATGACATTTCTGAATAGTTGGTTGAGCACCACCATATGATGAATGACATGTTGTTCGACCCAACTAAGGTGGATAAGTTGACTAGATTTCTATTTGGTAGATTTTCTCACAGGGCAGATGACACAATTACCAAGAACTTGCATGAGGAGTTTGAGAAACTAGCTTATAGCCAGGCAAAGGTCTCAGATTCTACTCTGTCATAGGAGGTAGTGGGTTTAGATGATGATTATGAGGATGTTGTTGTGCATGATGGTGAGATACCTAGTAGAGATGAGCAGACATTGAGCATTCATGACTTTGCTGAGAAAGAGTACCAGGCACAGTTAGATGCTTCATCACATGAGGTTGAGGCAGGTAGTACTTCACATGATTTGTCTAGCTAGCTGAAGGTGAAAAAAGATAGTATTGTGACTTCATTATCTCATCATCACATGATGCAAGATATGATAGAGGATCACATTCAGTTGATTCAGTTACAAGGTAGACATAAGGGAGTTAAGGCAAAGTCTCCTTGTGCTGACTTACAAGCGATTAGGGAAGGAATGGGAACGATGAAGTTGAGTTATTTACATCTTCTATCAGATCATGACCATCTTCTTAGCCTTTTTGGAGACTATTTAGATGCCTTGAGGAGGAAGGAGGAGGAAGTTGATAGGCTTTCTAATGAGCTTGAGGACACTCGAGCTTCTTTGGTGAATACTCTATTGGCATTACAAGACTAGGAGAGACATGGGGATAAGCATGGCATGGAATTGAGTTTAGTTTCATCTTGCACTCCTAATACTTAGCTTTCTACAAATGGTAGATCATATGTGGACATTGATAATGTTGCAAGTTCATCTTGTATTTACATCCAGGATATAGGGATAATGTCAGACAGGTATGTAGAATTAGTTGGTATTGGTCATATTACTTAGGTGAGGATTTTTCTTGAGTTAACAGCTGATTATAGTTTACAGATATGGACTCGAGATTTTTATATTAGCATTTGGGATTCAGTTGACTGGAAATCTTTAACACTTTTTGGTAGCAGTGATTATTTGGGTGCTATCATGGATTTGATCAGCAGATTGCATGGTGTTGTCTTTTCTTGTGCCAGGAGCTTATCCGATGTTGGTATTAGTTTTTATACACTAATGTTGGGCTTTGTTCATACATCCACTCGACCATACTTGCTGGAATGTGTTGATAATATTTCATATTTGGCAGTGTGTACAGATGAGTCCCAGGATCATATTGGCATTGATGACATCCAGGAGGATGCAGTGGGCAGTTTTGAAGACTTAGTTTCCTTGGGTAAAGAGGAGTTGGACAGTAGTGCTAATGTTTTTGATACTCTGTATGTTGATATGAGCTTTAGATTTGATTCACAGGATATGGATGGTAATACTCTAGAGACTAGTAACTTTGAGGATACTCCTTTAGACAGTGCATCAGAGGAGGTTTGTAGGAGACAGTCAAGCCAGTGTCATCATGTGTCTAATCAGTTGAGAGTTAGTGATCGAGACATTGTTGTCACTTGCCAGCATTTTGATGTTTCTCGTTAGTTGTTAGCAGTTTATGGATGGGGTTCTCCTACTAGTGATGAGCAGGAAGGCAGTTATCTTTCCTTGACAGAGATCCACTCTTTATGGGAGGCTATTGAGATTTTGAGATAGAATTATATGCAGTTGGTAGCCGACAAAGATTATCTTATGAAGTGGGGCAGTATAGCATATGATGCATTGTTGGCCAAGGAAGATGAGGTGAGTGATCTTATTGAGCAGCTTGAGGTGACTTTTGAGATTCTTGAGAGTACACAGTTGGCTTTCAAGGAGTCACTGTTTCATTTGGCTGAGGTGACCATGGAGTTAGAGCGGCTACACTCTTTACCTAATTCTATATAGTCACAAGCTGTGGTGTTTGGTGATTCGAGGATGTCCATGGCCAAGATTGTCAGAGACAGTGGAGATGGGGATGCATCCATCCTTGATACTAACATTGGCATATCAAGTTCATTCCCACTAGAGTCAGGTTCAGTTTAGTTGGGTGTTGTAGCAGATTATTGTATGCCTGACATGGTGGTGGCCTCTAGTACTGATGGCACAGAGACTAGAGATGTATCAAAGATCATGTGTAATGTTGGTGAGTCAGCAGTTGGCATGGTTCCTGCTAGTAATACTACTCGCTTGGTGATATCTTTGGAGGTAGTAGTCAGTTCCAACATGGTTAATGATCAATTCCATTTAGTTTCATTTGGATTATAGTCTGAGCCACTGACTAAGATTGGTGCATTCTATTGGCATTACACTATGAGGTACGCTCATCAATTTACCTTTGATGACCATGTTGATGAGATGATGATACAAAGATGTACTTTGGTTCCTAGTGTAGACACCTAAAAATCCTTTAGAAAATAAAGTATTTTTATTTTCTGAAAAATTCCTGATGACATCATCATTTATTAATTAATTAATTAATTTTTATGCCATTAAATCCTTTTATCTTAATTAAAAATATTTAATTAAGGAATCCCTCCCAAAAATGTTTAAATCTTATTTAAACATTATTTCCTTATTTATTAATTATTTAATTAATAAATTGACCAAAAATTCTAAAATAAATAAAAAATTTATTTTTTTCCCAAAAGTTGGCCAATTTTCTTATGACCAATAACCTCTTCCAAAATCTTCTAATCCTTCTTTAATTTTGATTAAAGGCTAATCCCATCATTTCCTACCCTTAATCCCAACTCAAAATATTTAATTAAAGTTAAATATTAATCCTCATTTTTATTAAAAAAAGTTTTAATAAATATCTCCTCAACCCAAACCCTTGAAATAAATAAAACTTTATTTATTTCCTAAAAATCTAATTTATCCTCATCCTAAGAAGTTCTAGACTCTTCTAGAAAGTCTTTATCCTCATCCTAGGAAATTCTAGACTATTCTAGAAAGTCTTTATCCTCATCCAAAGTCTAGACTCTTCTAGAAGATGTCTTTAAACCTAATCCTAATCCCTTCCTAACCTTGTCACATTCCCTAAACATGGGTTAAGACTTACTAACCCAAGCCAAAGTTAACAAATATCTCCTCCTTCACCCACCCTCATTAAATGCCATCCACTTGCCTATCCCTAAGGTAATCCTAAACCATCCTAATCCATCCTCTAATCATTTGCACAAGCCTAAGCAAGCTTAAAACCTTCCTAATCAAGTCCAAGTCAAATTTTCTCTCATCACCCTCAAAATATCTCAACCATAAAACTTTATGAAGTCCACTAGGTCATAAATGACTCTTACAAGCCCTTTTATTGCTCTTACAAGTCATTATGAGGATCTTTATGAAGATTTTATCCCTTGAGCCTCCTTTGTTGACTCATCCTTCCCCTTTTCTCCATCCTCTCACCATGTGACATGTGTCACTCCTTGATTGGCTATAAGGAAGCACAATCCATGTGCTCTCCTCTCATGCAATCTGAGCCCTCCATAAGCTTTTTCCCATCCTTGCATCTTAGCCCTCAATCCCTCAAGCCTCTTGCCTATAAATTGGATCCTTCCCCTTTGCAAAATAACAAAATCCATGAAGCAAAGTTATAATGCTATTTTGAGAGTCAAATCCATACTAAAGCCATCTATCCACACCAAAAATCCACAATCATCCATTGAAGCCTTTGGAAGCATATTGAGCATACATCCTATCTATTTAGACAAAGCTACTCAACAAGAGAGCTTCTCATTGAGAGAGCCCATTAATGGCTCATATTCTCAATTGAGAGTTCATCTTAGTCTATCTTGAAATTTATGAATTTTGTTTAGTTTGTAGAAGCTTTATTTAAATTTGGTTTCTATTAGCATACTAGCATTGCTCATATACATTTTGGCACGCCCGGTGGGACCCCGTATGGGTCATCTTCATTAGCTTTTTTAGTCAAGTTTTGTATGTCATTTTCTGATTTTGGCTAATTTTTCTTGTTTTTGTTATTGGTAGGATTGTATAAATTGGTTTTGTAGGTCCACATGAGCATGAAGAAGACAAAGGAACTCATAATCTATCTCATAGTGTTTGCAGATTTTTCAAGCTTATAGGTGGACAAAGAACTTGAAATTCTTCTTCTTCTTCTTGTCTATATTCTTCTTATTCCATATACTTCTTCTTCTTCTTCTTGTGGGAGATCTTGGCCATTTCTTTTTAAGGAAGCAAATTCATACACACTTCTTTTTAGTGCTTAAAATGAACCCCCAAATCATACTTAAATCCATTGAAAAATTAAAAATTTGCAAAAAAGAAAAAATCTTTTAACAAGTGAAACTAAAGCAATCTAATCATTTGCATCCTTGCAACATCAAGGTTTTAGATACATTCATGCAAAATTAGGAACACTTCATTTTTGGGAATTTAAAAAGAACTTCAAGTTTCCATTTCAAAAGGTTCAAAATCAACATTAAGTGCACACTAAAGTTCTTTTAAAAAATCTCATGAAAACTAAGAGTCCTAAATGGTTGCCAAAAATTGTCCTAAAAGCTTTGTTATTTGTTCCAAACAAATGTCTTATTGCAAAATCTTGAATGTTTCTTAGGATTTTCATGCATCAAAACAATCTAGGAATATCATTTTTGGGCTTAAAATATGCAAACTAGAACACAAAATCTTGAATGAAAACCAAAGTCCAAAGAGTCATTTTCACTTTTGAGTCCAAAACAATCTTGAATGATCTAAGGTTAAAACAAAGCACTTCAAATTTCTTAAAACAAAACACAAAATCTCAATCTTGAATGCTCAAAAGAAAACACTTGAATGTTTAACCACTTTTCTTTGAATGCATGTTGCTAAAATCACTCTTGAATGTCATGGATTAAAATCAAATTTTTCTTGAATGCATGGTTAAAACAACAAATCCAATCTTGAATTCTAAGGATCAATTAACTATTGCAATATCAAACACTTCATTTGGAGCTTCTAAAAATTGAACAAAACAAATCTCTTTTCCACATGCAATCTAGGTAAAGTTTGATTTTTGGACATTTAAGAAACCTTGTTAAGTTAAAATACAAATTTTCAAAAATCAATTTGAGTAGTTCCTTGGACTCACCTCTTTTCTAATCACCCATCAAATATTAACCATTGGTTGCAATCTCAGCGCCATTTATGGGGATGGGTCTACTTGAAAAAGGTGTTAAATGTTCCACAATCTAACTCACTCACTTGGTCTTTGAATTTTTGCTTTAACTTTATCAAAATTCTTAAATGATCAAAAATCTAGATTAAATCGATCACACTTCAAGTTTGAGCACTAAAATTGAACAACAACTGACATGGAGAGCCTCTGGGCGCGCGCTTGAAATCGAATCTCACACACTTTTATTTTGGGCTTAAAACAAACTCACACTCAATCTTGAATGCCTTAAAGAAAATTAATCAATACTTGATGTGGAGGGCCTCTGGGCGCGTGAGTTTGCTTTTTTTGACCCTAAATCTTCTTATTGTTTGCATTCTTCGATCGATTTACTTTTGTTGGCACTTCAAGTTGGAATAAACATTGTATCTTAAACATGAGTGCTTGCAAAGTCTAGATCAAAAAACTTAAGCGTCAGTTGGTAAAAGAACAAGCGTGTTTTTTAGCCCAAGGTCATCCAAGTCTTCTCTCCCCTTGTCATCTTTTGAGGCCATCTTGGGTGCATAAGATTAGGATCCAAAACCTTGTTTCTTTTTAGGAGGCCTGCTTGGGGATTTCATCACCCCTTGGACGACCTCAACTCCAGCGTTCTGGCGGAGTATAAGAATCAGAAGGTAAATCGAAAGACACCTCTCTTGGGATCAAGATTTTGTCACTCGAGCTAAGCCTCAAGGAACTTTATACCCTTGAGAAGTGAAAGAGGAGAAGTGGGTTACCGCTCCTCTTGGCTATGTGACATCTTTTTGGTCTCATCTACGGATTTGGGCCTCACGTACCTTGGGTATATCGAGGACTCCTTAGCTAAACCAACTGTCAGCCTTGTAGACAACCATCTAGGATGTTAATGTGTTTGAGGTGACTGATCGAAACATTTGTAGAACATACACACTCCTTGGCCCAAGTATCACTTTCTAAGAATCAAAAAATTCTATCTGGTTGTTTCTATCTATTGCTTGATCTTTTATTTGTTGAATGAATGTTTGCCAAACTTGGTCAATCCTAGCTTAGGGCATACTTAGCGTAGTCACTGCCTATTCCAGAAGTTGAACGAGTTGAAGTAAAACAACCAAGATCTCTCAAAGCCAAGCAGATTCAGAAATTGATGTCAGAGCAACCCAAACCCAAACAGAAGTTCCACAAAGTTAAACTCAAACCATCTCTAGCATACCAAGAACTTTTAGCCAAGAGAAAAGAAATAACACCAAGCCCACGAATTGCCAAACTCCACAAAGTAGAGGACAAAGCTACCAACGAAGCACTTCAAGAGGCCTGGTTAGAGTGCACCATCAAATTTAGCCAACATCCAGGAGTTAATCCTGCTTATGCCTTACCAACTAGGCATGATTTCTATGATTAGACACCCTTGTTTCTCCACATCTTCTTGGATAAGCTTCACTTTAGAGTCATTTTTGTAGAAAAGCCAGCCATCTTAGATTATCCCCTTAAGCATTATTAGCTCATCCATCTCATTTAGAATCAAACTATCTAGCCAGCAATCAAAACCTCACATCCAAGCCTTAAAAATTGTTGTCACTTTTGCCAAAAGTTTGCCACTCCTAAAATCTTCCAAATCCATCAATCTCACCAAGGTTATCCCTTTGACAGAGCTTTGTCTAGGGTGATCCAGCTTTGTCACTTGTTATCCCTCATCACCTTGAGCTAAAGGTTGGGATCCACAAGTGGTCAATCTCGTGTTCTTCATAAAGGATCATCAGTCTATCCTTAAGTTGACACAATCACCACCAAGCTTACACATAGGAAAGCAGACCTTTCGTGCTTTGGCAACATATCTTTGAAGTTAGAATCTCCAACCCAATCCTCCTTAGGTTTTGTCGTATAGCTTTGCCTTAACCTAGGAAATCATTTGCATAGAGAAGCCTTCCCCCTTTTGCATCCATCAGCATTATTGCATCTCATCCCTAGGAGCATTTTTTATGCCACCCGTCACTCGCTTAGCCAAGAAGAAAGAAACAATGGAGCCCTATCATTTGGATCGAACAGCCTCACCCCCCTTGAGCACTCAGCCATCTTTTAGCCCAGAGAAAGCTATGCCATCATGTACTAACATTGAAGCTTTCATGAACCAACCAGGAAATGCAATGTTGGTAAATGCCATTATAGACAAGAACAAAGAGACAATCATGGCTAATTTTTGAAGGGAAAATGTAGGAACCTTTGACTTTGGAAGACCCCCTCCATTATCAGATCCATATCACCCATTGTTTGGGCAGCTACCACCACCCATAGGCTCTTATGATCCAAATTATCCTCAATATATGCCAAAAGAAGAGCCTCCAGCTAATCCATATGATCCAACAGACCCAAACATACCATCATCCACCCAAGTTGAAATCTCCATGCCGCAAGCCAACCCAGCCACCACCACTCCATCCTTGGTTCATACCTCTCTGCTCCAAACCCCCTTTACCCAAAATAGCTCACCGTTCACCCCCTTCACTATTGTTGCTGCTGCTCCCCAACCCAGCCTTCCAAATCCACCCATCTCCCAAATTAGTGCTAGCATCTTTGGCCAACCTCAGCAATATACAACAGGGATGCCACGCATGGGGCCAAGTAATCAACCTTTCATCACCCCCAGCTTATTCACTACAGCCCAACACACAATCCCATCATTTCCATTAGGTCTTGGGAGCTCAATACCATTAGCCACAAATCTACAAGCTACTACCCTCACTCCACAAAGCTATCAAATCCCACAAGATACTACTAATTTTCTACCAAGCTCTCAAGTGACCCCAGCCCCTGCCACCACTCTACCAAGCTTCCAAATCCAACCACAAAGCTATCAAACCCCATCAGTTCCATTCCCAAGCTTTCAATTCCCACCACCTCCACCACCAACTAATCCATTACCTCCAATTACCAACTACTTTTCAATGCCACTTCTAGGAGGTAATCCACCACCCCAGCCAACCACCAATTATTTGCAGATACCATCCCAAATGGGGGCACAACCCACATATATTGGTCAAACCCCACAAGCCCCCTGATCCTTTCCCCAAGCCTCTCAACCATCTTATACCTTACCTCCACAAAGCAATCCATTTATCCCACAGCCAGCTTATGTTCTTCAATCCCAACCTCAAATCCCATATCAACAGCAAGCCTCGCAGCACATGCAGCAATATGTGCCACCTCCCCCTCAGCAACCTATCATCCACCATGCAGCTGCCCAAACAATGTACAATCCCTATCATCAAATCCCTCATAGCCATCCATATTCAGTGGCCCCATCCAGCACATACCTACCTCAAGGCACTCCTACATTGGGGGCACCCCAGCCATCACCTATCAATTTAGAATGGGAGCAAATGAAGATAGCTCTGAAAGCCATCCAAGAAGGGAATGATCCGAAGACATTCAAGTTTGAGAATGTGTGTCCTTACCCATTTGATAGAGCCATTACCATGACACCATTTCCCAAACACTTTGAGGTACCCAAATTTGACAAATTCAAAGGAAAAGGAGACCCTGTCACACATATCAAAGAATTTTACATGCACTGCCAGGACGTAGCATACAATGATGTCTTCCTCTTGTGCCTTTTTCCCAAAAGCTTAGCTGGACCAGCTCTTGAATGGTTTTATAGAATCCCCTATGGTACAATTAAAAACTTTACTGAATTATCTGAGGCATTTGTAGCCCAATATGCCCATCTTGTTGAAACAGAGCTATCAATAGTTGATCTTGTCCACACCAAGCAAAAAGGTGGAGAAAGCCTTGTCGAATACCTGCAAAGATGGCAAACCCTTACCACCCGCATATCCTGTACCTTGCTAGAACGCCATGTTGTGAAAATGTTTATTGATAATGCCCATCCTAGCTTGGCTCACCACATGACCATGAACTGTTTGCAAACCTACAAAGATATCAAAGAGAAAGGAATGATCCTTGAGCAAGGACTCATTAAAGATGGTGTGGTCAAGCTTTACAAGGAAGCCAACCAAAATCAATCACATTCCAATGACAAGTCTAGGTATTGGAACAAAAGCAAGCACGTTGCAACAGATGGCGTCACTGACACCAAACATGTGAATATTGTTGGTCCTTCTCACAACCAGTCCAACCCACCATATCAACCAAAAAATTAACAAGCTATCAACTACCAAAAATAGAATAACCAAAGCTATCAAAACCACACTCCAAGACCCAACTTTCAAGGGTCTAGCAATCAAGCTAATGCCATCAATGTAGCTGCAGGACAAAAGCCTAGATTCCAGCCTACACCTAGAAACTATACACCCCTTGGTGAGCCATTAGATGTCATTTTTGAGAAATTAGTCAAAGAAAACCTCATCAAATTTCCTCCTACCCAACAAATTGACCCAAGCCAATCCAAAGCTGCATGGTACAAAGATAATGAGTACTGCAAATTTCATAGGGTAAAAGGTCACACTACGCTCAGATGCATGAAACTGAAAGACTATGTGCAGGACCTCATTGATCGGAAGGAAATCACTGTTGGTGCCCAAACCTCTCCCAATGCAGGCTTACAGATCTATCAAAATGCTTTTCCTCCACACCACAACCATAATCCTAGAAAAGCACCTATCCAAACCAACAACAACAACACCAACAACCGTCAGCCAAACCAACAACATGGGAAGAACAATGACCACACTTCATCCTATATAGACTATGGTAGCCTTATAGGTTGTATATTTGAGAAAGAGCCTTCCGTCAATGTTATCAATATCCAAGGACCAAACAATGAGTGTGCAGTCACCACTCGAAGAGTGCGATTTAACATCGCAGGCCCACCTGTTACACCAACACCATCAGCTCCATCAAAAAGCCAGTACAATATCTTGGAACACCTTGGGAACATGCCAGCCCAAATCTCCATTTTAGACCTTCTTCGCACTAGTCCTGTGTACAAGAACATCCTTGACAGTGCTCTCATAGAATCTCATGTCCCTTCTGATATCAATGCTACTAATTTTTGTAATCTTGTTGGACACCTCTCATCCTCATGTGCCCTATCGTTCAAATCCACCGACATACCCGTGGTCGACCCAGATCACACCCTTCCACTTCGCATAGCCATCATGGTATCCAACTTTGCTGTAAAAAGAGTAATGATAGATAATGGATCAGCCTTGAATATTTGCACCCTAAAATTCATAAAACAAGCTGGGTATACTGAGGCAGATATCATCAGTGAGGTTATCACCATCAAAGCTTATGACAACTTGGAAAGAACCACAGAAGGAACTATTTTGCTGCCAATCAAGGTTGGGCCAGTCATCCAAGAGACACTCTGCCATGTTATTGATCTAAACCTACCATTTAAAATCCTCCTCGGTTGCCCATGGATTCATGCCATGAAAGCCGTTCCATCCACTTACCATCAGTGCATCAAATTTCTGCATCAAGGCACTGAGGTAACCATCCATGCCGATCCAGAACCCTTTGCTTACTGCAATGCGGTTGAAGCTTCATATACAAACCATTTCCCTGGAATTGATATCGGCACATCCATCACTAGCTCATCCCACACTTATAATAACCATCCTTGCCTCTACCCTGTCTATCGTGAAGATCAATAACAAAGGTTGTGGAGAGTATAGTCTGTCAGATGCATTTGTTGTCGGGGCACTCCCACTTGATCCACATGCCCATGGACGATCGACATATCACAAAGCTAAGGAAATTCCACCTCCTCGATACAAATAGTTTGGCCCAACAACCTTTGTATCCTCGAAAATCCCTCTTCATGAGGAGCTCACTCCAGATATCAACAAATGGTTACATAAGGATGCACCTCAAAGAAATCAAGCACGCCTTGATCACTTCAGCCAAAAGTATCCCCAAGAACATAAGCTCATCACTAACAAATGGATCTATCAAGGTGGTGGTCTAGGACCAGAAGAAAGAGGCATGCAATGCCCCATCGACGCACACAAGTGGGAATCGAAGTCAGGTCTTGGCTTTGGCATACCCACAACTGGGGGCACCAATGAGAATGGTCACGCTTTTTTGAACATTCACCGCAACCTTGTCGAAATCGAAGACATTCTTGAGGAAGTTGAAAAGAGAGCCTACGACGATATCCTAGACCAAATCTCCCTCGGAGACTCTGTTCTCCAAGAACTATCCATCCACCTCATTGACCTACCACTCGCCCATCCACAACTCATAGATTGGGACCAACCAAGTGTCATACACATCGATGAGTTCACATCAGAGGAGGCACTTCTAAGATTCATGGGAGCTAAAACTCCTCACAAGAAAACAAAGCCAGATTTTGCCTATATCTACAAGCTAGATCCCAAGGGGTATTTTGGAGAAAATCCCCAACCTAGTTTCGATACACCCAAAACTGGAACTAAGGTGAATCTGAGACTAGCTAAGGCAACGAAGAGAACCCCTCAGCAAGAAAATCCAAAGCCACAAGAAGAACATGAGGATTTAGCATTGCCTCCTCAAGATAATCGACCAGAGGTGTCTTCTATTCTAATTGAGGATACTCGAGAAGTCAACATTGGTTCTTTAGAGATCCCCAGACTTGTTCACATTGTTGCATCCCTATCACAAGACCAAGCTGACCTCCTCTTTGAGGTCTTAAGAGAGAATATTGGTCAATTTGCATGGTCATATCAGGACATGCCAGGACTTGATCCAAAGCTTGTAGTTCATCATCTTGCAGTTGATCCAAAGATCAAGCCCGTCAGACAAAAGCTTAGAAAAATGCACCCCAAGGTGGCATTATTGGTCAAAGCTGAATTAGAAAGAATGTTAGCTGCTAAGGTTATCCGACCTATCGACTACTCAGAGTGGATCTCCAACATGGTCCCTGTCACTAAACCTTCCAGTGACATCAGAATCTGCACTGATTTTAGAGATCTTAACAAAGCTTGTCCAAAAGATGATTTTCCCTTGCCCAACATAGATATGATTGTAGATGTTACAACTGGACATGAAATTTTGTCCCTCATGGATGGATTTTCTAGGTATAATCAAATCAAGATTGCAGAAGAGGATCAGCATAAGACAACATTCACTACCCCTTAGGGAACCTTTTGCTACAACATGATGCCTTTTGGCCTAAAGAATGCTGGGGCTACCTATCAAAGAGCTATGACAACCATTTTTCATGATCTCATCCATAGCATTTTGGAGGATTATGTGGATGATATCTTGGTCAAGTCTCATACCTTCATGGATCATCTTGCTGACTTGGAGAAAGTCTTTGATAGGTTAGCCAAATATCATCTCATGCTGAATCCCAAGAAATGTGTCTTTGGGGTCACATCTGGCAAGCTTCTAGGCTTCATAGTTTCTAAATGAGGTATAGAGATCGACCCCAAGAAGGTCAAGGCTATCTTAGACATGCCTCCTCCCCAGACACTATGACAACTTCGCTCTCTTCAAGGAAAGCTCCAATCTATTCGGCGCTTCATCTCCCAGCTTGCAGATAAGTGTACACCATTTTCACATTTACTAAAGAAGGATGAGAACTTCAAGTGGGATCCTTTATGTCAGCGCAGCTTCGATCATCTCAAGCAGTATCTCATCAATCCCCCTATCTTGGTTCCACCAATTCCTGGTCGTCCCCTAATTTTGTACATATCAGCAACACCTACTGCTCTAGGGGCACTTCTAGCACAGCTTGATGACTACAAAAGAGAAAGAGCCATCTACTACATCAGTAGAACCCTAGTCGGTTATGAACTCAATTACACTCCTATGGAAAAATCTTGTTTGGTAGTTGTCTTCTCAACTCAAAAGCTTCGCCATTACATGCTAAGTCATACCATCCAACTAGTCTCCAAGATTGACCCTCTCAAGTATATGCTCTCTAGAACAACACTTACAGGCCGTTTGGCCAAATGGGTTATGCTCCTTAGTGAATTTGACATCCAGTATGTGGATAGAAAGGCAATCAAAGGGCAAGCTATAGCAGATCACCTAGATGATGCACCTCTAATAGATGCTTATCCGTTGATCACAGAATTTCCAGATGAGCATATCTGTCTAATTGAAGAACAACCCCCATGGAAACTTTACTTTGATGGCTCATACACATCTCATGGATTAGGGGCAAGAATATTGTTGGTCACACCTCAAGGAGATTACATTCCAAAAGCCTTCAAGCTACAATTCCCTAGCACCAACAATATTGCTGAATATGAGGCCCTCATAGCAGGATTAAAGATAGCTGTAGAATGGAACATTGTTGAGCTACAAATCTTTGGCGATTCTCAATTCATCATCAAGCAAGCCCTAAATGAATATCAAACCAAAGATGAAAAGCTATTACCCTACAAAGAACTAGTTGATCAGCTAACCCAACATTTTACAAAGCTTCAGTTTACACAAGTGCCTCGAATACAGAACAAAGCAGCAGATGCTATGGCTACTATAGGCTCGCTCTTGGAAATTCCCCAAGCAGCTACACAGTATGAGTTTTTAGTGGAGCAACTCCTCACACCCGCCTATGCGAATGAGGATTCAAACCGTGTTTGTATCTTGTTTGGTCCCCAATCCTCTTGGTACCATGAGATTCACGCTTACCTTAACGATGGTATCATATCCCCTCACCTCACACGTACCCAACACCAGAACCTCATCCGAAAATCATCCCGCTATGTTATCATAGCCAATACCCTATATCGTCGGGGTTATCACGATACTCTCTCTCGATGTTTAGAACAAAATGAGGCCGTGATGGTGTTAAAGGAAGTACACTCTGGACTTTGCGGTGCCCACACGAGTGGTATTGTCCTAGCGTGACAAATCCTTAGAGCAGGCTACTATTGGCCTACCATTGAAGAAGACTCCTGTGACATTGTCAGAAAGTGTCTCCCATGTCAGCAGCATGCAAATCTTGTGCACGCTCCAGCACAGGATCTACAGCCTATTGCACCACCTTGGCCTTTCGCTTGTTGGGGCCTTGATCTAGTTGGAACTATCACACCCCTCTCATCTGATGGACATAAATGGATAATAATAGCTACAGACTATTTCACTAAATGGGTGGAAGCAGTCCCCCTAGTCTCAGCTACAGGAGTTCAGGTCTCCAAGTTCATCTTGTACCACATTGTTTGCCGCTTCGGCATCCCATCCACCATCTTCACTGACCACGGAGGTAACTTTAAAAATCTCAACATGGAAGAATTATGCACTTCCCTCCGCATCCATCACCACTTTTCTAGCTCATATTTCCCACAAGGTAACGGCCAGGCAGAGGTAACTAACAAAACCCTCCTCAAAATTCTAAAGAAAGTTGTCAATGATTCCGGCCGTGATTGGCACCTACAAATAAATCCAGCCCTATGGGCCTATCAAACTTCCTTCCTTACATCCACAGGCACAACTCCATACTCCCTAGTCTATGGTGCCAAAGTAGTACTACCTATAGAGGTTGAACTTCCCTCCTTGCGCATATCTTTGCAAGGGCAAATATCAGATGAAGAATATAGAGTAGCTCGAATCACCCAGCTAGATCTCTTAGACGAGAAGCGACAACAAGCCTATGATCATCTCACAGTCTATCAAACTCGTCTCAAAAGGAATTTCAACAAGAAGGTGCTTCCATGACACTTTCATCCAGGTGACATGGTCCTTAAAGAAAACATGAAAGTCCAAGCAGATCGAGAAAAGAAAGGCAAGTTTGAACCTACATGGCTTGGTCCTTGTGTTGTCACTACTTCCTTTGGCTCCGGAGCTTATCAGCTATCTACACCAAAAGGAGAACTCTTGAATGATCCTACCAACATCATTCATCTCAAAAAGTTCTATGCTTGAAGATCCTTGGTATACCCAGCTTTTGAAAAATACAAAAAAAAAAATAGTAAAGAGAAATAAGCATCCAATGGTGAAAACTTGGCAATTCAAGCGCCTTGGATAGGTACCTTGGTGAAAACCTGGTAATTCAAGTACCTTGTGTACTAAAGACTAATCCATTATCTATCACTATCCTATCCCTCATCCATTCACCCACCATCCCATTAGACACACTTGCTTGTTCCCTTGATGTTCCAACCAAATATCCAAAATCTGATGAAGCTTGTAAATACCTCCTGTACAGCTTGTAAAATCTTGTACTATACCTTGTAAATCTCGTACCATACCTTGTATATCCAAATCTTGTCCAAAGCTTGTACCATACTCCAAATTGTAGATAATCTTGTATCCTAGCTTGTATCCTATCACATGCACCCAAAGAATTCCATTTTCCTTAAGCTTTTCGCAAACCATCTACCTATCCACCTATCAAAAATTATAGACATCCCATCCTTCACAAACATTTCCATCTCACAAAAAAACCAAAACATGAACAAACTTGTACATTTGTAACATATCTTGGTCGGTCAACCTGTACATCCTCTTTAACTTAGTACCATTGTATCTATCCAGCTTTCATGTCATTTCATCCTTGATCAACATCTTGTACACACCACACAGCTTGTTTAGCTATTTCAATGCATCCTTTAGCTAGATCTCCTGTCACCAAAGTGTTATCCTTCTTAGTTCAGCTTGCCAGACACACCACTCATCCCGATCCACCAACTTAGGTTCTCTCCGATAGGTCCTTGCAGGATATAGCTTTTCTCAAGTCTAATCTTGGTCCGTTAGTACCTCGTCCTACCCATCTCATTGGCAAATGGCTCTCTTTTGGATTTTCACTTTCTTTTGATTTGGAATCTCCCCTTTTGGGTCTTGAAGTATCTTCTCCAAGCAATCTCCTTGTTCCCTCCTCAAGGTTGCCACGATCTTCCATATCATGGTATGTTGCGAATGGGGCAATTAGAGTGTAAGGTCTTGATCAAGTCTTTCTTTTGTTTTTCTTTTCTGCTTGTGGGTTACCTAGTGTCGGTTCCGCACTGCTTCCTCTAGGATTCATGTGTGATGCTGGGGCAATCCTTGCGTGTTTGTTTTGAGTTAGTTTTTCAGTTCTTTGGACGGTTGGTGAAAAGGCCTTGATGTTCTTGGTAACCTTGGCAATTAACCAATCGTCCTATAGAAAATCTAGTGCTCAACTACATGGTGGTACTTCTCTTTGAAGTATCCCCCCGCTCAAAAAGCTTCAATGGTTTTCCTTCATCTCCATTATCCCCCATCCATATCCAACATCCATATCTCCTACCCCAGTTGATGCATCAGTATCTCTTTGAATCACTCATCACTCTTAGCTTTAGGGATCCACAATCCTAGTCTTAGGGATCCACCAATCCAAATCAACCCACCAAGCCTCATCTTTCGAGATCCACAATCCTAGTCCTAGGGATCTCCGAAACCCATCTTCTGCCAATCTAACTCTTTGAAATCCTGTTGCATCAGCTTTATAATCCCCTCATCCATCTCCCTATCCTGGATTCTTTTTTATAGTGCTCCGCTCCTTCATCCTCTGCAATCCCTGAGATCTTAAGCTTGCTTCCTCTTGTGCCTTTGATTCTCCCTTTATCATTATCCCATAGTAAGAGTTTGAGCTAACTAAACCTCTTCTCTTAATCCAATTTGAGTCTCCTTGCTCATCCCAGATTCATGTATTTTTCAAGAAGCCACCAAGCCTCGCTTTCTCTCCCCGCTGCCTTGTTGAGGGGGCATCTCATAGTCCATTCTCTCCTCTTCTGCCATTAATTAATTAATTAATTAATTTTTATGCCATCATCATTAATTAATTAATTAATTAATTTTTATGCCATTAAATCCTTTTATCTTAATTAAAAATATTTAATTAAGGAATCCCTCCCAAAAATGTTTAAATCTTATTTAAACATTATTTCCTTATTTATTAATTATTTAATTAATAAATTGACCAAAAATCCTAAAATAAATAAAAAATTTATTTTTTTCCCAAAATTTGGCCAATTTCCTTATGACCAATAACCTCTTCCAAAATCTTCTAATCCTTCTTTAATTTTGATTAAAGGCTAATCCCATCATTTCCTACCCTTAATCCCAACTCAAAATATTTAATTAAAGTTAAATATTAATCCTCATTTTTATTAAAAAAGTTTTAATAAATATCTCCTCAACCCAAACCCTTGAAATAAATAAAACTTTATTTATTTCCTAAAAATCTAATTTATCCTCATCCTAAGAAGTTCTAGACTCTTCTAGAAAGTCTTTATCCTCATCCTAGGAAATTCTAGACTATTCTAGAAAGTCTTTATCCTCATCCAAAGTCTAGACTCTTCTAGAAGATGTCTTTAAACCTAATCCTAATCCCTTCCTAACCTTGTCACATTCCCTAAACATGGGTTAAGACTTACTAACCCAAGCCAAAGTTAACAAATATCTCCTCCTTCATCCACCCTCATTAAATGCCATCCACTTGCCTATCCCTAAGCTAATCCTAAACCATCCTAATCCATCCTCTAATCATTTGTACAAGCCTAAGCAAGCTTAAAACCTTCCTAATCAAGTCCAAGTCGAATTTTCTCTCATCATCCTCAAAATATCTCAACTATAAAACTTTATGAAGTCCACTAGGTCATAATGACTCTTACAAGCCCTTTTATTGCTCTTACAAGTCATTATGAGGGTCTTTATGAAGATTTTATCTCTTGAGCCTCCTTTGTTGACTCATCCTTCCCCTTTTCTCCATCCTCTCACCATGTGACATGTGTCACTCCTTGATTGGCTATAAGGAAGCACAATCCATGTGCTCTCCTCTCATGCAATCTGAGCCCTCCATAAGCTTTTTCCCATCCTTGCATCTTAGCCCTCAATCCCTCAAGCCTCTTGCCTATAAATTGGATCCTTCCCCTTTGCAAAATAACACAATCCATGAAGCAAAGTTATAATGCTATTTTGAGAGTCAAATCCATACTAAAGCCATCTATCCACACCAAAAATCCACAATCATCCATTGAAGCCTTTGGAAGCATATTGAGCATACATCTTATCTATTTAGACAAAGCTACTCAACAAGAGAGCTTCTCATTGAGAGAGCCCATTAATGGCTCATATTCTCAATTGAGAGTTCATCTTAGTCTATCTTGAAATTTATGAATTTTGTTTAGTTTGTAGAAGCTTTATTTAAATTTGGTTTCTATTAGCATACTAACATTGCTCATATACACCTAGTGCTTGTCATCAGTTATGGGACAGTTTGACATCTCGGGATGAGAGTTGTGATGGGCGTGACATGGTGATAGGTTCTATAGTTGACAACTTGATAATACATGACTTAGAGTAGGATTTTGGGAGTGATTCTTCAGCAGTTGTTGTTACTGATTCTACTCCTTTGGCTATGACATCTCCTAGCTTAGCTGGTAGTCAGTCACAATGGGCTATATCACTTGTTCATGGAAAATTTGGTTTGGATTCCATTTCTTACTTTTTATCTTGTAATGTCTTTTCACCATCAGCAGTGCATGGGAGTTATGGTTATGAGATAGTAGCTAGTGATTTGCAGAGTTGTGTTGACTGTAGGAGTTGTACAGTGTGTGGATTCTCCATACTTGGTATAGTTTCATTCGAGAGCATTCACCATTGTTGCAGAATTGGGTTGTACATCCCGTATAGGCTAGTGGGATGCGTTGATGGTATTTACTGTGTTGGTAGTTTGATTTGTCCACTTTACTTAGGTTTTGATGTTCTAAGAGTTTGTTTCTCATGGGTTTCTGACTGTGGCAGTGGTGATCTTGGAGTTGGGTTGAGCTATAATTGTCAGTTTGATTATGGATTCCTCTTGGTCATATTGCAGAGGATATTGCAGGAGCTTGTGTTAATTGGTAGTAGTATAGTTCATGACTACATTTGGGATCTAGGTGGATTGATTGGTTTATTTTTCAACCATTGCTTGAGGAAAAGAAATATTTGGGAGGGGAGGACTTGTCATGTCCCCTTTTCAAATAATTAAAAATAATAATCTTTTTCTAAGGCAGGAAGACCCAAAAAGGTGAAGTTTCAGAAAAAGGGGATGATCTTTGGAAGCTAATGGACTAATAAATGAAAATTATTATTAAAATATGTTTTATTAACCCCTCTTGGATGTGAGTTAGGGTTATGCCCTCTTTTAAGGAGTTTAGAGCCATTTTGGGCTTATTCCAGAACTTGATTTTTGCTCATTCTTTGTTATTCTTCAGAGGCTGCCAAACCTGTGGAGAAGGAGACCCAAGAATGGGAGTTTGCAGGTTTCCAGGGAGACCCAAGAATGGGAGTTTGCAAGTTTCCAAGAAGGCTAAGGATAGGATTTTGAATCCATTCCATGTGCATGCTCATACAGAGTTTGCCTTTGTGCTGAACAGTGCAGATTTGTGGGTTTTCGAGTGTGTTTTTTGTATGAGTTTGGTGTTTTCAGTTGAGTATTTCATATCAGTTTGGGTTTCTGCTGTATTTAAGACTTTAAGGTGTTAAAATAGAGCTGAATCTATGTATTGGGATGTGATTAAACTTTTGAGATAGATTATTATTATTTTTGTGGTGTTTTTGGG
Organism: Cupressus sempervirens; assembly: GCA_028749045.1. Taxonomy (NCBI): domain Eukaryota; kingdom Viridiplantae; phylum Streptophyta; class Pinopsida; order Cupressales; family Cupressaceae; genus Cupressus; species Cupressus sempervirens. The sequence goes on along the minus strand of CM053787.1, from coordinate 784,438,404 downwards.
CATTTTTGTGTTAATTTTGGGAGCCCGATGAGCATAGTTTTTGTCCTACATTTGTGAACTATTTTGTAAAGGCTATACGAATCTAGAAATTTCATTTTGTAGGCTGTTATGCTGCTAAAATTTCTATAAAAATGTCCATTTTTAGATTTATTAATAATTTGTGAAGTTGTGAAGCTTTTGGCACTATTTCTGGCATACCCGATTTGGGGTTTCTTGAGAAATTTGGTGGATCTTTGTGATATTAGTTGTTTGATTTTGAAAATCTGATTAGAGGCATGAAATATCATGTAAAACCAGTAAAGGGACATTTCACAATCATAGTCTTCTGATGCAAAAGTAATATTTTGGCCTTCATTTACTATATCATCTAGAAAATGTGTGTCAGTAGGTTCTAATGATTTTTGTTGCCAATCTTCAACCCATTCTATATTCTTGTATTCTTCCCATTCACCTACAATAAAAAATTGACAAAAAAAAGCAAGCTCCCTAGTCCATATAGTCCAAGTGTTAGAATCTAAACTCGTAAATGAATGTCATTTAGCTAACCCACTAATTGTATCATAGTCATATCTTTAAAGGATATTCTTTTCTTCAACAAGGTAGAAGAAACGTTTGATTGTAGAGTTCTGACTTGATGCCATGTATAAATATTTGTTACACCATTCGACAATCCCATGTGCATTTTTGAATTTAGCTTTTCTCTCAAATTTTAATTTCTCTTTACTAAGGGCTCTCTTCACACATGCACCAGCACCATCATGTTCTCTTTTACCATGTCTAGCCTCAAAAAAACTCCACACATGTTCGATGTTAGTTTTCCTATGTTTCCTACTCAAGCAATAGAACATTCTAGCATTCTTGTATTATCCTATACAATTTGTCTAACCATATCCAATGTTGTGTTATTTGAATTTGTCTTTGTTTTAAATTATCATAAAAGACCTTGAAACAATATTGGACAAACTTAGACAAATGGAATTTATTATCACTCATATAAAAATGGCACTCTCAATATTTTTTGATCCTCCTCTATACTATCAGGTGCATGCCTATAGACTAAATTGTAATATTCTGGTTGTACCTCCTCTTGCAGTGCAATTGTGTAGTTCTCTACAAAGTCAACAACTAAAAGTATAGTACCAATTGGAAATGTATTCTTACATATGTGAAATTTCCCTACAAGCCATCTAGCATATTGAGAGTGTTTAACATATTTTGGTATGATCACACTCTTAAACTCATCCATAAATGCATGACAACTAACTTTATCTATAACTAGATCACACCTTCTTCCAATCTTTCCATCCTTTAATGGATATTCAATAGTTTTGAATCTTTTTATCTAAACTAATTGTTGCCAAAAAGTAGTCAAAGTATTTTCATGTAAACATTCATCTAACAAAGAAAGATTGTTGCACATATCACATGTACCAAAAAGACATGCATTGAAAAGAAAGTATTGATCATTAGGTGGCTTATAAAACAAACCTGATATGAAATCTTTTATAGTTTGAGGTGGTATTTTTACACCATATTCCTGCAACATTTCTTTATTATGCATGGTACCATGTATAGATTGAAATACATCATAATGGTAGTGAAATTGAATATGAGTTTTACAACATGTGATTCTTTCCTTGTTAATCCTTACATGCCATGGTTTACACTTTTCAAAAGATCTTTAACTAATGGTAATATTTAATACCTTACCATCTACAAAAAATTTAAACAATTCAGTTTGAGTCATGTCCAAAAGGTGTTTACGATGTGGATCACATATTTTTGACCCAATTCTCAATTTAAGAACATCTCTTGAATTAGGTGATACTCTTGTATTATCTTGCCAAAAATTTTCAATCAAACTTTTGACTTCACTAGTAAGTTTCATATCACATCTCGAAAGTCTACCACAAGAAGTCCATAAAATATTTGGTGAATCACATTCAAATTAACCCTTCTCTTTACAACTCTTTCTAAAGTCTTATGATTCACATTAAGATATCCACTTATGTTGCTAATCAATATTTTGTCATATGTTGATTTGTTAAGTAAAGCTATTGTTATTTCTCATCGTGCTACATTCTTATCTTTAGATCAACTTCTCTTTTCAATAACATCAAAGGCACTAGAAATAATGGATACAACTTATTTTAAAGTCTCATTTTTATTCTTAGGTTTTGCATACATTCCCAACCTTCTTATTACTTTTTGCATTTTAGACATTTTAATTAGTTGCAACATTAACTAACATTATAGCTCAAATTTCTTATTATAAAAAAATTATTTATACAATCTATTAGAATGTGTCCTAATTTGTCTCCATGAAACCAATCCCTCAAGATTATCTAGCACATCATTGGGAATATGAAAATTATGTTTGGACACTTTACTATCATTCTAAAATGTTTGTTCAATAGTTGGTGTTTCTATGTCTACATTCATGCAATTTTTATTTTCAATTGACATTTCATTTTCACTATTATTTGGGATTTGAATCTCATTTTCAAATTTTATTGGTATTTCTTTTGGGGCATGCATTTCAATTGGAGTTTTTTGTGCATGATCATTTAACAATTTCTTCTCATGAAGAAAATCTAAATCGTTTAAATTATAACCTGCTTCTAAAAACTCACCAATTTCATCATGAGGAAAAATTTGAGGGTTTGGAGACACACTTGTATTGAATGCATGATTAGAATGTGCACTTGAATTTTCTTGTATTGGGTTCTCTTCTATGACCTCTTCATCCATGAGTATGTGCAAGATCATGGTCAACCAAACTATGCTCTTAAGTGGCAATAAAAATTAGGAAATTAGGGTTATGTCAACTTGACGCACAATTTTCTACTTGTTATTAGATTTATATCAAAATGTTGAGAGAAAAGAATCTCTAAGAATTTGAATCACATTTCTAAACTACTAGGACTTATCTCAAAAAAAAAAATTGATTGGTCAAAGTTTTGAATTTTAATGCAATATTACAAAAATTTTAGAACAAAAATAAGTAGATGTATGTCTGACCACCTTAGTCAAAATCAAATGATAACAATTTTTAATAATATTTTAGATATAAGTAGTAGAATCATGCCTGGATGTGACACATATTTTTGGGTATTTTTATTCTACATAAATAATAAATACTTAATTTTTGACTTTAGTATTTTTGGAATAAAAAAAATCTCATGTTTGACCACCTTAACTAATTCAAAACTTTGCAAAATTTAATTTTTCATTTTTTTCCCTTATAGTGGAGTAAACATAGAATGTGATGCATCTTTTGGATTTAAAAAATATTTTACTATTTGAAAGTTATAGTTGTTTTTCTAGTGTGTTAGTCAACATATATACATAACTCCATTAGAAAATAAATAATAATTACTTAACTCATAATTTTAAAAATCTTACATTTATAGAAAGATAAGAACATTCTTAAGAAACATTTTTCATTTCATTAAATTTTGGTGAAAAAAAAGTCATTAGCTGCATGTTTGAAGTAAAAATCACATAAAAACAGGCCAAAAACACATTTTTAGGATGTTTTTAAAGTTGACCATATAGGGTTGGTATCAAAAGATATAGTAGACCTTATAAAGATATTAATTGTTTTCATTTAGTATCAGGGTGGGTGGGAAAAATGTTGGAATAGATTTTGAAATGGTTTGAGGCATTTCAGAACTACATATTTTGCAAATCGCCACTTTTTGACACACCATGATCTTGCACATACCCCCATTGTGGTATCCTCAATGTCTTTCTCCTTTGAAACATTGTTCAAGTCTCTAATTGTTTGTCTTCTCTCTTGTTGATGTCATGCTTCATTCTCTTTATTTGCTGCAATCTCCTCATCTGTCAAAACATTTTCTTTCTTCTTTCTTCGTTGTTTTGATCCCATGTTTGCACCAAATTTGAATTTGAATTAGTAGCTTGCAAATTGTACAAGAAGACAAGAAAATAGAATAACTATGATAGAATTTTCTATTGCAAATAGAAACTATTATTTAATCATTTCAATCATTGAAAGTTGATCTGTGGGGCAGCTTTTGGGGCCCAATGGGTACATTAGAAATAGGTACCTGATTGTTTAAAAATTAGGCATCCACTTACACATCGAGTACCTAATTTGAAAAAGAATCAAGTACCCAATTTTTAAATAATTGGGTACCTAATTCTTACAATAGGTGAAATGCAATCGGGCACTCGATTTTTAAATTACAATTCAGGTGCCCAATTCTTGAGACATGAGTAGGATTTTGGTATGGCACATGATTTTTGCATGGGGTTTTGTTTTGGGGAAAGACATGGCATAGGCTTGGTCCCACCAAGCCATGCCCTTATGATCTTTTTTTTTAAAGGCATTTAATCAACAATTTCTAGTATTGTCATAATTTTTTTATAGTTATTCCCATTAAATTTTTTGATGAAACAAAAACCCATTATAGGTCTTACTGTTCTGATTCCAAAAATGTAAATTTTATAGTGTTATTAGTTTATTTTCTATTTTTCCATTATTTATTAATCAAAACTATCTCTTAAACATTTAAAATTGGCATTCACTAAAACTTTAAAAACTTTTTTATTTTATAATTTTTCTTAAATTAATTTATATGTCATCAATCTACATACGGTTCTTTTGAGGTTAAAAAAAAAATTGAAAAAAGTGAGATTTTGATCAAATTATGTAGTCTGTACATGAGAGGTTTTAAAATTTACCTTTATAGCTTGTCAAATTATGGTGTCCATACACAAGCATGGTATGGTCCTGAAATAGGCATTTTGAAAAAGTGGTTTTTAAAGGTCCATACCAAAAAAGTAATCTGTCATATGGGTACACAAATAAATTACATATTCAAAAACTAAATTCTAAACACTAAAATTTTTACTTCTAAAGTTTTTTTATATTCAATGTCTAAATGCCTCAAATTTTGACATCAATTGAAATTTTTTTGAAAAATAGGAAAAACGCTTCCACTTTTTGGCCAAAAGTGAGACCCAACTTCTTGCACTGATCCTGTGCCATTTTCAAAAATTATATAAAATGAGCCCTTGGATCTCTATAAAAAAATTACTCAAAAGAACAAAGTTTGTTCATCACATCAATATCTAGTTCCTCACCAATTTTTAGGGTCATAAGGGTTCATTTGTGTCTATACCAATTTTTCAAAGTGGCTATAACAATAAAACTTCACACTTTCTATTGCTAATAACAATCCTGCATTCTACATTCTGCAATTTGCTATAGGAATGATGCCTAGTTCCTATTACATCAAAAAAATTTCTTGCATGCTAGATATGCAATTTCTAATCCATTTAACTTATTTTTCCTGCACATAGAATAAACATATTAGATAAAATGTATACTTCTCTCATTCTACATCATCTTTTTGAGCCTTCTATGTATGTCTTGAAGATAATCATCTGAGTACTTTATGATTTTGCATGCATGATATTTGCAAGATATCAAATTTTTATTAGATCTTTCTAGATCTAATCCCGCTCTCTCTTTTTGTAACCCTTGTAGGTTCTGGAATGAAACTCAAGCTAGTGATCAACCATATGCATATATGAGTCAAGAGATATATGGTACCTTGCATTTTTATTGCATTTTTGATGCATGCAATTTCTTTCAATATGCTTTATGTGTTGGCTATTCTCATGATCCATGTGAGCCTATATATTTCATCGATCTTTATCACATGCACTTTTTCTTGTGCTTTCAATTTAGCTCCCTTATTTCAGTTGATTGTGTACTTGATATTTTTCTTAATTTGCAAATGAACACAAATATAATCAAGATCACATAATAATGACAAACTAGAGTATTGTAGAGGAAAATTCACTTAATAGTTAGGCTACTAAGTGTCACCAATTAGAATGATATGAAAATTGGTAATAGTAACTACCTCTTGATGCAAATTTTACCATAATAAAACAAACCCCTTTGAAATTGAGAAACTCTAAAACCTTAATGCTTATGTAGTGAATTAATAGGGAGAAATTTATATGATGAAGAGAATGGGAAGGCAAGCCAACTACTTCTTCAAAAAGGTGAAATCTTTCCTTAAAAAATAAAACCATTTACATAATTTAATGTCTGAAAAATAAAAATAAAACCTTACTATATAGAGTTACTGTACTGAAGCAAGTGCAGAAGATGGCTTTATCCAAACTAATTTAAGCCCTCTGAAAGATAGGCACTCTGATTTTATACAAAATACAAGAACATTTAAATTAAATATTCATAGCATCTATTAAGCATTGAGAAATATACATTACATATTTACATTGATTTTTCTTTGGATGCTTGCAATAAGATAAAGAGAAATGAAATAAATATCTATGAAACTTTTTGGCAAAGGGAATAGGGAATAGAAATGAAATGCATGAAGCTATATATAGGAAGCATGTTTTTCAATAGATGCAAGCTGCTAGTGTAGTAATGAAACTTTCATCCCTATAAAACCAATCATTAATATAAAAATGATACAAAAATCCCTAACAAAAAAATATATATATGAGACACAAGAAGTAAAGCATTTTGAAACTATTTGTCCACATTTGAAAGCTTACTTTCACATTTTTTGATTTAAAAAGTTTAAGTTCATGGGGTTCTTCTTTGCTCATGCCTCCTAGCAAAGTTAATCCACCAAATAATTTTTGTAGACTTTTAGAACTCCAAAAAAAATCCTTAGAATCCCCCCAAAACATTAGTACTAGAGACCTTGCTAGAAGCATCTAAACATAAAATTGGTTTGTAAGTTCCCCTTATAAGCTCTATTTGATTAAACCCATTACATTCATCATACTCATCTTCTATATTCACTTGAGAAGACATGAATAATACTTAAGAAGATATGCATAAGACATGAGTCCACTCTAAATAAAATTGGGAACCATGGGCTATCTATGTGAAAATTTTGAAAATTGCCACTCTAGAAACTCTTAAAAAATCCACAATGATTTTGTCCTTAAGAAAGAAAGGGGAAACATGAGTGACAAAAATGTTAGCATCAATAAAATGTAGAAATAAGTGGCATACCAAAAATTATAAATCTCTTGTACTTAATTTGGCATCAATGGGGAAGATGAGAAAACAAAAAACCTACACAAAGATGCCCATTAATGATAACTAACCTAGACACAACAGATTCATATCCCTTTTAACTCTTATAACATATTTGGAGTTGAGCCAATAGAAAAGTGAAATATGTAAATTATGGGGGTAAACATGTATGAAAACTACAAAAAAAATAAGACAAGGTACATGAAAAGTCTTTAGAATGCCACCTAGCCTACCTATCTTTGCATGTATGCAAATTGTAGAAGAATGAACTATGCACATGAAGCTTTTTCTAAATTCAAACTGTTAATCACATATTTTTGAGGAATTTTTTGATTAATGAAAGGGAAAAACCACTGATAAAAATAGCTTCCACCATTTAGAAAATAGAAATACTATAATAAAAAATTAACAAAAATAATCAAACATGGACAAAACTATAGATTAGATATGTTTAACAGGTTTCTAGAGCCTAGACTAATGCAAAATGAAAATGTGAAAACTATAGTCCCAACCTTCAATGATAGTTTTCCCTTATTACCAACAAATAGTTTTTGTAAATTTTATTCTATAAAATTTGTATGGAAGATAAATAAGAACTCAATCTTGTTGAACAATAGAAATTCTACCAATAATTAAAAGGCTAATCTTTCTAAGAAATTGCAAGGCCATGGAAGATAACAAAATAAACCATATTGTTGCGATGGAGGCTTATGAAAGATAATCAAGAACTCAATCTCATTAGAAAATGGATAGTCAATGGTGTTGCAATTTGAAACTAAATGAGATTTTCTGAAGCCTCTATATGATTTTATTCCTGAGCAACTTATTTACTTTCTAGCAGCTTGAAGGAGCTTGAGTCACTGAACCATGCCAACAAGACAATATTAATGATGCTTAGAAATCTTATCCCATGTTTCACCATAACTTTGCAACTAAGTTTTTGAAGAAGCTTTGTCAATTACTTAGTGGTGAAGATTTTTGACTTATAAATAAGAAAGAAGATAATGTTCCAAATAGAGTAGAGAGGTCTTCCTCTGTTTCTCATTGAGTTTTATAGCAATATGCATAGGTTACTATTTTCTATGCCCGTAGATGAATGATTTCTCTGGACTATTGTAAAGCTCATAGAAGCTTGTTTAAACTTAGTATGTAGCCAATGAGTGCTAGATATTTTGTATTTTGTAACAGAAGTAATTATTTTCTATAGAAGTTTGTTTACTAATTTCTAGTTATAATCTATTTTGAATATATATACGCAAGAAAGAAATAGTGCATCTCCTCTTATGATTTGATTGTCTCCATTTGAATCTTTATTGTACTATGCATTTTTTTGTTAAAAAGACAGAGTAGTAATATTTGTAATTATTCTGTGATTTGGGGTCTTATTTTTCATAGTTTATGTAGTGGGATAACACAACTAGTTTGCAGTGTTAACATTGCTCGGCATTAACTGTTTTAGTTTTTTCTTGTGCTCCACATTAACTTAGTTTCCTTATATTTTAGACTAGCTTGGCTATACTTTTTTCCTAAAAGATAACCCCTTATCCATTCTTATATTATTCTTCACATGGTATCAGAGCTATTAAGCCCTTCATCCTAGTGATTTTGGGCATTTGTGTTCATTGGTTATTTGAAGTTATTGTGTAGGAGACATGGCTAGAGATGAGATAAAATTTTGGCAGAAATCACCATTCTTTAATGGATAGAACTATCATGTTTGGGTGAGAAAAATGAAGACGATCTTGATAGCGAATGATTTGTGGGATCTTGTGATAATTGGTTTCATAGATAACACAAACCATGCTCAATTCCCTTCCCTCACAAACAATCAGAAGACTCTGTTGAGAGAGATGAGAAGAAAAGATGCTAAGTCAATGAGCATGATTAAATTAGCCTTGACAGAGGTGCTATTTTTGAGAATAGCAGTATCTAGTTATTCCAAATAAGCTTGGGATATTCTCGAGACTACACTCAAAGGGATTCATCAAGTTTGTATTGTGAAGTTGTACATTCTTCAAAGAGATTTTGAATCTCTTCTCATGAAAGAGAAAAAATCTATATTAGAGTCCCCACTTTGATAAACCAGTTGAAAGCTAGTGGAGAAGAGATTGAAGAACAAAGAGTCGTGGAGAAAATATTGAGAAGTTTACCTCAAAAATTTGATATGCTTGTGATTTCTATTGAAGAGTCAAAAGACTTGTCCAAGTTGACTACTGATGAGTTGATGTGATCTTTCTATACTCATGAGCACCATATTAATAAATCAAAAAATTCCTCTCAAGAGCTTTCTTTTAGAGCTCAAGCCAATGCAAGAGGTAGAGGGAGAGGAAGAAACAATTTTGGACAAGGTTCTAGAGGAAGAGGGTGTGGTAACTCCATACAAAGAAATGCTAGAGGAGAAATCTTAGCAAGTAGCTCCTAGAATAGCCCCCAAGGAGGAAGAAGAAATAGTAGCTCTAATAAGAGAAACATTGAATGCTATTATTGCCACAAGTTTGGGCATTATGCAAATGAATACTAGAAGAAACAAAGTGACCAGCCACAACAACATGCTAATGTTGCTAATAAAAATGTTGTAGAAAGAAGATAATACAACCTTCATCATGTGTAATATTGGTGAAGATGGCAGTCCTAAAGTTTGGTACTTGGATAGCGATTGTAGCAATCACATGAGTGGTAATGAAAGTATGTTTCTTTGATTGATAAGAACAATAAATTTGAAATAAAGATGGGGAACAATGGAACTATTCTTGTGGTGGGAAAAGGATCTATTATGATCCACACCAAGAAAGGTGAGAAGATAGAAATATAACATGTTTATTTTTCCCCAAGTATAAAGCACAATTTGATGAGTGTTGGGCAACTCATACAGAATAGATACATAGTGTTGTTAGAAAATGAGTAGTGTGTCACTCATGAGAAAGATAGGAGCAAGAGAGTGTAATACCCCACAATGGGCTCATTGCCATCTTAACCAATTTTGGTCTATTTCTGATAAATCCTAAAGTCCTATTCCATTAGCAAAATTCTTATTCGGCTACTCACTACTTGACTTAATTGTTAGATACAGAAAACCCTAATCTGCATTCATCATGCTTATTATTTAATTCCTATAGTATTTACTCATATTAGTCACATTAAACCTATTGATTAATATTTAATTTAATTACTAAGTATTTATACTTTAATTAAATTAAATTATATCTTAAGGCTAATATACTATGGAATTAAATTTATTTAATTTGATAAATGTGCCTATTTTAATTAATTAAATAGAATTATTTAATTAAATGGAGTACTTACTTCTAATTAATTAAACAAAGTTATTTAATTAAATGAGAAGTCGTTCCTAATTAATTAAATGAAGTTATTTAATTAAATAAGAAAAGTGTCTCTAATTAATTAAAGGATTATTTAATTAAATAGAAAAATTAATTATGAGAGCATATCTCATTTTATAAAATTAAATATCTCACCAAAATCTCTCTTAAGTTCAAAAAAGGAAATTTCTAGTTCATTATTGATCAAAAAGGAATTAAATCAGTTAACTCCTTATTCTACTCAAATTAAATCAGTTAACTCCCTTTATTTTGGGAATCTTCCTTTATGACTGAACTTCACCTTTAATCCAGACCGTTGATTGAAATCGATCTCAACTGTTGATGGATTCTAGGAAGTCTATTTAAGAGACCCTCATCTCTTCATTTTGGGAGAGGATGAATTATAATTTGCATTGAATTTCTATAGAAATTCATACTCACATTTTCACACCTTTTTTGCATACACTTTGCATCCTTAGCTTAATTTCATTTAGCATAATATGCATATGATTAATCTAGTTTCCTTTACTTGTTTTTAGACTAGAATGCATTTCTCATTCTAGATTAATCTACACAATCATATAGATTAATTTCATTTCTTAAATCCTTCGTTCTTAGAGGGTCTGATTGCTTAAACACCTCAAATCTAAGGATATCTAACAAGCAATTCCCTTTAGATAGAAGGCAACAGGTCACCTTGCCAGCTGATTTTTAGATGAACAATCCAATGTTCATCCCGGAATGAATATGCAAATAAAGACCGTGTTGAAGTGTGTGTGTTAGCAGAGGCCGCATATTCACGTATACATTTTTGGCACCCACTATGGGGCAAAGAAAATCAATTTTTCTGCTCTCTTTCTATATTTTTTTTAATCATTTTTTTGTTCTCTATCCGTATGGTTCTGTATAGATTCAGGAATCTTCACACGAGACTATTCATTTTTGCACAAGGATCTAGAATCTTTGCATGAAGATTCTTTTTGTATCACACAAGAAATCACCTGAGTGTGTGAAACTTTGTGCGACACCTGTTTCTTCACTTAGGCCAAATATAATTTTGCGCAGGTTGTAAAACTTCTTTGCACCAACTGTCAAGAATTTTGTGCAAGACTCTACTGATAGATGCTATTTTTTGCATTGATTTTCATGTTTTCTAATTTTTCTACTAACTACTCACTATTTCTAGTTTTTCTAATTTTTTGGAACAACATAATAGCGATTTGCGGGACAATTAGAAAAGTGTGATAAAGTTGCTAAAAATAGGTAAAACATCTAGTCAGCGTGTTGTGAGGATTACCAAGTAATTCTCTTTGACTGATAACACTTCATTTGGACCTAAAATGAACATCTCTCATGTCAATCTTGTGTGTGTTTCTTTCCATGTTCTCATTTTACAACACATGCATAATTTGATACTAGGTTGTGATCTCTATTAGTTTCATCTAGCAGGCTTAGTTACTAGTGATAGATCTAATTAGCTATCTTGGGTTATTGGACTCGCTAATCCACTGGCCCCTTGTTTCACCCTGTGGTTGCAAGATTAGCACCACATTAAAGGGGAGGGGTCTATAGGAAAGAAGCGTTAAATGCTCCACTAGGCACCCTTTTGTACTTTCTAGAACTCACTAGCTTTTGAGTTGTGGACTCATTTTAGCTTGTGTGAGGGGTTAAATGTTCCACATCTTTGGACTCACCTCACATTAGTTAAAGCATTAAGTGTACCACCTTGTGATCTTTGATTACTTTTGGATGGATTTTTTTTCGAGAATTAACATCTGTACACACATAGTAATTAGTCCCCCATGAACACTATTTGTGAATCTTGAGAGAGTGGGTTCCTAGTGAAAATCTTCTCTACGATGGATTCCTTGTAGGTGGGGAGTATACTTTGAGCATCTTGCAGATAGATGAATCTTCAGCTTGTTGATTGAAGCATCCTTTCTCTGGAGAGGTTGATAGATCACTAGGAGATGATATCATAGATCTTTAAGTGATACTCCTAGTTTAGCATGTTGGATTAATCTGTCTGCTTTGATTGGGCTAACAGTGAAAAGGTGTCAAAACCTTGAATCTGGAAGCTAAGTCCCCTTGTGGTACACTATTGTGAGTCGATCACCTTTAGATAGGGTTAACTGTAGTAGAAAATCCCTCTACAGGGCAAAGTGTGTTGACAAAACATTGAGAAGTAATAGCCATTTTTGATGTGGTAGTGACAACCACTCTATAAATTTCCTTGTGGAAGAAATCTCCACGGGTGTGGTTCATTGTGGGTTGTTAGATCTCCCCAACAGCTCTTGAAGATTAAGTTCTTGGACTGTGTTAAAACCTCGGTGTGCTAGGATTGGAGGTCACCCTGTGAGTCATAAAAATTGTAGAGTCAAAACATTACTAAAAACCTTAGAGAGGCCCAATTTTTCATTTTCTAAGAATGTGTGCAATGATTGTAAAAATCTTTGAAAACATACACAAATAGCTCTCCTAGGGATTAGCACAAACTAAGTCACTTGATTGTTCATGCGCAAGGTTGCTTTTGCCCTTGCTCATTGTTTTCAAATGTGCTTGAAATCACCTACTTCCTCTTCTACGTGCCTTTTTATCTACTTGGTTATTGAAACGATCAAAATTTGTCAAAATTAGTTGCTGTTGTAAAACTGGTCTGCCTTCTTGTGCAAAATTATTTTGGTCTCACGTGAAATCATCTGGTCCTCGTGTGAAGTGATTTTGTTATAGCACAACTTTAAATTTCTATTATGAGTCTTCACACGGCCCTGTGAACTTCTTCCTGAAAAATTAAACTACTGTCAGTGACCTTCGTGTGAGATGAAAAACTTCTTTGTGCAACTTGCAAAACTTCTTCATGCAACTCATAAAGGTTTTTCACATGAGATCTTATGTCAGCATTGCTAATTTGGGTCTGTTTTAGCTATCTGTGGCTTGCATGCTATCTTTTTTTGCATCTGTTTATTGCTCTCTATCTACAAATAGTCCTAAAATAGTGACACTTTGCTTAGCTAAAGACTTGTGTCTTACACCTTGACTAGTCTCGTCTCATAAGTAATTTTTTTGGTCTTTGTCTTAATGCTTGTCATAGTTTGTGTCACATTGGTCATAATCTCTAGCTTTTCTAGCCTTTAAATCAGACCATTTGTGCCTTAGTGAAAAATATTCTTACTATTATCTTATCTTTTTTGACATTCAGTCTTAGTGTAGTCCTTGTCTAGGTTCTAGCTTCTTGTCCTTGTGTATGATTGTCACAACTAGAAGTGGCAATGTGTTTTATCCTGATAACCTTAGACGTAGTCGTGCTAGGGGTTATAATCATGGCAAAGGTTTCTTACCTTTCATTACACAATCTATATCCAGTTTGGCTAGTGAGGCATCTTCATGATCTCCCTCACCTCCTAGGTCATCTCGTGTTCAACAAAGATCTTCCATAAATTTGCAAAAAATTAGGAATCCTTTTTACCAAGAGGATAGTGAGACAAGTAGAGGTCTTGCATTCCCAAACACAATGCATGATCCTTTCTCTAGAGACCCTTTTGAAACACAATATATGAAACTGAACACATTCCTATAATGACTAATCGTGAACCTAAACATGGTAGTCATAGTTGATATCAAGAACCACCTAGGGATGACAAAGAGAAAGAGAAAGAATATGACACTGATGAGGAGCAGGAAGAGGTGGAAATCCTCCCTGAACACATAGAAAAATGTCGAAGAGACAAAAACTTTTAGAAGATCATGGGAATCCTAATCAACAAAGAGAAAGAAAAATACTTTCTCAAACTTGCCTAAGAGGGAACAAAGTTACCTTCTCATTTCAATGTAGAAACCATTGTCAAAACTGAAGAAGAAACTGAGACCTCCAAACTCTAAAAAAAATTGAAAATTATGCAAGACCAATTCGCTCAGATGATGCATGAGAAAGAGAAACCCACAAAGACATACACATTGGATGCTCTTTGTTCATTTCCATTTGACAAAAGTATAAGCATGTCGCCTTTCCCATGAGGCGTAGAACTACCCAAATATGAAAAGTACTTTGGTACTACTAATCTCCAAGATCACTTGCAGGAATTCGATGCTTTGTCTATGGAGTTTATACACAATCAAATGTACCTCATGTATTTATTCGCTAGAAGCCTAGGTGGTCAGGCTTTGGAGTGGTTCTCACATTTACCTTCTGGTATCAAGATGTTTGACGAAATTGCCAATTCATTTGTTCAACAATATTCTCATAACATTCAACATCCTATAAATATTCAAGATCTATGCAACCTTAAACAGAAGGTTGTTGAGCCTTTTGTCACTTTCCTCCTATGGTGGAAACAACTATACACTAAGTATTCCCATAAAATTCCAAAAATGGAGAAGCTTGACATTTTCATTGATAACCTCTTACCTAATTTTGGGTATAGAGTCCAACTACAAGGTCCATGTACCTTTGAAGACATGATTACACAGGCTATCTATATCAAAGAATTTATGGTCAAGAAAGGTGAGCTCACTCTTCAGAGAGACAAAATAAGGTTCCACTTCCAATAGGGATAAAACCAAACATGTCAACAAGAACAGAGAAATTGTACATGATGGGGTTGTTGACAATGTCACACCCAAACCTGCTAAAATGGCATTTAATCTCACAAACTGCCTCAAAGTGGCCACAAATGTTGAGAAGCCTCCCCCTGACAATAAGATGTCTAGGCAAAAATTAAGAAACTCATGGACAACACGACCCAAGGAAGAGTATACGTCTTTGGGAGAACCTTTGGATGTGGTTTACAAAACATTGCTACAACACAAGCTTATCTCACCAATGGATAACCCTCATCCCTATGATCCACAACCACGTCCACCATGGTGGAATGAGATCTCATTTTGTGAGTATCACCAAAACAACTATATAAACTTGCATCATAAAGTCTAGGACATGATTGATGCTAGTGATCTTGTGGTATATGGACATAACAAAAACTCAGACCACAAGGCATTCAAAGAGCCTTTCCTAGCTTATGAAAAAGGAGAGACTTCAAAAAAAGAACCCTACAATAAGGTCAACTATACATATTCAATTGATGATAATGTCATTCACATGGTTGAACCTGTAGATTCTAAATACTATGACATTATTACCATAAAGGGCAAGCAAGATAATGACAAACCTAATACACCATGTCTTGAGAGGCCCTACTTCCAATAAGATGGATAATGCATCTTTGCAACACTGTGCTAACACTATTACTCGCTCTCATGAAAAGTTGGTGCTCAAAGGCCCTGCACCTCCTACTTCAAATCTTGAACAACACAAAGACAAAGCCCTTGCTAGTCCATCCAGTAAAGGTGCAAAACACACAATGAATTTGACTGCAACCAGTTATAGTGTTCTTGATTAATTGAAATGAACTAATGCTCAAATTTCCATCTTTGAGCTGCTCAAAATCTTGCCTACTCACAGGAAAATTCTTGACAAAGCCTTCACTAAGGAAAAAATTCCTCAAGATCTTGATCTTGAGTGATTTCAATCCATGGTAGGTCACTTGACCTCACCTTATCTTATGACCTTCTCTGAGGAGGATGATAACTTGTTGAATCATCCACACAATCAACCTCTACACATTGAAGTTATGATCCACCAAACACGTGTTCTTTGGGTACTCATTGAAAATGGTGCTGGCCTAAATATTGTCTCTGCTGCTCTGCTTAGACAATTGGATTATTTTGAGGACTCTGTTGATCCTCAATGAAAGATCACTATTAAAGCATACGATGAAGTGGAATGAAAGTCACTAGGTCTTGTGGTTTTACCAATTCGTGTCAGTCCTATCGAAAGGGATGTCACCTATCAGGTGCTTGACATATCCTTAGCCTACAACATTCTGTTGGGATGGCCATGGATACATGAGATGCGCATTGTGCCATCCACATACCACCAATGCATCAAATTCCAGTTTCATAGTTTCGAAGTCACTATTCCTGCCACTACTAGCTACACTTGCAATATGCTCAAAGCTGCTAAAACTTTAATCCCTGCTAAACATGAGTCTACCAATTGTCATCACAATAAGTGGAAAAAAATTGAGTAGTCATTTAAACTAAAAGAAATTGGTACGAGAGAGTACCACATGGAAACAGTGCTATCATTAACATCTCTTCCAGAGTCCCCTCGACATTTTGGGAGACTCTCATAGGCAAAGAAGCCATTTGTGCTGACACCTCAAACCAAGTATAATGGTGCTTTTGTTAAGGCTACAGTTCCCTTAGGAGATGAAAGTGAAAATAGAGCCATTGTTACATGGCTTTACAGAGAAGAAGCTCCAGTGGACCTAATAGAACAAGCTCAAGAAATCACTCCTAAGAAATATGGACCTGGTCTTAGGCTTATGAAGTGTTTTGGTTACAAGGGAACTGACCCTATTCACTGAAATAACAATGGCCTAATTGATCCTATCAAAGCAACAGCTTGAAGCAACCATGATACAAAGGTCCCTTTCTATTTGGGATCAAATCAATTCATCCCCAAACTTGAGAGTTCATCTAAAAATGAGTCACAAGCTGAGTCAGATACTCAAGAGGAAGAATTTGATGATGAGGATTCCTACCCTCATCCTATTCGTTATGATCTCGCTAAATTCTTTGCTGAGCCAGATGACTTTGTGCCATGTGTTAGCACTATGGATGATACTAGTGATTCTTCTAAGGACAATACTGAGCAACTCAAATATCATTTAGGAAAGAGAGAATCTAGTAGTCATGTCATATTGAGTATTTGTGTAAGAATCCAGAGGCTGACAGAGAGTATGTCCCTATCACTATTGGGGAGTTCTATAGTCTCTCACCATGTAGCACTGATTCTCATGAATATGAGTTTGACAATCTTTACGAAGCTACTACTGATAAAGACATTGACCAAGTACATGTCTATGAAAATTGAATTGAAGTGGGTGAAATGTCTAGGGTTAGGTGATGAGGGTCTGATCCAACTAGTGTCCTAGAGTCATCAATTCTTGACGTTAGTATTCTAAGGCATTTGAATACACCCGTGGATAAGGTCACCATAGGTCTCAAATTTTTGGTCAATGCACTTAATGACTATACTATGAACACAATTGAACTAGCCACTACTCTCTCACTCACACATCCTGAGCTTATAGACTGGAACCCCAATGCATCTAACGAACTCCCCATGTTTCAAAATGACTACACTCTTGCCTGTTACCTAAACACTATCGAACCTGTAACATCTTCCACCAATGAGCAGAGTATCAACATGACTGAGGCCAACATCAAATATCTCAGTCACACAATTAAAAAGAAAAAATGTAAGAGGTTCGATGGTGAAAACCACATTGTGGCAGTGTCAGATCCCAAAAAAGTAAAAACAAAAGATGTATCCAAGGGTGAAAACCTCTCTGATGCACTCATGAATGAGATATTTGATGTCCTTCCTAGTCACTTTCAGGAGAGATCATCAGTGTTAATAGAGCCAACGCAGCCAATTAACCTAGGCATAGAACAACATCCTCATGTGATACATCTGGCGTAGTCATTGTCACTTGAAGAGAAGGAACAATTAATTGCCTTTTTCAAGGAAAAGAAAATAAATTTTTCCTGGACATATTCTGACATGCTAGGATTGGATCTTGATCTTATCACGCATCACTTGTCCATAGCACCAAGCATTAAACTAGTTAAATAGAAGCTTCAAAAAATGCACCCTCACATTGCATTGCTCATCAAAGCCGAATTGGAGAAACTTCTAAAGGCTGGTTTCATCTGTGCAATTGATTATACTGAATGGATATCCAATATTATTCCTGATTCCAAGCATGATAAATCTATTAGAGTCTGTATAGACTTCCATGATCTTAACTTTTCATGTCCTAA
Source organism: Cupressus sempervirens (assembly GCA_028749045.1). Classification (NCBI taxonomy): domain Eukaryota; kingdom Viridiplantae; phylum Streptophyta; class Pinopsida; order Cupressales; family Cupressaceae; genus Cupressus; species Cupressus sempervirens. The sequence goes on along the minus strand of CM053787.1, from coordinate 784,420,137 downwards.
AGATGCCTTTTCGCTCCCTAATATTGATATGATAATAGAAATGATAGCTAGATATGAGATGTACTCACTTATGGATGGTTTTTCTGGATACAATCAGATAAAAATTGCACCAAAAGACCACAAGAAAATGGCTTTCACATGTGCATGGGGAACCTTTTTTTGGAATGTGATGTCATTTGGTTTAAAGAATGCTGGTGCTACATATCAACAGGCTGTTACTACAATTTTCTATGACATGATGCATAGAACCATGGAGGACTATGTTGATGATACCTTGGTCAAAAGTTTTAAACGCAATACTCATCTTCAAGATTTGGGTCCCATCCTAGATCGTATGGAAAAATTTAGTCTTTGGCTCAATCCTAAGAAATGCGCATTTGGTGTCACATCGGGGAAATTGTTGGGATATATTATTTATAAAAAGAAAATTGAAGTAGATCCAAAAAAAGTACAAGAAATAATGGACATGCCACCACCTTAGAACATCAGTCAGATGAGAGGACTACAGGGAAGGCTTCAATCTATTTGCAGGTTTATTTCACAATTGGCAGATAGATCACAACTCTTCACAAAGACCTTACATAAGGGTGTGAAATTCAATCAGAGCTAGGATTATGAGCAAAGCTTAACATAGATCAAATAATATCTTGTCAATCCACCAATATTGATGCCTGCTATGCATGGGAAGCCTTTGCTTTTTTACATTTCAGCCACTGGAACATGTTTTGGAATCCTGTTGGCTTAGGAAGACAATGACAACAAAGAAAGATCTATTTATTACTTGAGCCAAACATTGGTCTCTTATGAGAAAAACTATAGTATTATTGAGAAAGCTTACTTGGCAGTTATCTTTGTTTCCCAGAAATTGAGATACTACATGCTTGCCCACACTACATGGCTTGTGGCTAAGATAGATCCATTAAAGTACTTGCTCAGTAAAGCAGCTCTCATAGGAAGATTAGCTAAATGGGTCATGATACTAAGTGAGTTTGGCATCCAATATGTTGAATGCAAAGCTATAAAGGGATAGGCAATTGCAGACCAGCTAGCCGAGGCACCCATACAAAGTCTTCTACCAATAAACATGGATTTCCTAGATGAGTCAATTTTGACACTCACACACCATACATGGCTTATGTTCTTCGATGGGTCCTTCACACAACAAGGATTAGGTGTTGGATTACTCTTTATTACACCACAAAGATACTTATTGCCCAAAGCGTACAAGATTTTTTTTCCTTGTACAAATAACATTGCTGAATTTGAAGCTTTTATGAATGGTATGAAAATTATAGCTGAATGGAGAGTAGATCAGTTGGACATCTTCGGTGACTCTCAACTTATTATCAACCAAGTAAATGATGTGTATGAAACAAAGGATGAGAAACTAATTCCTTACAAATGCATGGTTGATGACTTGATGAAGTATTTTGCACACATCACCTTCCAACAAGTTCCATGCGCAGATAATAAAGTGGTTGATGCCATGGCCACTTTGGCCTTCCTACTACAAATGCCAAAAAATGATCTTTGATATGAGTTCTTGGTGGAAGCGTTACACTACCTAGCCTATGGCACACCTAATTCAAATATGATCTATTCTATTATAGGACAAGAATCATCCTACTACCATCGCATCTATTCCTATCTTCATAATCAAACCATTCTAGAAGGTCTGACTTGGAATGAGAAATGTTACCTAATCCGTAATGCTTCACATTATGTCATTATTATTGACGATCTATATAGAAGAGGTCTCAACAAAACACTCCTTAGGTGTTTAGAATCCAATGAGTCCAAACACACACTAATTGACATTCATGAAGGCATTTGTGGATCTCATTCCAATGGCCTAACACTAGCTCGCAAACTCCTTCATGCTAGTTACTACTGGCGTAAAATGGAGCAAGAAGCTATCAAGTATGCTAGGTCCTGCAAGTAGTGTCAGCTACATGGGAATCTCATTCATGCTCCAGCTAGAGAGCTGATTCCCTCTAATACAACATGGCCATTTCAAAAATGGGCCTTCAACTTGGTGTTGCAGATTCACTTAACTTCTTCCAATGGACATAAGTTCATTATCATGACTACAGATTATTTCACAAAATGGGTAGAGGCAGTCCCTCTAACAGTTGTTGATGGAAAAACTGTAGCAATTTTCATCACAAACTACATCATCTACAGATATGGTCTATAGTCCTCAATCATTACTGACAATGGAGGATAGTTCAAGAATAAAGAATTCAAGGAACTATGCAAGAAATTCAAGATCACATAACATTGGTCTTCCATTTATTACCCCCAGGGTAATGACCAAGCTAAGGCATCTAATAAGGTAATCCTTAAAATTCTTCATCTCACAGTCAGTAAGTCAGGGAGAGACTGGCATCTCTAGATCAACCCAGCCTTGTGGGAATATAGGACAAGCATTAGAGCTCCAATGGGCACAACTCCTTTTACATTGGTGTATGGGGTGGATGCTGTGCTTCCAATAGAGGTCGAGATTCCTACCTTGAGAACCTCTATGAAAGGCCTTATCACTAATGATGACTACAGGATAGCTCAGCTTCAAGAGCTTGTGTTACTAGATGAACGATGACAAGTGGCATGTGATCATCTACGAGCATATCAACAAAGAATGGCACGGAGCTACAATCGAAGGGTCAAGCCATGTGACTTCCAGCTGGGTGACCTTGTCCTGAGAGAGAACCCTAAGAATCAACAACAACAAATACAAAAGGGAAAATTTGAACCAAACTGGCTATGTCCATACATCATCACTACAGTATATGGATTTGGCGCTTATCAACTTTCCACAACCAAACGAGAAGTGCTTAAAGAGCCTGTCAATACTCTCAACCTAAAGCAATTTTATAGTTGATTTAATTTCAGAAAGCTCTCTGTACATATCTATAAGTGCTAAAAAAAATAGCAATAGGTGCCTTGGTAAGACGAAAAAAAATATAAAAATACAAAAAAATAGAAAAATAGAAAAAACCATTGGTGAAAACTTGGAAACAAACATCATGGTAGCTAAAAAAAAAACAAACAAAAAAACAAAAAAATCTGGCCAAGAAGGTGAAAACCTGGTAAACAGGTGCCTCTTATTTCCAATGCTCCATCTTGCACTGCATCTTCTAGCTATTCTGTATAGTTGCTTTCATGCTTTCACTTTCCTACTTTCTGCTCATGTATCCATGGATTGAGTCTTGTCATAGTTCGGCGGCATTCTCCCTTTAGTATCACTATTTTTGAGATTCTCCTCATAGAATCTCTTTTACGACAGTCACCAGTGGTTCTCACTGCATCTTCCTACTATCGCTAGTGTCACTATTTTTGAGATTCTCCTCAAAGAATCTCCTTCGTGATAGTCACCAGTGCTCCTCACTGCATCTGCCTACTGTTTCCAGTGTCACTCTCTTTTCGAGATTCTCCTCATAGAATCTCTTTCGCAACAGTCACCAGTTGTTTCAGCTATGTCTGCCTACCATTGCTCAGGTTATGTCTCCAAATTCCTTTGTGGATGATCTCTCTTGCATCAGTCACCAATCATCCTAGCTATGTTTGCCTACTATCACTCAGTCCTTCTTAGGTTCTTCATCATGAAGATTCCTCTTTGACCTCAGTCACTAGTCATTCTGACTGCGTTTGCCTACTGTTGTCACCCTATTGAAGAGGTTTCTTTCAAATGTATTCTGGACACTGACACTTGATATCAATCCAACATTGAACTCAAAAATGATATACTTGTTTGGATATGCTAAGCTTTTTCTTTGTTTGCTTTGTTTTTGCTTTATCATATCTCCTCGAGCAACTCGATAATGTCAGCTTCAACTAAAGAAGTAATGACTGGGGCCATGATCTTTTCTTGGCTTTCTATCTATGGTTTAGTTCCAACAAGTTGATACATTCCTATAAAAGGGGTGTCCACTATAAGTGTCTCCATCTCATATTGGATGGCCGTGTGTACCTCGACTCTTTTTATATAGATACATCAATGACATTGGTTCTTCTCTTTATTGTTGGAGTGAACTCTTCATGCCATAGTACATACTGATACTTGTCCTATTAAGTGAATGTATGAGTCACTACGAGTATATCTAGCACACTTCTGTCTTAGGTTACAAACACAAGGGTCATTGTGGATAGAATGAATACTGAATACTTAGCATAAGAGGGATCTCCCATGTGTTTGGTGTGCCTGTCATCCAAACAACATTCAGGTTATCCTAGTGTTTATGCTCTGATGCTTATGTTAACTTGCTACATTAAAAGGGATAGATGTTCTGGTCATTCTGGCTTCTTGTGCCTCGAATGCTTATATTTAATCCTAACAAACCAATAACATATGTTATATTCATATTTCTATGATTGCAATGTCAGTGGAAATTGTATAACATATGAGCTTTATTTTATATTCAGTGATGATTAAATATCGAGGCTTGGTAACCAGACCTAGGATTGCATCTAATAGTCTTGCATTACATACTTCATTTGCATAAGCATGCAATTTGATGGTCATTTTGTTCATACTCCACATGTATCAGATTCCTCCATGTCTACACAAGCATTTGGTTCATCAATTCATGCTCCTCAATGGAATACCTGTGACTATCAAGCAAAAACAAGCAACACTATGTGAGATGTCAGTTCATACATATGCATTCTATCTAAGTACAACATATATCTCATGCACATCAAAGTAAAAAAAAATAGAAAATGACATGTACATAGGAATACTTGACTCAAGATCTTGTATATATATATCAAAAGAATGGGTCAGTACAAAAATGGGCACTACTTGAGCGCAATCAATCAAAAATGATACATGTGGTGCTGGCACACCAATCGATACGTAGCCAAGGATCAAAATCAAAGATCAAGCACAGAGCGTCTAACTCTGTCTTGAACCCTCACCTCTACGAGGAGCAGTGGTAGTAGATGGTAGAGGCAGCAGTGGCATATCTAGCTTGACAGGAGTTCATGCACCCCCAAACTCTCACGCATACTGAGAATAGCGCTACACCTAGAGTGTCTCATCTAACATGACACTGGCATATGTAGCATAGTGATACATTGGTTGAGCCAACTAAAACTGGATCTCATCCTATGCCAGCTCCAATCTCTGCTCTGTAGTCTCTGCACACTCTCTCCAAAGATTAGTTTCCTGCTATCGCTCCACAAGCTGCGCATCTCGGACTGCCACCACAATTTGTAACTCTCCCAACTATCAGGAGGCCTAAAAAACCCACTCTCAATACCACTATACCATGTCTTACACTCCACCTACCAGTTGATTTGGCATATCCTCATCGAGCATCTCTGGTGCCTATCGCTGTGGTGGTGCCTCTGGCTGTGGTGGTGCCTGCTGTTGTGGTATCTCCTACTCAGGGGCCTACTCCTCTGTCCTCTGCCTCCTTCACTAACTGTGTTCTTTCCCACTACCCTCGGTACCTAGATCTAATCCCATCTAACATGGGGGAATAGGCATCTATTGTACTTGGTGCTAGACCTGTGGTGGAATCTATGGCTGACTTGGCAGCTATGGTTGTGCCTACTGCTACTGGGGCACTTGTCTTTGTACTTGCCCTGTCATTCCTAGTGGATCTGTGAAGTGTGGGAATGGATGGCTGATAAAAAATGCTTGATATGCAAGCATCATCTTTGCATCTACTACCTCTGGCAGGTAGTCCCACTGAACTACAACTAGACTGCAGATATCTATCATGGATCGCTCTAGATCCATCCATGGAGGCCATCTTTGCTCAACATCCTTTTGCACCTTGGCATAGGCATAGTACTCATGTGAAATGTCTTGGGGATAGCCATACTACTGCCACACTCGTGAAATAGAAAATCTCTCAATAACTGATGTCGTCCTACCCACCAAAGGTCGAGAACTAAACATCCATGGTAGCTCTCTTGGGGCATCATCCCAGTCCTTTATCTCTCTCCAAGGTTGCCATACAATGGACACCAAGTCATCAAGATGCATGAGCCAGTGCTTAGTCTTACCCAGGTGGGCCTGGGTAATATACCCTCGATATCTACATATGTATGGCTCTATGGGCTCTCTAGCATCCTCAGAAGTTGGCTGACATATGGGAAGATGCTCCCATGCCTAGATTTGCAATACATAAACTCTAGCTGCAATGGTCTTCTTCTCATGGAAGACAACCTCGTGCATCTCATGGAAAAGGTGAGCCAGCATGCACTGACCCCACCCAAAAATCTTAGGTGCCTCTAGCATCCTACAAAGCATGACTCCCCACCCACACTCCAAACCATGCTATCCTTTGTCAAGACATAGGAAATAGCTCAAAAATATAGCCAGCACCGATGCTAGCCTATGTGTGGGTCTATAAGTGTGCATCAACTCATCCCATCTCCTGCCTCTTAGTAGCTCCCTCTCAAATACAATGGACAGTGCCTCTATCCCTGCTTGAGGCACTATATTATACACAACTCAAGTGCTATGGAAAGGGATCCACAAAATCCTCCATATGTCCTCCGAAGTGATGGTCATCTCGCCCATCGGCAAATGAAATGTGTTTGTCTCTAAATGGAAACACTCAACCAAGGCAGTGAGAATGCCATGATTCACCATCATGATTGGAATCTGACACAAAGAAGACAAACTCAATCGAACAATGTGTGCCCGATCAACATCATAAAGACTCCGCAATAACTCTCCATAGGGCGAATAGTGTGATCTGAATGAAACATCACCAAAGACCTCCTGCATGCACAATAAGAAACAACAAAAGAACCAATCAGTATCAAGATCAAATGATGCATCAAAACAAATTAAAATGCAATTTTTGAGTGCGAAATTGAAACTTTTTAGCATAACTATCATCGGATTTTGCACAAACTTTTTTTAAATCTCGTGCGAAGATTGAGAAATCTCACGCAAAGTTCTCCAAGTCTATCATGAAGATCTCTAGCCTTGCCTGAAAAATCTTGTCTTCGCATGAGAAAAGACTTTTGCATGTGAAAAATGAATCGACTCGTGCGACGAATCTTGTTCTTCATGCAAGATCTAATGCCTCACACATGAAGATTCTCCAACCAAGCATGAAGAAAAAGCGCACCCTATTTCTTCATGTGAAGAAAGAAGATCTTTGCACGAAAAGAGATAGGTCTCGCATGAAGATTGATTAAACAACCCTAAACAGAGGCTAAAAATGTAATAAATGACCCTGCAAAGAATGAAAGTGAAAGTACGAAGGAAGTGAATCGATGACTCACTAGTGGTCCATAGTCTACTAGGCGACTATGACGTCTAGAGAACTCAAATCGATGATGTCCCACACTAACTACCATTTCTCTCTCAGAGCTCAAATCAATAGAAGACAAAAAGAAAAAATGAATTGAAAATGACCCCTCGAGCCCTTATATAGCTATTGACCCAAAATTTTCAAAGTGCTCGGATTTGCTCAAAAATCACACCCCTAGCTAATTGGACCATTCTGGATCCATTTTTGAGATTGAATTCAAAATTTGACACACTTAAGAGCCTAAAAAATGTTTTTTAAAATTTTGGGGACTGACACGATCGAACGCTTGTGTAGCCTAAATCTTTCTGATACTTTGTGATTCTTGGAATCCTTTCATCTCTACATTCTCCATAATTTCAAAAATCATTTTCGAAATAGTCAACTCAAATCAATCGTGGCTAAATCTGATCAACTTTTGGTCAAACTTGGTCTTTGCAACTTCGCAATAATTTCAAATCAACTCTTCTCTTTTCTTTAGATCATTCTGATCTCTTCTACATTCTGATACAACTCGAATTTCTTCTGTATCTATTGCTATATTATTTCACATCTATTTCTGGTGTGTTATCTTTCAATTTCACTCCCAAGGGGGCAGGATGATTACATCATTGAATACTTATTACTTGGGGCATCTCATTTCCATCTCATTTCCTCATACTTGGGGCATCTCATCACTCAAGGCATCTTGTTCCCTTCTATCTGGCATCTTTGCCATCTATCTTATCTTTTCATCAATTGATCAACCTTATAAAAACTCTTCTCAAAGTTTTATGGATAGGTATTGGGATAGTCTAAACCCCTTCTCCTAAGGATCAAGCCTTGTTCTAGGGTTGATTCTATGACTCATGATTGGACCTTGTTAGCTTTTATCAATCTTGGGTATCTAGGTGTTCTACTTGGATCCTTGAAGGTTAAGCTCTGTTTTGGAGATAATCTTCTAAATGATTTCAATCTTAGGTATCTAGGTGTTCTATCTAGATCCTTGAAAATTATGCTCTGTTCTAGAGATAGTATTCTAAATGCTATTACTCTAAGATATCTAGGTGTTCTATTTGGATCCTTAAAGGTTAAATTTCGTTATGAAGAAACCTTTTAAATGCTTATCAATTTCAGGTATCTAGATGTTTTGTTTGGATCTTTAAAGATTATGCTCTGTTCTGGAGATAGTCTTTTAAATGCTACCAATCTTAGGTATCTAGGTGCTCTACTTGGATTCCTTGGGATTAAGCTCTGTTCTAGAGATAGTCCTTAAAAGCTTATCAATTGGTCTCTATGTCATCAACTTCGGAACCAATCTCATCCACATCATACTTTTTGATTTTCTTTGAATTGAATGTGTTGCTTGCACATTCATTCAAAGAGGGGCAAAATGTAATACCCCAAAATGGGGTCATTGCCATCTCAACCAATTCTGGTCTATTTCTGATCAATCCTAAAGTCCTATTCCATTAGAAAAATTCTTATTCGACTACTCGCTACTTGACTTAATTGTCAGATGCAGAAAACACTAATATGCATTCATCATGATTATTATTTAATTCCTATAGTATTTACTCATATTAGTCACATTAAACCTATTGATTAATATTTAATTTAATTACTAAATATTTATGCATAAATTAAACTAAATTATCTCTTAAGGCTAATGTACTATGGAATTAAATTTAATAAATGTGCCTATTTTAATTAATTAAACATAATTATTTAATTAAATGGGAAGCCATTAATAATTAATTAAATGAAGTTATTTAATTAAATAAGAAAAGTGTCTCTAATTAATTAAAGGATTATTTAATTAAATAGAAAAAGTAATTATGAGAGCATATCTCATTTTATTAAATTAAATATCTCACCAAAATCTCTCTTCAGTTCAAAAAAAGAAATTTCTAGTTCACTATTGATCAAAAAGGAATTAAATCAGTTAACTCTTTATTCTACTCAAATTAAATTAGTTAACTCCTTATTCTACTCAAATTAAATCAGTTAACTCCCTTTAATTTGGGAATCTTCCTTTATGACTGAACTTAACCTTTAATCTAGACCGTTGATTGAAATCGATCTCAACCATTGATGGATTCCAAGAAAGTCTATTTAAGAGACCCACATCTCTTTATTTTGGGAGAGGATAAATTATAATTTTCATTAAATTGCTGTTGAAATTCATACTCACATTTGCTCACATTTTTTGCATACATTTTGCATCCTTAGCTTAATTTCATTTAGCATAATATGCATATGATTAATCTAGTTTCCTTTACTTGTTCTTAGATTAGAATGCATTTCTCATTCTAGATTAATTTCATTTCTTAAATCCTTCATTCTTAGAGGGTTTGGTTGCTTAAACACCTCAAATTTGAGGATATCTAACAAGCAATTCCCTTTAGATAGAAGGCAACAGGTCACCTTGTCGGCTAATTTTTGGATGAACAATCCAATGTTCATTTCAAGATGAATCCGCATACAATGACCATGTTGAAGTGTGTATGTTAGCATAGGCCACATATTCATGCATATAGAGATTTTTTGTGTCAATCCTAATAATGAAGAGCCAAATGTTTCTATTAATTATTGAGACATGTTTTGATGCAGGAGCATCCAGAGGTATAAGGGCAATCCTGTGTCACCCAAAAAAATGTACTTGGACTTAGTTTCTGTTTCATGTCTTTACATTTTTGGATACCCATTTGGCTCAAATAAAGGTTCCAACTCTCATAGTTCAACTATCAGTGCATTTGAAAATCTCGAAAAAATAGGAGCATGCAATTTGGCCATCATTTTGGTGACCTAGAAGGTGTGACTTGGCCAGATGAATGTAGTTGAGATATAGAGCATTCCAGAAAAAGAATCAGGTCAAAAGGCCCCACGGTTTGAAAGTTATTGCAATTTTTTGGGTTTTGGAGACCTCCTAAGAATGCTTCAAAGTCAGGTTTGGGGCATTAAATGACCTTGAAAAGGGTCAAAAAATGGGGGACGAGCAAAGCTCATCCATAGGGCTATAGAGTGCTTCAAGAGCTTTTCAAAAATGTAAACGGTTCGTCAATCAGAGCTACGGTTCAAAAGTTATGCCTCTCGGAAGTTCGGCTACCATTTCTGGATTCTTCTAGATTTGCACCAACTTCTAACGCAGCTTCTGGAACCTTCTATTTTGTCGATGGATGCCTACTAGAACTTTCTAGAATGTACTCCTAGTCCTTAACCCTCCAGGGTCTATTTAAGGAGATTTTTGGCATTGTAAAAGGCAGTTCGGATTGGAGCTTGAGAGGAGGTGCAAAAAGGAGAAATATTCTCCAGATTTGTGCTATTGTAAGCCCGTAGGGCATGTTTTGAAGTTTATTTTCTCTGCACTATTTGTACTAGCTTATTTTATCAGTTAATATAATTTCCCTCTTCTATTGTGTCCATTCTATTGTTGGGTTGTGTCCCCATCATGTTTCATGTCTTAATCTATCGTTGCACCTCTCAAGCATGTATAACAATGAAAAAACAACAAGTTTTTAAAAGTGTAATTAAAGAACCCCCCAAGCTATGGCATCTAAGGTATGGTCATCTTCACTATGATGGTTTGAATTTTTTATCTAATAAAAGAATGGTGGATGGTTTGACAACTGCTGGAGAGTCTAGTAGCAAGTATGAGGCTTACATTTTGGGTAAGTAACATAAGCTACCCTTTAATATTGGTAAATCCACAAGGGCTAGAGCACCATTAGATTTGGTGCATATTGATTTTGTAGGATGTATGCAAGTTACTTCCATAGGAGGGAGTACTTATTTGATGACCTTCTATGATGATTTCAACCATAGAACATGGTTTTATTTTCTAAAAAATAAATATGAAGCTTTTAATAAGTTTTGAGAGTTTAAACCCTAGGATGAAAAAGAAAGTGGACATTGCATCAAAGTCCTAAGGTCAGATAGAGGAGGAGAGTATACCTACAATATTTTTGTGAATTTTGCATGTGAAATGGTATAAGGAAGGAGCTAATAGCTAGTTATACTCCACAATAAAATGGAGTGGCTGAAAGAAAGAATAGAACTAACATTGAGATAGAAAGAAGTATGTTGAAATTGAAAGGTCTTCCAACTAATTATTGGGGAGAGGTTATAGTGACATCAATTTACTTGATAAATAAAATTCATATAAATTTAGTCTATGATAAGATATATCTTGAGGCATAGGCAAGGCATATATGGATAGTTGAACACTTGAGAGTGTTTAGGTGTGTAGCATATGCACACGTACCAAAGGAGCAAAGACAAAAGTTTGACGATAAAGGTGAGAAGTGTGTTTTTACTTGTTATAGTTCAAAATCTATAGCATATAGATTGTATAACCCTCCTACCAAGAAGATCATTATTTCAAGAGATGATGAGTTTTTAGAGAATGAATCATGGGATGGCTTAGTGGATGCATCATCTAGCACTTCAAGTAAATTTCCTATAATTGATGAAGATGATGAGTTGGATGATCAAAAAGATGAAGTAGTAGTAGAAATGGAAGGCTCCAAACAGCTCCGAATTGCTCATGATAGAAACAGGTTAAAAGGAAAGAAATAAGAGACAACCAAATAGTTATCTCTACAAAGTTCCAAATAGTTCCAAATTCAGTCTGCACAACATAGCAGGAGTAGTGAGAGTTTAGATCTTAGTCTCTCTTCTCTTCTACCAAGAAAGACTAAAAGTCTTAAGGAGATATACCGAGATGAAAGGTATAATGATTTTGATGAGAATATTAATTTTGCATTATTTTCTTATAGTGATCTAGTTTACTTTGAAGAAGCAATGAAAGAAGAAAAGTGGTGTGAGGCCATGGATGAGGAAATAGATGTTATAGAAAGAAATAAAACTTTGGAGCTAACTAATTTGCCTCCCAACAAGCAAGTTATTGGTGTGAAATGGGTGTACAACACCAAGTGCAGTGCTAATGGAAAAATATATAAGCATAAGATATGTTTGGTGGTTAAAGGATATAAATAGCAATTTGGGAGAGACTATGATGAAACATATGCACCTATTGCAAGGATGGAAACTATGTGTGATGTCATCGCAATTGCATCCCAACACGAGTGGAAGGTATTTCAAATGGATGTGAAATTTTCCTTCCTTAATGGTGTGTTGAAAGAAGAAGTCTATGTGGATTAGCCACCTCATTATGAAGTTCCAAGAAAAGAAGACAAAGTCTATAAGTCGAAGAGAGCTCTTTATGGGATGAAGCAAGCACCAAAAGCATGGTATAGCCAAATTGACTCCTATTTGTTGAGAAATGGTTTCAGCAAAAGAAATGGTGAGCCTACTATTTACATTAAGGAAATAGATGTTAATATTTTTATTCTTGTCTTATATGTTGATGAGCTCATTTTTATTGGGGATGATGATTTCCTTATTGTTAATTTCAAACAAGATATGAAGAGTGAGTTTGAAATGATAGATTTAGGAATCTTGAGATACTTTCTAGGCATAGAAATCAAATAGATAAATGATGGTATTTTCATTTCTCAAGAGAAGTATGCATATCATATTTTAGAAAGGTTTAGAATTTTGAACAACAAGGCAGCTCCAACACCAATAGTAGTAGGTCTTAAGTCAAGTAAGGAAGATTATAGTAGGAATGTAAATCCAATATTTTTAAAGTTTGGTTGGAAGTTTGATCTACTTAACAACAACTAGGCCTGACATGATGCATGTAGTGAGTTAGATTTCTAGGTTTACGGAAACACCAAAGGAAACTCATTGGAAAACAAATAAGAGAATCCTAAGGTATGTGAAAGGAACCAAAGGACATGGTATTTAATATACTATCAAAAGTGATTCTAGGCTAGTTGGCTCTACAGATAGTGATTTTGCTAGAAGTCTAGATGATAGAAAGAGTACTTTTGGTTATGTTTTTCATATGATTTTTGGTGTAATTTCTTGGTTTTCCAAAAAGCAACCCATAGTTTCCAAATCTACCATTAAGGCTGATTATATTTTAGAAAATGCGACAGCATGTTAAGTTGTTTAGCTAAGAAGGGTCTTAGGTGATTTGAAGAAACAACAACTAGAACAACCACCATATTTTGTGATAATATGTCTTCCATTGCTTTAACAAAAAAACTAGTGTTTCATGGTAGAAGCAAGCATATAGAAATAATATATCATTTTATCTATGAATAGGTTGAAAATGATGAAATACATCTAGAGTTTTGCAGATCTGAGCAACAACTAGTAGACATCTTCACCAAGCCTTTAAGTATTGGAAATTTGTAGCAACTAAGGGATATTTTAGGTGTAATTGATTTGGATCAAGCATGATCCTTTGAGAGTTTGTTTTTTATAGCTTAGATAAAGGGGGGGTGTTGGAATTTGAAACTAAATCAGATTTTCTGAAGCCTTTGTATGATTTTATTCTTGAGTAGCTCATTTACTTTCCAACAGCTTGAATGAGCTTGACTTGCTAAACCATGTGAGAAAGACAATATTAATGATTCTTATAAATCTTATCTCATGTTTCATCATAACTTTGCAACTAAGTTTTTGAAGTAGCTTTGTCAATTGCTTAGTGGCAAAGTTTTCTAACTTACAAATAGGGATGAAGGCAATGTTTCGAACAGAGCAGAGAGGAGTAGAAGAATATATTAGAGCAATCTTCCTCTATTTCTCATTGAGTTTTAATGGCAATAGTTGTAGCTTACATTTTCTTGTGTGTTTGTATAGTAGTGATTGCTCTAGACAATTGTAAAGCTCATAGAAGCTTGATTAAACTTAGTATGCAACCATTGAGTGCTGAAGATTTTGTATTTTATAATAGTAGTAGTTATTTTCTATAGAATTTTGTTTCTAGATTTTTACTTATAATCTATTTTGAATACATATGCAAGAACAAAATTGCACATCTCCTCTTATGATTTGATTTTATCCATTTGAATCTTTATTCCATTGTACATTTATTTGTTGAAAAGACAAAGCAGCAATCTCTATACTTTTTTCATGATTTGGGGTTTTATTATTCATAGTTTATGTGGTGGGATAACATGGTTGGTTTGCAGTGTTAACATTGCTTAGCATTAACTATTTTAGTTTTTTCTTGTTTTGAGTAACTTAGTTTCCTTCTATTGTTGAGTAGCTTAGTTATGCTTGTATTTTGAAAGATAACCCCTTATTCATTCTTATATTATTCTTCACAAATGGAACTTAATGAAAAACCCAATCTTGCTAAACAATTGGAAGGCCATGGAAGATAAATTAAAAATCCAATCTTAGTAAAGAAAAGAAATATAAATGAAGATAAATGTAATTGAACTACTATATAATTAACTCAATTGTATTAAACAACTAAAAGTTCATGAAAGATATCTAAAAATCCAATGTTATTCAAGAACTAAAAGATAGAACTCCTAGGAATGTGATAGAAACTACATTGAAAATATAATTGGTTAATGGGCTCAACTACACTTGGAGTTAATTAGCACTACATTGTTGAATTAATCTATGTGGCAGGCATATAGTGTGTTGTTGTCAATATTTTTTTTCTAAATTTACTTACTCTAGTCCTCTATTGGAGTAAGTGGTGTTTTTCTAATTGATGTTGATTGGTTTCTAAAGCTAGTGGATATTTTTTTTGGACCTCACCACTCACAAACTTGCATGGGTGAGGCCACTTAATTGACTTAAGATGAAAATACTTTCAACATTTTTTTATAACTTCAATCATCTTCCCAAATCTAGTCTCTCATTTTACAAGACACAAACATTGCAACATTTCTTAGGGGGCATACAAAATGTTGTATAGATTGTCTTTGAAGCAGATATATTTCATGAAAATGCATACTAACATACTTTCCATATGTAAATTTACCTTCACATAAAAGCATAGAGGATTACCTCTAGTTTGAAACAAAGGGAAATATGCAAAGCCTCCTTAATATCAATCACTCCTCTCATGTTGGGTGAACACTCAGTTGTAGATGGTTGCCTATTCATAATTAGTACGACTAGCCCAATCATATGATGCTTTGTTCCACAAAAATAACTTAGCATCCCCAATATTTTGTGATATTTTTATTTAAAACTCTTAATCAAACTAAGACTACCATATACTCATACATAAAAATGCATATACCCAATAACTTTTTAATCAACCAATTATGTGACTCGAATTGAAGCCAGAAAATATTTAACAAAATTGACACAATTAGAGCCAAACAAATTGATTCCTCCAAGAAATTTGAATGGAAGTGTAAGCTTATACATATTATTCCTGATGAAATATTTGAATGGAACACTATTTTGATTATCTACATTTTCCTAACAGATATTAATTATGCCATTTCAATGAAAATATGCCACTTACATTTCACATTAACAAATATTGTAATAGTTCAAATTTTGGACAATGAAAGAGCTACTTCGATACATTCGATTTCAACTCAAATAAATACCCTAAAGACCCACTCTCAAACTTCTTTCAGTCTATCTTCAAAATATCTATGATCGGATGTATTTTCCCTAAGATGCTACATAAATCCTCCCTCACATTAGTGAACTTCAAACAAATCAAAATCAACATAAGAAAACACATTATATGGGAATAGGAATTGTTATTTTCCAATAGTTATTTTGGAATAGAAAATAAGGATATATAATATTGATGGGAATTCACAGGCAAAATTTATATTTTCTAAAATAAATAAAACTAGAATAGGAATAAGCATTACAATTCTACTTATTTAGGTGGAATTGTAAATGCTTAGTTTTGAACCTAATTTGAAATACGTATCTCTATTATATTCCTATTCTCAATTTTGATTTACTGCACTCAAATGGAGAATTCAAAATATTTAAAATTTACATATGTTTATTCCACTAGTATTACAATATTAACAGCACTGACGACGACAAAAAAATTTATTCCCTCATTAATGGTGGTGTTTTAAAAGGTCATTAAACCTCTGATCTGATCACTATTTAACCATCGAGTCCATACAAAATTCTACCCTACCTCTTAAGAACATAGATTACATCCACGGCCAATTCTTTACTATCTTTTTTTTAGTGTGGGAAAAATTACAACTTTATGGTGACTTATTCTAAGATTGTTAAACACATTTAAAAAATATTTCATTGATGGATGGGCAGAGGAATAGGAAAAATACAAAACATAGAATACAGTGTGTTGTGACATAATAAATATATATTGTATTCAATTACCGTGATTTCAAATGAATACATAGTGTCTTTTTATAGGCAAGTGTACAATAGTATAAAGAAATCTAGCATTAGCTGATAAGACAAAATATCTACATATTTCTAGAAAATTCTATAGCTGACTCAAACTTTTGGAAAATACTTTAACTAACACACCCTAAACCTAAACCTAATAATCTAGAAACATCAAACGATTAGTAGAAATTAATATTTCTAACACTCCCCCCTAATTTTTACTATCAAAATTTGTCACATACAAATTCCAATGTGCCATGTAATCTTCATATCTATTAATGCATGAGTACTTTCTTCCAAGGTTGTGGCCTTTAATTTCTACAAATATTTTGTCAGCAATTGGTTGCCAATGATTTCCTCTTTTCATAGGATCCACTGATAGTTTTGATAATCTTGCCTCATCTGTCACAAATGTTAGAAACCAGATTCACTAAGAACCTTTTGTCTCTTTGATGCCTTGCTCTAGTTTCCCGATGTTGTTGCATTCCTTCTTATACTTGAGCATTGGTACTTGAATAATCCTCTAATCATTTCTGCAATTCTTTGCCAATTTGATCCATAGCTCTATCAACAATATAGTTTTATACAACCTACCATAAAATCTTTATCGCACTTTTTATTCCAACATGTCTTATAACAATAAATTTTCAAGCCACAAATATTATAAGGATTTAAATCCAAACATTTATCCTTTGTATGCCCTTTTCTATTATAGTGTGATCATTGCACAATCTTTATTCTTTCAATTGATTCTCTTGAACCTTTATTCATCTTTCCATTGCCTACATCATATCCAAGACTTGCATATTTTGGCTTGACTATAGTCTCAATTGGATTCCTTAATCTTTTTTCATCCTTTCCATAATCTTTAAACCAACACTATTATTATCATAACAAAAAAAATTTGCAAACTTCTTGTCATTCTCATTCTTACACTTTCTAGCTTTAGCAAAACCACATTTCTCAATTGTATAATCACTCAAATCATTTGTGTCACAAGATACATCACATACAAATGGTTTCACATTCAAACATTCTTTCTCTTGTTTCAAAGTAGAAAAATCCTTCTTTAACATATTATTTTCCTCTTCCAATTTTTTCACATTTTCTTCTAAAACTTTGTTCTTTTTCTCAGCATCATCAAACAAATTTAACTTTTCTTCTAATTCTTTATTTTTCTCTCTAAGCTTACATGTTTCCTTCACCTGCAAATTATGTACTTCTTCTACAAATTTTATCCTATCCTCTAGCTCTTCAATTGCCTCTATATGGACACTAATTTCATTTAACAATTTAGACTTTTCTTCTCCCATTTTATTTCTTACTTTTTCCAATTCATTTTGCAAAATATCTTTTTCACACAATAATCTTGCATTTTCTTTCTACACCATCACTAATTCTTCTTCTAGCTTATTTGTCTTCTCTTTCTGAACTCTACCATATTTTCCCATTGAAATAAAAGAGATTAGACACACTTTATCCTTTTTCAAAAACTTTATATTGCATCCTTTCAAGATTTCTTTATGAACTTCTTCAAAGGTTTTGTTACAAATAAATATTTACCCCTTTCAGTGATTAACACATGAAAATTCATTCATTCATTTTCTGCAAACTAGTATAATAACACATCTAAAACAAGACAAGTCACAAATTTTTCTCTTAATAGAATTATAAATTTAAACAACTATTCATTTTTAGCTTTATCTACATTTCCATTTGCTATCTTAACTTCTCAACACAAAATATTAACAAAGCTTCACACAAGCTCAAATCTTACAAGCATTCTTTAGCCATTGACTTTGTAGTCTTCAACTCTCTAGAATTTTGATCCTTGTGCATTGAAATCTTTATCTTTCCATAATCTTTAAGCTTGGGCTCTAATACCAATTTCATGGATGGGAAAAGGCATAGGATAATAAAAAACATAGAACACAATGTGTTATGATACAATAAAAATATATTGTATTCAATTACTGTGATTTCAAATGAATACATACTATGATTTCAAATGAATACATAGTGTCTTTTTATAGAGAAGCGTACAATATTCTAGAGAAATATAACATTAGCTAACAAGACAAAATATCTACATATTTTTGAAAAATTGTATAGCTGACTCAAACTTTTGAAAAATACTTTAACTAACACACCCTAAACTTAAACCTAATAATCTAGAAACATCGGATGATTAGTAGAAATTAATATTTCTAACATTCCTTAGGTTTTAGTGTTAATTTTTTAACTTTTAAGCAAGTGTTTCTACATGATTTATTGTCTAATTAGTAATCTTTTGAACTAGCCAGTATGGTATAGTAGCGGTAAAAAATAAATTATTCAAGCACAAATGGTTAAGATCATGAAATAATGAAGTAGATATCTAAGGAAATGGTATTGTCATAGTACTATATGCCATATAAACCCTAAGATCTATTGGAAGAATAAATGTGTTGAGGTGGGCAATAACACTTGAATAGTAAAGAGTTCGAAGGGCATCCACAAATTCATTAGGAGAAAAGGTGGAGAGACATGAAAACACTATTTTATGTGAGAGATTAAAATCACAAACCTAAAAAAATTCTCGGCAACAACTATTGCCAAGTGCCAATTTTGCTCAATACATGAAGGTGTCAAGTGACAATTTTTCTCAGCACCAATGTATGCCAAGTGACAAGAGGGTGCCAAGTGATCTCAACACAAGAGGAAGCTAACTGAACTCAGAAAACAAAGGGAAACTTGGTAGTAAGTATATGCTGAGTGAGCTTGGTAGCCAATGCAAAGTGGTGCTCGGTAGAAGAGGATGTTGAGTGAGCTTGGTAGAAACAAAAAAGTTATAAGCTAGTCAAAGATCAAACCGAGTGATAATATGAAAAACTACCATTAAAATGTAGAAGGCCAAAGTATGAAGCTTTCAACAATGAACTTCTCAAATGAAATAAATAGAGGAAGAAATATAGATTTTAGTATGCCTACTTGCTTTCTTTCTTTCTATTCAAATATGATAAAACTATTACAAAATTTGGGAGCATTTGGCTTTAACTAGAAAACCCTAAAATATTCAAACTGGTAAAACCTAAAACTTTAAACTAATAGCTCTAATGGTTTCATACAATAATGTTTGGAGTAATCACTACTTCATAGGACAAATCTTATAAACCATGAACTTACAGAATGACAAGAGGAAACATGTGCAACTGTAGAAACGAGAACAAACTTCCTTCTATCTTCTAAATGACTAGATCTATTGATCAATTTCCTTCTTCTTTCTTCACTGCTCTGCTCTGCAACTCTCTGATTTGCTAAACTATGTTGAAAAATGAATTAATAATCATTCCTTTTATCTCCTTTTCAAAAAACATTTCCCCCTATTTTCCAATTTTGAAACAACTCACCTACTGAGCACTAAATTTTTTGACCATTCTGCTAGTCATCAGGGTGGTAGTTGGGCATTTGGCTTAAGGGACAACCAATACGTGTGAGATATTTCAACACTACCCCTTTGTCCCAAGACAAATAAACAAGGATCACTATTGATACAAATAAACTACCCCAAGACACTCTCTTAGGTGTACAAAAGTTCCAATACCAAAAGAATTTGTGAAAATGTCTACTAGCTACTACTTAGGCTTGCAAAATTCTATTTTGATATTCCCATTCTTTACCAACTCTTTGATGAAGTGATATCTGATCTCTATATGCTTGCTTCTCCCATGGAAGACTAGATTTTTGGATAATGCAATTGATGAGATGTTGTCACAATAAATTGTGGTTCCATCCTATTGCCTTTCATTCAAATCTATCAAGATCCTCCTTAAAAAAATAGCTTTCAACATGTTGTTGCATTTGCTTCTATACATTCATCCCCTACTATAGATTGAGCAACAATAGGTTGTTTCTTGGATGCCCATGAAATTGCACCCGATCCCATATGAAACATGTATCCAAAAGTGCTCTTCTTATCATCTAGACTTCCAACCCAATCACTATCTGTATAACCCACCAACTTGAAATCATTTGTTGCAATATACAAGATCCCAAATCGCTTAGTACAATGCACATATCTTAGGATCCTCTTTCCTGCTTGCCAATGAGAATCCTTTGGTGTTTCCATAAATTTGAAAATCAAAATTACTGCATGCATCATGTCTTGCTGAGTTGCAATCAAATACATCAAACTTCCAACCATACTCTTGTATAGTGTTGGATTCACACTTTTCCTGCAATCTTCCTTGCTCAACTTCAAACTTACTACTGTCGGTGTTGGGGCTGCCTTATTGTTATGCATTTTGAATCTCTCCAAAATCTATTTTGTATACTTTTCTTGAGAGATAAAAATGTCATCATGCATTTGTTTTACTTCTATGCCTAGAAAGTATTTCAACAAACCTAGGTTTTTCATTTCAAACTCAATTTTTATGTCCTCCTTGAACTCACCAATTAGAAAATTGTCATTTCTAGTGAAAATTAAATTATCTACATACAAGACAACA
Organism: Cupressus sempervirens; assembly: GCA_028749045.1. Taxonomy (NCBI): domain Eukaryota; kingdom Viridiplantae; phylum Streptophyta; class Pinopsida; order Cupressales; family Cupressaceae; genus Cupressus; species Cupressus sempervirens. Next base: position 784,399,175 of record CM053787.1, on the reverse strand, counting down.
ATTAACACATTACCATTTTCTACCTTGATGTAAAGTGTGGGCTCACTATCACTTTTTCTAAAGCCATTGCTCATCAAATATGAGTCAATCCTACTGTACCACACCCATGGAGCTTTCTTGAGCTCATATAAACTTCTCTTCAATCTATACACCTTGTGTTCTTCACCTACAACTTCATAACCAAGTGGCTTTTCCACATGTAATTCTTCCTTCAGTACAACATTTAGGAAAGTGGACTTCACATCCATTTCATATATCTTCTATTTGTGCTGGGCTACAATTGCTATGATAGTGTGCACAATTTCCATTCTTGCAACCGATGCATTGTCTCATCATAATCTCTGCAATACTACTGCTTGTAACCCTTGACCACTAAATTTTTCTTATGTCTATCTATTTTTCCTTAACATTACACTTGGTCTTATAAGCCCATTTCACTCTAATTACTTGTTTCTTGAGAGGAAAAGTAGTTAACTCCCATGTCTCATTCTTTTTAATAGCATATATTTCCTCATCCATGGAATTACACCATTTCTCTTCATTCATAGCTTCCTCAAAATAAATTGGATCACTATGAGAAAGTAATGAAACATTTACACTCTCATCATAATCTTTCTCATACCTTTCATCTTGGTATATCTCTCTTAGACTTTTAGTCTTTCTCAACAATAGGGAGGCAAGAGTGCGGTCTGAATTTTTAGTATTTCTACTATTACTATTTTGCAGACTAGCTTGGGGTTGTCTTGAAGTGCTCGGAGCTATTGCTCGACATGTTAAGGGTTGCTTGCCTTTTCGTCTTTCTCTTCAATCTATATTTTCTGCTCCATCTTCTTGCTGATCACCAATGTCATATTCTTCCTCTTCAATAGTAGGCACTTTTCTTGAAGTGCTTGAGGATTCATCTACTGAGCCATCCCATGACTAATTTTCAAGAAATTCCACATCTCTTTAAATTATGGTCTTCTTGTTAATTGGATCATTCAATCTATAAGCCTTTGATTGTAAGCTATACCGTGTGAAGATGCACTTCACACCTTTTTCATCTAGCTTTTGCCTTTATTCCTTAGGCACATTTGCATATGCTACACATCTGAACACTCTCAAGTGCTCAACTATACATCTGCCCTTTGACCAAGCCTCAAGAGGTATCTTGTCATGAACTAATTTTGTAAGACAACTATTGATCAAGTATATTGTTGTTGCTATAGCCTCTCCCCAATATTCAGTTGGGAGTCCTTTTTCTTTCATCATACTTCTTGTCATTTCAACAATGGTCATGTTTTTCTTGTTAGCCACTCCATTTTCCTATAGAGTATAATTAGCTATCAACTCTTTTCTTATGCCATTCTTCTTGCAAAAATTTATAAATATATTGGAGGTATACTCCCCTCCTCTATCTAATCTAAGGACCTTAACATAGTGTCTACATTATTTTTCAGCTAGGGCTTTAAATTCAACAAATTTATCAAATGCTTTAGATTTATTCTTCAAAAAATACACCCATGTCCTATGACTGAAATTATCTATGAATGTCATAAAATAAGTAGTCCCCCCAATAGAAGTAGCATGCATAGGGCCTACCAAATCAAAATGCACCAATTCTAGTGGTAGTCTAAGCCTTCTAGAATTTCTAGAATTAAATGGAAGCCTATGTTGCTTACCCAATATGCAATTATCACACTTGTCATATGAATTTACAATGCTTGACAAACCATCTACCATTCTTTTCTTGGACAACAAATTTAAACCAGCAAAGCCAAGATGTCCATACCTAAGATGCCAAAGCTTGGAGGGGTCTTTAATCACACTCCTAAGAGCTGATTGCTAATGTACTACTATAAATGCATGCTTGGGAGGTGCAACATTGACTTGAGAAGAAAGACATGTCTCTATCCTCAATGAGAACATCTGGTTCTTTTTCATTTGGACTATTGCAAGAAATTTATTATTCCCATCCTTCTCATGAATGACACACTTGTCATTTTCCATCAAAAATTTATATCTATTTTGAATGAGTTGTCCAACACTCATCAAATTGTGCTTCATACCAGGGGAAAAATACACATTTTGTATCTCTTTCTTCTCACCTTGCTTGGTACATACCATAATAGATTGTTTTCCCACTATGGGAATGGTTCCATTATTTCCCATCTTAATTTTAGACTTAAAAGTCTTATCAATGAAAGAAAATAAAATTTCATTACCACTCATGTGGTTGCTACAATCACTATCCAGGTCTCATACCTCATGGCTTCCTTCTTCACCAATGTTACACATGATGAAGGTTGTGGGATTGTTTGCATTTCGCATGTTCACATCAACCTCATTAGCATTTTACTTTGTTTGATCACCTTGTTTCTTTTGGCATTCACTTGAATAATGCCCATATTTATGATAGTAGTACCATTCAACATTACTCTTATTGGAGTTGTAATTCTTCTTACCTCCTCTAGAGTTGTTTTGAGAGGTGCTTGCTCCCTCTTAGTTGCTTGCTTGTCTTGAGCTCTATACACTAGCATTCCTTTGACCATTCCTTCCATGACCTCTATTTCTTGAGCCTCTACTAGAGCCATTTCTACCTCTCTCCTTGCCTCTTGAATTCTCTTAAGCCTTTAAAGATTGCTCTTGGGAAGTAGTTGTAGATCTATTTATCTAGTGCTCATGGTTTTGAAGAATTCCCATCAACTCATCCATGGTCAATGTGGTTAGGTCCTTTGCTTCCACTATGGTCATGACAAGATTGTCTTATTTCTAAGATAAAATGCTTAATATCTTTTCCACAATTCTCTTCTCATCATATTCTCCTCCATTTGATTTGAGCTAGTTTATCAAAGTGAAGATTTGTGTGCTGAACTCTACAATAGGTTCATTGTCCCTCATCTGAAAGTTCTCAAACTCTCTTCTGATCATTCGTAGCTTTACTACTTTGAACTTATTAGTTTCCTTGAATTTTGTCTCAAGGATGTCCTATGTTTCCTTTGCATAATTTAGCATTGCAATCTTGGGGAAGAGTATCTCTATCATTGTTGCCTCAATTAGAGTTAATGCCTTAGCATCCTTTCTCCTTGACTCTTTTAGCTGAGTCTTTTGTGTATTTATGAGAGCAACATACTAAGATAGATCTATCACATCATTGAACCCATTAATCACAAACTCTCATAAATCATTTGCAACCATTATGGTTTCATCTTCTTTTCCCATGTATCATAGTTTTGTCCATTAAAGGATGGTGGTTGCTGCCATATCTTTCCTGCATCTCCTGCCATGTCAAATATCCCAAGAAAACAAATGCCCTAACTCACTATGGATGTGGGGCCTCAATGCTCTGATACCATGTGAGAGATTAAAATCACAAACCTAAAATTTTGCTTGGCAACAACTATTGCCTAGTGCCAATTTTTCTTAAGACGTGAAGGTGTCGAGTGGTAGTTTTGCTCAGCACAAATGGATGTCGAGTGAGCTTGGTAGCCACTACAAAGTGGTACTTGGTAGAAGAGGATGCCAAGTGAGCTCGGTAGAAACAAAAAAGTTATAACCCAGTCAAAGATCAAACTAAGTGACAATATAATAGACTACCATTAAAATGCAAAGGGTTTAAGTATGAAAATTTCAACAATGAATTTATCAAATGCAATAGAGAAAGAAAAATAGATTTTAGTATGCCTATTTACTTGCTTTCTTTCTATTCAAATATGATAAAATTATTACAAAATATAGGAGCATTCAGCTTCAATTAGAAAATCCTAAAATATTAAAACTGGTAAAACCTAAAACTTTAAACTTATAGCTCTAATGGTTGCATACAAAAATGCCTAGAGAAATTATTGCTTCAGAGTACAAATCTAATAAACCATGAACTTACAGAATGACAAGAGGAAACATGTGCAACTATAGACATGAGAACAAACTTCCTTCTATCTTCTGAATGACTGGATTTGCTAATCAATTTCCTTCTTCTTTCTTCACTACTCTACTTTGCAACTCTCTAATCTACTAAACTATGTTGAAAAATGAATCAATAATCATTCCTTTTGTCCCCTTTTCAAAAAATGTTTCCCCCTCTTTTCCAATCTTGAAACAACTCACCTATCGAGCATTAAATTTTTTGACCATTTTATTGGCTGTCAGGGTGGTAGGTGGGCATTTGGATCAAGGGTTAACCAATACACATGAGATATTTTAACATTTTCTACCTTGTGATCCTTTTTTTTTGGAGGATTATGTTAAGGTGGGTTGTTTTCTTCCTCATTATATTTTCCATTATAGCAGTTAGGGTTTACCCATGTCCACTATTTTCATCTAATTTATAGTAGCTATTGATTGCTAAGAAAAATGTTCATCAGCAGAGAAACTATCAAAAAGCACAAACTATTAAAAAGAGATGAGATGGGAGAAGAAACATTGTGCAAAACTCTATTTTCCTATTCCATCTAGAGACCTACCCTATTGTTATTAAAATTAGTTGTCATGATGGGTATTTTGGTATCAATAAACACACCATTTTTTAAATCCTCACCATTCTTAAGGGAATTACTTTGGAAAGAATATCACCTCACATAGATGGCTCACATATACCAGATGCTCGGCATGAAGGTGTACTTGTCTCACCCCTACTCTTTAGCTTACAAGTACATAGAAATTTAATTAAAAGATAAAGTTAAGAGTAATTTAAGGAGAATCACGCACCATTAACCCTAATAACTCATGATGGAAAAAATAAGTCTAGAAAAGAAGATAGAAAAGGTACACTGAAGCCATGTTAGAACCATTGCCACATATTCATGTGGAAATCATTCTGAAAACACACAACACACTACCTCCAAAATAATAGAAGCTCGGGCAGGTAACACAAGGAAGAGAATTTGATACAATGTATTTGTAATTTTAGGAAATATGGCACATATTCGTGTACCACACTTCTCATTCTTCTTCCACATTGATAGACATTAAATTTCCATTTGATACATGCCACACACTTTTTTCATGCTAGAAAATGTCAAATGTATTATTTCTAATTTTATGTCAAATGTATTTTAGTTTAGCCAATACCAAAACTATAAATTTAGTTTACTAGATGTGCAAATATATAAGATTATTGGACACCTATAGTTTTGAATTGTCTTTTTTAATTCAACACTTTTCCCAACAAACCAACTAATAGAAATAGAAGTAATGAAAACTATAGTCCCTAGGACTAATAATTATTCAAACCTTGTATTAATTGAAATATTTATTTGATTGAACTATTAAATCAACATTCAAATATTATTGGTTGATCCATTATTTGAGGAGAAATAAAATATGTATTGTTTATTCAATGAAAGATGTAACTCATTTGACCTTACTAGTTCCTTTTATGGTTCCTTGTTTTGATCTATAATACTAATTATTATTATTATCTTTATTAGTGGTACTAGGGTATGACCCCTTAAGAATGGGGATGACTATTATTACAAAAAGGATGCTACTCTAGATTTAATAACTAAAGTACTTAAGGGAATTACAATGATGATAATATTTTAGCTTAATCCTTTTAGAGATGATAACTAAGTACCTTAGGAGATGAAGTTATAACCCATAAAGAAACACCATATATTTTTAAGGGTCCTCTTATTCTTAAAAACTTAAAATGATACCCTTTTAGTTAGTGTCAGAATAGTATTGATTCTACGCAATATCTCTAACAAATGTATGAGTTTTTATAACTCAAGTGACCTTTGGCAATCAAGTTTCTATAGTAGGACTATGTCATATAATGTTATGCAAAAGTATTGATGTATAGTAGGAGTAATGTTAATGTTGTAGTCATTGACCCTATCTTCTTACAATTGTGGAAATTATTGTAGCCTAAGATTCAAATTATGAAAGGTTGTCAATAGGAACAAAGGTCAAATCCATCTAGATTATGGAAGTCTTGGTATCAAACATGAGATTATGTGCATAAGATAATAGAACTAGTAGTAAAAGATTAACATGATGAGGAAAATGCACTATGATTTGAAAGACCTGTCTTTCGTTAAGTTTTATATGGAACCATGACTATAATCTAAGGATGCATAAGTATCAATAATTCTATCAAACTTAGTGAATTTAGAAATCCAATTCTTCAACTTGTCTATTAAGTAGATAATCAATGTAAGGTAGTAGGATATAGGATGGTGGAATAGGTACTTGTTGACATGTTTATTGGCAACAACAAAAATAAGAATAAGATGTGTTTGGAATTGATCTTGAAACTCATCATATGGGCACTCAAATACCTAAAATATAGGACAATAGACCTCCCTAGCATAGAAATTTTAAGAATTAAATTTGGATATTTGAATATAATTTGGTCACATTTATAGCTTTAAAAAAATGATCCTTTCAATTTGGTGGAATTTAACAACCTTGTAAAAAAAAAAAAATTGCAAAGGGAGTGAAATGTGAAAAGTGGGAGAGTGAAACTCAATATGGTACAATATTTATTTATGCAAGAGACCTTGTCAATATATTTGTATGACCACCATTTTCTCTATCTCCTCCTCTCTAACCTTAATATGGCCTTATTGTGTTGTAATCTGAAAGTTGCTACATAATATGAATTAATTCTTTTGTCCCTAGTTAAGAATTTTTTTTCTTTTTTTGTTTTGTCAACAATGTGTAACACTATGTTGGGCTATTTAGCCAAATTTTGTTTGATGATCCTACTTTGCCTCAAGGATGTGTCTTTTCTTAATTTTAATTAATAATTTACTCTTGTGGCTAGTCTTGGATTTTGTTTTGGCTATGAAATTAATTATCTTGTAAACCTTGTTTATTGAAGGCAACAAGTGGATCTCCTATTTCAAATGGATTACATTCATCACCATTGAAACATACACCCATTGTTGATCAGGAATAACAATTAGTAGTACCAATGCAAAAGATTCACAATATGGGATGTATTTTAGTGCCATCCAATCCATCCTTGTTTAATGGCGAAGCTTGTCTACCTAATACTATGCAATCTTCTGATGACAACTTGATCTCAAGTAGTGGAAGGATGGAAATTTCATCTAGTGTACAACTAGTGTTGCATGGCCATTCAGGCATTTCAATAGGAAATGAATTCGCAATCCAATCAGGTCCATGGTTCTCAAACAATGCAAGGTTTTCTTATAGTGATGTTGGCAATTCTACAAATACACATGTTTCAACCATGGGCATTTCTTTCCCTGATTTTAAATCTAACAAGGCAGATCAACAATGTTGAGTGGGTTTTCCTCAAGACACAAATACATCTAAGCAAGGCAAGGTACCCACACAACATGTTTGAATAAAAAAGAAGGCATTCACACATCTCGGAAGCTGTGAGCATGGAGGAAGCTATAGGAAGACCACAAGGAAGAGGTCTGCCTGCACCAAAAGTAGCAAGAAGTGATGTAAAACAAAGAGACATTTTAAAAATATATCCCATGCAACATAAGAGGAGGAAGCCACCTTCTTGAAAGGAGTCCACGTGAGTAGTAAAAAAGAAGAAGATTCCATTGAAATAGAAGATACTCACGCAACATTGACATAGTCTGCAGGAGGTAGAACGTCCACTCATCAGCAAGAAACCACGCAAATACAGAAGAATATAGTGCCCAAATAGAAGAAAGCCTAGTCTCACAAGCAAAAGGAAATGAAGACCCTACAGTCAAAGGGAGTTTAATGCAAAGTTTTATAAAAACAAAAATTGCAAAGCCTACATTCATGCATCTTTGAAGCCATCAGCATGTATGAAAGAGTATAGGGTAACGCAGTAAAGGTACAATCCACTGAAGGATGTGTATGCAACACAAAGAAGAAGCCAAAGTCATCAGGTAAAGCTCATGACTTGTAGGAACTCCCACACCGTGAGCAGAGGTACACATGTGACCAGCAGAACCTCAACATGTTCGGAGATGGAGAAGCAGGAATTTTAAGAATGAAGATAGCTGAGCAAAAAAGAAGCCATACGCAATGCTAAATGAGAGCAACGTTTAAAAATAGAGGAGGTAATTTATGTGAGGCATAGTTTAGAGGAAATATCCCACATTGAGCTTGTGGGAGGATCTTTAGTTGTTTAAATAAAATCTCAAATGAATAGATAGTGTCTTAAGACACGCTTCTTTATGGACGGCGCTCAGTGTGTGGTGGGGCCCGCCAGTCCAGCTAGTTGAAAGGGAAATGCATCAACAAGTTTTAATGATCAATGCAAGGAAGAAAGTGCCACATGGTGACTCATCGTATGAGCGGAAAGCAAGTGCAAAGGCACCTACGTTGCTATGAGTAACCCATGAAAGCGTAGTGGAAAGTCTTGAGCGGATGGTCAGGAGAAGAAATTTAAAGGTTTACGCTCATACGCTTCACAGGTTCATGCGTGTGGAAGAGCGTAAGAAAATTTTAAAGTGCCTCCACAGATACGCTCATGCCCGTATGGGTGTAAAAGAAAAGTCCAAAACATTGACGTGAGCATAACAGTGTAAAAAAATTTCCAAACCTCTCCAATGATATGTGCGGCTCGTATGAGCGAAAGGCACAAAATAAAGGCTTTCGATGATATGCTCATGATCGTAAAGACATAAAAGGTAGCATTTAGCGTATAGGTGGAAATGGTGTTGTTAAAGGGTCCCGGGGCTAAGAAAAGTTAAAAATTAATTAATGATATGTTAATGAGTATTCCAAAGGTCATAGCCAATCAATGTTTGACACATGGCGACAGTGGATTGAGGGAGACAACAAAGTGATTTTCAATTGAAAATTTAGAGAATATAAATGCATAGAATGAGAATTTGAAATATTTTAAATTTTTATATAGTCCAAGCTATGTAATTTTTAAAGTTTTTCATTTTAATTGCCAAAGTTCAGTCCAGGGGCCTATTTTTCAAACTACCATTACAGGGGCATTTTTTATCAGAAATGGGTAATGCAATATACCGTTGGAATCAGGAGGAAGTAAATTCTCTGAATATAGGGTTAGATTTTGCACAGGTCTGCACTGGTTCAGTTGGTAGACAATTTTTTGAAATCTAGGGCATTCTCAGTGCAATGACTGATTTTCATCATGAAGCATCAGAATTTGTTACAGAGCCATTTGGAAGGTTTGGTAAAGTCTGAATGTGAAGAAAATAAGTTCCAAAAGATTTTCTTGGCTTTTAGAAGTTGAATTTTAAACAGATTTTCACTTTTACCATAGGTAAAGATCAGGAATGAAATTAGAAATATGTTCAATCATAGTTTTAGATATTTGATGCTTTTGGAGCCATAATTGAAACTGATTTGATTCAGCATTTGAGGGAAAAGATCTGAAAGTTGTTTTGAATCTGTTGAGAGGGTTTTTCCAAGTGGACATATGGTAGTTGCATATTAGATCCGAGATTTTCATCTTCTCCTATATCTTTCATTCTTTCCTTCATTGTAGGGGTTCCAATTTTTGCACTGTGAAACCATTCTTCAACATTTCTTCTTGTATTGAACAACATTTTGAGTTTTATGCAAATAGTTCATGTCTGTTAGGTGATTTATGAAGTATTGTGTACATCTCTCATGTATTTGATTTCAAAGAAAGAAAATAAAGAGCGGAAATGGTTTCAAATTCAGTCTAAATCTTGTCTCCTGTTTGTGGATCTGTAATCTTTTCTAGTTTATGATTAAAGACCATAGATTAGGTTGCATCTCATTTAGTGATGCATGTGACTGAAATACCTTGCTTATGGAACCAAGAGCCATGTAACTGCTTGGTGTTTATCATAGGGTTTACTAATTTCATGATGGGATTTTCTGAGTATGAGATTCATTTTGAGGCAGATGCCAGTTCACAAAGTGAAGGATAGATCAGAGATCTTGATGTAGAAATATGTCTGAGATTTCCAGGAGATGTATGGTTACAATTCATTTAATTTCCCAATAGATCTGATCACAGATAGGATCATTAAATCTTGTTGCTCATACCTAGGTCTTGCTATCATCAATCTATTAAATCATTTTCATTTTATTGCTGAAAGGTATTCAAAGTATAACACACACTTAGCTTTCTAGTTTCGTGAGTCATGTCCTTAGCTATTTCATGCTTGTGATCTCCTGGTTAAGCATAGAAGAATTAGGGGTTTCATCTTCTTTTATAGATCCTAAATATGGTTATTGCACTAGTCACATAGTCAGATCTAAACAGGTTCACCCACCTAGGTTTTGCAGAGCCTGAAGAAGAAGAAGGGTCATGCCTTATAGTTGGCCTGGTGTCTGAATGGGCATGTTGAAAATGGGAGTTAGCTGCCCTTAGATATGTTTTGTTCTCATCAGGGTAATTGGAAATAGGTAATGTTTTCAAACTCCAACAAAATGGCGACTCTACTGGGGAATGTATTGAGTCAGATTTAAGACAAACCTTGAGAATTTGAGAAGAAAAGATTCAATACAGCAGGAGAAGTGCATTACAAAATTTTTAGGAGTAAGTTCTCTGATGTTCTTTCCAATTTTCTTACTCCAAATCATGCACCCCAGTAAGTTTTATCCATTTATAGCAGTATTTTTCAAGGTTGAATACAGATTGTGTTGCTAAGAGTGTTCATCTTCAGTCATGTCAACCAGTTGTTATTTCCAGAATACTGTTGTAATTCAGAGTCATAATTGGTGAAATATGTTTTCTTTCTTTTAAATGTTTTTAAAAGTTTTGCAAAGTTTTCAAGTTGAATTTTCAATTCAGATCTATAGTGTTGTGAATCATGTTTAAAATCTTTCTCACAATAGTGAGTGGTGACTCTATCTAAAGGATCTTGGAATCATTGTAGATCAGTGATGTACAAATTGTTTTCAAGAAGTTTTCAGTGGAATCAAGCAGATCTAAAAGTTAGATGAATTTGCAAGCAAGAATAGAGATCTATTATAAGTTTCTAACAAATGAGTCTGGAAGTGTTGTTTGATCTGTTGTCGCAAGAATTTGTAATGATAAAGATGAATCACAACTGTGATTTCATTTCTCTCTTCGATGAGATGGCGACTCTGCTGGGGAGTCTATGAAGAAATTCATTGTTGGAACTACTAGAATCTCTAGTATAAATAGCAAGGTCATGAAGTATTTTCCATTTCTTTACTAAAGAATCATGCCCCCAAGTGCTCTTATTCATTAATAGCAGAAGTTTAATTGAATTGAATAATTTGTAATATCAAAGTCACTTAAAGTTTTGATAAGTTGCTATCAAAATTCAGAGTTAATGTCATGTTCTTTTAGTATGTCAAGAATGTGAAATTCCCCTATTGTTAAATATAGTTTGCAAATACCAGTTGTAAGTTCTGGACCATCTTGTTTTGTTTTGCAAGTTGGTTAATCTTTTCTCACTAAGTGAGTGGCGACTCTAAATATATCTCTGCACCATTGCTTCAAAATGTGAAGGTATTCTGAAGGAAACAACAGTGGGAAGGCAGATTTGAAGAATTCATTTCAAGTTCTTGACACTGGGTAAAAGAATCAAACGAGATGTAGTCCAAGTGTTTATAAATCTGGTTAAGATTTGAATCTGCTATTATTTGCAACATTGAAGTAGTTGTAGGCATCCATATTGAGAGGTACTTTCCACTTTCATGTGTTCTTATTTACATGAAAGTAAGGTTTCAAAAGTTTCTCCATCAAATGGTTTATAGCATTAAATAGGAGATTGGTTCAGTACAGTTCAACATGCTTTGTGGAAAGTAGATTCAGAAAAAGTGTTTTATATGTCAAAGTATGTTTGAAGTTTTGAATTGCTAGAAAGAACTCCAGATCTGCTAAAAGTGTCTAATGGTGAATGAGTCTTGAGTTTGAAGAATGTCGAGTTTCATCTCATCTAGTATGCAGCCTATTAGTGAAAGTTTTAGATCTATTTCTACCAGGAGGTATATGCCATTGAATTTTAATGGTATTCATGGTTTCTTGAATACTATGCCTTGTAACCTTAGATAGTATTTTCCTAAGTTTGGTGGAAACCATGAAAATTCAGCCAGTCATCATGTTTAGTTGTTTATTGACTTGGTTGGTGATTTTAAAATTGCTCATGAGGACATTCAGATGAAGTTGTTTGTTCAGACTTTAAAGGATGATGCTAGGGACTGGTTTTTGTTCCTACCAACATGTTCAATTTCATCATGTGATGAATTAATGTCAGCCTCCATGATGCAGTTCAGGGAAAGAGTAAGCATCTCTGATTATTTTGATAAGTTTTTGAAAATTCAAATCAGGAATGGTGAGTTAGTTCCTAAATTTAATATCAGATTTGCAAAGATTTTGAGTGAATTTCCTAAAAGTTACAAGCTGGATGATCAAATGTGTTTAGTGGTTTATCTTGGTGCATTTGATAGTAAGATGAACTATCTGTTGAGAGATAAAGAACCCAAGACTTTGCATCAGGCATTCATGATAGCTATAGAGATTGAGAATAACATAAAATATGGCTTAACTCAGAGTCACCTCTCTAGAAATGTTTGCCAGCAAGATGGGGTGCAAAGAACAAATCAATGTCATATAGAATCTTTAATTTTAGATCAGCAAATAAGCACTCCTACTGTTATAAATAGTTTTGTTGAAGATTCAGAAATAAAAACACGTGAACATGAAATCTCGCTATTGCAAAGAAGAAATGATTCTATTATGGCTGAATTAAATGCACATGTTTATGGTATTACAATAGTAGAACATAAAGATAGTTCACTTGATGAATTGTACATGCAAGAAATAAATTCAGTTGTTTCTCCTCCTATTGATAATATGCCTTTGGTTGAGAATGTCGTAAACTTTGAAGTTGAAGGATATTCATCTCAGTATGACGAGGAAGAAATCAGAAGTGATCTATCAAGTGATAAAGGTGAAATTGGTGATCTGACATGCCATGGAGAGATGACACAAGATAAAAAAATTTAAATCATATGTATCTCAGTCACAATCAGAAGAACTAAGCTGATATGTTGATAATATTTCAGCGATAGAGATGCATTTTCTTGACCAACAGGATAGGCAAGAAATGAATTATCTCATTGAAAGATTGCACCATCTTGAGAATGTTATTAAATCTAAAGTTGAAAGATAGTCATATCAATGTGAGTATGATAAAGTTGAGAGTCATCTTTCAAGTGATAATGAAGTTGCTGATCCAATATATTATCAAGAGGTGTCATATGAAGCTGATGATGAGAGTTATTACTCAAGTCAAGAAGAAGATAGTGCTAGTGTGTGTCCGTCTGCATGTGAATCAGATGCTGATTGGGAAGAAGAGAGCAATGATGGAAGTGAGTGTTCTCTTGCTAATAAAGGTACGAATACTATTTCTAAATCTAAAAGTGAGTTTCCATTTTAGAATTGTGTAAATCAGTTCGATATTCAAAGTTATGAAGAAAATGTGTCTACACAATATGAAGACAAAGAGGTTATCCATAGAGACGTATTACCTAATTGTGTAGAAGAGTGTCTTGAGGATGAGTGCAGTTATGATCAGTACATGATTGATCCTAAGATTAATGCATCAACACCTATTGGTAAGATAAATGTTGATTTGCTTGCAAGACATTTGAATCACCTATATGGAGACAATGAAAGTAACTTTGATTTGTATTCTACATGCTTCGTTGATGGAGTGGATGTTGAGTCTTCATATGATTCTATTTTTTCTTCTTCATATGCTGAAAGTGTTCATGATAGTGATGTTAGAAATGGTTTTAAAGTTTTTGCTAATCCGTTATATGGTGAGGAGTTTGATATTGATCAACACATCACTTGTCCTAATGTCTACAAAGGTGCTTTTCATGGAATTATCAATCCTCTTTTTGAAGAACACATGGGCAATTCAGATTTAGTTGAAAGTGAGTTTGATAATGATACCTTGTCTTACTGCTGTAAGAGATCAGAATGTTCTTCTTCTGAGTTTGATAGTGAAACTAATGATTATGTTGCATCTAAGGAGGTAAATGACAAGATGTTTGACGAAGTTTTTTTTGAAAATCGGTATGCACCTTGCAATGAGATTTATGATGAACTCTCCGATGTGAAGACTAATCTATTGGCTGATTGTGAAGAACAATGTGAAGATTATGGACTAGTTTCATATTCTAATTTGGATGACATATGTGAGTATCAGTCAGATTGTTCATTTGATTATCATGCGGTTATGCTTAAGGACACATCTTTTCAAGGTATGTGTGATCCCTTTCCCCAAGTTGAATATGAATCCTTCATATTCGAGAATGATAGCATGCATGAGTCATTTGTTAGAGAAGGTTTTCAGTTTCAATCTAATATTTTTGAGTATGCTGACCAGTATTTTCATAATGAGCTAATGGTTGAAGATGAAGTAAGTTTTTATATGCATTATGAAAGTAAGAGTGATGATTTTGTTTTGCCAAGTGATTTGTTATATGATGATAATATGATTGGTGAAACTAATAGAAGAAGAAAATTCAGTTTACCGCATGAAATTTTGGATTATAATCATGTTTATGATAGAGGTAAACAATTTTGCTGAAGTTCGGTGGCCTGGGGTCATCGTGTGTACATAATCTTGGTAGTTGTAGTTGTTTCCTTGCTTTGAATAAGCTGTTCGAGAGAAGTTTTGAATTTTTTGGGGAATGGTCTACTTCTCCTAGAGATCTAAATTCTTGCCATACCCGCAAGGGACATGCATCCCCAGACAGAGCCACTGTTGGGACTGAAAATTGCATGGCCCATTTTCAGTCACATTTTGAAAATTTTGAGAAAATTAAGCCCTATGAAAGTTTTTAATGCCTATGTACCCGGCTATCCATTTGAGACCCCTAAGGTGTTTAATGCTTCTAGCACATTTTTTTCAGCATGTCTAAATGTTTCATGAAGTTAAAGTGATTTTTAGAGTCTTTTGGCGAAGTCTTGTTTCAAGTATTTGTCAAATTTGCAATTCTGCCTTAGTGTCAAACAATGATAGGAGGCTGTGTTCGCCAATGAATATCTCACATCGAGAAATGTGTCATGACTTGCCACTTTGATATTATCTAGTATCCATACCCAAGAACCTATGTTTTAGATTTCAAGTCATTTCGAGTTCATCTGTCTAGCTTTTGAATCCCTCGAAGTTTGTCAGTCACTGTTGTCATGTTGTTACAAAATATTCAAAATTCTGGGAAGCCCTGTTTGACATGTTGTAACTTTTGACCATTTGACCCAAATGTTAAATTTCCTTTTTTTTTGCATTTTAGATGTTAGATACTTGTCATGTTTCAAGTTTTAGCTCTTGAAAAATCCATTTGATCAGTTTTCAAGCATGTTTCCAAATGGAATTTCTGACTTTTTGCTGGTGTCAGCATTTGCAGATTTGTCAAGACCCCTGTTCGTGGCATTATAATTCCTGACCAATGATTGGTCAAGTCAATTGGTTTGTTCCCCTATATTGTCCATTGAAAATACTTTAAGTGTGTCATTTTTCAAGTCTTGATGAATCCATCTTCACACTTTACCAGGGTCATTCCATTCACAAACAATGATATTTTACTGGTATCTTCTGTCCCA
The DNA here is from genome assembly GCA_028749045.1 of Cupressus sempervirens. Taxonomy (NCBI): domain Eukaryota; kingdom Viridiplantae; phylum Streptophyta; class Pinopsida; order Cupressales; family Cupressaceae; genus Cupressus; species Cupressus sempervirens. The sequence goes on along the minus strand of CM053787.1, from coordinate 784,383,691 downwards.
GAAATCTAGGTAGTCAACTTTGCGCCCTTGCCAAATTTACCTCGTGATTCATCATGACCCAAAACTATAGAATCATACCTTCCTCATGGAAAAGTACCACTCCCCCATTTTTCATTAACTCATGTGCCCGTTTGTCCAGTCTTCGGAGCTCAAACCGAATGCACTTTCTAGTTTTCTAACATGTTTATTGAAGGCAACAAATGGACCTCCTATTTCAAATGGATTACATTCATCACCATTGAAACATACACCCATTGTTGATCAGGCACAACAATTAGCAGTACCAATGCAAAGGATTCACAATATGGGATGTATTTTAGTGCCATCCAATCCATCCTTGTTTAATGGCAAAGCTTGTCTGCCTAATACTATGCAATCTTCTGATGACAAATCGATCTCAAGTAGTGGAAGGATGGAAGTTTCATCAAGTGTACAACTAGTCTTGCATGGCCATTCATGCATTTCAATAGGAAATGAATTCGCAATCCAATCAGGTCCATGGTTCTCAAACAATGCAAGGTTTTCTTATAGTGATGTCGACAATTCTACAAATACACATGTTTTAACCATGGACATTTCTTTCCCTAATTTTAAATCTAACAAGGAAGATCAACAATGTTGAGTGGGTTTTCCTCAAGACACAAATACATCTAAGCAAGGCAAGATACCCACACAACACGTTCGAATAAAAAAGAAAGCATTCATGCATCTCGGAAGCTGTGAGCATGGAGGAAGCTGTAGGAAGACCACAAGGAATAGGTCTGCGTGCACCAAAAGCAGCAAGCAATGATGTAAAATAAAGAGAAATTTTAAAAATATATCCTGTGCAACATAAAAGGAGGAAGCCACATGCTTGAAAGGAGCCCACGTGAGTAGTAAAAAAGAAGAAGATGCCACTGAAATAGAAGATACTCACGCAACATTGACATGGTCTATAGGAGGCATAACTCCCACTCATTAGCAAGCAACCATGGAAATATAGAAGAATATAGCACCCAAATAGAAGAAAGCCTAGTCTCACAAGCAAAAGGAAATGAAGACCCTGCAGTCAAAGGGAGTTTGATGCAAAGTTTTAAAAAAAAAAAAACTGCAAAGCCCACATTCATGCATCTTTGAAGCCGTTAGCATGTACGAAAGAGTGTAGGGTAACACAGTAAAGGTACAATCCACTGAAGGATGTGTATGCAGCACAAAGAAGAAGCCAAAGTCATCAGGTAAAGCTTATTACTTGTAGGAACTCCCACGCCATGAGTAGAGGTACACGTGTGAACAGCAGCACCTCAACATGTTCAGAGATGGAGAAGCAGGCATTTTAAGAATGAAGACAGCTGAGCAAAAAAGAATCCATATGCAATGCTAAACAAGAGCAACATTTTAAAATAGAGGAGGTAATTTATGTGAGGCACAATTTACAGGAAATATCCGACATTGAGCTTGTGGGAGGATCTTTAGTTGTTTAAATAAAATCTCAAACGAATGGATAGTGTCTTAAGACACACTTCTTTATGGATGACGCTCGGTGCGTGGAGGGGCTCGCCAGTCCAGCTACTTGAAAGGGAAATGTGTCAACAAGTTTTAATGATCAACACTAGGAAGAAAGTGCCACATGGCGACTCACCGTATGAGCGGGAAGAAAGTGCAAAGGCACCTAAATTGCTACGAGTAACCCATCAAAGCATATTGGAAAGCAGAAGAAATTTAAAGGTTTACGCTCATATGCTTCATAGGTTCATGCGCGTGAAAGAGCATAAGAAAATTTTAAAGTGCCTCCGAGGATATGCTCATGCCCGTATGGGCGTAAAAGAAAAGTCGAAAACATTGACATGAGTGTAATAGCGTAAAACAATTTCCAAACCTCTCCGATGATACGCATGGCTCGTATGAGCGAAAGGCACAAAATAAAGGCTTTTGATGATATGCTCGTGATCGTAAAGATGTAAAAGGTAGCATTTAGCGTATAGGCAAAAATGGAGTTGTTAAAGTGTCCCAGGGCTAAGAAAAGTTAAAAATTAATTAATGATATGTTAATGAGTATTCCAAAGGTCATAGCCAATCAATGTTTGACACATGGCAACAGTGGATTGAGGGAGACAACAAAGTGATTTTCAATTGAAAATTCAGAGAATATAAATGCATAGAATGAGAATTTGAAATATTTTAAATTTTTATATAGTCCAAGCTATGTAATTTTTAGAATTTTTCATTTTAATTGCCAAAGTTCAGTCCAGGGGCCTATTTTTCAAACTACCATTACAAGGGTATTTTTTATTAGAAATGGGTAGTGCAATATACCATTGGAATCGAGAGGAAGTAAATTCTCTGAATATGTGGTTAGATTTTGCACAAGTCTGCACTGGTTCAGTCAGTAGACAATTTAGTGAAATCTAGGGCATTCTTAGTGCAATGACTGATTTTCATCATGAAGCATCAGAACTTGTTATAGAGTCGTTTGGAAGGTTTGGTAAAGTTTGAATGTGAAGAAAATAAGTTCTAGAATATTTTCTTGGATTTTAGAAGTCAAATTTTAAACAAATTTTCACTTTTACCATAGGTAAAGACCAGGAATCAAATCAGAAGTTTGTTCAATCATAGTTTCAAATATTTGATGCTTTTGGAGCCATAATTGAAAATGATTTGATTTAGCATTTGAGGGAAAAGATCTGAAAGTTGTTTTGAATCTATTGAGAGGGTTTTTCCAAGTGGATAGATGGCAGTTGCATATCAGATTCGGGATTTTCATCTTCTCCTATATCTTTCATTCTTTCCTTCATTGTAGGGGTTCCAGTTTTTGCACTGTGAAACCATTCTTCAGCATTTCTTCTTGTATTGAACAACATTTTGAGTTTTATGCAAATAGTTCATGTCTATTAGGTGATTTATGAAGTATTCTATACATCTCTCATGTATTTGATTTCAAAGAAAGCAAATAAAGAGTGGCAATGGTTTCAAATTCAGTCTGAATCTTGTCTCATGTTTGTGGATGTGTAATCTTTTCTAGTTTATGATCAAAGACCATAGATTAGGTTGCATCTCATTTAGTGATGTATGTGACTAAAATACCTTGCTTATTGAACCAAGAGCCATGTAACCGCTTGGTGTTTATCACAGGGTTTACTGATTTCATGATGGGATTTTTTGAGTATGAGATTCATTTTGATGTAGATGTCAGTTCAAAAAGTGAAGGATAGATCATGGATCTTGATGTAGATATATGTCTAAGATTTCCAGGAGATGTATGGTTACAATTCATTTAATTTCCCAATAGATAAGGCACTGATCACAGATAGGATCATTAAATCTTGTTGCTCATACCTGGGTCTTGTTGTCATCAATCTATTAAATCATTTTCATTTTATTGTTGAAAGGTATTCAAAGTATAACCTGCACTTAGCTTTCTAGTTTCATGAGTCATGTCCTTAGCTATTTCATGCTTGTGATCTCCTGGTTAAGCATAGAAGAATCAGGGGTTTCATCTGCTTTTATAGATCTTGAATATGGTTATTGCACTGGTCACATAGTCAGATCTAAAGAGGTTCACCCACCTAGGTTTTGCAGAGCCTGAAGAAGAAGAAGGGTCATGCCTTATAGTTGGCCTGGTGTCTGAATGGGCATGTTGAAAATGGGAGTTAGCTGCCCCTAGATATGTTTTGTTCTCATTAGGGTAATTGGAAATGGGTAACATTTTCAAACACCAACATGACCCACTGTGAAACCAACTTCTAAGGCAAGATTATCGAACTCACTATTCAACTGATCTTTCAACTATGATTCATTAGTGAATAGTTGTTTGTATTGTACTTTAACATTTTTCCTCTATCCTGTCAACCAAACCAATCAATGTTAGACCTTGTAGACTAGGTCACAAACCTTGGATCCAAGTATCACACTTTGGATCTCACAATAAAACTTCAACAGTGAAGTTCTCTTCACCTTCTCTTAGCTCTATTTATCTTCACATTATTCTCTTTGTACTTCTTGAAATCATTCGTATATCTCATACATTATAAAGGAAAACATGTAGTGCCTCTCCCATTTGACTTCTGTAAGTCATCCTGATGGATGCAACCTTGCTGATCTTTTGTTGTGATGGGATCATGATTGTGACCCTGAGTGGTCTACACCATTGAGGTGTTTGGATTTATGCTTCTTTATCAGTTGCTTTATTTATGCTTTTGTCTGATCTTTGAGATTATGATGTGATTTTTGGTTCACTGGGGTTCGTGCCAGTGGTTACCAGGATCAATGTGGTATCATGAGGTTGTTTGATGATTACCTTGAGATGTGTGCAAAGATTGCACTGTGTTCTTTTAGCATGCTACACAGGACTAGGTTCCTGTAGTAGTGGTTAGTCATGTTTATGACTGAGTTTGCTTATGTGTTTTAAATGCCTTTTAATGCAGAGTAATCAATCATTATTAAATGCTTAAGTAATTAGAATGGATTATTCTTGTTGGATTCTTTGGTTATGTGCTGCAGACATTTACCTTGTTAGATTCTGATTAGAGAGATATTTGCTACTCATGTGATGTTTTACATTTGAGATGACCTAAGGGTCAAATGTTACTCTTTGATTCCAGTATCATAGATAACAGACTACTATGTTGTTCAGTTAATCATATTGCATGATGATGCCATTTTGAGATGATAGTGTGTTTTATGATGTTATCTGGTTATCTGGTATTTGGACATACCTCTGATTTTGTTATGTGATGGATTTAATGCTATGGTTATTTACTTCATTCCTGCGTTGCTATGCCTTTTGCAAACGTGAGTGATGTAAATAGATTATTTTAATATAATTAAATAAATGGTTAAATTAGGTGATTTAATACATTTATTGCTTTGGCTATGTTATTATATGCAATTGCACTTGATCGTGTTGTTTAGTGTGCAGGATTTATATCCCTGGCAGTGGCACATGGAGTTAGTGATTCAGCCGTTCAAGTTTTACCAATGTCGCCCTTGTATGGTCGACGTATCCTTAATTAAATGTTTAATTTAAACCTTTCGGTGATTATTAAATTTGAACTCATTTGCATTATGTGATTAGACCAATAAGCGTGTCTGTGCATTTAGAGTTTCGCTTTGTCGTGAAAGTTGTTTTAGGAGATTTATGTGTTTTTGGGTTTTCGGGCTTCTTAATTGATTTATTTTAATTTCTAGCAACTTTTCCATAGATGAATTCCTATTTATAGGAATAGCTTGTTTTCGTTTGGGTTGATTCGGGGTTTAACTAGATTGGCTGGTTAAATTCCCTAATTGATTATTCACCCGAAAAGTGAATAAATATCCAAAGAGGAATTTAATTCCTCACTTCTCACTTTTGAATTGGAAAGTTGGAGAGTAAAACCCAAAATCCTCTTCATGAGGATTTACTATTTTGTTCGTTGTGGGAGCTATGACCATGGGATAGTCGCGAGATTGGGCTCGTTGGATCCAGCTTGGGGAAACCTTGGATTGCCGCAATTTTTAGCTACTTCTGCGAGATATTTATTTTATGGTTCAGATTCTTGTTTTGCCCTTTTGGCTGTTAGGTAGGGCTTTCCCGTTTTAATGTTTCTGCTCTGTTTCAGCTTCTATTTTTGGTAGTCATTTGTTTGGAGGCTGGGAACTAGTGTTCCCCTCCGTTTTTGTATGCTAGTTCTACCCGGTTGGGCGGGTATAAACATTTCTCTGTTTCTTGAGATGAGGGTTTGGGATTTTACATCGTTATGCTAGCCATTTTTTCATACGGTGTCCGATTTCATTTATTTTTGGATTTTTGGGGGTTTTGAACCCAAAGGCCAAATGTGTTTTAATTTTGAAGTTTTCCAATTTTTTGGGATTTTCACCTCGTTTTGTGTGCCACCCTATTTTCTCAGGTTTTCTTGGCACAATGTGGGTCGTGGACCTTGATGATCTGTTCGGATAAGGATATCCTAGAGGAAGAGGAAGGGATAGATGTCAAGGATTTTAGCTCTAACTTGGAAGGTTATCTGGAAATGAAAGGAAAAAATGAAGAAACAACTGAGGATAACTTGGAACAAAGCATGTCTGATAATGAGGGTACTCAGAATGTGTCTGAGGGAGGTTATAAAGATAAAGATAATTTAATTGATGATCAAGACATTATCAGTGAGGAGGAAAACATGGGGAAGGCTTCCACTCTTACAAAGGAAACCAAGGCACATGATAAGGAGGTCCCTAGTCAACATTACCCTATGGATACTAGAGAGGAGGAGCCACTGGATGGGGAGGAACAAATTAATAAAGTTGTGTCCCTACCACATGCCATTGTTGAAGATGTGGGTGACTCCCCAGAGAGGGAAACCAAGCTTTCCTCCCTATATTTTGCCAAACTTAAAGCTAATTCTTTTCTCCAAGTCAATTCTTGGATTTATAATGAAATAATGGGGTTGAAGAAGAAAGTGGAAACTTTATAACATAACTAGGAAGCTAACAGGGCTATTATCAATCACTTGGAGGTGCAAATTTGAGACATACCAAAAAAAATTTAAGGATTATGAGTAGAATCTTACAATGCTTATCAAGGAAAGTGGAACAAAAATGGAGCAGGTTACTTCAAGCATTTGTGCTACTACGGCAAGCCCGGGAAAAAGAGAAAATGAAGGAACCATGTCTTTGGAGGGTCCTAGCAAGAGGACAAGATAGAGTACAAGGAAGAAAGCCTTGATTGTTACTGCTTCTTTGATTGCTAACTCCATCTAGGATACAGCTATTATTGGTAACAAGGTACTTAAGATGATCACAGAACTACAATAGTTTCTTTATGTCTTCTTTTCTAGTTGGTTTCTATTCAGGTCCTATTTTTTGGTTATTACATCTGGTTCCTGAGTTTGGTTCTATTTTTTGATTTTTAGTTTAATACTATATTGGAGTCCTCAAGGTCCTTGTAAAACCTAGGTACTTTAATTGGACTATGTTCATGGTTTTAGGTCCCTGTAAAACTTGATTTTGGTGTCATTTCTAGTAGGTTTAAAGATTCTTTTCTTGATGGCTATTTTTCTTTTTTCTTTTTGAGGATATGAAAGGGTTTTGGGGTCCCTTGAAAACATATTTTTACTGTAATCTAAAACTTCTCCCAAAGAGTAGGGGAATAAACGAAGGACCACATCCTCATTCACAATCTATTTTTGGTTGCAAATTTCTTTGAATACTTTAATGTGGTCTTCAGTAGTTCATGTTTCTCCATAAATAAACCTTGGGGAAAACTTCTTGGGATTCTTAGGTAGGTCATGGAGTGCACCTCTCAAATTGATTGGTGAGTCTACAACATTTTCAAAGAGGGCCATCCGAGGATTTGGTGGACCTAAAGGTGGTTGTTGAGGTGGAACTATTAGAATATGTGGTGGTCCACTGGAGTGGAGGTGGAGTTGAAGAAGATGATGAAATTTTGAATGGAAGTGGTTGAATTCAAGGTATTCCTTTATCATTGCATGGTTTGTGGAAGTGGGTAAGCTGAAGAAACTCATGTGCACTAGATGAAGATCTTAACACTCACTGAAATGGGTATTCTAGATCAAAACCCTCTAGGTTGCATTAACTCTTGAAAGTACACCTCTATAGAAGTAAAATGTATCATAAAATGAAATGCACCATAGAATTTTGCACACCTATGGACCTATGAACCTGTGCACCTACACAAAAGCACACCTAAATTTATGAAAAAATTAGAAAAATTCATGAACTCACAAAAAGTGTAGGATTTTGAAACTTTCAATGATTTTTCTTCTATTCCAAAAATCAAAATGTTGGCCCTCCTTCTAGCACCACTTCTATTGAGTTGTCATTATGCACTATGCTAAATGGTAGGAATTCTTTTGAACTCCTCTCTTGAAAAGTCAATCTTGTGAATCAACTCCAAGGTTTTGGCTGATCTTGTGACCTACTAGAATCTGCTCAGTTGAAAATAAATCTATTTTTTTAGGACGAGGCCTTTTCTGGTTCATTTGATTTTGGATGACATGTAGAATCTGCACACTACTTCAAAATAAAACATGCAAAAAGAACTATGTTTTTGTATTTTTTATGTTTTCCAATGAATGCAATCTAATGATGCAACTAATATGAATTCCTAATTTAAAAAGGGGTTAGTAAAGAAAATAACAAGAACTTTTAAAGAAAATAACATGAAACTAAAATCCTAATGAACATAAGCAATGAAAACAACAAGCCTATGAGTTAAGCTTTCAAATAAATCAGTGGGTAACCAATGAAAATAGGAGCAACACTTCCTTGATTCCACTGATGCAATCATCAATAGGAAAATTTAATAATCATATGATATTTCACTCTCCATCAAATCACAAGGCCACACAAAGTATACTCATGCGAGATAAGGATTTATGCAAACACAATTCGATGATTTCTTCTTGAGCTAGATATGTTAGTGGAATTCATTAAACTATAGCAAACACTATAATTAAAAGAAATCACACAACCAAAAACAAAGCAATAAACTTTTGGCTCAATCACAATTCCATGAACATAAATTCACAAAGCAATGACACATTTAGGCAAGAATCACTACACTCCAAATGCAAGCACCAAAAGCATAATTTTACTGCAAAATAATTATGGCCCTAATTACATATTACAATGGAGTATTTATAAGAAATTGTCTCCTCAACTTGTGTTGAGAGTGAGAGATATCTTAATGCAATAATATGCATTTTAAATTAATAAAAAAACTAAGAATCTAACTAGTGCTTAGTAGGACACTATCCATTTTGTATTCATTAATTGGATGCATGAGCCTTTACATGTCATAGGACAAATAATTTATGAGATAAAAAGAATAATAAAGCCTTTAGTCATGTCTAGCAGTGTCAAAAATAGAAGTTGATCCTTCACTAGGTGTCTGTCAGAGTTAAACTACCATCAGAATGTGTTTCCAATGCATGGAAAGCTCTATTTTTGGAACTAATAGTTAACTATTGATGAACCTCTAGAAAAATGCACCATCTCACCTAGGTACCTGGGTACCTACATACTTGCACAATTTCTCACCTCAAATTTTCCAAAAACACAAAAGTTTACTAAGTGTCAAAACTAAAATTTTGGCTTCTGGGTTTTGTCGTCCTTCATACTAGAGCTATGTTTGGATGTTTTCCTTTTAATTTCTCAATAATCTTAGTAATATTAGCCACATCTAATAGATCTAAAGCATCATACTTATCTTTGACCTTTTGTCTATAATTGTCTACTTCAATATAGGTATCAGCAAAATCCTTGAGTTTTGTATCCAACTCTAGCAAGGCTTCTTCTATTCTAAAGGCCTGCCAAATGTCATCATCAATAGAAGTTTCTTCAAAAATCTTATAGAACTTCTCTACCACTATCTCTATAGGCATTAATTTTTCCCACTCTTCATCCTCAAAAATGTTGAAACACGCATCGCTATAATGTTTCTCTGCCTCCAATATTCACTCTTTTGCTTGGTCCTTGGGCCGATGGATCTACACATGTAATTTTTCTATTACTATATTACTATTTGCTATTTTTCAATCCAATCACCAATTAAATTTAATTTCTCTATTGTATATACATCTACCAAAATCTTGTACTTCTACCCTTTTATAGCCTATAATACCTATAAATCCTCACTCCAAGCATGTACTTCATCCATAATACTAAAATCTTTCTTCAAAATTGATACCATCTTGTTTACATGTTCTTGCATACCATGTAATAGCTTAAGATTTCCTTGAATGATTAAGACACCATTTTCCACAAAACTTTCACACCACTACTAGTAGGCATTCAAAAATGGATTCAACTGCCCACCTCCTCCATCTCTTCTCTCTAATGCAACATTAAGTACAAGGTGTTCTAGATCTAAGAGACCAACCACTTTAGCTAGATATCCTTTTAGGATTTCATTTTTCTTTTGAAGTGTTTTGAGTTTTGCCCCTTCTTACTCCAAGGTTCTAAAACCTCTTTTATCCCCATTGTGACCATCAACCTAGTGGTATCTAATGTGGGGCTTCTTGAGCATATCCTCTTTGATCTAATAGTCCTGTGGGTCTAGATTTTCTAAATCTACATCAGGAGGAGGGATAGCCATTGGTGCAAGAAAATCTCTATTCTAGTTAGTGTTGATAAAGGCCAACAATCTTGCTTCTCTTTTAAGGGACTAGGGTTTGGTCAAAACTTCCATCAACTCATACATGTCCAATTTATTAGTGGTGAATTATGGCTTTTTACTTCTTATCATTTCCTTTTGCAACCACCTTAGGACTCATTCCACTGAGGGCCCACCTCTCTAGGATAAAGGATTTTACTATGCCACTACTTTCCCCTTATCACTCCTCTCTGGGGTTCTTCCTCTTTGTGAAGGCTCTCCTTCTATGGTTTCCATCTCAGTGGAGCCCATAGTTTGAACCTCAGTGTCTTGGGAGGTTTTTTGAGGGTATTCAACCATATGTCTCTCTTTAGACAATTCATCAGTCATTTTTTGTTGTGGCTCTTCCTCCTGTGAAGGCTTCTTTTGAACCTGCTCTTCTTCAATACTCAAAGGTAATAGAGTAGTTGAGCCTTTCTCTACCACTATGACTTGTAAAGGGGATGGTTAAGAAAGATTGGGACCCTATGATTCTAGTGGCATGTATGTCTAGTCCTTCTATTGAGGCTGATTCATTGGGGTATCCTTGATCTTGTCCCCAATCAACTCCATTCCCATGGACATGAAGTCAAAATTTAAGATTTTGAACACATCATCTTCCCCTACTTCCTACTCATCCACCCATTATTGTAATTCATCCTCTAAAATAGTTATTTCTAAAGGTTCTTCTAGGGCTGATAGCAGTGTCATAGTGGAACTTATCCTCCTCTCCTACTTTGTGGCTATTGCTAGCTATGTTCTTCTTTGTAATGACACATCCTCGTCCACATCTTCCTCTTCTTCTTCCCCCTCTTTAGGAATGAGTTTCAAGATAGATGGGAAAGGAACCATCCTTTTTATCACCTTTTTCCTTTTCTTAATAGGGGTTTTAATCTTTCTTTGTTGCCTAGAGGTAGAAGGGGAGAAGGAGGAGAGACTTCCTCTATTTTACCCTATGTTCCTACTTGGTTGGGTGCAACTAGTAGCAATTGAGGGTCTATCTGGGCTTGGGAAGCTCTAGTATCTTCTAGCCCTTGTGTGTTTTCTTCTTGCTATTGTGGAGGTACTGGGATGTCATGCTCCTTTAGTTCAACTCTTTGAGGAGAACTCCTCTTTTTTTTACTCTTTCCTTTCTTCTCTAGAGGGTGATAGTATCTAACTAGTTAGTCAATTTGGCATACTATTTCTGGCCTTATAGGTTACTGGGCTACAAAGGTAAGAATAGTGACTTTCTTCCCTCTACCTTTGGATGGGTGGACTTGCACATAGAAGATTATTGTCTCAGGTATTGGATGAAGTTTAGATGGTTTCCCAAGCCAATCTTGTTTGAACTTGATAATGTGCCTGACCCAATGATTAATATCATCATTCTCCTCCATCTCAACCTCAACATCCATTATTGGCCTTTCTCCAATCTTATCTACATAAAACAGAGGGTCGAGCAACTCATTTGGGTCTTGTTATAGTATCTATAATGGAATCGAGACCTTCAAAGCCTTTGCCACCAAATAAAAAGTCATCCTACAATAATCCCTGATATGGACATCATAGTCATTTTTTGCATTCATCCAATAGTCTTCAATGACTTCTTCATGTTGAAATTCCTTGCCTGCTAGACTCTAAACTCTATTGATGTTGTCAAAGCATGACCTTGAGGAATTGTACTCCTCTAGGGGATATTGATCCCATTCCCATTCAAAAGAAGGAATATCATGCTTCCTCTTTACTTTATAAGGCCCTATAACTAGAGGCCATCTCCAACATGGTCTACACTATTTCCTCACCCTATCATATACTAAGACAATTTGTTGGTCAATCTGCAATAGAACAAGTCTGTCATTACGATATCTTGGGAGCTTTTTTGGGTTGATAGTGGCACTAGCTACCCTCAGCTATGTGAATGTTTTAAATTAGATGTAATATACCCCAAGTGCTATTATCCATGCTACTACATCATCAGATAATCTTTTTGCATAATCACCCTCTATGAATCAGATGATAGAAAATATGAATGCATCATTCACGATTATGTATTCCTTGCTTTGGCCCCAAAGCTTCTTCCTGACCAATTAGGGATAGACAATATATGGCCAAGCATTTGGATCCTACATGCTACCTCTTCTATACAATCTAGGATAGTTTTTCACCCTTGCAGCCAATAGATAGGCCAAATATGAAGTCATATAGAACTTCCTTTTATCCCTTATTGCTCCCAATTTCTCACATAGATTTTCACTCAATGTGGTGGCCCAATCAAGTTGCAGCTTTGTCATCTTAATAGTCTTGATGAAATGTATCATGAAGACATTTAGGTGTTTAGTCACAAGTAGACCCACCACCCTACTCAAAAGAATGATTGAGTATTGAATATCTTTTTTCATGTGTCCCCTTGTCATATCCATCTTACCAATGACCTTCCCCAAAGGATTCTTCTCTATCAAATTCGAGGACTAGATGATCCCATAAGTCTCATTCAAGTGCTCTTTGTACCACCTTTATGTTGCCTCATAGTTGAGTTTGATGAATTGATCTGCCCTCAGGAGATGGAATACTCTTTCAATGTTATTGGGTTGGAGGTCTAGGACAACTTCTATAGTTACACTCTTCACCACCCTTTCCTCTGGAACAAAGTGTTGTGCAAGTGTCATTATGAGCTCTAAGGATTGCATTGACATCAAGTGTGAAGTTATTCTTACTAGCCCTAAATAGATTAATGTGGAAACTATTGCTGACCTCTCAGTGGTTCTATTGCAAATCCTTAGGAATTCTCCCAAATTAGTGCGTCACAAGTCTATGTCCTTAATCTCTATGTAATCATCTTGGAATCTTGATTTCAATGGCATACCTTGGAATTTGAACACAATAATTTTTGGTCCCAATTTCTCACTTGATGAAGATGCCATTATATTTGCATTACAATCATCAAAATCAAGAATGAAAAGAATGAAAGAAAGATGTCCATTAGTTCAAAATCAAGAATGACAAGGATTACAATAATGCTTAGTCTTATCATGAAAAAAAACTCAAAATTTAAATGCACATAAACACCCTATTATCCTCTTTTTTATTAATTTTTATTTAAAATATAAGGTGCACACTAGATTAGGTGCACTAGTGCACACCTTATTCTTCTCCTATGTTTTGTACTTTGATATGGGTGTGCATCAGCGTACTTGATTAGGTGCACTAGTGCGCACCAATGTTTTTGTTTTGGTTTTGTATTAAGGTTTGGTGCGCACTTACGCACCATGTTAGGTGTACAAATGTGCACCAAACTTTGGATTTTTTCTTTTTCTTTTAGTTTTTATGTTGTGTTTTTTAACATTTTGGGGTGCACATTAGTGCACTCGGGTAGGTGCGTTGATGTGAACCCCTTTCCTAGGGGTCATCCTAATGTTTATTTTTTAAATTTTTTTTCAAAATATCAGTGTACACTAGCACACCAAACTAGGTGTGCTAGTGTGCACTAATTTTTGTTCATTTCTCTGTGTAGATCTCAGTTGGTGTAGAGGGGGATTGAATTTCAATGCACCTATTTGTGTGTAAAAGTATGGAGCAAGGGTCATGTGTGTGAGAAGCTAAGGAAGCACACCAAATTAGGTGTGAAGTTGCATGTTAGTGGGTTTGAAAAAAAATGTGCAAATGAAAGGAATAAGGTGATGGATGGAGAAGACCCCCCAATGTATAGGTGCTACATCCTTTTGGCATAGCTATACATTAGCACCACTATGCATCAGCACAATTGTGTTTAAAGAAATTTTCTCCCTTCTCAATGCACTATCACACCTTAATTGGTGTTCTTATTGTGCAACAATCCTCATTACTTAGCCTATTTCACTTAATTGCTTAATTTTTGTCTTTTGAGCTTTTTGGTAGGACCTAGACACAATCTAGGGGATTATGCAGGATGTTAAAATGACTGAGTCCTTAGATTAGGGCCTTGAAGAAAACCAAAAATAAAGTAGGGGTACCTATTCTTGCTAAGGAATGGGGCGTGCATTATGGAAACATAACATAATTCTTGGCATACACTAATCTCTCTGCTATGACTCGGTACCTGTATTGCTCAACATCCACTATTTACTTCTCTCCTATGTCACTTAGCATATACTATTTGCTCAACACTTAATTGAATCAACACATGAGTGGCTCGGCACTTGCTTTGACTTGGCATGGTCTAATATATACATGTTGTGCTCGACATGTACTACTAGTTTGACATGAACTAAGTAAATAACTTAAGTGTGTTGACACACACTTGTCAAGACCAATCTAAGATCAACAAATGGTTATTCAAAAACAAGATGAATAAACAAGGTGAAATTATTAGAAACAAAGCTAAACATATATGCAAAGGTTATTCATAGTAAGAAGTAATAGATTATTAGAAAACATATGCCCTTATAGCCATAATTTAAGCAATTAGAATTTTCTTAGCTTATGTAGAAAATAATAAATTCAAACTATATTAGAGGGATGTCAAATCAGGCTTTCTAAATGGAGAACTTGAAGAAAAGGTTTATATTGAGTAGCTTTAAGGTTTTCTTCTAATAGAAGGAAAGGATATGGTGTGCTAATTGAAGAAAACTCTATATGGTTTAAAGAAAGAACCTAGAACCTGGTATGCAAGGTTGTGTTGGTGTTTGAAAATGTTACTGATTTCTAATTACATCGATGAGAATATGACACATCTAGGAGAAACTAACTCCCATCTTTAACACATCATTTTAGACACTAGGCCAACTATAAGGTTAGGCCCTTCTTCTACTTTAGGCTCTGCAAAACCTAGGTGGGTGGACTTCAGATTTAATCAATATGGTACCAGTGCAAAAACATATTCCTAAATCTATAATCAGTAGATTTAACCCTTATATCTCCATCACTCATGCAATAATACAGACCTATAGTAGCTAAATGCAAATTTATGAAATCCACAAGCTGAGTGAGGGTCAAACTTTTTAGCTCTTCAACATGAAAGGGGGAAAAGCATTTTATTAATAATGTTGAATTCAACAAAACCCCTAATATGCAACAGCATGAACAAGTGATCCTATAATTGATCAATGCCTTATCTATTAAGAAATTCCATGAATCCATCACACACATATTGATACCTAAGACATATTCTTATGTTTAGATATATTATCTATCCATTCACCTTGTAAATAGACATCTATGTTCAATATAAATCTCATTCTTACCTGATATCCTCCTCAATAAACTTGCGACCCTATTGATTTCTCTGAAGCATTTACATAACCCCTGGAGTTATAGGCAACAATGACATAACATAAAGCCTTAAGCGACTACAACTATGACCTAGGCTCTTTGTTCAAAGATCATAAAACATTGAAAATTCATTGAGAAAGGAGACAAGATCTAAAATGAAAACTCAAACACTTGTTGTTCTTTGTATTAATTTCCTTAAAATAATACATTCATATGCATGAAATTAGAACATGGAAACATCTAGTAGATCTGAACTATCTATATTCATCTTCACTACTACTGTTCATACAAGAGAAATTTACTGAAGGAAAAATATGGTGTCATAGTATGGGAACACATCAAAACTAGAACCAAAACCTGGCATCACAGTAGTGAGTGCTTTTCCTCTAAAGACTGGAACCCTTACAATGAGTGAAAGAAAGAAAGATATGGGAGAGAAAGAATTCCTAGATCTATTCTATGTCTGACATTTGTCCACTTGAAATTCCCTCCTATGCAATGTAAAGAATCTCTCTAATCTCTATCTACTTTGATCTGATTTTGTTTTCATCACTTTCCTGTAACTAATTTGAAACTATCTTTACTAGAATAACAAAAACTTTGGTGTCACGAAGAACCTGAATTGCATCATGGCATGCTCATAAAATTTGGGTTTAAACTAAATAAAGGTGACCAAAATTGAACCCAACTACATTCTTACCATGTTTTACCAAGCTCCTAATTAGATTTTCAATTTTGACCAATTCCACTGAAGAGGCCCAAATTTCACATTTTTGGCTATAACTTGAACCAATGAATTCCTATGCAAAACTAAAATCAATAATCAGAAAGTTCATCTTCTCCTAATTTTGACAATATATAATATCGCTATATTTTCTTATTAGGAACCTCTAGAATCTCATTTTAAAAATACCTTTCTACATGGATCTGTGATTGCACCTTTAAATTTTCAAAAATTTAAAATTTTCAAAAGTTTCAACTTTAGAAAATTAATCTTTTAAATTTAAAACCTATTGACATGCATATTCTTTTTTAAAATAATTAAAAATTATTTCTTTAGAACTTTTGAGTTTTTGCTAGCCATTAAATCTGAGGTCCAACTAGGTTTGACTAGGCATGCCACATGGAAACACCTAATTGGCCCACCTCATCTTGACCTACCACCTCATTGCCACATGGAACTCTCCCACTTACCTGCATTTTTTAACCACCTTGTAACTCTGGGAAGTGGGGATGTGCCAGCCATTAGATGAGGATGCATGTCATGATCTCATGCTTCATTACCACCTCACTTCATCAAGGACCCGCTACCACTTGTCACCTCCTCACTTCATCTGGGATCCACTACCACTTTTCACCTTCACACATACCCACATTCCTTATTTGGTGAGCATCTTTATTTTGTGGGCATGCACTAGTCCTCCAATGTAGATACATGTCACAATATAAGCACATCTCACCATATCAGCTCGCTAGCACTTTGGTCTAAAATTTCTTTGTTTCAGTCTCTAGTTGGCGTCCACTAGCTAACCCCATGCACAGGGTTGTGGCTTACAAAATAATGATTTCTTTAAGACATATTAGACTATGAGTTTTGTTATATTTAAATTTAAAAACCTTGCCAATAAATAGGCAATGTGGGACTAATGTCCTCTTAATGTTTTCCCTATGCCTTTGCTCTTGACAAGTGACTTATTCTTCTCACAAATTCTTCAGCACTTCAAAGTTTGATGCCTTCTTCCTCTTTGTTCCTCAATCAGTGAATATACAATTTGAGTATTAACTAAATTATCTAATTTGATTCCATACTAGAAATACAAAGCCTCACTATCACATTTATAGTCAAGAATGACTTTTGTAACATGAACGGATTCCTACATCTGCTATGTATTCTCCAACTCTCTTGCAGCTTTGACCCTTTCCTACCAATACCCTGGGATTCTCTATCTACTAGGCCATGCCTATTGTATTTTTTCCCTTTTGATTGAAATTGGCTTCCTCTCAAATCACCTTGCTCTCCTAGTTGCCTCATATTTTTGCATATGCTCCTCTTTAACTGCTACTTTATTGCCTACCATCTTGGACTTTTTTTTAGCATCCTTGTCCGAATTTGGTGTTGACTACCACTTGGGTGTCATTTCTAAACTTAGATGCCTCCTTTTTAATTTAGTGGCTCATTCCCTTGGTTGTTGCTTCTTATTTCAAAATGTGGGACTCAATATTGGCTATGGGATACCTCATTCCTATGCATGGGACTTACAATAGTGTGAAGCTCCTTATTTTAGCATGGATTGCCTTGCCTTGGGACACCTCCTCTCATAGGCTTCTCTATTCTCCTTTGGCATGGGTTTGATCCTTATCTAACTGTGGATCAATTCCAATGGCTCACTACTTCCTCTAAACTCCATACAAATCTTCTTCATGCATGGGTCTTCTTCTCACTCGTGGACTACTTCCTTTGATCATAAGGCTCTATTATATACTAACCTCCCTCTATTGACTAGTTGGCTCTTTCTTGCCATGTGATCTTCTATTGAATTAAATGGCTTCCCTTCATGTTAAAAATGTGAGGATGCTCCCTCAATGCTCAACTTCTTTCTTCTATATATGGTTACCTCCTAGCCGATTCCCCCACTTGTATCCAACAACTTATATATAACTAGCTAGCTCACTAACATGTGAATAAAATGGTAACCAAAGAGATGTAAGCACTGGGTGTAACAATCCTTTGAGTCACAAACAATAGGAAGTTTTCTTCCATCAAAAAGGTGAATGGTAAATTTTTTGTGCAAAGAGTCAAAAGATGTGTTCTCTTAGTTGGTAGGGAAAGAAAAAATTGTGTATATGCTTTTAATTTAGTTTCTTCCTTTTTAAAATGTATAGATCCAAGGAATCTTATAATACTTGGTTTCTTAATGAGTACATCCCTTTTAATGTTGTGATGTGTCAAATTTCAAGCAATTGCAAGTCCACCCCAAGAGCAAGACCTTGGATAGCGACAACAAAAGGTTTCCTTGCATCTTCCAATAATTTAGTTATAAGTCCCATTGAATTTTCCTCCCCATTAGGCATTGGTCCTATAGATTTTACATTTCCTAGTGTTCCTAGATCAAAAACCTTAGAGAATTTACCACTTGATCTAATAATGACTATTTCTTTCACATCAGATCTTTGGATAGCTTCCTCATATTTCTCTTTCAATCCTAACAAGACTGGAATTGAGAGAGAATTTACAAGAAAATTGGTAATAGTAACAAGAGAAATCCCTTCAAGCCTAACCACCATATCAACTCTTCCCTACAATATTTCTTTTGGAATCCTCCCCAAACTCGTCAACTTGATGAAATCAATTGGGCCCCAAAGTGGGTCCAGCTAAAAAATAATTCGTTTCTAGACAATTGAAATGTTGAATTGATCTATTCACCATCTGATACAAGTCCAAATTAGATTTTACCACTGAATCAACATTTGAAACTTATTTCATCTCTTTTTGAAACTAGTCAACTTAATGCTAGAAGGTCCTTTGACTATCCTTGAAAATTGATCCAAACACCTAGCTTGACTCTAAAATCTGACATACTAATTTTTTGTTCCACATACTTCTACCTTATTAAATCTCATCTCATGATGAATTCTCAGTCAAAATATATTGACTTTCAAAGTTGCCCTCTTAGAACTACCTGCAAGAAAACATGTCAGAAAACACTAAATTTCATTCAGATTTGGCTTCAAAAGCTAGGTAAACAAATACTTGGGGAAATGAAAATTGTGGTGTTGGTTCATTGTCATGAGGAGATTATAAATTTTTCATCTGGGCTCATGAAAAATAACTAGGTGCAAATGGCAAGCGGTCAAAGTGGGCTACTCAAATTTGGAGATTGGGAACACTAACAGAAAAATACCTTTTGCAAATGGAATTGACTTGGGAAAGTGTGCAAACAAATTTGTCAAGATTTAAAAATTGGCACACTTGAAGTATTTTTAGAGTAAAACATATTGGTATAATCCATTTTATCTTACCAATCATGAGATCAAAGATATGACATCACAAATAGGGATACGAAAAATCTGCTCCTTAAACACTAGTAAAAAGTTAGAAATTGCATTTGGAATCACATTTGAAAAATGATCAAAAGGATTCTTCATAAGCTCAAACTTGAAACATAGCATGTATTTGACCTCTAAAATGCAACGCAAAAGGATTTTTCTCATTTGGGTCAACTGGTCAAAAGTTATAACTCATCAAATAGGGCCTCCTAGAATTTAGAACTATTCATATCAGCATGACAACAACAAATGACCAACTTTGAGGGATTCAAAACCTAGTCAAACATATTCAAAACAACTTTAAATCTAAAATATAGACTCTTTGGTATGGACACTAGACATTCCCAAAGTGGTAAGTCATGAAACATTTCTAGGTGCAAGATATTCAATTGCAAACACAACCTCCTGTTGTTGTTTGACACTTGGGTGAAAATGCAGAATTGACAATTGCTCAAAACAAGACTTCACAGAATAACTCAGAATGACAATTTAACTTCATGGAACACATAGATTCACTAAATGAAAGGTTTTAGAAACATTAAACACATAATGGGGCTCAAAGGTATAGCCTGGTACAAATGCATTTAAAAGCATTTAAGGGCTTGATTTTTTCAAAATTTTCAATATGTGACTAAAAATTAACCATGCAATTTTTTGTCCCAACAAGTTGGACAAGTATTTGGAAAATCTTCAATTTTCTAAAGGTACTATAGGTAGTAACATGTATTTGAATGAAATTGAGAATGGTTTGCTAATAATAGTAATATTCATTGATGATATGTTCTTTGGAGGAAATGATGAAGCAAGTGATAAGTTTTCTAAAAAAATGAAGAATGAATTTGAGATGAGTATGATTGGAGAAATCAAGTTTATCCTAGGTTTCTAGATTGTGCAAAACAATTATAGTATTTTCATTTCACAATCTAAGTATTTGAAAGAATTGTTGAAAATATTTGGCTTGGATAATTCTAAACCTATTGATGCACCAATGATAACTAGTCACAAGTTATCTAGAAAGGATGAGACACCTGCACTTGAATAGAAGAAGTATAGATCAATGTTTGGAGGTTTACAATATTTGACTCACACCAGACTAGATATAGAAAATGTAGTTTGGATTGTAGCTAGATTTCAAGATGATCCTAAGGAGTCTCATTATGCTGCAATAAAGATTATATATAGATATTTGAAGTGAATAGCTAATTATGGGATATGGTATGACACATCAAGTGATTTCACTTTATGTTCTTATACTTATGTGAATTGGGTAGGCAATATGGATGAGAAAAAAAGCACCAGTGGTGGAGAATTTTTTCTTGGAAGAATATTGGTTTCTTGGCTAAGAAAGAACCATGATTGTATTTCAAAAAGTACAACTGAAGAAGAGTATGTAGAAACAATAAACAATTATAATCAAGTCATGTGGATGAAGAAGTCATTGAAATATATTGGGGTAACATTTTTAGAGCCTGTTATCATTGTTGGAAGAGTGGAGAGATTGTTGGAAGATTGGTTTGATGATATGCTACATTTATGATGGAGTTTTTCATTGATGTCAACATAGCATGTTTGATGTCTTCTATGGTATCTGATGGAAGAACATCAGGAAAGATTAAGTTGGTACAAATGACTAGTTGAGAGTGATAACCATCCAAAGTTATGGGAGATAGTGTGGAGTATCTGGTATATGCAGTTAATGTCAAAAGTACAAAGGATAAGTCTAGAAGAAGTTATGTAAGCTTTGGTGGTGTTTGTTCTAAGATAGAATTTAGAGATGCATGTTTTGGTAAACTTGTTATATCTCTTAGTAGAGTTGATATCTTGAGGATTGAGATTGAGGGCATGAAGAAGACATGTGGAGGATGATGTGGCTAAGCTTTCCCATCATAATATTGTGTGTATGGAAAGTTATTCAAGGTGCAAGGTGGATGATTAAGGTTATTTCTAACTATAACATGTTCTTAGTGAGGTCCTATGATATTGAGAAGGACTAACAACTGACTCAGGGAATTTTTTTATGGACTTGTTATAAAAGAATGAAATTTTCCTTTGTTATGATATATGTGGATAGGGATGAATGCAAATTATGAATGTTCAAAAAGAAGCAGAGAGTGCAGAATGCGAGTTTGACCAAAGAAGTGTGGAAGTAAAGGAAACTTCATTGGTGACATTTTTTTGAAAGATTTGAGGTTTTATATTTGGATACAAGATTCAAAAACTAGTTTACAAGGTTTGTTAGTGATTGGTTTGGTTGACAAGATAGAGGAAAGTATAAAGAAAAGAAGAAGATATCAGTAAAGTACTTGTTTAAGCAATGAGCTCTTTTGGTAGTTGAAATTACATGTTTGGGTAGTGCACATTATACCACAACTCCTTATAGTGTTGACATAACTTCTAACAGGATTGGAATCTCCTAACAATGATTCAAAGTCACCTAATAGGGACTCATTGTACTAAATTTTGTAATAGACTCCTAATAGGGTCTATTATCTAACAAGGAATGTTTAAATTAGTACATCATCTTGTGGCCATCATTCCCATCAAGGTTTTCCCTCTAATCAAGGGTTTCCCTAGACAATATATCTAGGGTAATTGTCTATGTGAATCTTTGTATGGTTTTTGTTTACTTTTGTTGAATGGTTAAGTTTTCTTAAAGAAGATAAATGTTATAACTATTGGATAACTAATTCAAAATGCCCCCCTCCCCCCCCAAGTTATCTTGGTGGACTATTGTTTCTAACAATTATTATTAGAGCATCAGGTTCTTGTAGATAAAGTTTAACAACTTTGGGAGATCATGATGAGAGGAGATAGTCCTAAGTCAATTAGTGGAAATTTTGACACAAAAGATAACAACTCTTGGGGATTTATTTGAAGAAGACATGAAGATCAAGGAAGGCATTGATTTGGTCATGAAAAGAGAAAAAGAAGGTATTGAAATTTTTTCTTGTTGGATATGTAATGATTTTTGTCATTATACATCTACATGCCCTAGGAGATTGAGGAAATCTAGAAAGAGTTCACTTTCTAATGAAAATGAAGAATTTAAAGCAAGTATGGAAATATTCTTGAATGATTGTCATAAGGATAATTTTATTTAAGGAAAAGGAAGTAGTGGAAGAGCTAGCTTTGATAACTATTGTTGATTTAAAGGATAACCATGAAAATGTGGAAGTTATCATTAGAAATGATTTATAGAATGGTTGAATAAAATTGAGGAACAAAGATCTAATCCTAGAGTAGAAGAAAGAGTTGAGTTGAAAAATGCTAAATAGATTGGTGTTGCAGAAAGAAGGAAAAAGTCTATTCTAGAAGCTACAAGAGTTATGTTAGTACTGAATGATGTATCTAAGACATTTTGGAGAGAAGCTATAAATAGAATAGTCTACACTATGAATAGAGTTCAAGTTAGGAAGGACACAAAAAAGACACCTTATGAAATGTGGTTTGGTCACTCACCTATAGTTAAGTACTTCAGAATATTTGGAAGTAAGTGTTACATAAAGGGAGATGATGACATTGGTAAGTTTGATGCTAGAAATGATGAAGGTATGTTTCTTGATTATTCATTGAAAAGAAAGGCTTATAGATTTTATAATTAGAGAACTAAGACTATTATGGAAAGTGCAAACGTGAGAATTGATGAAAAATTTAGAGTACAAGAGAGAATAGTTGATTACAACTTAAATGATGGCATTACTAACCTAAGGAATGATGATGTATTTCTTGAGACTAACAATGATTTACAGAATGAAGAAGAGCAAAGGCAGAAAGAAAGCTTAGAACCTTTAGTTGAGCCAAGATTTGAGATGACAACTCCTGCTTTAGGAAAGAACATGATAAAGAATCACCCATCTAAATAGATCATTGGAAGCAAAGAGAAAGTTGTGATGACATGAAGTAGAGTTAATGAAAAACTATCCTTGATATCTCAAGTTAAGCCAAAGAATGAAAATGAAGCATGTAAAGATGATTATTGGAAGCAAGCTATGAAAGAGGAATTGGATCAGATAGTAAAGAATGAGACATGGGAATTGGTCCCTAGACCAACAGATAAGAAAGTGATAGGAACTAAATGGGTATTCAGGAACAAAATGAATGAGCAAGGAGAAGTCGTAAGAAAAAAAGTAAAATTGGTATGTAAAGGTTATTCACAACAAGAAGGAATAAACTATGAGGATACTTATGCTCCAGTGGCTAGAATAGAACCTATAAGATTATTCTTAGCCTATGGAGCATATAAGAAATTCAAAGTGTATCAAATGGATGTCAAGTCAACATTTCTAAATGGATAACTTGAAGAAGAGGTATATATTGAGCAACCTTAAGGATATCCTTTGACAGATGACAAGGACATAGTATGCAGACTAAGGTAAACATTGTATGGATTGAAGCAAGCACCTAGAACTTGGTATGTAAGGTTGGAAAATCATTTGACAAAGCTCAGATATAGCAAATGTATGGTAGATAGTAATTTGTATTGGAAAGAAACTGATGATGGTTTGATGATTCTGGTAATATTTTTTGATGACATCATATTTGGAGGAAATGACAAAGAAAGTGAGAAGTTTGCAAAAGAAATGAAGAAATAATTTGAAATGAGTATGACAAGAGAGATGAAATATTTCCTAGGATTGTAGATAGTACAAAATAAAGAAGGAAACTTTTTTTCTTAGACTAAGTACTTGAAGGATTTTCTAAAAAGCTTTGCTTTGGAAACATGTAAACCTATTGGAACACCTATGGTAATTGGACACAAGTTATCTACTAAGGATTAAACACCTACTATCGAGTAGGAGAAGTATAGATCTATGATTGGAGGATTGCAATATCTAACTCACACAAGGTTTGATATAGCAAATGCAGTTGGAATTGTTGCAAGATTCTCAGCTAATACCAGAGAAGCACATTATGAAGCAATGAAAAGGATATTTAGATAACTAAAAGGAACTTTAGAATTTGGATTGTTGTATGAAAAGTCTAATGATTTTACTCTAAGTTCTTAGACTAATGTAGATTGGGTAGGTAGTATGGATGATAGAAAGAGCCCCAGTGGAGGAGCTTTCTTTCTTGGAGCAAGATTGGTTTCTTGGTTAAGTAAGAATTAGGATTGTACATGTCAAAGTACAATAAAAGAAAAGTATGTTGCAGAAACAAATAATTGAAATCAAGTAATTTGGATGAAGTAGATGCTAAAAGATATAAGGATAGAGATTAGTGAACTTATTGTTATCCATTATGACAACACAAGCATGGTAAATATGTCTAAGAATCTAGTATTTCATTCAAGGGTGAAGCACATTTCTATTAAGTATCATATGTTGAGAGAAAAAATTACAAAAAAGGATATCAGATTGAAGTATGTGAGCACAAAAGAGTAGATTGTAGATATATTCACTAAGAATCTTCCCAAATAGACTTTTGAGTATTTTCAAGGTATGCTTGGGGTTATGTCCTTTCCTACATCAGAGTAGAGGATGTAAGAGTGCATTAGTCTAGGGTAGCAGAGCACCATTATTTTTTTGGATTGGATGTTGATGCTTCCTATATAGGGGAGTATTTGAGATGGACAGAGTCATCTATGACTCTTGTTGATGTTGTTTTGAAAAGTGTCTTTTGACACTCGAGCTGAGTAAGTATTAGTTGTTACAAAGTTTGATGCATAAATGTTGGTTGCTAAAACCTTTGACATTGATGTCAATGTGGGAGAATTTTGGAATGAAAAATATCATAGTATGGGGGAGATTTTGGCATCATACTATGGGAAAACATATTGCAGGAAAGTATTATACTAGAGGAGAAGTTTGGTGGTACACTAAGGAAGATGTTTGGCATAAGCATAGTATTTGTAATAACAATTTGGTATAAAGAAAATTGAGGTATATCAATGGGTGAATATATTTGATGAAGAGGATTTAAAGACTATCTATCTTTTATTGGTATTCTTGGAACTAGATGTTTTTCATCTATGTTTCCATCAATGCCAAAGGGGGATATTGTTGGAAGATTGGAGAGATTTTTTGAAGATTGGTTTGATAATATGTTACATTCATTACTGAGTTTGTCATTGATATCAACATAGCATCTTTGATGTCTTCTATGGTATCTGACAAAAGAACAATGAAAATATTAAGTTGGTACCGGTGGCTAGTTGAGCATGATAACCACCCAAGGTTATGGGAGACACTTTTCAATATTTGGTATATGTAGTTAATGTTGGAAGAAAAAGGAATAAGTCTAGAAGAAGTTATGTAAGTTTTGGTGATGTCTATTCTAAGATAGAGTTTATAGATGCATGTTCTGATATACTTGTTATATCTCTTAGTAGAGTTGATATCTTGAGGATTGAGGTTGATAACATAAAGAAGATATATTGAGGATGATGTGGCTAAGATCACTCATTATAATATTGCATGTACAGAAAGTTATTCAAGTTGAAAGGTGGAAGATCAAGGTTATCACTAAGTGTAACATGTTCTTAGTGAGACCCTATAATAATTAATTTAGAAGGACTAATAGTCAACTTAGGGAATTATTTTATGGAATTAGTATAAAGAAAGGACATTTTCCTTTATCATGATATATGTGGATATGGATGAATGTGAATTGCGAACGTTCAAAAAGTAATAGAGAGTGTGGAATGCAAAGTTAAGTAGAGCAGTATAGAAGTCAAGGAAAATTCATTGTTGATGTTTTGCTAAGTGATCTGAGGTTTGGTATTTGAATATGAGGTTCATGACCTAGTCTACAAAGTCTAATAGTGATTGGTTTGGTTGACAAGATAGAAGAAAGAAGAAGATACTAATAAATTACTTGTTTTAGTAGTGACCTCTTATAGTAGGTTAAATTTCATGTTTGGGCAATAGACTCTTCTTGCATACAATAAACCACAACTCCTAACAAGGTTCACACAACTCCTAGTAGAGTTGGAATCTCCTAATAGGGATTCAAAGTCTCCTAATAGGGACTTATTTTCCTAAATATTGTAACAAACTCCTAATAGGGTCTATCCTCTAACAAGGAATATTTATATTAGTACATCATCTTGTGGGCATCATTGCCACTAGGGTTTTCTCTTTGATCAAGGGTTTCCCTAGTAAACATATTTGGTTTAATTGTTTATGTGCATCTTTGTATGGTTATTGTCTACTTTTGTTGAATGGTTAAGCTTGTTTAAAAAAGATAAATTTTATAACTGTTGGATAGTTGATTCACCCCCCCTCCCCCCCTCTCTTAGTTATATTGGTGGACTATTGTTTCTAACAATCATATACTATGATAATAGAAGTATAGTATTATGCCTAAGAATCATGTATTACATTCTAAGACTAAGAATATTTTTGACATTCCTATCATTTTTTTTATTAGTGACATACACTTATTTAGGTTGTAAGCTTATACCAAGTATATTGTATAATTATTAGTGTTAACCAAGAATTTTAGTTGTTACTGAGTTCTACAGTTGCGAGTGATGCCTTTGGATGGATTTAATTTTGCACCAAGTAGATACTACAAAGTTGATGATCAACAAAGTAAACTAATCATCTCAATGTATGTTGAGTTTACTAGTGAAAACTAATCTGTGTAGTGCTTATCAAGTTTGCATTTGATGTGATGGGAGTCTAGTGTTAACCAAGAGATTCAATTTATACTAAGCTTGAAGCAACAACATTGACTGAGCTATGCAATGTGAATCAAGTGATTTAGTTTATATGATGAGTTTTTTAGTATTCACTAAGTCACTAGTGTAGACTGAGTTCAAGACTACTTGGAATTGATCAGTATGGACTGACCTTCTACATCTATTGAGTGCATGATGATGTTGATCATTGATAGTGGATGTTGAGTATTAGAACCTCACTAAGTCAGTCTTCAGGACCTGAGTTTCAACACTTTGGCTAACTTCACAATATTTTTGTAAAATTGTATTGTGGCCAACTTTATAATTATGCAATTGGATTGACATATATGTAATGTATTGCATGTAATCATAAGAAAAGCACAAAAGATTGAATTACAGAGGCTACAACACTATAAGGAGCAACAAAGATATACCTATCATAGCAAGGTGATTTATACACTCAAAAGAATCTCATTCACCGAACCAAGTTGTAGAACAAAGATTAGCTACTGCTTCATCCTAATAGGTGGACCAGTCATATCACTTAAAAGATAGACCTAATAGTCTTATGTAAATCTCTTTATTGAGTGCATACTTCACTTTATGTGTGTAAATACTTTTGCAAGGTGGATGTAGTAGTCCTTATTACTCCTAACAAGGTAGATCATCAAAAGTGATCATTGTAAGCCTTAACAAGCCAAATTTATACTACAATACTAAAGCTTGTGGGTATGATCTACACCCCAATTTTACTTTCTATTTGGAAGGTTTCTAGGTCACCAAATCTTGTTTTGAAGTGTTGTGTATGCTTTCATGTTTTTTAGTTTCTCATGCATGTAGTTTGATCAAAATTCACATAAATGATTAATTAATAATTGGGTTAAAAGTTTTTAAAGTTACTGATTCACCCCTCCCCTCTCAATAACTTAGCCTATCTTAATATTTCCAACAATTGGTATCAGAGCTTTGTGGTTCTTAGTGAAAAGTTTAACAGCTTGAACAAAGATCAAAGGCAATGGAGGTATTTAGACTTCACAAAGCTATTGACGATGAGAAGCTAGATTTGGGACTGGCTATTGGAAAACTCAAGAAAGAAAAAGAACAACTCTATCAATCCCTAAAAAGAAGAAAAGATCTTGCAATCTAGATGAGTGATTCACTCTATATTGAAGAAAGAATTGAAGACATCCATTGAAGAAATTCAGATGAAGATGATGAAGAAATTAAAGAACTGTTAGAAATGAATAGTTCTCTTCAAGAAGAGCTGAAGAAGTAAGAAAACTAAGAAGAGAGCAAGAAATTCAATCAATGAGATTGTGTGAAGTCTTGGAAGAGAAGAATAAGATAAGAGAAGAGATAGAAGGAAAGAACAATGAAATTCAATGCCTATATCTTCAACAAGTAGACTTCAATAATCAACTCACTAATGCAAATGAAGAAATCATGAATCTAAGATTAAAGAATGAAAGATTTTAGAATGATCTAAACATAGAAAGGAAAACCAATGAAAGAATGATGAAATCCCAAGTAGACATGAATTAGTTGAATGAGCAAAGTCATTTCAAACAAAAACGAAAAATAGGAATTGGATACACAGAAGAAGGTGAAACATCCAAGCAAGGAGTTCAAAAGAATAAACCTACTTGCAGTCACTATAGTAAGATAGGTCATACTTCAAACAAATGTTGGAGCAATGGAAAATGCTACAATTGTAATCAGCATGGTCATAGAGCAAATAAATGCAAAGAGAAACAAAAATTTGAAGGCAAATGTCACAAATGTAAGAAGCACAGGCACAAGTCATCAAAATGCAAAACCAAGATATTGAATCCAATAGAACATATAGTGAAAGCTATATTTGGTTGGGACTATAACACTTGGTGCATATGTCATTACTGTGGAGAATTTGGACACATTAGAATGAATTGTGTAAAGAATCACATGAGGA
Source organism: Cupressus sempervirens (assembly GCA_028749045.1). Lineage (NCBI taxonomy): Eukaryota > Viridiplantae > Streptophyta > Pinopsida > Cupressales > Cupressaceae > Cupressus > Cupressus sempervirens. The sequence continues at coordinate 784,354,744 of CM053787.1, read as the reverse complement.
AAAAAGATACTACCAAAAGATGTTTCATTTGTATAGAACTTGGTCATCTTACCAAGAACTATATGAATACTAAAACAATTGAAGATGACAAGAAGGAAAAAACTAATAACATCAAAAAGGAAATGAGACAACAACAAGTTCCAAAGTCTACTGAGAATGCAAGTCTAAGAAATGATCAAGTCACTCAAGAATCAAGTGACTCCATTATTTCCACTTGATTTCTCAAAGGAGAATTGGAACTTGGCTACTAAAGAAGACATCTAAATCAATTCCAGTCGATAAGAAAAAAGATCCATATCAAAATTTAAGATGCAAAAGGATCACCAAGTTACCTTCCTTACCAAGAAAGGTTAGTTTACAAACTCTACTGAGTGAGGTCAGGAGTAACTAAGTCGTATGTGGTCATCGAATCATGGAAGACTCTACTGAGTATTCAATGCTAGTAAAGTGGATGGTAGTCTATCAATTTGATCTAACATTTGTACTAGGAATTTATGGCAAAATTTGATAAAAGGAATGAAATTAAAGTCATTTCTCACCATGAATCTTTGAGAGCTAATTGTGTAGAGTGATCTTCAAGAGCATTTAAGCAATTTGAGAAAATTGTTACCAAAAGTTCTCAAATTCTCTCAAACCCTACTGAGACAAGATGGAAACCACTAGTAGCAAAGCAAAAAGAGGATTAGACATGTTGGTTCATGGTGTAGAATGGAAGACACCAAATTTCAAGTTGACTCCTGCAGTTACGAAAACCATAGATCTAAGTGGAGCATAATCATAGAGCCCTCCCTAGGCACTTTTGATTAATGATATCCATTCACATTTAAAATGTACTATACAAGATATAGGAACACTAGAAATGGATGAACATTTGAAGGATTTATGCATTGATAGTGTGTTGAAACTTGAGCATCAACATCTTGAGGCAAAATTTTTAACTCACATTCCTCACATGCCACAAAATTTCCAAGTGAAATGGATAAGGATTATCCTTAGTCATGTGCACAATGGTCAACTATGGCTGGAGCAAGCAATTTTGGTCACAAAGAAGATGATACATAGGATTTCCAGTCTCCCAATGTTGGCAAAACCTATAACAACTAAAACACTAGGTTGAGTTGATCTGGAAAAGAGAACCCTAGCTAAGTGGGATGGAAGAGGAATGAAAATAAGTAGTGTGATTGACATGGAATTGAAGTTTAGTATTCACATCATTGCATACAAGTTATACAACTCTAGTAGATTAAATAGCGCGTCATGTGAAGCTATAGATTTGGCTTACATGGTAGTCAAAAATAACCTATCTCTTGACCTTGCTAAGTTACTATTAAATCAGTTCAACAAAAACATGGAGAGCATCAGGACATCAAAGAACAATCCATGTAAGTTTGGCTCACTTTTGACATGTTTATTTTTCTATGTTCAGAAATTCTTTCCATCAAAAGGTACTATTGTTTGGAGGAAAGATGTGCTAGTACTTTATTAGATTAATGAATACATTGCTGAAATGGGAGAGAATTATGCAAGCATCATGGAAAATTATTTTGATGCATTTAAGGAGAAAATGAATAATAGATTCTAAATCCCCAAGAAACTAGTTGAGGATTATAAAGATGCTATTTTTTTTATGGTAGATAGTGACAACGTATACATTTAGGCAGTTAGGCCTCAAATTGTATGGGTGAAACCTCTAGAATATGAGATGAATATTAATGAAACAAAGGATATAATTGAGGCATTAATAAATGAACCATTTGATCCTAAAGAAGCCTATTTTGGCACATATTATGAGGCTAAGGCAAGGATAGACTAGAGATTAAGCTCCCTCAGGTAGTTAACAAATGTAAGAAGAGGATTACCAAGTTGAAAACAAGTTCCACTCTCTTGTTGATAGATAGAAAGGGTGAGGATAAGGAAGTAGAGGATGAAGAAAAATTAGAGGAAGAGTAGCCATTGAGGAAAAAGGGTAAGGTAATCATTACCAAACCTACCAAGACATCCACTGTTGTGTTCACCAAGAGGTCCTCCAAGAAGAAAGTAGATAGAGAAGGAGGAGACATAATTTTTGAGAGGTCTCCACCCACATTTGAGAAGAGAATGAAAGAATTGGAATCAAGTTATAGAATAAAAATCTTCAAGGCATTGAAATATGAGACCAAAACTGTTGATGAGCATAAGAAGATTGAAGATATATTGATATCCAAGATGGGTAAATGGAAATATTCACTTGATAAACTTACTTACTAGATTCTAGATGAGGCATCTTATACATGAGAAGACCTTGAGGCATCTTATGCCAAATTTGAATGACAAGGAGGTGAAAGAATCTTTAAAGGAAATTGAAGAAAAGTTAACCTTAAGATTCAATACTTTTCTTATTTTATTGAATGAATTAGAGAATGTTGTGAAGAATGCAAAAAATACATGGAAGAATGTCTATCTTCTTCACAAACCAAGAAATTTTTTTGTAAGTATAAGTGATAAAGATGATGACAACTAGGAAGAGAAATATTAAGAGAAAATTGATGAAGAAGTAACTCATTTTGATAATGTAGATGGTGAAGAGGAAAAAGAACAAGAAGCTATCAAGGAAGATACACAAGATGTTGATAAAATTGACCTAGTTAAGATTGTTGTAGCAGTTATAGGCTCACTTCCTCATTCTTCAAGAAAAACATTGATAGCATCAAGCTCGAAGACAGTCTTAACATGATTGATTGTGACTAGCATTGCAAGTGCAAGCATTCAATCAATCTATGCACTAGTCTAGCTTAGTACTCCATTGATAATAGTGCCTAGTACCTCATCTACTAAGTTGCAAGTTCCACCCTCTACATCAGTTTTGTCTACAATAGGTATTCCTACCATCAGTATTTAAATGAGTGCAATATCCATCTTTGTAGCAAGTCCTACTATTTCAACTATTGCTTCCATTCCTAGTACACAAGCAATAAGTGCAAGGATAATTGAGACCAAGCCTCAACCAAGCACAAAATTTTTGGGTAAAGTCAAAGAAAAGGAGTAGGATATAGATCTTGATGAGGAGATTGTCATTCCAAAGTGGAACATTTCAAATCTAACTCCCGATCAGATGCAAATTTTTGGTGAACTTCTTTAAAAGAAATCCAAGCAACAAAGGCTAAGAGAAGAAAGAAAAAAGAAGTTCAAGTTCATTGAGGATGAAAAGAACATTCTAGTAGAGGATATAGGTATAGAGGTTGATGCTTCTCAACCAATTTTTTATCAGTTGCTAGAGGTAGTCTAGAAATACAATGAAGATTTGGATGGGTAGGATAAACTATTGTAAAAAGCCAAGAAAAGTTTAAGAATAAAGTTTTAGAACTTATTGCTTAATATATTTCCATTTATCAAGTAGAGTTAAATACAATCTTAAGATCTCTAGAAACTTCTTACATTAATGTATCATTACGTTTTGGCAAGTTATGTGATACATCAATTTTCACAAAAGAAATAAAAGACAAATTGTATAAAATTGATGAACATCTAAAGGCAAGTACACAACAATTGAAAATTGACCTAAGTTCTAGCTTTGCTAACTTTAATAGAATTAGATGTCTAATAGATATGTAGGTAGAATCACTCAAAGGAGAAGCAAGAACTAGATCAACTTTGATAGATATCAGAATATGATTCTCCCTAACATGGATGCACTGAAAAAGCACATTGAACAATCTAAAATGCTCATCTATGAAAATAATTTCTCTATTACAAACCACATGATTGCACTATTAGTAGAAGTATAGGTGCATTGCACACATGTTGGGCCTTGCAAGAGAATTGGGACAAGACTTTGGTGATCATCCTAAAGGTACATTCAAACTTCTTGTCTCATTTCAGCATTACTATGTAAATATAAGCATAAATCTTTGGCATTAATGTCAAAAATGGGGACAAACAATAGGAGAAGTTATAAGGAGATATAAGTGGAGAAGATGTGAAAAGATTGGATAAGATGTGAAAGAGAAAGGGGAGAAAATTGAAAGATAATTGTAGATTGTAAGAGAAAATGTATATTATATTTATAGTATATTGTATATTATGTATGGGGGAGCATTACCATGTACATAAATGTATCCTTTAAAAAACCAATTTTGGAAAATCTCAAAAATAGTATAGTCTACCGAGTTGGAGACATAAGGTAATGGATAATTTAGTTTTGACTGATAAGCCTTTTTGTTACTAATGCCAAAGGGGGAGATTGTTGACATTTTAGTCATGTTTGTTATTAGTAACATACACTTATTCATTTTGTAAGCTTATACCAAGCATATTGTATAGTTAAAATTGTTAACCAAGCATTTCAATTGTTACTAAGTTCTACAGTTGCTATTGAGTCCTTTAGACAGATTTTAGTTTGCACTAAGTAGTTACTACAAAGCTGATAATTAGTAGAGTAAACTGAGCATCTTAGTGTATGTCAAGTTTACCAGTGTGCTAGAAACTAAGTTATGTGCTTATTGAGTTTGCAGTTGATGTGATGTGAGTCTAGTGTTAATTGAGCTTCTTAGTGTTAACCAAGAGACTCAATTTATACTGAGTTTGAAGTAACAACATTGACTGAGCTATGTAGCATGAATCAAGTGATTTAGTTTATATGCCAAGTTTCATAGTATTTACTGAGTCACCAATATAGACTAAGTTCATGATTACTTGGAAGTGATTAGTATGGACTGAGTTTCTATATCTACCGAGTGTATGATGATGTTGAGCATTGATAGTGTATATTGAGTATCAAAACCTCACTGAGTCAATCTTCAAGACCCAAGTTTCTACACTTTGGCTGACTTCGTAATATTTGTGTAAACTTGTATTGTGCTCAACTTTGTAATTATGTAATTGGATTGATATATATGTAATGTATTATATCATATCCAAATCATTGAAGGAAAGTAATGCAATAATTAAAAAAGAGCTAAAGATAAAATTATAAAGTCTACAATAGTATAACAATTAGCAAAGATATACCTATCACAACAAGGTGATTTATACACTCAAAGAAATCTCATTTAGCAAACCAAGTTGTAGATTAGAAATAAACTATTGCTTCATCCTAACAGGTGGATGAGTCAAATCCTTTAACAAAGTAGACCTAATAGTCTTATGTAAATCTCTTTATTGAGTGCATACTTCATTATATGTTTGTAAATCCTTTTGCAAGGTGGACCTAGTAGTCCTTATTGCTCCTAATAGGGCAGATCATCAAAAGTGATCATTGTAAGCCTTAATAGGCCAACTTTATACTACAGTACTAAAGCTTGTGGGTATCATCCCCACCCTAGTTTTACTTTCTATTTGGAAGGTTTTTGGGTCACCAAATATTGTGTTAAAGTGTTGTGTATGCTTTCATGTTTTTTAGTTTCTCATGCATGTAGTTTGATCAAAATTCACATAAAGGATTAATTGATAGTTGGGATAAAAAAATTTAAAGTTACTAATTCACCTCTCCCCTCTTATTAACTTTAGCCTATAATAATATTTCCAATAGAATATATCTATTAAGTATCATTTTTTGAGAGATGTGGTTGTAGAGAAAGTGATATGATTGGAGTATGTCAGTACAAAAGATTAGATTATAGATATCTTTACAAAGCTCTTGCTTGAAGATATATTAGAGTACTTGAGAGGGATGTTTAGGGTTATTCCGTTGCCTACTTTAGAATGAATGATGTAGATATTGCATCACTCTAGTGGTACATAGCACCACTGCTTGACTAGATGAAATGGTGATGCTTCCTATATCGAGGGGTATCTAAGATGACTAGAGTCACTAAGGACTCTTAGTAATTGGTCTTGAATAGTATCTTTGGACACTCTAGTTGGTTAAAGACTTGGAGAAAATTATTGACAAACCAAATCCTTTCTCATTAAAGTCAATGGGGGAGAAGTGCATATGAGAAACATTCTCTAGTTGAATGGGGAGAGATGAGAACATATGTTCAAGGGATATTTAGAAAGATTCATGTAAATAAGAAGAAGAGATATCTCTATGGGGAAGATACTCAACATGAAGAATTATTAATTCCAAAGAAGAAGATAAGTACAAATTGATGTCAATGGGAGAACTATTAGAATTACATTGAGCTATATCAATAGGGGAGAAGTACGATCAATTGATTTTTATCAATGAAAGTTGAAGAAGTACAAATGTAGAGATGTTATGGTGAGTTTTATATTTTATTGATGAAGAGGATTTGAAAAGATGAGTAAAATAGTAATTGTAGTAGAGTATTGTTTTGGTATTCTTGGAACTTCGATGTTTTTCATCTATTTTGCCATCAATGCCAAAGGGGGAGATTCATAGCATGAATGATGATGGTATTCCTTTGGGTTATTATCCTAAGAATTGGTGAGCATGTGGCATAATATACATGTTGCATTCATGGTTGTGTTTTTCATTGATGACAATGTAGTATGGTTTATGTAAAGATTGACAAAGTAGTAGATATAGATCATGGTTGTATGGAAAAAGAATTAATGTTCAGGTATAGTGTAGTTAAGGACATGTTTTACATTTTTCCATGATGATGACATTAAGTGCATGGGACTTAAGTCAAAGGCATATAGAAGATATGTTTGAATTATAGAGAGTATTACAAAGACAAAGTATTTGATAAATAGTTTCTAATGATTAGATTATATCTCTTAATAGAAATAGAATCAAGGTATGAAAAGTTACATAGTAGTAGGGGAAAATATTTTGATGACATCATTGAGTGTGCAAGGTCTAGAGTCACACATGTGAGAATTTTTTAAGATTGTGAGCTGATATTATTATGTCATTATGAAATAATTAATTATCTTATTATGGTTCTATTATAATTAATTGGGAAAGCCTCAATGCTGACTGAAGGAATTTTTATTAGGACATGGTATAAAGGAAAGTATTTTACTTGGTTTTTAAGTGTGAAGTGGATATGGATGGGATGTGAATGTGATAAAGGAAGTATGAATACGAGTAGATTTTTTAATAAATGTGAGTAAGTGATCCAAGGGATTATTGGATGCAAAGTTGGTGATCTGATATCATGATTAGAAGAAGGAAAATTTTAGTTGACACAATAGAGTAAGAGGAAGTACAATTATAATTCATTAAATAGGGTTCTTTGGTCTTTCCCCTAAAGTTTTTTGGATAGTGGGTCCATCTACCTTCGACAAAACCTAACATGGTTGGCACAACTCCTAGCGTGCATGGAATCTCCTAATAAGGATTCAAAGTCTACTAATAGGGACTGATATGTACTAGATGTATTTAATAGACTTCTAACATGGCCCACCTCTACTAAAGAATATTTATATTAGTACATAATTTTGTGGGTATCATCCCCATTGGGGTTTTCTCTATGATTAAGGGTTTTCATAGTTAGCATATCTCATGTAATTGTGTATGAGTATCTTGTTATGGTTGCCAATTATATTTCTCATATGATTAAGGATTAATAAGGTTTTTGAAAATATTTGAATAACTGATTCACACCCCCCCCCAATGCTAGTGGATTATATATTTTAATAATACTATCATGTGGGTAAATTATTTCCACTAAAATGGCATCTTCGGAAAACTTTTTGACACTCCAAATTACATGATGGTGACCTTTCATAACACTCTCCCAAGTGGGTTTACTTTAGTATATAATGAGGATTAGATTTTCTTTAAGTGACCTCATGCTGAAAAGCCTTAAATAGCATGTCATCTACAAATGGACAATACAAGTGTAAAGTAAAAAATTAAAATACATTACAAATTGCAATGACATGTCTCTAATTTATCATCAAATTAAATCTATGACACACATGCAAACTCACATTTAAAAAATAAACACATAACAATGAGGTCTTGAATCTTCCAAAGATTCACCTTGGCTATATTGTGTTTACATATTTTTGGAACTTGATTAAATTCTATCATTCAATTTCATGCATGCTAAACCCAACCATTAGTAGTTTAAGTAAAATCATATAAAAATACATGTATATATGTCTATGACAATTTAATATTTCATAATTCACATTAATTTTCGTATCCACTTATCACACTTAACTTTCCTTTCTAATAATTTTTATATGATATATTGAAAACATTGGAATATCAAAATCCACATATCAACATTAATCTCTATTTAACATAGCCAAATTAGTATTTTTAATATCATCATAATCCATTTTTTCTCATAGTGATGAAATACTAAATCCATAATCATTAAACCATCATGCATGAAAATTAGGTTCTAGTATATATCATAAGTGCAAATCACCAAAAGTAAATGCCACAATCAAATGGGTAATATAAATCACCATCCATCAAAATCTTGAAGTTATGAAAAAACATTAGTGACAAGTATCAAAATGTGAGTAAAGTATCTATGATATGATGGATTGGGTGAGTCCTCACATTCTCCTATTAAATTAAATAATTACACTTGGTATTTAATTTAAATCTAATTTTTTCCTTTGATTTAATAAATCAATCAAATCAAATCCTCTATCCATGGAATAAATTCCTAATAAAATCCCAATCCAGGAGCTCAAGCCTAATCCACCCCATTCACCCATACTAACCCATTAATTTTCCCAATTAAACTAGTTAATTAACTGACCCACTAGAATTTATCTAACACCATTGCTTACCTCCTAATCCATTCCCTAAACTAAGCCTAATCATCTCCTAAAAAATTGTACAACTATAAGTGTGGATTAAGACATTCTAATCAAAATTAATGTCCATTGTCTTGTCATATCAATCAGATCCTCACTCATGTGCATTAAATGCTATTACAAAAACTAAAATACCCCTTACATATTATCTTGCAATCCCACACCCTCATAAATCCTCATTGTCCTCTCACATTCTCCAAAATGGTCAAATTCTCTCCAAATTCCCCTCTTCTCACACCACTTCCCCTTATAACATCTGTCATCCTTTCATTTGCAGCAAACAAGAACAATCCATGGTCATCCCTCTCCTAAAATATTTGTATTCCCTCACAAATCTATTGGCAATATGGTTAGTTAGATGTCTAGATTGTTCTCATTTATTGAAACATGTATTCAGTATTTCATTTATGTATTTAGAGTTAGAAAATTGTCTAAGTGCAAGATAGTTTGTAGCAGTACACAAACATATGTGATCTATATGGATGACACACTTCAAGTTATCTAATACATAGTTTTGGAAAGATATATTATAATGTCATGATGATGTAAGTCAATGTGCATATGTATATGGACAATACAATGTAAGTTATAGTTGATTTAACAGTTTAAGTATTTAACAAGGCAAAATAAAGCATATCAAAAATATGAGTTAAATGAATTAATTTAATATTTTGGTGACAAAATAGTTACTAATTAATTATGGGTTGACATTATAGATATTAATCCATACATGATTTTATATCAAATTAAGTGTGTGAATACATGGAGGCTGACTGAGGAGAGATTTTTTTATTTATGAGATATAAGTAAAGATCTTATCTTGTGTAAATAATGTGTAAGATGTGTGACATGGAAACTACTATGAAGATAGCTTAAAACATATGTGAGCCTTATGTGATACAAAATCTATTATATGATTAGATTAAGTGTGAGTTTCAATAGTAAGAAAGTATAGTATGCATACCTCTATCTATGAAGAGATTTATTACTTATTGCATGTTAGGGAAATGGGCTCTTCTTGTATACATTCTATTTGATTTACCATCTCCTAATAGATTTGAGGCTTTTAGCAGGGCCTAGGGCATTGTCGTGGCTAGGTTCTCTTCTTTCTAGCATTTTTTCTCTGTATTTCTTCATCATGGATCAAAAAAATATGCCCATCCTAACTCCATACAATTACTTTGAGTGGAAATCACGCATGACAATTCACTTAAGGAAAGCTGGATTAAATAGGATAACTATGGGACTTGAAACTGAACCTGCTAAAGATGAAGATAAGCCTAAGTGGTTTGACAAATGTGATGAGGCATTTGGAACATTATGTTTGTCTATTTCTCCTGACTTGCTATTTCACATTGAGTCTTTGGATACACCAAATGAAGTATGGACAAAGCTAGAAACACTATTTGGCACACAAGATTCAATGAGGCATCATATGTTAGAAAATGAATTAATTAGTTTGAGTCCAGGCAATTTCAACACAATCCAAGATTTCTTCACCATATTGAAATCACTAAGGCTATAGTTAAAACAATGTGGAATTGAAAAGAAATATGAACAACTAATTCTTAGTATTCTCTCTAAGCTAAGTTCAGAATATTCTATATTTGTCTCTACCTTCTATGCTACTAAGGGTGCACTTGGTACTCAATTCACCATGCCATCTTTAGATGATTTTGCTGTCAATCTCACTCAAGAATAGGACAAGCTAATCCAGATGGGCATTCTTAAGTCCTCTAAGTCACATGCCTTGGATGCCAACCAAGGCACAAAAGAACAACAAGGACAAAGTAGTAACAACAATAGTAAGGATAAGAAACAAAAGAATAGCGAGGAGAAGAAGGATCAGATATCAATTTCTTCAAAAGCAACTATTGATACACCATCTTCCAACAACGATAAGCCTACGAAAGAAAAGGTCAAATGTGCCTATTGTAAAAGACCTGGTCATGATGAACATAAATGTTTCTAGAAACAACTTGATCACTTGACATACATTCTTGAGAAGAATAATATCAGTGTTCCTGAGTCTATCAAACAAAGTTCTAATGAAGGGTCTAATAAAGAAAAAGACAACAACAAGAGGAAAGGAAAGGGCAAGGCCCTTTTTGTAGTTGTTTCCTCACCATCCACTTGGGTTCTTGATTCAGGTGCTTCACACCACATGGCTTCATCTAAGGAAGAAATTGCATCCTTGGAGCCGTGTACTATGCCTTCTATTTTGATGGGTGATAACACTCCTATTGAGGTGTGTGGGAGAGGGTCTGTTGATGTGGGGGTTGGCACATTCCAAAATGTTCTTTGTGTACCCTCATTGTCAACTAATCTCCTATCAGTATACTAGATCACTCACACAGGTTTAGACAAGTGGGTTGAGTTCACTCCTGATTCAATGGAGATATGTGAGTTGCACAATGATTCTACAGTTGCAGTTGGGAGAGCAGATCATCCATCACGACTCCATATGTTTTCTAACTTTTTTCTTGATCCTCCTTTGACTATTTCACTCATTCACTCTAATGATGTGAGTAGATTATGGTACAAGGGGTTTGGCCATCTTAACTTCCACTACTTGCATCAGCTTAAGTAGAAGAGCATGGTCATAGGGTTGCCTTCTACTTTGACATTAGAGTCACTTGGAATACATGATAGATCTTCTGATGGGTCAAATTCACTTGAGCAGTCTTCTACCTCCACTTTTGATGCAGAGAGTGATTCAGAGGACTCACCTCCTTCCTCTCCTAGTCATCATTCATAGGTTGATGATTCTCCTCTAGATTCTCCATCTTCTGGTCCACTTTGGGCTAGACAAACCTTGCAGTTTGCAGGTGATTGGGTTGGGGATCCATCATACACAAAGCAGACTCGTTTACAATTCCAAGATGCTCTATATATCTTCATTGCTGCTGCCTCAAATCCACAGTCCTTTCATGAGGCTTCTGGTATTTCTGAGTGGGATACAGCTATGCAGGAATAGTATAGTTCCTTGATGAGGAACCACACTTGGGATCTTGTCCCTTTTCCTAAGGGAAGAAAACTTGTTCGATGTAAGTGGATCAATCAGACAAAATTTGCAACCGTTTCTAGAGGTGTGGGATGCTTCATCTTTTGGGGGGGCCTCTTCCTCTCACTTGGAGTCCTAATTTTCTTTGGGGAGTCTCTTTTCTCTCTCTTTTGGGGGAATTTTATGTACATGGGTACCTCATCAGGCTTGACTTGCCGAGACCCATTTCTACATCCACCTAAGCTTCACTTATGGGGAGATGTTAGTGTAGTTTTTTATTTTTCCTATTTTGCTAGGTTTTTCCTACACTTTTAGTAATCTTTCTTAGGTTAATAAAGCATGTCTTATTAGGTAAATGGTTGTGAGGTGTCACCTTCCTACATGTGAGCATCCATTAGCTATCTTGGGAAGATACTTTTCTATCTTTAGTCTGATAGATGGTTGCTCCTCATTGGTTAGTGTTGCCACCTCCTCCCTCTTCCTAGCCTATATAAGCATGCTACCTAGCTTGTATTTGCATCTCTTGTTTTTGCATCCTCTTAATGCTATTTTGCTTCCAGCATTTGCATTACTCTCTTGGAGACTAACTCTATGATGCTATTTTGATTTTGTATCATTTGCATTCATAGTTTAGATATTTACTCTTTGCACTAGTTTTCTGGGTTATTAATCTTTTTAGATTCTAACACTGATAAGGTAAACACAACATTCATCAATATTTCACCATTTACATAGTTTGATTTCTATTCCATAGAATATCATTCATAACTTTCATTTTTGATAATTTATTTCCAAAACCTTTCTAGAATTTATTTAGCATTATTCCTTCTAAAATATATCCAAATATGAGCCAAATCCAACAATCCAATTACAAGTTATAATCTATTTATCAAGACCTAATTTTTCTATCAAAAACCAAAAGTAAAACCCAAAACCCTGCCTGGGGCATCTGATATCTTTCTAAAAAAAATAAAAAATGAAACCAAATAAATTTATAATTCATCCTTTGTGATTATAGTTTCATGATATATAATAAATTTATTTTTCCCATTCATAAACCATTTCACAAGCACAAATTAATGCCTGCAACTCCAATGGAGATCTTTAAAAACTAGTTTCACTCAAATATATATAACTTTTAAAAATTTGCACAAAAATGATTCAAACCAAAATAGAATGAAATTTAGTTCACAAATATTTCCAATGAATATTATAAGAGGTCCTCATTCTCCAAAATATGTCTATACAAAATGTTTCATTTAGACTGTGGTCAAGCAGTCTCAAATATGCAAATAACAACTTTTGCCAAATCTTCCATAACTTATTCATTTCTCAACATAATAACTCCAAAACAAAACCAAAAGAAGTAATTTTCATCCTAATTGAAATAATTTACACTTTTAACAATATTTTCAGTCTATATAGGTCTGTACAAGACCTGAAAACAACATAAAAAATGTTAACACAATCAAAACTGCAAGTTATGAAGATACCAATTGTTTCAAAATGATCTTCCTCTTCTCATTCATTCAAATCTGATTTGGAATGACCAATAAAATGATTTTATAGTGGTTTTGGTGGTTTAAAAATTCCCAACCACCTTTTGAACCAATAATCCTTCCCCTTACAATATTATGCACTTTATGCATTTTTGCACTACAACTTTTTATGTCATTGTGACAACTTCACAATTTTGACTCCAAACTTAAAAATTATTTGCATGGACACTTGAATAACCCTAAAATGGACTTACTTGAAATTTTACATAAAGTTTATCCTTTATTAGACGTTCTTTCTTATTTTGATCTTCTTGACAAATCTACGACCTTAACATGACAATATTAACAATGTCATACAAATGGCTTCACATAGCACTACATATCAACTAAAATATCTAATAAATGAATGAAATATATTTTCATATCTGATCTAGTGAATCTTAACCTCATGTATCTTATGTATCTTGTATTTTAGGTTTGTTTTCACCATACTCCAACCTTGAAAAGTTTTCAAGTCCCTTTGAAATATGCAACCAATAACCTGCAAGAAAAAAATTTTAACCAAAAATCTTCACCTTCACCTTTTCCTCTTCAAGCTTTTTCTCTAATCAACTTAGCTTTCAAAGACACAAGATTTTACTCAAAATAAATTTCTCAAATACTCCTATTAGTGGAGCATTAATGGCTGCAACTCCACGGTGCCTTATCAATAAGAGATCCACCTTTACAATGCTGCTTCAAACTCACCCTTGTGCCTCACCTAGGAGTCCTCCTATTTGCCTCTCTCCATAGTCTCTTGGAAATAAAATGGACCACTCCTTGGACTTAGACCTTCTTTTTGACTTTGATATACTTTTATTTTCTATACACACAACCCAGCCTTCACATGCAACAAGATGGATGAGCACCTACAACCAAAACTCATCAACAAAATAAATACCAAATCTCCAAGGTCCTAGTGTGGATTGCCTCCCTTAGTGCTCTACTCACACACTCAAGATCTTCAAGCTCTAATACCAATCTAATGTATAGCCTTATATATTTATCTTCAAGTATTCTTATCTCAACTCAAGGGATTCACAATAGGCTAGTACACCCTCAAGGAACCATGAACATCTCAAGGATTTCAACAAAGAACCCTGACATTATACACCAATAAAGACAACATCTTCATTCAAACAATCATACTTCTATGTCTAATTAAAAATTTAAAAAAAAGTGGGATACATTCTAATCCCTTCAAAATTCATTTAAGTATTCCATTATTAGAGGCATCTCATAAGGTGAACACAACATTCATCAATATTTCACCATTTACATAGTCTAATTTCTATTCCATAGAATATCATTCATAACTTTCAATTCTAATAATTTATTTCCAAACCCTTTGGAATTTCTATTTAGAATTATTCATTCTAAAATATATATAAATATGACCTCAATATAATAAACAAATTACAAGTAATGATCTCTTTATCAAGACCCAATTTTTTTGTCAAAAACCAAAAGTAAAACCCATAACCCTGCCTAGGGCACCTAATATGTTTCTCAAAAAAAATCTAAATGAAACCAAATTAATTTTTAATTTATCCTTTGTGATTCTAGTTTCATTATGTATAAGCCATTTATTTTTCCATTGATAAATAATTTTACAAGAAAAAATTATAGCTTGCAACTCCAATGGAGATCTTTAAAAACTAGTTTCCATTCAAATGCATATCACTTTCACAAATACGCACAAAAATGAATCAAACCAAAAGGGAATGAAAGTTAGTTTACATATATTTTCAATGAATATTATTAGATGTAATAACTCTCCAAAATATTTCCATACCAAATGTTGCATTAAGTCTATGGTCAAGTAGTCTCAAATCTGCAAATAACAACTTTTGCCAAATCTACCATAACTTATTCATTTCTCAGCATAATCACTCCAAAATAGAATAAAAAGAAATATTATTCACCCTAATTGAAATAATTTACACTTTTTACAAAATTTATATGCTTTAAAGGTCTATACAATACCTGGAAACCACATAAAAATAGTTAACACCAATCAAAACTACAAGTTATGAAGATACCAATTATTTCAAAATGATCTTCCTCTTCTCATTCATTCAAATCTGATTTGGAACAACCAATACAATGATTTTATAGTTTTTTTGGTGGTTTACAAAATCCCAACCACCTTTTGAACCAATAATCCTTCTCCTTACAACATTATGCACTTTATGCATTTTTGCATTACAACCTTTTATGTCATTGTGACAACTTCACAATTTTAACTCCAAACTTAAAAACTATTTGAATGGACACTTGAATCATCCTAAAATGGAATTACTTGAAAATTTACATAAATTTTAGCATTTATTAGAAATTATTTCATATTTTTATCTTCTTGACAAAACTAGGACCTTAGCATGAAAATATTAACAATGTTATACAAATGGCTTCACATAGCCTTACATATCAACTAAAATATCTCACAAATGAATCAAATATATTTTCATATCTCATATAGTGTCTCTTAACATCATGTAGCTTGTATTTTAGGTGCCTCTACACCATTTAAATACATCTTTCTCACATAATCTATTGTATGCTTCCCTAATCTTCATATCACCAATACTTCCTATTTTGCAATTATAACATTTCCTAACATCTTGCACCATTAAAAAATTCAGTGGTATTATGGATAACACACCAGAGGGATCTTTCTTGTAAGAAATGTTTGTCATGGCCTTGAATATAGGTTGCTTAACTTCATTAGTAACTAGCTAAATGTTTAAAACCTCCTTACCCTTTACATTCTTTGAACTAGATGCCATTGTGATGTAGCTTGACTCTTGATAAATACCTTATAAGATATGATGAACTAGTGTTAAATAATTTCTCAAACCTTCTACAACCATTTTGAATGGATTTCTAGATTTCCTTCTACTCTCCTTACTCTCTCTTGATTTTGAAATGATGTGAAATGAGCTTAAAACCAATGAAATACCCTTTAAAACTCTAGAATTAATACTAAGTGCTTACACAACTATAAGCTTGAAATCAACCAATTTTCATCTCACTTGGCATCCATTAACATTCCATTCACTTGAAATCCATTACTAGCTTGGCATCAACTAGCTAGTCTATTAGCTCAACATCTTCTAGCATTTTACTTGGCATATACAAGAAACTTTTGATGCTCAACAACAACATGAAAAACATAGGTAATTTTCTTGGATTCCTAAAAACATCTTGCATCTTCATTCATGCTTATGTAATCATTTTAGTTCTAAATCCTTTGGAACTAATGAATGATATAACTTTTAAATATCAGTCCCACATACCTCTTGATTACTTAGTTTGACTAGTTGTGATGACCAGACCCATTAGGTGAAGTGATCCCTTCTTCATTTGATGTGCTACAATTATCTTTCTTCTTCCATGTCTTTTTCATTTTCTTTTTGATATTTTCAACATTTGCCTTGCCTTTTCGTTTGTCAAATTCACAACTTGGTGCCTTTGACCTTGTTGGCCAATACCTATAGATGTGACCTGTCTTCAAGTAGCTAAAAAATGTGGTTTGACTTAACCACCTTTTGTAGTCACCTTTGAAGTGTGTCCTGATAAAATTCTTAGGAACAGGTCCATATTCTTGACAATAATGATAGCTATATCTAGTATTATAATCCTAGTTATAAGAGTTTCCATTATTCCTTACCTTCATTTTCCTATTTGATGACTACATGGGTTTGGATTTGCACTCAAAAGCTCTATGTACATACTTCTAATAGTTGTAGTAGTATCCTTCAAATATTTATGTGTTCATGGTCTTGGTGCTACATTCATATGCCTAATGACCTTTTTTGTTGCACTTATGGAAATGAACCCTTGTTCTTGACATTTTGATTTATAGTTTTTCTCCTACACACATTAGCAGTATGTATTTTCTTACAAAAATTATGACAAGTAGGTTTTGAATCCTTACCTTTTTTATTCCTTTCTTTAGCACTTTTGGATGCCTCTCCTTCTTTAGTACTTGTGTATCCAAGTCTAGATGTGTCATTATTGGATCTAGGGTATCCCAACAGTTGCTCAAAGTATTTGATGGCTTCATTAGGCTTATTGAAACTTTTAGAAAAAAAAATTCCCCTTTTTAGGTCACTTTGCAATTGTTCATTCTGCAACTTCAATGTTGTTATTTCAATGTCCTTGACATTCAGCTCATAGTTAGCATTCATCATTTGACTTAGTGTATCCAATTCCATGTTGGAAATATTGGTTAGCTCTGATGATTTCTCTTTTAGTCTATTGGCCAAAATTATTTTATCATCTTCAATCATGGCTTTGTATTTCATAGCTTTCTTCTTCTGTTCAGTCACCTCACATAGTAATATGGCTTGTGATTATTGCTCTAAATTGAGAAGTATAATTTCCTCATCTTGGACTCTATTCCTTTCCATTAGATCTATAATAGTTGCATCAAATTCATTACAATCTCCATCAAAAAATAGCTTAGTAGTGTTTATCTCTTTGTATTGTGTCTCATTCTCTACAATAGCAATTTCCTACCTTCTCTTCAAGGATTTCTTTATTTCTTCTCTTGCTTCATTCATTTGATGTAGAATGGGATATATTTCAATCTCTTGATTCTAAATAGTCTTTCCTAATTTGTAGACTTCCATTTCAAGATCTTTCCTCAAAACTGCAAAGCTTCTCTTTTAGAGAACAAGGCACTAATACCAATTGTTGGAATTACAATAGGAAAGGTAAAATTTTGAGAGAGGGCCCGGGTGAATCAATAGTTTAAACATGGAACCATACACCTTTCACCACATATTCATCTCATAAATTCAATGTGTAAACTGAAATAACATGTAAATCATGCACACCTAAAACATGTAAGAAAGTAAGTATTCACACATATGACATTAGACATGATTACAAAAAAACCCTCCAAGTGAGAAGCTAAAACTGGGGTGGGGATGACACCCACAAATCTTCACTATTGGAGTAATAAAGTGTATCCAGTGAAGGTTATAATTTTTTGATCATGAGACATGATCTACCTTGTGAAAGGTTTTCCTTGTTAAAGAATGACAAATACAATTAGGTCTCGCCCTGTTAAAGGATTTCAACACCCTGTTAGAAGTGTTCCTTGCTAAAGTACTTTAACTCACAATTAAGTAAGAACCCTATTAAAGGATTTCAATATAACCTATTAGGACCACACTGTTAAGAGATTTGATTGATTCACCTACTAGAATGATTTAGCAATGATCCTACAGTTAGCACTTGGTTGCTTGATGTTCACCTCTAAATTGTTGTCTTCTTGATCCTTGTTGATCAAATGTCTCTTTGATGTATACTCTTCTCTTTCCTCTATTCCTAACTAATTATGTAATGCAATCTCACTTAACGACTCCTTAGCCACCATGAACATTCTATTTGTACATGAAAACTTCTCTATACTCTCCTTCAACACCTTACATGCACTAGAGAGCTTAGGGTTTGTCCTCCTTAAGAACACTTTCATGATTTAGGGTTAGGTATGAATCAACTGTTGTGATTCATCTATTTTCCACTTAAACCTTCACTTTTTTTGATTGGCTACATGTAATTGCATTGGGAATCTAATTAAGATTCATCCTTGTCTCTAAAATATCATAATTCAATCTTTAGTTGATTCAAAAATGATTTACGTAGTTATTTGTGCCTTTACAAATAACTATATGAAAACTATTTCACTCAGCATCTGAAGTCTCTAATGCTTGGCATATACTATTTCTATCTAATTGAAAAGATCATTTGATTAGAAAGATTATAGAAGAAAACTATGTGTTTCAGTCATTGTTTTATCACTGATGTCAAACCTAGTATTTGCTGGTAAGACAATTGATTATATATTTCAAGTACTATCACTTAGTTGATTGATGAGGAGGATATGATCAACAAGATGTAAAAAATGTACCTAGAGGAAAGGTTGAGTTATGATTATGTAATGAAGTATAAGAATCAGTTAAGATAGTGATAACATAATGTATTGATGATCTATTTGAGGTTACAAAATGGATGGATACACTCATAAAGTTTAGAAGTATAAAGTTGAACAAAGTTCATTTGCCAAGATTGATCAAGTGGATAGTAGGTTCCAAGAAAAGTTAGTTTGAGACAAGAAAAAAGTTACTTGGAGTTGAGTGAAAGAAAATTCTAGTGGATGCCAAGCAAGTTAGTAGATGTCAAGTAATTTTTTAGTTGATGCTAAGCACTAGTAAAATTCAGCTGATGCCAAGTGATTTTATAGTTGATGCCAAGTAGCACACTATGTGTCAAGCATTAGAAGATTGATAATGTTAAGCTACTACATTATGAAAAAGACTGAAGATTTTTCAAATAAAAGTTGACAAATTTTTTTTCTTGAAACTTGTGAATCAGGAGGAAGACAAGATTAATGAGCTAGTGTCACATAATCTTATGTAAACTATTTTGGAGGTGAATTCAAATGGATTCTATGAGAATTTTCTAAAGAAGACAAGATATGAGGTAGATACATTGTATCCTACCTAATCCATCAAAAACCCTAGTTTTGATGATCGATAATGAGTGAGAATATGTTCTAGTTTCTTGTATATAGGAATATTTGGTCATGAAGTAAAAGAGTTAGAGAGTTTGATGCAAAAATTTGATAAGGAGAAGGAAAGGGGTTTTTCTTGATCAAGTGACCCAAGTGAAGAAGTTTACAATGCCATACTAAGAAAAAAAGATTAAGAGGGTGAATGCTTGAATGGTGAATAATCTATCAGAGTTGTAAATAATGGAAGCTAAGTAGAGTTGAGGACTAAATAGGGATCTATAATGTACAAGTAAGGTTGTAAGTTGTATCAAAACAAAGCTCTATTGTTACTTTCTAACAATTGTATCAATCATGGGTAAATCCTTTGAAGTAAGGTTGACTTAACAATCATTGAAAAATCCTTTAATAGGGTTACATTCCAATTGAATGGTCTAAAGTCCTTTAACAAGGCTCACTTTTAGCAGGGTGACTAAAATCCCTTGACCAAATCACATTTAGAAGTGTCTATTGTAACCTTTAATAGGGTTGGCCTTTAACAAGGCATCATTTTAGAAGAGTGAAAATAGAGTATCATGTTACTAGTGGTTTTTACCAAATTGGGTTTCAACATTAAATTATTGTGTCAAATGTGTTGATGGATGTGTTGTGTTTCATGCTTTACATTTCTAGAAGTTGATTTGATAGTAACATATAAGTTTTAGTTGATACACAATGAATGCATGCATTGATAAGAATGTTTTATGGGTTCACTGAATTATGAAAATTTTCATTGGTACATATAGACCTTGAATAATTGATTCACCCCCCCCTCTCCACCCTGCCCCTCTTAATTATTCTAAAAGAATTCCAACAATTGGTATCAGAGCCATCTGCTTAAGACGATTAGTTTTAAGGTACTAGAAGTACAAAGATCAAGATGTAAAAAAGAGAAGTACCCAAGCTCAACAGAGATAACTTTCCTGCATAGTAAAATTTGATGAAGGTATACCTTGGAGGACTTGGAGATCATGCACAATATTGCATTTTAGTGGAGTATGTTGATCCAACAGGAGCACTAACTACTAAAGAAATGAAGAAAAAGAAAGAACACAATTAGGCAGTGTTGGAGATTGTCTCTGCCCTAAGCTAGCCAAATTTAATGATATAAAAGGCCTTAATAGTGTAAATAAGATGCGGGATACCATAGACATGATCTATAGAGGAGACAAAAGTGTTCAAAGAGCCAACTCAGAGAGCCTCAGAGGTAAGTTTGATGAAATGAGAATTGAAGAAGGTAAGAATATTGCTCAATATGTTTCTAGGATAAAAGAAGTTTTTAGTGCAAGAAAAGGTGCTACTAGTAAAATAGATGATGATTCTATGCTAAGTAAAGTCTTTAGGACATTATTTCCTATTTATGCCATTAGAGTTTCTGCAATCCAAGAGTTAAGATGTATAGTATAATGAAATGATCTAATACTTGAAAGTCTGGTAGGTAGACTCATGGCTTTTGAGCTATCTAATTTTGACAACTACAAACCAAAGAGTATTGAATCAACTTTAAAAGCAAAATTGTTATTGAAGGACTTTGAGGAGGTAAAGCAGAAGAAGAAGGAAAGAAAGATAAAGTATGCATCCAGTGATAGTAACACAGATGAGAAAGACATTGAACAATTGGAAGAATTGTTGGAAAGAAGATTTCATAGAGGAAAAGGAAAATTCAAAGGTAAGTTACCCATCATTTTTTTCAATTGAAATTAAGTTGGTCATATTGCTGCAAGATATACACAGAAGAAGAAATAAAAAGAAGGAAATAAGCACAAAAAAAGAAGAGAAGATGATGGAAGAGACTAAAAATACAAAGGAAAGAATTCATGCTACATTGTTGATGAACATGATTCAGATGAAAATGATGATGAAGTGATATATGTTGTAATGAAGGACAAATCTAATGAGGATGAGGTAACTTCACTTATGACTTGTGTGAACAAGAATGAAAAATGGATCATTGATAGTGGATGCTCACATCAAATGACTAGAGACAAAAGTAAGTTCATTACCTTACCTTGTTATGATGGAAACAGTGTAAGGTTTTGTAATAATGCACCATGTTTGATAAAAGGAAAAGGGTCTATCAAACTCACAGACAGGATGTCATGTGACAATGCTTATTATTTTGAAGAATTGATTTATAACTTGTTAAGTGTGTCACAATTGAATAATTTGGGATGCAAAGTTGAGTTTGAAAATAAAATTTCCAAGATATATGACACAAATGGAAACTTGATTGGAGAAGGTGATCAAACTAGAAGTAATCTATTCTATCTAGATATAGAAGATGCTACTTGTCTTATTGAAAAATTTGAGGATGTATATCTTTGGCACAATAGATTATGTCATGTTAACTTTGATAATCTGATTAGTATCAGTAACATGAAAAGAGTTAGAGGTTTGCCTAAGTTGAAGAAACTAGATAATATAATATGCAGACAATATTAGTTATTCAAGATGACAAAGTCAAGCTTTAAAAGTAAAGCTTATACATCTAAGTAAATACTTGAAATTATTCATACTAATTTGTGTGGACCTATTGAAGTGCAAAGCTACAAAGGAGATAAGTACATCAAGTCATTTGTTGATGATTACTCTAGGATGATGGTAGTCATGTTTCTAAAACAAAAATCTGATGCTTTTCAAATGTTTAAGTGGTACTTCGCAAGAGTTGAAAAAGAAATAGGTAAAAGTCTTAAATTCTTGAGATCAGATTAATGAGGAGAATTCGCTTCAAATGAGTTTGAGATGTTCTATAATGATAGAGGAATGAAAAATAGACATCTACAACTAGGACCCCTCTACAAAATGGAATTGCTAAAAGAAGAAATAGGTCTATAATGGAGTATGCCAAAACACTCATGATGGAGAAGAATGTTTCTCTGAAATACTAGAGAGAAGCTATAAGTATTGTTGTATATACCTTGAACTATGTGCAAGTGAAGAAAGGTACTCATTCAGCACATTTTGAACTATGGCATGGATATCCACCTAATTTGAAATACTTTAAGGTATTTGAAAGAAAATTCTATATTCTTAAGGATGTTAGGAGTGGAAAGTTTGATGTAAAAAGTGAAGAAGATATATTCCTTGGTTAATCCACAAGAAATAAAGCTTACAATTGTTTAATTACTAACACTAACAATATTGTGGAAAGTGCAAATGTGAATTTTGATGAATTTATAGAAGTACATGAGGATAAATCTACAAAGGAACTAGAAGAATACAAATCATTTGTGTATTTCTATAAATGAATGCCTACTAAAGAAGATGCTACAAATCAAGTTGTAAACCAAAAGCAAGTCTCAATAACTGCCAAGTCACAACCTGTGAATGCCAAGTTGCATTCAAGAACTGAGTTGCAAAATGAGGAAAATGTACATTTTGATTATGAGATTAGCACACATGAAAGATATGTTGAAACACCCGACAGAGATGTACACAGTGACATTGAAGCTAAGAGAAAAATTGTAGTTACAAGAATTGTGCCTAGACTATCCAAATATTTCAAAAGACATCATCTTATAGATCAAATCATTGGAGACAAAGATGCAAGGCCAATGACAAGAAATAGATTGAGAAGTATTGAATCATGTTTTTTAAGCATGAAGTAACCTAAGATAGTGAAAGATACATTGGAAGATGATGATTAGTACAAGGTGTATGCACCCTGAAATGGTCGCCTAGACTATGGGCCCCCATTATTCAATTTATCAATTTCCTAAATCAAATGGTTTGCAATATTTTATTAAATCAATTTCCTTCATCAAATTTGATTATTTATTTTTCTAAGGTTGATTATTCTATCCTAAGTCTTGTTTAATTAAAAGAAAATCTCTCTTTTAATTAAATAAAAAAAGTCCCCATTTAATTAAAGGAAAACCTCTCTTTTTATTAAATTCATCCACATTTAATTAATTAAGAGAAAAATCCCTCTTTTAATTTAATTAAATATTTCCTATTTAATTAAAAGAACTTGCTCCCTTTTAATTAAATAAAATTTCCACTTAAATATGTCTTTGTAATGAAAAAGGAAATTGAATAAATAAAAGTTACACCCACTTGAAAAAGGAAATAAAATAAAATAAATCTTTTTTTATTTTCTCTACACTTAAATGCACATATCTCTAAGTGGGAGTCATATTTTTCCTCTTTCCAGTTTCTTCTCAAATACTCTTCTTTTCTCATTGGTGAAATTTTGTCTCACATGGATCAAACTCTATTATCCCATATTGGTTGTGAGAAGCCTCTCACCTCCATATTTTCCTTTATAAGGGAGAGCTCTCTTCTCATTTTGGACATCCATAATTATTCTATTGTTATGCTGGAGGTTTGAACATCCATTATTATGATATTGTTATGCTACAAGTTTGGAGGGCAATTTTTGAAGGAGTTTGAATACTAAAGCTTTTTCTGGAGAACTCTTATCTTCTTGTCTTCTTCTCTCATGCATTCATGGCTTCCATCATGGGGTTTCATCTTTGAATTTTCATATTAGCTTATATCCATGTTTATTTTCATAGATTAGATTTCTTTTCTTGCATTGCTTTGCATTGTTATCATTTAGATTAGTTTGTATCTTCATTTGCATTCATATTTTGGTCCTTGAATCTCTTATTTCATGGTGTACTTTCATGGGTAAAAAATAGGTCAAACTAAGAGCCTCCATTACAAACCCTTGCACTCCATGAATAGAGAGCTTTGAGCCACCATTCGAGACTTCATTCTTGAGAAATCTTGAATATGATGACTCATAGACATGTGCTCACATTTTAGGCATACATCTTTGGCACCCACCGTGGGGCCACCCACCTTTACTTGCTAGTTGTGGACATTTTTAGATCTAACCCCTTGTGCAAATTTGTTTGGAGATAAAAAACTCTAGATCTGAAAGCTTTGATCATATCTCCCAAATGGCTAGCTATTTTAAGTTGAATTTTTTTTTATAAAGTGGTGACATTTCAAGAAAGCTTGAGTCTAATATTTATATTTTCTAAGGTATTTTTGATTTTTAATAATTTTTTCTTTATTTTTAATAAAAAATCATTTTGGGAAAGCTCTCTAAATTCTAAATAGATTTGGTTTTTTGTGTTTTGATTTTATAGATCATATTAGGGATCAATAGTTTGATTTGCAAAAACTAGTTTATTTTGACAAAATTGCTCCCTAGGGTACAAATGACAAGATATTTTCAGAACTCTAACATTTTTGGAGAGCTCTTTAATTTTTGATCTAGGTCACTTTTCTACATTTAGGGTTTTGGATCTGAATTCATATCATATAGGTCCAATCTTGATGACTACGTCAAAAAAATCAATAAAAAAAGGGCATTTAAGGAATAGCTTGCATTTAATTTTTACAATGGATTAATGCATGATGTGATCTTTCATTTGGGTTATTTGTTGATTATTATCACTCTTAAAAATTAGATTTTCAGATCTAACCCTAGTTTTGCATAAGTTGGATATATATTGCATATCTTGTGTTTGCTTGTTTTTCTTGTTGCTTTGTTTATTGCGAGTGAGTGTTCAAGATTTTTTTTGGATCTCTATAACATTTGGATTTGGAAGTAAAATGTACTCTCTCATGTGTTTGGCTTGAGTTTTTTTACATGCTTTCATAGATTCACACTTCATTTAGTGCTCTAAAATTGGATCTAGATTTTCTTTCATGCATCTATGTTTCACATAATAATTAGGCCCTATGAATACTATTTGGGAGATCTTGAGAGACTAAGCTTCATTCACTTGTTTTACATGTGAAGCTCCTTTTGACAATGGATCCCCTTGTAGGTAGGGAAGGATATTTGTTATTATCTCACTATTCCACTTGGATTTGTCCTCAACATCCATTAGTAGTTTCTCTTTTGAGATTGGTGGTGTTTGTTATTGGATTTTTCAAAAATTTGGTGAGGTGATTTCAAATTACCATGTCAAAGAATCTTGTTTTCTATGTTCGAGTAAGGTGAAGAGGCTAGAGGAGTATGCTCTATTCTCTTTTGGAAACATCAAAAACTTGGAACGTTTGAATCCAAACCAAGTACCCATGTGGTACAACTTTGTGAGTCTTCCTTGATTAGAGAGGGTTAAACCATA
This sequence comes from Cupressus sempervirens, assembly GCA_028749045.1. Lineage (NCBI taxonomy): Eukaryota > Viridiplantae > Streptophyta > Pinopsida > Cupressales > Cupressaceae > Cupressus > Cupressus sempervirens. The sequence goes on along the minus strand of CM053787.1, from coordinate 784,328,878 downwards.
GTGGACATTCTCTTTATTGGGTCAACCACATGGATGGTACCTCAAGTGGTAATAGCCATTTTTGATGTGATAGTAGAAACCACTATATAAATGTCCTTGTGGGGGAAGTCCTCATGGGTGTAGTCTTTTGTTGGACTATCAGATCTCCTTAGTATCTTTGATTGATTAAATTCTCAAAATATGTCAAAACCTTGGTGTGTCGAGATTGGATTTCACCCACTCTAAATTGCAAAAGCTACAGAGTTGAATATTACTAAGAACCATAGTGCTTTTGAATTTTCTTTTCTATGAGTATGTGCATGATTGAAAAATATTTTGAGAAAATACATAGTGGTAATTCTAAGAATTAGATAGATACTATGACACTATTCTTGTTCATCTACAAGGTTTCTTTGTCCCTTGCTCATTGTTTGAAGACATTTTCTTGAAATTTCCAATTGTTGTCTTGTGTGCTTGGTTCATGATTAAAAATCTATTGATACACCTAGTTGGACATTTAAAACAAATAAAATTTGAGTTCTTGAGTCAAGATTTTATGAGAAAATTTCTTTGTTGTCCTATTATTTCTAATCTCCCTAGGTTGATCTAGTTTAGATTAGGCTACTTACCCCATTGTTAGAAGCTTGTTTGCACCTTGGGTTATTGTGCTTTGACCTCTTAAATTAGTAATCATTGATTCCATAAGAGACCTTGTTTGAAGTTGGTGAGTTGGAGACTATCCTTCTTGAGAAAGATATACTTTAGATTCTTTGATATTACACTTGAAGAGTCTTAGTAATTTCTTATCCATCCACTTTCATCAAAATTTAATTTTAATTAATTAAAATCTGGGTAAATCATCCTCCTAGTCCATATGTGCTAGGGTATTCACCCAAAGTTGTGGGCACCTTTGTGGCTTATGTTGGTTTATTCCTATTGCAATATTTTATCCTATCATCTCTTTCTTGGACAAGTGAGTCCTTTTATTATCCTAGTTTGGTACTAACATTTCTTAGGATTATCCTATCAACTAGTACCTTTTCTTTCATGTTGCTTACAAGTGCTATTATATGTTGGTCAACATTCAAATGAACTCAAATGATATTAAATTTCACAAAATGACTCTTGGTCTTCTTTCTTCTTCATCTTCCATGTCTTTCTAATCTCTCATTTCCCTTCTTCCACTTCTTCATGTCTTCTTTATTATTTTCCTCCTATTATCATATAGTCTACCTTCTTCTATTCACCATTTCTCTTCTTCCATGCTTGATTCTTCTTCTTCTAGAATGATGAATCTTGAATATCTTGTTAGGGATCCTCATTTGAGCTCAGATGAACTTGACCTCCTTCTTAAATTTGAAAAGTGTTGTTATTACAATAGATATATGGATGCTAACCTTGTGAAAAAATGATTGAAAAAAGGAATAAATCAGATGTTCTTGCTACAATCATATGCAAGATTAGATCACAATATCCTTCTTCCAAATATTCCTTATCTTCCAAGTCTCGTCATGATTCTTCTAGATATCATTCACATTCTTCATCTTTTAAGTCTTATCATGATTCTTATAAATATCATTCAAATTCTTCATCTTTTAAGTCTTATCATGATTCTTCTAAATATCATTCACATTCTTCATCTTCCAAGTCTTGTCATGATTCTTCTAAATATCATTCACATTCTTCATATTCCATGTATTACCATGATTCTTCTAAATATCATTCATCTAGGTCTTCACCTAACTATTCTTCAAGATATCAATCTTCTTCTACTTCAACCAAGAGTCTTATTCCTCTTATTAAGACATACCATAATGAGCAACATGAAATTTTTTGTCATATGCCTATCTATAATGCCTATAGTGACAATGATTATGATGACGATGACTATTATATTCCTATGCATCCTTAAAGTCCTCCTAGCCCTATGCTTGTGCTTAAAGGGGATGAGTCATAGATAGATATTGATGGTAATCCATATGACTCAAATTTTTTTAAAAATATTGACAAATTTTGTGAACAATACCTAAATGATAAATCTACATTTTTTTAGGAAGAGAAAGCATTTTTTTGTACTGAAATAGAACGTTAATGGCATCAAAGTTCCTCTTCTAAGAACCATCATGCTAAAAATAAAAATTATAGTCTTGAGAAAGATCATGTTAATGTTGAACCTTTGTCTTCTAATGCTCCCCTTCCATATTCTACTTCCTCCACTATCCATACATCCCCTAAAGATTCTTAGTCTCTCAAATCTTCTACCAATCCTTCATCCAACAAAGATTCTAATGATTTTCATGCGGTTACCTATAGTTATCCTTAAAGAAAACCTCTTAAAGAAACTCAAGCTAACCTTCACTTGGCTGAAAATACTCTTGATAATGCTAAACCTAAAGATCCTAAGCCTTCATGTGCTATAATGCCTACTTCAGCTAGTTCTTCATCATCTATTCCAAAGTCTTCTATACAATTCTAGCATGATTCCTTCTCCTTAGGAGTGGCTTCATGTCAAGAGGACTCTAAAAATTATAAAGAAAAGAATATAAAGAAAGATCAAGATAAGGAACCCTCTATGTCATCCAATTGTTTTTACAATGTCTTTGGTCCATCTCATTGTTCTTTTGATACTCCATGCCCTTCCTCATTCATTCCACCATGTCTTAAATCTTCTCCTAAGCAAGATCAAGCTAATACTTACACCATTGAGCTTATTGAAAATCAAAATAACCTTAATATAGTTGTACCTTCCAATTATGATGCTTCCATTAAGGTTATAAAAAATAGTTTTGTTACTTCCAATGTTGAGCCTATTGAAAATCAAGAACAAAATTCTACACTTATGCTATCCAAAGATCCTTGTCAAGATCAAATTATTCCATCTTCTTGTTCTATCACTCCATGTTCCTTTCCACTTTCTACTCTTCGTAAGTCTTCTTAAGCTTCAAGTACTCCTATTCAAGATGTTCATGACCTTATTGAAAATCCTAATGCTCACTCTAAAGATGTTGATGTTCTTGATTATAATATAGATGTTGATGAACTTATTGATTACCCTTTTGCATCATCCACATCCATCCTTGGACCTCTCCCAAAAATACTAAATGCTTCACATCTTCCTTATATCTTTGTTCCTTATTTCCCTTCACTTTTCCCTCCCAACTCTCCTAATTCATCATCCATCTTGGGTCCTTACATCCCTTCCTCTCTTATATTTCCTCAAGATCAATGTAGATGCATATCCTTCAGTCCTTTTCATCCACCCACTTACTTAAACCATTCATATCATCCTTCTTCTTCCACAAGTCCCAAGTCTTTTGGAAGTAACTTGAATGTTCAATACAAGAAAAAGAAGCAATTCAAGAATCCATATAAAAAAGAAGACCACCATGTCACCTATAATCAACATGGGGGCATAAAGTCAAAAGAGATATCTAAGAAAAAAAATATAAGACAAGTATGGGTTCCAAAATCCATCATTGAAGATATTATCTCTAAATCATCAAAAATAAATAAAAAGAGGCCTATGGCTATATGGATTCCAAAGTCTCTCTTGAGAGATTCTGATGTTAAATAGAAATTGAAGTTGACATTCAAGCTTCCAAAGAATTCCACTTCATCTTCTTCCAAAAACATTCTTCCATTCCATGCACCACAACCACAACCTCTTCTATCCACTCATCATATTCCTTCACATATTCATCCATTCACATTTTCTCCATCCTCTCACCACCCTTCAAGGTGTGTGTTGATGTTTATCTTGCCTTCATTTTCATCTTCCAATCTCACTCTCTTTGTATGAAGCCATATCCTTCATTTTTGTCTTCCATCTTCCTTTTCTTATCAACATCTTTGAGCATATCATTTCAACTCCTTTACATGTCATGGCTTAAACTTTCAAAGAGAATTGTCTAAAAAGCTTGACTTCTTCCAAAAAAATTTAGAAAAAAAGTTTTAAAAAAAAATTTAAAAAGAAAGAAATAAATAAAATGAAAAATTTGAAAATGTGCCTTGGTGAAAACCTAGTAATTAGACACCTTGGTAGAAAAAGTAAAGAGAAATAAATTTATCCTATGGTGAAAACCACTCTATTGTGGCACCTTGGATAAGTACCATAATGAAAACCTAACAATCAGGCATCATGTGTAGTTCTTGTACATCTTTCATCCATTCTCTTTTGATTTCGACAATGTTGACCTATACACAAACATTTGGCTATCTTGTGAGCTATCTTATGATGATCTTGTTTTCATTCCTTTCATATTTAGCCTTTATATCTATTTTCCTCCATTCATTCTAGTCTTTCACTGTCCTTTTCCCATTTACCCCTTTAGTCTTTATCTAATAAAAAAGAGTAAAATATGATGCTATGAAGCCTCTTAACATGTCTACTCCTTTGGATTGCATCCTTTCCACTTTTACATTATCCTTTCATGAATTATCTTATTCTAGCCTTTCACTACTTGTCCAAATGTGCTTTACATGACAATTTTTCCCTAGCTTCATACACTCCTTGCTTATCCATCATAGCCACTAGCTTGTTGCTCCATCATGTCCTCTACCTTGCTAGACATTGGGACTAAAAAATGTTCTCTTTCTTCAAAGTGATGCTCATTCTATCTGGGGGCACCTTTGTATATATTTATTGATCCTAAAAAAATACAAAAAAAAAAATGATATATTTCAAAAATCCAAAAAAATGGTATATTGTGAAAATTCTAAAAATCGAAAAATGTCCTTAAAAAATTATCATCTTAGCAATAGGTTCTTTGATGTATCTCATAAAAAAATTATGTATTCCAAAAATACAAAATAAAAAATTCAAAATTCAAAAATTAAAAAAAGAAAAGAAGAAAAAGTGCCTTGGTGAAAACCTAGGAATAAACACCTTGGTAGCGAAAATACAAAAAAATTATAAAAAGTCTTGAAATTTTTTTAAAAATAAAAATTCAAGTGGTGAAAACTTGGAAATGAGCACTACTTGAGCCATTTGCACCTCTCTTTCTTAGCGAATGTCCTTGACACTTGGTCTTTCTCCATCATGCCTTGTCCTTGTTGCCTTGTTTCGAAATTGGTCTTTGTCTAAGGGGCCTAACTATGTTAGGTTTGGTCTCTTGGCTATGTTAGTCTTTAGGATACCTTGCAAGAGATGTTTTTCAACACCATCCCAATTTTATTTTTCAATATGATCCCTAACATCAAATTTTTTTCAACACTTATCAATTTAGTCTTAACTAGTTTCGTCATGTGATCTTACCTACTTGCAAGGATTTGGTCCTTATGCTCAGAACTCAGTATCAGTTAACACACTTACATTTTTTAATTCAAAACTTAATGCTTGACTTATGTCATGATCTTTTCTTTGTGTGCTAACTATTATTGATTTTTGTTGAGTGTCCTTGTCTAATAAGTCTCTCCGAGATGCATAGCTAGAGGACTTGGGGCATGGGGCATATTTTTATTTATTTTCTTCTTGTGGGTGTGGTCTTGAAACTCTAGAGTGTCTCTTGTTGTCCCTTTAACACACTTAGGAGATTTGAAGCATCATCCTTCAGTATTTTTTCATAACTATTCTTATGGTCATCCTGACATCTATGCCTTGATGTGACCATGGTTTTGCTACATTAAATTGGGTAAGATGACATCACAGTCATCTTGACCTTTATGTCTTTGATGCTTATGTTAGAATCTTTCCACATTCCAATCTAATATAAATCACATTCATATCTTCATAGTTGCATTTGTGACTAGTGATGATTGTGTGATTTTCTAATGTCCATTAATAATGGCCCAATGATAGGAATAAGTTCTTTTACAGTCTCTAATAAATGATGAACACAAAATCCTATGTTAAAATTGCTCTGTTGCAAGTACACCATTGAATTTTCATGTAGCTTGCATTATTAGACTTCATGTTAGTTTGCATTTTTAGGTTGCATTATGAGTTTGAGAGGGTTTTCCCTTCATCTTTCTTGTGGACTTTTAATCAACTATGGTCATGTTTTGATCTTCATTTCCTTATCTTCTTTTGTGATCTAAATCAAAATTTCTATTTTAAATGGTTGATTGATTTTGGAGCATTCTATTTCTTATGAAAATTTTCTTTTCTTCTTTTTTTTTCTTTTCATCTCTTCCAAACTTCTATCTTCCATTTTCTTTTACCCCACTTATTTTCTTCTAAATCACCTTTGGGGCATAATATTTCACACTTGATGATCTACCTTGGTTCTATTATTCTTATATCTTTCATCCCACATCAAGAACCTTATCTTTTGTTCGATTTGATTAATTTTATCAATTATTTTTTCTCCTCTATCTTATTTTGATTTTGATCACGAGGGGGCAACACTTATCAAACTTCAATCCTTGATTTATTTTTGTCAATTTTATCCTTGACGTTTTTTTAAAGTCAAAATTTATTTGTATTCTTTGTCCTAATGTGTTTCCAAATCGACCACACATCTGGGGTTTTTTGTAATCCCAAATTGATCTCACACTTCAATTTCATTCTTTGACTACATGTGTTCTCAAATTGATCACACATTAGTCAAAGAGGGGCAAATGCATGCAACCTAAAATTGTCACCTAGATTATGGGCCCCCATTATTCAATTTATCAATTTATCAATTTCTTGAATCAAATGGTTTGCAATATTTTATTAAATCAACTTCTTTGGTCAAATTTGATTATTTATTTTTCTAAAGGTTGATCATTTTATTTGAAGTCTTGTTTAATTAAAAGAAAATCTCTCTTTTAATTAAATTAAATAAGTACCCATTTAATTAAAGGAAAACCTCTCTTTTAATTAAATTCATCCACATATAATTAATTAAGAGAAAAACCTCTCTTTTAATTTAATTAAATATTTCCTTTTTAATTGAAATAAATTGCTCCCTTTTAATTAAATAAAATTCCCACTTAAATATCTCTTTGTGATGATAAAGGAAATTGAATAAATAAAAATTAAAGCCACTTGAAAAAGGAAATGAAATTAAATAAATCTCTTTTTGTTTTCTCTACACTTAAATGCACATATCTCTAAGTGGGAGTCCTTTTTTTCCTCTTCCCTCTTTCTTCTCAAATGCTCCTATTTTCTCATTGGTGGAATTTTGTCTCACATTGATCAAACTCTATTATCCCATATTGGTTGTGAGAAGCCTCTCACCTCCATATTTTCCTTTGTAAGGGAAAGCGCTCTCATCATTTTGAACATCCATAATTATTCTATTGTTATGATGTAGGTTTGAACATCCATTATTATGATATTGTTATGCTGTAGGTTTGTAGAGTGATTTTTGAAGGAGTTTGAATACTAAAGCTTTCTATGGAGAACTTCTATCTTCTTTTCTTCTACTCTCATGCATCCATGGATTCCATCATGGGGTTCCATCCTTACATTTGCATATTAACTTAGATCCATGTTTATTTTCCTAAATTAATATTGCATTGTTATTTCCTTTCATAGATTAAATTTCCTTTCTTGCATCGGTTTGCATTGTTATCATTTAGATTAGTTTGCATCTTCATTTGCATTCATATTTTGATCCTTGAATCTCTTATTTCATGGTGTACTTTCATAGGTACAAACTAGGTAAAATTGAGAGCCTCCATTACAAACTCTTGCACTCCATGAATAGAGAGTTATAAGTTGCCATTTAAGACCTCATTCTTGAAAAATCTTAGATATAATGACTCATAGAAGTGTGCTCAGAGTTTAGACATGCACAAGGCAATGGAAGAAGAAGGCATGGAGTCTAGTACCAAGAGTAGAAGACAAGTATGTGATTGGCACCAAATGGGTATTCAGAAACAAGCTAGATGAGAATGGTGAAGTGACAAGAAACAAAGTAAGACTAGTTTTCCAAGGGTATCCACAAGAAGAAGGAATTGACTATGGTGAGACATTTGCCCCTATTGCAAGAATGGAAGGGGTAAGAATTTTACTTGCTTATGTTGCATACAAAGGTTTCAAAGTTTATCAGATGGATGTCAAGTCTGCATTTCTAAATGGCATATTAGAAGAAGAAGTCTGCATAAAACAACCAAAAGATTTTGTTAATAAAAATAATAAGAACATGGTATGTAGACTACACAAAAACAAGCACCAAGAGCACAGTATAAGAGACTCCATGCTTATCTTGTGAAGATTGGATTTGAAAGGATAGATGATAACAAAAATTTATACATGAAGACAGATAAGGACAAAGGTATATTATTATCTGAAATATTTGTTGATGCTATCATATTTGTAGATCAAGATGCTTTGTGTAAGGATTTTTCAATTTAGATGAAGGAATAATTTGAATTGTCAATGTTTAGTGAGATCAAATTATTTGTGGGACTACAAGTATATAAACTAAAATATGGTATATATATCACTCAATCAAAATATGTCAAAGAAATATTGAAGACATTTAGACTAGAGAATTCCAAACCAGTAAGCACACCTATGGTGATAGCACTCAAGCTATCAAAGAAATTATTTTGCTAAGGTAAATCAAACATTATACAAATCCAAGATTGGAAAATTGTAATATGTGATACACAATAGACTTGATATTGCATTAGTTGTGGGGATAGCTACAAGATTCTCTACTAATCCTAGAGAGAATCACTTGATGGTTATGAAAAGGATAATGACATACTTGAAAGGAATAGAAAAGTTTGGTTTATACTATAAGAAGAATGAAAAATTTGAACTGAGAGCCTACATTGATGCTGATTAGGCTAGAAATATTGATGGTAGAAAGAGCACGAGTGGAGGAGCATTATTTTTAGAAAAAAGACATGTTACATAAACTAGCAAGAAATAAAGTTGTACTTCCCAATCTACTATAGCAGCAAAGTATGTTGTTGTTGCTATTAACTACACAAACATTATATGGATCAAACAACTACTTAAGGGAATGAAAGAAGAAATCACAAAACTAGTGACACTTTATTGTAATAATACAAGTGCTATCAATATATCAAAGAATCCTGTTATGCATACAAAAAAAAAGCACAGTGCAATCAAGTATCATTATGTAAGGGAAATGGCTCAAGATAAAGAGGTGATGATGGAATATATTAACACAAAGGAGCAAATTGTTGATATCCTCACAAAAGTATTACCTAAGGATGCTTATGAGTATCTAAGATTTAAACTAGGGGTGATATCCCTATCAAAAGATATGTAAAAGATAGAGGGAGTGCCTTGTATCAAATAAGTTGACACTCATTTAATACAAAATGATGTAGTGGATCTTACTTTAGGAACTGCCTAAAGTAATTGTTGTCACTTAGGTTTGCACCCTTGTCCAAGGCCTATGAATGAGGACAACTTAGTGAAACATGGAAACAACCTCCAAGCTGTGGGACTTGAACTGTGAGGTTGAGTCTCCAGAGAAGGCCGGATTCCTCTTACTATCAGGGTACACTTAACTACTCTTGGAGAGGAAAAGGGAGAAGGAGAGCATGAAAGAAAATCTACCTAGTCTAATCTAAAGAGGTGATGGACCAAAATAGAGTGTTCAAACCAATTCCTGACCATATATGCACTACTGAACTAGAATGAAACTAAGGATATACACATCCAGACTTGCTTTGATCTAATAACCACATGCAGATCAAAAAACCAAGATGAATGACACAAGGAAAGATGTTCACTTATATGTCATTCACAGGCCAACAGAGATACAGTCATGTAGATTATAGATTTTCACAAAATAATGGTGAAGGCAAAGAGTTCTTGCACTTTCATACCAATGGCTGAAGGAGATAAGTGGAGAATCATACAGTTCAAAGGCACAGGGGAATTCACACTAGAATTGTAGAGCAACAACAGAGAAATGTCAGAGAAAGGTCGACCTGGACAAAATTTACAAAATTTTCCTTTATAGCTTTGGCATAACTAGGAATTTTTTGCTCTGCAATTATTGCTCAACAACTGTCATTAAGCCTCGCCCACTGAAAATTTGATTGAGGCATGGGTCTTTGGTAAAACACAATCTGATATCTCACTGAAAGAGCCTTGAGAAGATAGAATGGTGCTGATGAATAACTTCTAATCAGGTAGATGGATTCACCATGATGATAGAATGTCCCTTCTACATTTATCACTCATTCTGGAGTAGTTGAGCATTGATCACAAGATCAAATTTCATGGAAAACTTGACTTCTTCTATTTCTAGTTCAAAAATTAGTAGGTCAAAGAGTCAACAAGGTCCCACAAGCCAACTGGGCCACGCGGGCAAATCACCTCCTTTTGTTTTGCCACCTAGGAAGTCTTTCTGTAGTTGACCACCTTACTTTTATTGACTGGGTGCTATGTCACTATGGGAAAAATACTCAAAATTTGTGATAGCACCATAGCGCCCAGTGGTGAACTTCTATTCAAGTAGCTGCGCCACCCTTTAAACTGTTAACTTTAACTATGATGTCTCCAAACCTGACCGCAACATTAACTGTCAGCTCCTTAACTATTATATTTAGTGTGCTTCCTCCTTGGGCCCATGAGGACACATGTCCCTTAGGCACTATGTTGGTATGGGAAAATAGTGTGCAACTTCCCATAGTGAGATAGTGCCCACCATAGATTTCCATTGATCTGACGATCATGAAGACTCGTTGTACTCTACACATTCATCCATTGAAATTTCTCGGGCCCATGATCCAACTATTACACCTAGCCTGATGTAGCACCACCTATCACGTCTTAATATTGCTTGACCCCACTAACCTACCACATGTCACTAAGGTGCTATGTTACTATGAAAAAATCACGTGCATTTTCTCATAGCGAGATAGCACCCATCATTCATTTGTGTTGATCCAAGGGTGAAGAAAACTACATGAAACATCTGAAAGATAGTGGGTCCAAAATTGCTGACATCAAGATCCACCCAGCTGGCGATAAGTCAAGACTTCATTTCAATGCAACCACACCTCCATGTCACCTAGGGTCCCACTACATCTTTGGTTGGCTGGGCACTATGTTGCTAATGGCAAGAAGCACTAATTTTTTGTTAGCGCCATAGTGCCCTCTGATGATGCATTACTTTCCCAACCTACCCCTTAACCTCTGCCTTGCAAACTAGACCCACCGTGCCACATATTGAGAGGGTGCTATGTTGCTATCGTGATAGGCTTTGGAAATCTCCATAGCAACATAGGGCCTAACCATTGATTCTCTTTGATCTAACGATGGAGGTGTCGTGGGTGGTCAAAAAACAACCTTAGGAAATAAGGGAATACTCTAAGGTTTGAACATTTAATTTTTTCAATATTCCCATGGCGATTAAAAATAACAATAAAGCGAGGAGGGTAACCATTGGGCGAGGAAACATTTTAAAATTTTGAATCTTGGCGGAGGTAAAAAAATGTGGTAACATTTCTGGCGACTCATAGGGGACACAAGCTTGCTATGTGTATGACCAGTGGCCTTATGTATCCATTGGGCTATGGAGTCAAAAAAATGGGTCCAGTGTATACTGTGAAACCCTAACCCTACCTATGAGAGGTCAAAACATGAAAACCCTAAAAAACTCTGCAACCACAATTGGAACCAGAAACAAAACTTCCTCTGCAACCTGAAACACCTCAAAATCTACTACCTCATAGGAAGATAGTTGTACCTGCACACTTCTTGAAAAGCAAGAAACAACAGAAGGAAACTAAACTACTTATATATAGGAACTTGACCTTCATCAGAAGCAATCTTTAAGATAAATCCCATTGACTAGAATGGGAAAAACTTCACCATTTGGCCTGCTCAATTGAAACGCATTGGCCTACTTGCAATTGGCAATCAGATAGGGGCCACTCCATAATGCATCAAATTTTGAGTGTCTTCCTAGTTTTGCCCTATCTGCACCCCACTTTAGAATTAAATCTCCTTCTTAGAAGATTCTAACCCTAGCCTTCTTATCAAAATTCCTCTTCATCTGCTACTGATGTATCTCTAGGGTCTACATTGCTTTATTTAATTTTTCTTCTAGCTCCATTAGCTCTACCATTCTTATTGTCATAGCATCATTTTCACTTAGTTCCAACTAATGAGCTAACTCTAGGGCTAGGAACTCCAGTGAAATTGGAAGCCTTACCTCTCTACCATATACTAGTACAAATGGAGAGTTCCCTAACGATTTTTTAGGTGTTATTCTATCCACCCATAGTGTAGTCTTCAGCTTCTTATGCCAACATCTTTGGTTATCTTCTATTGTCCTTTTTAGGATCCTAATCAGGTTCTTGTTGAATGACTCATCTAGGCCATTACCCTGGGGGTAATAATTTGAGGATGTTCTCAAATAGATATTGTGATCCACTTCCCATGCACAAATCTGAGCTTCAACAAAAGACTTTGCATTATCTGAAATAATGGTTGAAGGGGCACCAAAACTGGTCTCAATTCCATCAAGGAACTCAACAACTGAAGATTTAGTGGCACCCTTCAATGCAATGGCCTTTGTCCATCTAGTGAAGTAATCTTTAGTAGCAAAAATCCACTTGTGACCAGAACTGGAAGAAGGATTGATAGGGCTTATGAAATCCAATCCCCATTGAGAAAAAGGTTGATCTAGCTGGATAGGATGGAGGGGAAGACCTGCAAGCTTCTATTTACCAAAGAAGAAGGCACATTTTTCGCACTTCCTCACATGTCTATGGTAATCATGGAATAGGGATGGCTAATAATAACTAGCCCTCATTATCTTCATTGCAGTTGTCCTTGCTGAGAAGTGACCACCATTAGGGACATCATGAAGCTCTTTGACTATTCTTTTAGCTTGGTTTGTGTCAATGCATCTTAGCCGGGGTCCTTTAAAACCTCTCCTAAATAGGATACCATCAATCATGACATAAGGGATTGACTGTAATCTATATTGTCTCCTTTTAGCTCTGTCCAATGCCTAAGGGTATCCATCCCCTAATAAGAAACATCTCATGTCATCTATCTAGCTCCTTGGATCATCCTTTCTTACCTCTTGTTGTTCTGTTAACACCATAGCATCCTCTTCATCAGATTCCTGGCATGATAAATTTGTTTGTACAACCCCTTTCCCCTTACCAGCTCGGTAATCTGGATGTCAACGTCATATTCAATCACTTTAGTAATCTAGCTAGCTCTCTTTTCACTAATATCCTTGTTCAGAAGGAAATCCTTTACACTGGCATGGGGTAATAACAAATGGATTTTATTATGGGATAGGAGGTGTCAGAAATTTTTAAAGGCTCTAATGACTGCAAGGGCTTGCTTCTCTACAAAGCTATATTTATCTTCATATTCTTTAAGCCCTTCACTGAAGAAAGCTATGGGTTGCTCTTCATCCTTCTCATTTTTTTGAGTCAAAACAACAGAGATGCTCAACTTACACCTAGGGTATAGAGGATGAAATCCTTTTCAAAATTTGGGTTCATGAGAGTAGGGGCTAAGGCTATCGCTACCTTGATCTTGTCAAAAAATTTCTTCCCTTCCTTGGTCCATGCAAAGGCCATAACCTTCTTGAGCATAGCTATAAGAGGTTTCACCATGGTAGCAAGATTGGGAATAAATCTTCTTACAAAATTTATCCTACCACGGAAACTTTGTAGCCCTTTCTTGTGTTTAGGAAGAGGGAGGGCAAGTATTGCTTTTGTCCTTTTTAAATCAATGGTCAGACCATCCTCAGATACAATGTGTCCCAACAGTTTCCCTTGATTGGTGGAAAAGACACAATTGCTTGGGTTAAGGGACACCCCAAACTCTCTACATCTTAGGAATACCTATCTTAGATGATCAAAATGATCTTCTGCATTCTTAGAATACACTGTAATATCATCAAGGTAGACTAAGATAGACCTGTCAATCAATTTCTTGAAGTCCATCTTCATTTCCTTCTAAAATGTAGCACCTACATTGGTTAGCCCAAATGGCATCTTGCAATAAGCATAGGTGCCCCATTTAGTAGTAAATGCAGTCTTATATTTATTAGATTCTTTAACTAGCACTTGATTATAACTAAAGAATCCATCAAGAAAAGAGAATCTCCTTGAACCACTGACCTTGGAAAAAATTTTCTCCATGGAAGGGATACAATGATGATCTTTAACGAAAGCCTGATTAAGGTCCCTAAAGTCCACACACAGTCTGATTTCTCCATTCTTCTTCCTAACAAGGACTAGGTTAGCTACCCATGATGAGTGCTTGATGGGAAAAATTATATTAGCCTCAATCAACTTGGATAGCTCTTTTCTCATTAAGGGTTCAATTTTAGGATTCACTGGTCTTTGTTTTTGTCTTATTGGTTTTACATCATCAACTAGATCTATGGTATGCTGAAATAACCTTGTGTCAAAACCCTTTAAATCATCGTATGTCCAAGCAAATACATTGTTAAATTCTTGACATAGATGAATAAAATTTTCTTGCTTAGTTTCAGAACATACCTTTCCCATATTTAAGGATCTTCCATCAGCAATCGTGACTGGAGTGTGATCATTTCCATCAGTAGCTAGGTTCATGCCTCTACCTCTTGTTTTCTCATCAGGATTAAAGACACTCTCCAAGGTAATGAGACCTTTAGGTAACTTGTTGGAATTGAGGTTGATGATCTGATCACCATACTGGTCCTACAGTCTTGACTGGTTTCTATCTGAGAATTCTACCTCATTCTGCAAGGAACTCACAATTTTCTCATCAGACTCAAACACTTGCCATTGAGTGTTGTTGTCAGGGATGGCAAGCCTTACTACCACCTTGATTTGCTACTTCTTTTCCTCCTCAAGATTCCCTGGCACATCATAAGATGCACCTATTGCTGCAAGTCTATTAGCATTTCTATTTTCTTTCCTAGGGATGCTTTGAATATTAAATGCATTGAAACCTTCAAGAAAATCCCATACTCTATGTTTATAAAACTTGAGCAGACCATTCTTGTTAATGTTCTAATTTCTCACTGGGTTAACTACCAACTTACTATCTCCATATACTTTAAAGGCTTGAATTGCTCTCTTTTGGGCAAGTAGGAGACCTTGAATCAAGCATTCATATTCAACCACATTGTTGGTGCAATTGAAATGGAGCCTAAATGAGAAGTATTATCTTATTTGTGTAGGAGAGATCAAAATAATACCAGCCTCTGATACATTTCTATTCCTTGAGCCATCAAAGTACATACTCCATATCCTGCTCATATCTCCATTAGTCCCTACAAGATTTGGGACTACATCATTCTTTTCTAAAATACAGTATGTACTAAGGCCTGTCTCAAGAGTTTTTGACATAGGCTCAAACTGATATGCATTTTCCCACTCATCCAAGAAAAAGTCAAGTATCTCTGCTAGGGAAGTGGTGGGCTCATTCACTATGTCATTTTCATTCATCTCTAGGATAGGGAAATTCAAGTTGATGGGATTAGGGGTGTAAGTTTTAGGATAATGGACGGCTTGAGGCTCTACTCTTATTAAAGCATTGGCTCCATATCTTGTCTTAAAAGACATATATGACCAATCAGCAGATATGAATCCACCTATTTGGGCAGTGAAGTCTCTTGATAGATAAATAGAAAAGTGTGGCTTGCCCTCAGCAACAGATATGTCTTGGGTCACAGTACAACTAGGGCATGCATTTAAGGCCATCTCCACATTCCTATTGATTCCTATAGTCTTAATAGTACTACCATCCAACTATAATACATCCCTAACAATGGGATCATATTTCATTCCTAAAGCATCAGCAACACACCTAGGCATTACTGAACTGCTAGCCCCAGAATCAATCATGCAATTATGGACTAGCTTACCCCCTATAATTAGAGAAACATAGAATGGAGGAGGTCTATCCTTTTTGATTATTTCTACTTCCCTTGATGGTTGTACTAAGCTTGTGGCACTTTCCATACTTGGTGCCTGATACTTTGGTTCAATTCTTTCCAATTCTCGCTGGAGCAACCTCTTTTGCATGGGTATAGTAGCAACAACATCCCACATAGAAATATTCACATTTGTCTTCTTCATTTTCTCTACCACACTGAATGGCATACCAAGTGTTTTGGTATGAACTTTGGGGGCTGCATTTGTATGAGGTTGAGATGGAATAACCTGAGGATCACTTGTATCATTTCTGCCCTGATCTTGACTTTGCTACTGAAAGGCACTTGATTGATTGTTTGCTGCTTGCTCATGAGATATTGCATTTGAAGTTGAGGCTTGATTGGGAGGAGGAGGGATAACATCTTCCATAGCTCCCCTTTTTCTTCTAGTGTTATGAGCAATGGAATCCTAGTTGACATTACAATGCTCGTCCATCTGATGATTAATAAAAGAGCAATCACCATGTCTTTGCATATCTGAGGCATCCTTAAATTGGTCCTCCTTGTATGCTTGCTTATGAGATGCTAAAAGTTCTTGGACTGTCAAGGCCATAAAATATTCCACCCTCTGACAAATGCGATAGGCATAAGAGTAATTGCAGGAGGGACAAAAATCTTGATCCCAAGCCATATTGTTTTTAGGGACTATGGCTCTACTTTGGTTTAAATTTGATGTTCAAGCATGGCCACCCTACCTATTTTGATCGAAAGAATTGTTTCGATGATTAGGATTTGGGAGCCTACCATTTTCTAGAGTTTGATATTGTAGTTGATGAGGGTTACTACCTTGAGCCTACTACCTTTCTAAAGTCATGACCTTGTTGCTCACTTTCTGCATCATAAAGAAATTATCCTCCAACCTGTTTCCTTGATCTTCTAACTTCCTCCCTTGA
Organism: Cupressus sempervirens; assembly: GCA_028749045.1. NCBI lineage: Eukaryota > Viridiplantae > Streptophyta > Pinopsida > Cupressales > Cupressaceae > Cupressus > Cupressus sempervirens. Next base: position 784,312,182 of record CM053787.1, on the reverse strand, counting down.
TCTTGCAGTTTTTTTATCAAGGTTCTTCTCTCTTTTGTCCATGTTCTGCATTAGAGATTGCATCATTTCTTTGATTTCATCTATCCCATTTGAAGATGTGGAAGCTTGAGGGACTGGAGTAAGAGATTGTGATGTGGAAGTTGTGGGAAGAGGAGCCATTGCTGGTTGGTGATTTGGGATATCAGGAAAGAAGGGCATAGGAGGCCTTGGAGCTAGTTTGCCTCCTTGTATTAGGATGTTCTTTGATTTTATTGCTATTCATAAGCATTAGGCAAGGTATCTCCTCCCATAGTTTGGATTATAGTGGCAATATCACTATTAAAAGCTCTAAGGTAATGCAAGAAGGCATTACCAGGGGTAGGTTTCACAGAAGTAGGTATTCTATCCGATGTCTTTTGAAATATATAGTTAAAATCAGTCATACATTCATGGGGGGCTCTTTTTATAGTAGTCAACTACTCTAAAAGTGACAAATAGTCACTTTTATCCTCAAAATGTTTGCACAATCCTGCTCCTAATCCATCCCAATCTGTTATAGAACCATGAGCTAAACCTCTATACCATTGTAGTGCTTTGCCTTTCAAGGATGAGGCTAGGAGCCTGACTACAACATCATCCTCTATAATACCATGAATATTGCAGATGTTCACAACCTCTTGAATGTGCTCTGAGGGAGAGACAAAAGTTTCACTAGTAAAATTCGGTATACTCTTGAGTGCAGCTATTGGTATGTAATGTCTTTGGGCTAATAAGAGAGGGCTCCCACCATTAAAGGTGGAAAAAGTATGAGCTCTAGGCAATGCCATATAGAGAAGTGGTCTATCGATATGTATTGATAGCAGTCTAGGTTGAGATCTAATAGCAAGAGGAGTAGAGATAGATCTTGTAGGAGTATTTTTTACTATTGCACTCCTAACTGGTGATAAGGATACTCTAGTCCTCCTTTTGATAATGAAAGCTCTTGGTAATGAAACTCACCTCTAGAAGATGCCCTTGTCTCAGCTCTAGGCATGAATCATTGCAACTTTTGTTTGGAACCAAATATGTATTTGAAGCTCTGAATCACCAATTACTTTGAAGAATGAGCCTCTTGAAGGCTTGAATACTAAAGCTAGTACTATCTCTTTAGTATTAGTTTTGAAATCTTCTTTTCACACCAATAGACTTTAAATCTTTGATAGTTGGTCCCACCAAGCATGCCAAAAACTTTTGTCACTTAGGTTTGCACCATTGTCCATAGCCTATGCACGAGGACAAACTAGTGAAACATAGAAACAACCTTGAAGCTATGGGACTTGAACTATGAGGTTGAGTCTTCGGAGAAGGCCCGCTTCCTCTTACTATTAGGGTGCACCTAACTACTCTTGGAGAGGAAAAGGGGGAAGGAGAGCATGAAAGAAAATCTACCTAGTCTAATCTAAAGAGGTGATGCACCAAAATAGAGTGTTCAGACCAATCCTTGCCCATATATGCACTACTGAACCAGAATGAAACTAGGGATATACACATCCAGACTTGCTTTGATCTAATAACCACATGGAGATCAGAAAACCAAGATGAATGATACAAGGAAAGAGGTTCACTTATATATCATTCACAGGCGAGCAGAGATACAGTCATGCAGATTATAGATTTTCACAAAACAATGGCGAAGGCAAAGAGTTCTTGCACTTTCATACCAATGGCTGAAGGAGATAAGTTGAGAATCATATAGTTCAGAGGCACAGGGGAATTTACACTGGAATTGCAAAGAAAAAGTAGAGAAAAGTTAGAGAAAGGTCGAACTGGACAAAATTTACAAATTTTGCCTTTATAGCTCTGACATAACTGGGATTTTTTGCTCTGCAATTATTACTCAACAACTATCATTAAGCCTTGCTCACTGAAAATCTGATCGAGGCATGGGTCTTTGGTACAACCCAATTTGATATCTCACTAAAAGAGCCTTGAGAAGACAGAACAACACTGATGAATAACTTTTGATTGGGTAGATGGATTCGCCATGATGATAGAATGTCCCTTCTACATTTATCACTCGTTCTGGAGTAGCTGAACATTGATCACAAGATCAAATTTCATGGCAAACTTGACTTCTTCTAATTTAGGTTCACAAATTAGTAGGTTGAAGAGTCAACAAGGTCCCACAAGCCAACTAAACCACATAGGCCAATCACCTCCTTTCATTTTGCCACCTAGGAAGTCTTTATGTGGTTGACCACCTTCCTTTTATTGACTGGGTGCTATGTCGCTATGGGGCAAAATACTCAAAATTCGTTATAGCACCATAGTGCCTAGTGGTGAACTTCTATTCAACCAACCATGCAACCCTTTAAAATGTTAACATTAACTATGATGTCTCCAAACTTGATCGCAACATTAATTTTCAACTCCTTAACTGTTATATTTATTGTGCTTCCTCCCTAGGCCCGTGAGGAAACGTGTCCCTTAGGCGCTATGTCACTATGGGAAAATAGTGTGCAACTTCCCATAGCAAGATATCACCCACCGTAGATTTCCATTGATCTGACAATCATGAAGACTTGTTGTACTTTGCACATTCATCCATTGAAATTTCTTTGGCCCGCGATCCACTTGTCACACCTAGCTTGTCATAGCACCACACTATCATGTCTTAATATTGCTTGACCCCACTAACCTTCCATGTGTCGCTAAGGCACTATGTTGCTATGAAAAAATCACATGCATTTTCTAATAGCAAGATAGTACCCACCATTGAATTGCATCAATCCAAGGGTAAAGAAAACTGCGTGAAACATCTGAAAAATGGTGGGTCCAAAACTACTGAAGTCAAGATCCACCCAACTGGCGATGAGTCAGGACTTCATTTTAATGTGACCACCCCTCCACGTCACCTGTGGTCCCACCACATCTTTGGTCGGCCAGGCGCTATGTCGCTAATGGTGAGAAGTGCCAATTTTTCATTAGTGCCATAGTGCCCTCTAGTGATGCATTACTTTTCCGACCAGCCCCTTGACCTCTGCCTTGCAAACTGGACCCATCATGCCACATATTGACAGGACGCTATGTCACTATTGCGATAGGCTTTGGAAATCTCCATAGCGACATAGCGCCTAACCATTGATTCACTTTGATCCAATGATGGAGAGGTCACGGGCAGTCAAAAAACAACCTTAGGAAATAAGGGAATACTCTAAGGTTTGAACATTTAATTTTTTCAATATTCCCATGATGATTAAAAATAACAATAAAGCGGGGAGGGTAACTGTTGGGCTAGGAAACATTTTCAAATTTTGAATCTTGGCGGAGGTAAAAAATGTGGTAACATTTCTGGTGACTCACAGGGGACACAAGCCTGCTATGTGTATGACCAGTGACCTTATGTATCCATTGGGCTATGGAGTCAAAAAATGGGTCCTATGTATACTGTGAAACCCTAACCCTAACTGTGAGAGGTCAAAACATGAAAACCCTAAAAAAAATTGCAACCGCAACTGGAACCAAAAACAAAACTTCCTCTGCAACTTGAAACACCTCAAAATATACTATCTCACAAGAAGACAGCTGTGCCTGCGCACTTCTTGAAAAGCAGGAAACAACAGAAGGAAAATAAACTATTTATATATAAGAACTTGACCTTTATTAGAAAAAAGATTTAAGATAAATCCCATTGACTAGAATGGGCAAAACTTCATCATTTGGCCTGCTTAATTGAAATGCATTGGCCTGCTTGCAACTGGAAATCAGATAGGGGCCACTCCATAATGCATCAAATTTCAAGTGTCTTCCTGGTTTTGCCCTATCTAAATCCCACTTTAGAGCTAAATATCCCTCTCTAAAGATTCTGACCCTAGCCTTCTTATCAAAATTCCTCTTCATCTGCTACTAATGTATCTCTAGGTTTTGCATAGCTTTATTCTTTTTTCTTCTAGCTCCATCAGCTCTGCCATTCTTACTATCATAGCATCATTTTCAATTAGTTCCAACTAATGAGCTAACTCCAGGCTTGGGAACTCCAATGAAATTGGAAGCCTTGCCTCTCTACCATATACCAGTATAAATGGAGAGTTCCCTTATGATCTTTTAGGTGTTATCTTGTCCACCCATAGTGCAGTCTTCAGCTTCTTATGCCAACATCTTTAGTTATCTTCTATTGTCCTTTTCATGATCCTGATTAGGTTCTTGTTGGATGACTCAGCTAGGCCATTACCCTGGGGGTAATAATTTGAGGATGTGCTCAAATAGATATTGTGATCCACTGCCCATGCAAAAATATGAGCTCCAACAAAAGACTTTGTATTATCTGAAATAATGGTTGAAGGGGCACCAAACTTGGTCACAATTCCATCAAGGAACTCAATAACTAAAGATTCAGTGGCATCCTTCAATGCAACTACCTCTGTCCATCCGGTTAAGTAATCTATAGCAGCTAAAATCCACTTGTGACCAGAACTGGAAGAAGGATTGATAGGGCCTATGAAATCCAATCCCCATTGAGCAAAAGGTTGATCTAGTTGGATAGGATGGAGGGGAAGAGCTGCAAGCTTCTATTTACCAAAGAAGAAGGCACATTTTTCACACTTCCTCACATGTCTATGGAAATCATGGAACAAAGATGGCCAATAATAACCAGCCCTCATGATCTTCATTGCAATTTTCCTTGCTGAGAACTGACCAGCATTAGGGCCATCATGAAGCTCTTTGACTATTCTTTCAACTTGGTCTTTGTCAATGTATCTTAGTAGGGGTCCATTAAAATCTCTGCTAAATAGGATACTATCAATCATGACATAAGGGATTGACTATAATCTATATTGTCTCCTTTTAGCTCTGTCCAATGCCTGAGGGTATCCATCCCCTAATAAGAAACACCTCATGTCACCTATCTAGCTCCTTGGATCATCCTTTCTTACCTCTTGATGTTCTATTAACACCATCACAGCCTCTTAATCAAATTCCTTGCATGATAACAACTATTTGCACAACCCCTTTCCCCTTACCATCTTGATAATCTATATGTCAATGTCATATTCCATCACTTTAGTAATCCAACCAGCTCTCTTTTCACTAATATCCTTGTTTAGCAGGAAATCCTTTACACTGGCATGGGGTACTAACAAATGGATTTTATTATGGGATAGGAGGTGTTTGAACTTTCTAAAGGCTCTAATGACTCCAAGGGCTTGCTTCTCTACAAATTTGTATTTATCTTCATATTCCTTAAGCCTTCACTGAAGAAAGCTATGGGCTGCTCTTCATCCTTATCATTTGTTTGAGTCAAAACAACAAAGATGCTCAACTTACCACCTAGGGTATAGGGGATGAAATCCTTTTCAAAATTTGGGTTCATGAGAGTAGGGGCTGAGGCTATGGCTGCCTTGATCTCTTCAAAACTTTCCTTCCCTTCCTTGGTCCATGCAAAGACCATACCCTTCTTGAGCATAGCTGTAAGAGGTTTCACCATGGTAGCAAGATTGGGAATAAATCTTCTTACAAAATTTATCCTGCCAAGGAATCTTTGTAGCCCTTTCTTGTGTTTAGGAAGAGGGAGGGTAAGTATTGCTTTTGTCCTTTCTGGATCAATGGTCAAATCATCCTCAAATACAATGTGTCCCAATAGTTTCCCTTGATTGGTGGAAAAGATACACTTTCTTGGGTTAAGGGACACCCCAAACTCTCTACATCTTAGGAATAGCTATCTTAGATGATCAAAATGATCTTCTGCATTCTTAAAATATTCTATAATATCATCAAGGTAGACTAAGATAGACCTATAAATCAATTTTTTGAAAGCCATCTCCATTGCCTTCTGAAATGTAGCACCTACATTTGTTAGCCCAAACGGAATCTTGCAATAAGCATAGGTGCCCCATTTAGTGGTAAATGCAATCTTATATTTATCAGATTCATTAACCAACACTTGATTATAACCAGAGAATCCATCAAGAAAGGAGAATCCCCTTGAACCACTGACCTTGGATAGAATTTTCTCCATGGAAGGGAGAGGATGGTCATCTTTAAGGGAAGCCTGATAAAGGTCCCTAAAGTCCACACACAGTCTAATTTCTCCATTCTTCTTCCTAACAGGGACTAGGTTGGCTACCCATGATAAGTGCTTGATGGGAAAAATTATATTAGCCTTAATCAACTTGGATAGCTCTTTTCTCATTAAGGGTTCAATTTTAGGATTCACTGGTCTTTGTTTTTGTCTTATTGGTTTTACATCATCAACTACATCTATGGTATGTTGAAATAACCTTGGGTGAAAACCCTTTAAATCATCGTATGTCCAAGAAAATACATTGTTAAATTCTTTACATAGATGAATAAAATTTTCTTGCTTAGTTTCAAAACATACCTTTCCCATATTTAAGGATCTTCCATCAGCAATCGTGACTGGAGTGTGATCACTTCCATCAGCAGCTAGGTTCATGCCTATACCTCTTGTTTGGTCATCAGGATTAAAGACACTCTCCAAGGTAATGAGACCTTTAGGAAACTTGTTGGAATTGAGGTTGATGATCTGATTGCCATACTGGTCCTACAGTCTTGACTGGTTTCTATTTGAGAATTCTGCCTCATTCTATAAGAAACTCACAATTTCCTCATCAGACTCAAACACTTGCCAATGAGTGTTGTTGTCAAGGATGGTAGGTCTCACTACCACCTTGATTCATTGCTTCTTCTCCTCCTCAAGATTCCCTAGCACATCATCAGATGCACCTATTGCTACAAGTCTATCAACATGTCTATTTTCTTTCCTAAGGATGCTTTGAATATTAAATGCATTGAAACCTTCAAGCAAATCCCATAATCTATGTTTATAAGACTTGAGCAGACCATTCTTGGTAATGTTCTGATTTCTCACTTGGTTAACTACCAACTCACTATCTCCATATACTTTAAAGGCTTGAATTCCTCTCTTTTGGGCAAGTAGGAGACCTTGAATCAAGCATTCATATTCGGCCAAATTGTTGGTGCAATTGAAATGGAGTCTAAATGAGAAGTAGTATCTTATTTGTGTAGGAGAGATCACCATAATACCAGCCTCTGATCCATTTCTATTCCTTGAGCCATCAAAGTACATACTCCATATCCTGCTCATATCTCCATTAGTCCCTACAAGATTGGGGACTACATCATCCTTTTCTAAAATATAGTATGTACTAAGGCCTGTCTCAAGAGTTTGTGACATAGGCTCAAACTGATATGCATTCACCCACTCATCCAAGAAAAAGTCAAGTATCTCTGCTAGGGAAGTGGTGGGCTCATTCACTATGTCATTTTCATCCATCTCTAGGATAAGGCAATTCATGTTGATGGGATTAGGGGTGTAAGTTTTAGTATGATGGAGAGCTTGAGGCTCTACTTTTATTGAAGCATTGGCTACATACCTAGTCTTAAAAGACATATATGACCAATCAGCAGATATGAATCCACCTATTTGGGCAGTGAAGTCTCTTGACAGACAAATAGCAAAGTGTGGCTTGCCCTCAGCAACAGATATGTCTTGGGTCATAGTACAACTAGGGCATGCATGTAGGGCCATCTCCACATTCCTATGGATTCCTATAGTCTTAATAGTACTACTATCCAAATACAAGACATCCCTAACAATGGGATCATATTTCATTCCTAAAGCATCATCAACACACCTAGGCATTATTGAACTGCTAGCCCCGGAATCAATCATGCAATTATGGACTAGCTTACCCCCTATAATTAGAGAAACATAGAATGGAGGAATTCTATCCTTTTTTCTTGTTTCTACTTCCCTTGATGGTTGTACTAAGCTTGTGGCACTTTCCATACTAGATATCTAATCCTTTGGTTCAATTCTTTCCAATTCTTGCTGTAGAAAGCTCTTTTGCATGGGTATAGTAGCAACAACATCCCACATAGAAATATTCACATTTGTCTTCTTCATTTTCTCTACCACACTAAATGGCATAGCAGGTGTTTATGTAGGAACTTTGGGGGCTGCATTTGTATGAGGTTGAAATGGAATAACCTGAGGATCAGTTGTATCATTTTTGCTCTGATTTTGACTTTGTTGGTGAAAGGCACTTGATTGATTGTTTGCTGCTTGCTCATGAGATATTGCATTTGAAGTTGAGGCCTGATTGGGAGGAGGGATAACATCTACCATAGCTCCCCTTTTGCTTCTAGTGTTATGAGCAATGGAATCCTGGTTGACATTACAATGCTCCTCCATATGATGATTAATAAAAGAGCAATCACCATGTCTTTGCATATTTGAGGCATCCTTAAATTGGTCCTCCTTGTATGCTTGCTCATGAGATGATGTAGGTTCTTGGATCCTCAAGGCCATAAAAGATTCAGCCTTCTGACACATGCAATAAGCATAGGAGTAATTGCAGGAGGGACAAAAATCTTGATCCTAAGCCATATTTTTTTGAGGGACTATGGCTCTACTTTGGTTTACATTTGAGGTTGAAGCATGGCCACCCTACCTATTCTAATCAAAATAATTGTTCCAATGATTAGGATTTGGGAGCCTACCACTATTTGGAGTTTGATATTGCAATTGATGAGGCTTACTACCTTGAGCCTGCTGCCTTTCTAAAGTCACCACCATGTTGCTCACTTTTTGCATCATAGATAAATTATCCTCCAACCTCTTTCCTTGATCTTCTAACTTCATCCCTTGATCTTGTAGTTTTTTTATCAAGGTTCTTCTCTCTTTTGTGCATGTTCTGCATCAGAGATTACATCATTTCTTTGATTTCATCTATCCCATTTGAAGATGTGGAAGCTTGAGGGACTAGAGTAAGAGATTGTGATGTGGAAGTTGTGGGAAGAGGAGCCATTGCTGGTTGGTGATTTGGGATATCAAGAAAGAAGGGCATAGGAGGGCTTGGAGCTAGTTTACCTCCTTGTATTAGGATGTTCTCTGATTTTATTGCTATATCATAAGCATTAGGCAAGGTATCTCCTCCTATAGTTTGGATTGTAGTGGCAATATCACTATTAAAAGCTATAAGGTAATGCAAGAAGGCATTACCAGGGGTAGGTTTCACTGATGTAGGTATTATATCCAATGTCTTTTGAAATCTATAGTTAAAATCAGTCATACATTCATGGGGGGCTCTTTTTATATTAGTCAACTACTCTAAAAGTGACAAATAGTCACTTTTATCCTCAAAATGTTTGCACAATTGTGCTCCTATTCCATCCCAATCTATTATAGAACCATGAGCTAAACCTCTATACCATTTTAGTGCTTTTCCTTTCAAGGATGAGGCTAGGAGCCTAACTGTAACATCATCCTCTGTAATACCATGGATATTTTAGATGTCTGCAACCTCTTGAATGTGCTCTGATGGAGAGATAGAAGTTTCACTAGTAAACTCTAGTATACTCTTGAGTGCAGGTATTGGTATGTCATGTCTTTGGGCTAATAAGATAGCACTCTCACCATTAAAGGTGGCAAAAGAATGAGCTCTAGGAAATGCCTTATAGACAAGTGGTCTATTGATATGTATTGATGGTAGTCTAGGTTGAGATCTAACAGTAGGACGAGTAGAGATAGATCTTGTAGGAGTATTTGTTACTATTGCACTCCTAACTGGTGATAAGGATACTCTAGTCCTCCTTCTTCTAGGGTTTGATAATGAAAGCTCTTGGTAATGAGACTTACCTCTAGAATATGCCCTTGTCTCAGCTCTGGGCATGAATCACTGCAACTTTGGTCTGCAACATGATATGTATTTGAAGCTTAGAGTTGCCAAGTACTTTGAAGAATGAGCCTCTTGAAGGCTTGAATACTAAAGCTAGTACTATCTCTTTAGTATTAGTTTTGAAATCTTCTTTTGACACTAATAGACTTTAAATCTTTGATAGTTGGTCCCACCGGGTGTGCCAAAAATTGTTGTCACTTAGGTTTACACCCTTGTCCAAGGCGTATGCACGAGGACAACCTAGTGAAACATGGAAACAACCTCCAAGCTGTGGGACTTGAACTGTGAGGTTGAGTCTCTGGAGAAGGCCAACTTCCTCTTACTATCAGGGTGCACCTAACTACTCTTGGAGAGGAAAAGGGAGAAGGAGAGCATGAAAGCAAATCTACCTAGTCTAATATAAAGAGGTGATGCACCAAAATAGAGTGTTTAGACCAATTCCTGCCCATATATGCATTACTGAACCAGAATGAAACTAAGGATATACACATCCAAACTTGCTTTGATCTAATAACCACATGTAGATCAAAAAACCAAGATGAATGACACAAGGAAAGAGGTTCACTTATATATCATTCATAGGCTAGCAGAGATACAGTCATGCAGCAAAAAACCAAGATGAATGACACAAGGAAAGAGGTTCACTTATATATCATTCATAGGCTAGCAGAGATACAGTCATGCAGATTATAGATTTTCACAAAACAATATCGAAGGCAAAGAGTTCTTGCACTTTCATACCAATGGCTGAAGGAGATAAGTGGAGAATCATATAGTTCAGAGGCACGGGGGAATTTACATTAGAATTAAAGAGCAACAATAGAGAAACCTTAGAGAAAGGTTGACCCGAAAATTTTTTACAAAAATTTGCCTTTATAGCTCCGGCATAACTAGGATTTTTTGCTCTACAATTATTGCTCAACAGCTGTCATTAAGCCTCGCCCACTAAAAATCTGATCAAGGCATGGGTCTTTGGTAAAACACAATCTGATATCTCACTGAAAGAGCCTTGAGAAGACAGAACGACACCGATGAATAACTTCTGATTAGGTAGATGGCTTCGCCATGATGATAGAATGTCCCTTCTATGTTTATCACTCATTCTGGAGTATCTGAGCATTGATCACAAGATCAAATTTTGTGGCAAACTTGACTTCTTCTATTTTTGGTTCATGAATCAGTAGGTCAAAGAGTCAACAAGGTCCCACAAGCCAACTGGGCCATGTGGGCCAATCACCTCCTTTCATTTTCCCACCTGGGAAGTCTTTCTGCGGTTGACCACCTTCCTTTTATTCACTGGGTGCTATGTCGCTATGGGCAAAATACTCAAAATTTGTGATAGCACCATAGCACCTTGTGGTGAACTTCTATTCAACTAACCGTGCCACCCTTTAAACTATTAACGTTAACCGTGATGTCTCCAAACCTGACCACAACATTAACTATCAGCTCCTTAACTGTTATATTTACTGCGCTTCCTCCTTGGGCCCATGAGGACACATGTCCCTTAGGTGCTATGTCACTATGGGAAAATAGTGTGCAACTTTCCATAGCAAGATAGCGCCCACCATAGATTTCCATTGATCTAACAATTGTGAAGACTCGTCGTACTCTGCACATTCATCCATTGAAATTTCTTGGGCCCGCGATCCACTTGTCACACCTGGCCTGAAGTAGCACCACCCTATCATGTCTTAATATTGCTTCACCCCACTAACCTACCACATGTCACTAAGGCACTATGTCACTATGAAAAAATCACATGCATTTTCTCATAGCGAGATAGCACCTGCCGTTTGTATATGAGCAATGTTAGTATGCTAATAGAAACCAAATTTAAATAAAGCTTCTACAAACTAAAAAAAAATCATAAAATTCAAGATAGACTAAGATGAACTCTCAATTGAGAATATGAGCCATTAATGGGCTCTCTCAATGAGAAGCTCTCTTGTTGAGTAGCTTTGTCTAAAAAGATAGGATGTATGCTCAATATGCTTCCAAAGGCTTCAATGGATGATGGTGGATTTTTGGTGTGGATAGATGGCTTTTAGTATGGATTTGGCTCTCAAAATAGCATTATAACTTTACTTCATGGATTGTGTTATTTTGCAAAGGGGAAGGATCCAATTTATAGGCAAGAGGCTTGAGGGTTTGAGGGCTAAGATGCAAGGATGGGAAAAAGCTTATGGAGGGCTCAGATTGCATGAGAGGAGAGCACATGGATTGTGCTTCCTTATAGCCAATCAAGGAGTGACACATGTCACATGGTGAGAGGATGGAGGAAAGGGCAAGGATGAGTCAACAAAGGAGGCTCAAGAGATAAAATCTTCATAAAGACCCTCATAATGACTTGTAAGAGCAATAAAAGGGCTTGTAAGAGTCATTTATGACCTAGTGGACTTCATAAAGTTTTATGGTTGAGATATTTTGAGGGTGATGAGAGCAAATTAGACTTGGACTTGATTTGGAAGGTTTTAAGCTTTCTTAGGCTTGTGCAAATGATTAGAGGATGGATTAGGATGGTTTAGGATTAGCTTAGGGATAGGCAAATGGATGGCATTTAATGAGGGTGGGTGAAGGAGGAGATATTTGTTAGCTTTGGCTTGGGTTAGTAAGTTTTAACCCATGTTTAGGGAATGTGACAAGGTTAGGAGGGGATTAGGATTAGGTTTAAAGACATCTTCTAGAAGAGTCTACATTTTGGAGGAGGATAAAGACTTTCTAGAATAGTCTAGAATTTCCTAGGATGAGGATGAAGACTTTCTAGAAGAGTCTAGAACTTCTTAGGATGAGGATAAATTAGATTTTTAGGAAATAAATAAAGTTTTATTTATTTCAAGGGTTTGGGTTGAGGAGATATTTATTAAAACTTTTTTAATAAACATGAGGATTAATATTTAATTTTAATTAAATATTTTGAGTTGGGATTAGGAGTAGGAAATGATGGGATTAGCCTTTAATCAAAATTAAAGAAGGATTAGAAGATTTTGGAAGAGGTTATTGGTCATAAGGAAATTGGCCAACTTTTGGGAAAAAAATAAATTTTTTATTTATTTTAGGATTTTTGGTCAATTTATTAATTAAATAATTAATAAATAAGGAAATAATGTTTAAATAAGATTTAAACATTTTTGGGAGGGATTCCTTAATTAAATATTTTTAATTAAGATAAAAGGATTTAATGGCATAAAAATTAATTAATTAATTAATTAAATAATTAATTAATTAATAAATGATGATGTCATCGGGAATTTTTCAGAAAATAAAAATACTTTATTTTCTAAAGGATTTTTAGGTGTCTACATTTTGCCCCTCTTTGATGTGATGCTGCAAGTGGCATGACATCAAAGATAAGAAAATAAGATGCCCAAGGCTAGAGCAGAAGAGGAGAGAATGGACTATGAGATGCCCCCTCAAGAAGGCAGCGGGGAGAGAAAGCGAGGCTTGGTGGCTTCTTGAAAAATACAAGAATCTGGGATGAGCAAGGAGACTCAAATTGGATTAAGAGAAGAGGTTTAGTTAGCTCAAACTCTTACTACAGGAGAATGATAAAGGAGAATCAGATGCACAACAGGAAGCAAGCTTAAGACCTTAGGGAAGGTGGAGGATGAAGGAGCAGAGTTCTATAAAAAGGAATCCAAGATAGGGAGATGGATGAGGGGATTATAAAGCTGATGCAACAGGATTTCAAAGAGTTAGATTGGCGGAAGATGGGTTTCAGAGATCCTTAGGACTAGGATTGTGGATCTCGAAAGATGAGGCTTGGTGGATTGATTTGGATTGGTGGATCCCTAAGACTAGGATTGTGGATCCCTAAAGCTAAAAGTGATGAGTGATTCAAAGAGATACTGATGCATCAGCTGGGGTAGGAGAGACGGATGCTGGATATGGATGGGGGATAATGGAGATGAAGGAAAACCATTGAAGCTTTTTGAGCGGGGGGATACTTCAAAGAGAAGTACCACCATGTAGTTGAGCACTAGATTTGCTATAGGACTATTGGTTAATTGCCAAGGTTACCAAGAACATCAAGGCCTTTTCACCAACCATCCAGAGGACTGACAAACTAACTCAAAACAAACACACAAGGATTGCCCCAGCATCACACATGAATCCTAGAGGAAGCAGCGTGGAAACGACACTGGAGAACCCACAAGCAGAAAAGAAAAACAAACGAAAGACCTGATCAAGACCTTACGCTCTAATTGCCCCATTCACAGCATACCATGATATGGAAGATCGTGGCAACCTTGAGGAGGGAACAAGGAGATTGCTTGGAAAAGATACTTCAAGACCCAAAAGGGAAGATCCCAAATCAAAAGAAAGTGAAAATCCAAAAGAGAACCGTTTGCCAACGAGATGGGTAGGACGAGGTACTAACAGACCAAGATCAGACATGAGGAAAGCTATATCCTGCAAGGACCTATCGGAGAGCACCTAAGCTGGTGGATTTGGATGAGTGATGCGTCTGGCAAGCTGAACTAAGAAAGATAACACTTTGGTGATAGGAAATCTAGCTAAAGGATGCGTTGGAATAGCTAACCAAGATGTGTGATCGGTGCAAGATGCTGATCAAGGACGAACTGACACGAATGCTAGATAGATACAATGGTACTAAGCTAAAGAGGATGTACAAGCTGATGGACCAAGATATTTACAAGTGAGCTAATCAAGATATGGTACAAGCTAATGGACCAAGATAGTTACAAGTAGGCAAAAGCTCAGGATGATAGGATAGTAGGATGGTTCGATGTTGTGCAAGATGTGAAAGCTAAGGGTGGGGTGATAGTGAAAGATATGGATTTGGCAGGATGCATCCAATGATGATGAGAGATTTTGTGACCAAGGATAGCTAGAGGAGCAAGATGAGATGGCTAGATAGGATGGTAGATAGCTAGGATTATGATGGATATAAAGAGATGACATTGGGTTTGCATGAGGATAGCCTAGAGCTAGATACCAATGACAAGGGAGGATGGACAAGACAAGATCTCCAAGGAATATAGTGCCCCCAATTAGAAGATAACATGTGGAAGGAGGTCTTATGATGGATGTGATAGGATTGAAGCTAGGATGGAAAAAGTTGAAGGGGCTAGGGAGATGGATGATAGCTGAGTTGATTGGCTGAAGCTACAGGAGATAAGTGGATGGTGTGAGATGGAAGATGGAGGGTGGAGGATAGGTGGATAGATTGGAAGATGGAGTTGGATGTCAAGAGATGACCAAAAGCATGAGGGTGACAGGCTAAGCTGGGGATGGAGGGATTACGCATGACGCTTGTTTGCCAAGTTTTCATCATGGTACTTGTCCAAGGCGCTTGAATTGCCAAGTTTTCACCAGTGGACGCTTTATTTTTCTTTTCTTTTTTGACTTTTTGACTTTGGACTTAGCTGGAATGATTTTGGCTTTCTTCAGCTATTTTGGCTTTTTTGGGATTTTTCACTAGCTGTTGGAATGTTCAATTTTGTTGCTAGTTGTTGGTACACTGGATGTGTGATTTATGCAATAGATTGGATTAGATGGGATTGATGGTAAGAGATGGAGGGATGAAAAGGTTGGAAAAGAGCATGAGATGGGGATGCTTGCAAGAGCAACATTGGCACATGTTGGGACGGGTGTGAAAAGAGCATATGGGGTATAGATGGTAGATGCGAGCGTGATGGAGGATTTGTGGAAGCGTGCTTGGGGATATAGGCACCCAAGATGGAGTTAGGAGATGGGGGACATGAGTCACTAGATGGGGGATTAGCAATGGTGGATGCCATTATGCATTGGGTTTCAACTTTTTTCTTGGGGATCCACATGGTTTTGGATTTTCTTTTCATAGGCTTTTGCATTGTTTTGCATTCTTTGATTGGATTTTTCCTTTTTGGAGTATGTTTTTTAGAATAGACATATGATTGCCTAGGATGTGGATTTTTAGCTTTATGCGTTTTGAAGTTGGCATTTACATTGTTGTGGTAAGCTTTGGGAAGATGGTTAGGAGAAGCTTTGTGAGATGGAGAGGATATGAAAGAGCATGTAGGGGGATGATGATGGATGATGTGCCCTGATATGTGCCTTTGTTGATCTTGCATAGGAATGGATGGAATAGGATTTTTATGATGGCTAATAGGAGGATGGAGGATGGTAGATTTTGGGACAAAGGGACCCAAAATGGATTTAGTGTATGAAGGGGGGATATGGTAGGTTGTTTTGGGTTGCAAAGATGGTGGAGGGGGGATGCCATAAGATTTCTTGAAGGATTGATGGGAGGCTGGCATGGTGGGCTTAGAGATAGGCTTGGTTTGGGAGTGTGGTGTACCAACACCTTTAGATGGTGAGCCTTTGTGTACATATCCAAGACCATGAAATCCTAGATTTTTTTGTGCAATAATAGGCTCTCTAATTCCTTGCTCTTGTGGTCCTAAACCTTGACCTTGATAATGCCATCGATTGAGCATTTTAACAAGCTGAGGAAACTTTTTGCTTGCAGAAAATGGTAGAAGTGATTTATTAGGTGTATTGCAATGGGGAGATACTGTTCTTAATTCTTCTACTGAGAGAGGGCCACCGTGGATGAATGTAAGTGAACCAAGAGGGTAGATTATAGATGGTGGAATAGCTTGGATAGGTGGTAAGATGGAAGCATGGAGCAGGGGAGAAGGAAGGATAGGATCTTGATGTAGCTGGTGGGATGACAAGATATCTTGTAGTGGAGGAGATATGGCTCGAGGTTTTGGAGATGGAGGAGATGGTGACTGCACTATGGATGGAAGACATGGTACGATGATATCTTCATTTATGCTTTGGGGGATGTCAACATGCTTTTGGGAAGGATCTTGATAGGATTGGTTTGGAGTGGATGGTGCGATAGGAGGTGAAGGGATGGATTCTTCAAAGGCAGTGGATGGATAGATGGGAGATTCAGTAGTGGAGATGGGTGAGTAGAAGATGGATGCATAAGGGTCATTACGAGAGATTTGGGAAATGCTTGGAGGTGATGTGGATAGGATTTGGAGGGATTTGACAGGTGGTGGAATTTTGACACTTGTGGGAAGTGGAAGGATTTTAAGTAATTTGATGGATGTTATGGGGATGATAGCTATGGGAGATGGAGGTGATATTATAGATGGGGAAGCTTCATCACTAACTACTTCACATGGTTGGATTAGATGACATGGCTTATCGACTGTTGGAGGCAACTTTTCTTGTATTTCCTCTAGGAGATTCCTTGGAGACTCGGGTGTCGACGGTGGAGGTGGATTGACAGGAATAGCTAGTGTGATGGGGGTGGAAGATTGGAAGCTTGGTTGATGGGGTGATGGAGGGGAAGCTGGAATATCAGATGGCATGACTAGATAGTTTGGAATAACTCTTGGATTTTGGGGGATGCTTGGGGGAATGTTTCTAAGGCTTTCAATATACCCGTCATAGTCAACAAGATTTTCATCATCATTGGAATAGGAGGTGGCGGGAGCAAGGACAATGCGACCAAACACATCATGATAGGATTGGTACTTCATGCTTTGATGATGAGTTTGATGGGGATGGGGTCTTGAATATGGATGAACACGAAAGCTCATGGTTGGATTTGGATTAAGCATAGATTTTGGATTGGCTAATGAAAGATTTCCTAGGGAGAGTCAAAGTTGTATGACAGACCTAAGGAGGATTGGCTGGAGATTTTTGGCTTTCTTGTGGGTGGAAGACTTCAAGGGTATGCTATCAAAAAGTGAGAGTTTTTCTTTCCTATGTGCAGGATTCGTGGTGATTTTGTCAACTTAAGGATAGACTAGTGATCCTATGGCATGACACGAGATTGACCACTTGTGGATCCCAACCTTTAGCTCAAGGTGATGAGGGATACAAGTGACAAAGCTGGATTACCCTAGACAATGCTCTGTCAAAGGGATAACCTTGGTGAGATTGGTTGATTGGTAGGATTGATTGGATAGCAAAATCTAGCAAAGTGACAACAACTCTTTAAAGGCTTGGGTGATTTTGGATTGGGTTGCTAGCTGGCTGGGGGGATGATTTGGATGGACTTTGGATTTGGGATTGTTCTAAGACAAAGAACTAGATAGATTCGATTGCATCGGGGGAGCCTGGATGATTTTCTGATAAGGCAGTGACTACGCTAAGTATGCTTTGAGTTGGGAGATTTCTGCTTTTCTGGGATTTCGACCAAAATTGGCAAACATTCATTCAAAAGCTATGAACAAACAAGCAGAAAAATTTTTGGAGCAAGCACGTCAAACACACCAACATCCTAGGAAGCTTTCTACAGTGATGAAATTTGTTATAGCTAGGGAGTCCTCGATATACACAAGGTACGTGAGGCCCAACTCCGTAGATGAAACCAAAAAGATGTCACACAGCCGAGAGGAGCGGTAACCCACTTCTCCTCTTTCACTTCTCAAGGGTATAAAGTTCCTTGAGGCTTAGCCCGAGTGACAAAATTTTGATCCCAAGAGAGGTGTCTTTGGATTCACCTCCCGATCTTTATACTCCGCCGGAATGCTGGAGTTGAGGTCGTCCCAAGGGGTGATGAAATCCCCAAGCAGGCCTCCTAAAAAGCTAAGACAAGATTTTGGATCCTAATCTTATGCACCCAAGATGGCCTCGAAAGACGACAAGGGGAGAGAAGACTTGGATGATCTTGGGCTAAAAAACACGCTTGTTCTTTTCCAATTGATGATTTAGATTTTGTAAGCTATGATTGAAGACACTCGTGATTAGGACATACAATGTTCATTCCAACTTGACAGCGTCGTCAACATAATGAAAATCGAGAATTCGTCAGCATAAGAAATGCGAGCGTCATTAAAATGCATCAAAACCATGCAATGTTCATTGATTGTTAGGCATTCAAGATTGTGTTTAGCAACATGCATTCAAAGACAAGTGATTAAACATTCAAGTTTTTTCCTTTGAGCATTCAAGATTGAGATTTTGTGTGTTGTTTTAAGAACTTTGAAGTGCTTTGTTTTAACCTTAGATCATTCAAGATTGTTTTTGGACTCAAAAGTGAAAATGACTCTTTGGACTTTGCTTTTCATTCAAGATTTTGTGTTCTAGTTTGCATGTTTTAAGCCCAAAAATGATATTCCTAGATTGTTTTGATGCATGAAAAACCTAAGAAACATTCAAGATTTTGCAACAAGAAATTTGTTTGGAACAAATAACAAAGTTTTTAGGACAATTTTTGGCAACCATTTAGGACTCTTAGCTTTCATGAGATTTTTTTTAAAGAACTTTAGTGTGCACTTAGTGTTGATTTTGAATCTTTTGAAATGGAAACTTGAAGTTCTTTTTAAATTCCCAAAAATAAAGTGTTCCTAACTTTGCATGAATGCATCTAAAACCTTGATGTTGCAAGGATGAAAATGATTAGATTGGTTTAGTTTCACTTGTTAAAAGATTTTTTCTTTTTTGCAAATTTTTAATTTTTTAATGGATTTAAGTATGATTTGGGGGTTCATTTTAAGCACTAAAAAGAAGTGTGTATGATTTTTCTTCCTTAAAAAAAAAATGGCCAAGATCTCCCACAAGAAGAAGAAGAAGAAGTAGATGGAATAAGAAGAATATAGACAAGAAGAGGAAGAAGAATTCCAAGTGCTTTGTCCACCTATAAGGTTGGAAAATCTGCAAACACTATGAGATATATTATGAGTTCCTTTGCCTTCTTCATGCTCATGTGGACCTACAAAACCAATTTATACAATCCTACCAATCACAAAAACAAGAAAAATTAGCCAAAATCAGCAAATGACATACAAAACTTGACTAAAAAAGCTAATGAAGATGACCCATGTGGGGTCCCACCGGGCGTGCCAAAATGTATATGAGCAATGTTAGTATGCTAATAGAAACCAAATTTAAATAAAGCTTCTACAAACTAAAAAAAAATCATAAAATTCAAGATAGACTAAGATGAACTCTCAATTGAGAATATGAGCCATTAATGGGCTCTCTCAATGAGAAGCTCTCTTGTTGAGTAGCTTTGTCTAAAAAGATAGGATGTATGCTCAATATGCTTCCAAAGGCTTCAATGGATGATGGTGGATTTTTGGTGTGGATAGATGGCTTTTAGTATGGATTTGGCTCTCAAAATAGCATTATAACTTTACTTCATGGATTGTGTTATTTTGCAAAGGGGAAGGATCTAATTTATAGGCAAGAGGCTTGAGGGTTTGAGGGCTAAGATGCAAGGATGGGAAAAAGCTTATGGAGGGCTCAGATTGCATGAGAGGAGAGCACATGGATTGTGCTTCCTTATAGCCAATCAAGGAGTGACACATGTCACATGGTGAGAGGATGGAGGAAAGGGCAAGGATGAGTCAACAAAGGAGGCTCAAGAGATAAAATCTTCATAAAGACCCTCATAATGACTTGTAAGAGCAATAAAAGGGCTTGTAAGAGTCATTTATGACCTAGTGGACTTCATAAAGTTTTATGGTTGAGATATTTTGAGGGTGATGAGAGCAAATTCGACTTGGACTTGATTAGGAAGGTTTTAAGCTTGCTTAGGCTTGTGCAAATGATTAGAGGATGGATTAGGATGGTTTAGGATTAGCTTAGGGATAGGCAAATGGATGGCATTTAATGAGGGTGGGTGAAGGAGGAGATATTTGTTAGCTTTGGCTTGGGTTAGTAAGTTTTAACCCATGTTTAGGGAATGTGACAAGGTTAGGAGGGGATTAGGATTAGGTTTAAAGACATCTTCTAGAAGAGTCTACATTTTGGAGGAGGATAAAGACTTTCTAGAATAGTCTAGAATTTCCTAGGATGAGGATGAAGACTTTCTAGAAGAGTCTAGAACTTCTTAGGATGAGGATAAATTAGATTTTTAGGAAATAAATAAAGTTTTATTTATTTCAAGGGTTTGGGTTGAGGAGATATTTATTAAAACTTTTTTAATAAACATGAGGATTAATATTTAATTTTAATTAAATATTTTGAGTTGGGATTAGGGGTAGGAAATGATGGGATTAGCCTTTAATCAAAATTAAAGAAGGATTAGAAGATTTTGGAAGAGGTTATTGGTCATAAGGAAATTGGCCAACTTTTGGGAAAAAAATTAATTTTTTATTTATTTTAGGATTTTTGGTCAATTTATTAATTAAATAATTAATAAATAAGGAAATAATGTTTAAATAAGATTTAAACATTTTTGGGAGGGATTCCTTAATTAAATATTTTTAATTAAGATAAAAGGATTTAATGGCATAAAAATTAATTAATTAATTAATTAAATAATTAATTAATTAATAAATGATGATGTCATCGGGAATTTTTCAGAAAATAAAAATACTTTATTTTCTAAAGGATTTTTAGGTGTCTACACCGTTGATTTGCATCGATCCAAGGGTGAAGAAAATTGAGTGAAACATCTGAAAGATGGTGAGTACAAAATTGCTGACATCAATATCCACCCAGCTGGCAATGAGTTAGGACTTCATTTCAATGTGACCACCCCTCCATGTGAGCTATATTCCCACCATGTCTTTGGCTGACCAGGCGCTATGTCGCTAATGGTGAGAAGCACCAATTTTTTGTTAGCGCCATAGCACCCTCCAGTGATGCATTACTTTTCTTACCCACCCCTTAGCCTCTACCTTGTGAACTGGACCCACCATGCCACATATTAACAGATTGCTATGTTACTATCATGATAGGCTTTGGAAATCTCCATAGTGACATAGCACCTAACCATTGATTCTCTTTGATCCAATGATGGAGAGGTCGCGGACAGCCAAAAAACAACCTTAGGAAATAAGGGAATACTCTAAGGTTTGAACATTTAATTTTTTCAATATTTCTATGGTGATTAAAAATAACAATAAAGTGGGGAGGGTAACCATTGGGCGGGGTAGCATTTTCAAATTTTGAATCTTGGCGGAGGTAAAAAATGTGGTAACAATAATCATTGAACTAGAACTACAAATCAGTCACAAGCAAGGTGACAGATGGAGAACATTAAAGAACCTAAAAGAGGCTATGTCTACATATATTAAAGATGCTAAGTGTTGAGTATATGTCTTTGGAATTGTTGTCAAAGAGGGAGAAAGTACATTAAACTAATCAAGTGCAAGAGGGGCAATGGAGAGAATGCATTATCATATGATAAGAAGATCAAAAGAAAGAAAGAGGGAGAAAGCAGAAAGCAATTAGAGGAAAGATCAGAATAAAGAGGGATATACTTTGTTGATTAATTCAGTATGAAAGAGAAACAATATAAAAGGAACTTAGAGGGAGTTATATTTTGTAACCTAATCAAAAGATGGAAGTTACTGATAGAGGGAGAAATTTCAAATACAAATTTTCTTTTTGGTATTGTCTTATTGTTTTAACCTAGTTGGTTTGATGGAACAAGATGTTCATCATTTGTTTGACTTGGTTAATCATTTTGGTTTGCCATCAATGCCAAAGAGGGAGATTTTTGATATCTAATTGAAAATATCATTCGATTAGAAAGATTTTTGAAGAAGACTACGTGTTTCAATCATTGTTTTATCACTATTGTCAAACTTGTTATTTGCTAGTAAGACAATTGCTTATATGTTTCAAGTACTATTACTTAGTTTATTGATGAGGAGGATTTGATCAACAAGATGTAACAAAAGTACCTAGAGGAAAGGTTGAGTTATGATTATGTAATGAAGTAAAAGAATTAGTTAAGATAGTGATAACATAATGTATTGATGATCTATTTGAGGTTACAAAATGGTTGGCTACACTCAAAAAGTTTAGAAGAATAAAGTTAAGCAAAGTTCATTTGCCAAGCTTGACCAAGAAGATAGTAGGTGTCAATCAAATTTAGTTCAAGCCAAGCAAAATTTAGTTGGAGTCAAGTGAAAGAAAATTCTAGTGGATGTCGATCAAGTTAGTGGATGTTGAGTAACTTTTCAATTGATGTTGAGCACCAATAACATCCAATTATTGTTAAGTGATTTTATAGTTGATGCCAAGTAATGCAGTATGTGTTGAGCATTAGAAGATTGATAATGCTAAGCTATTGCATTATGACAAAGATCAAAGATTTGCCAAATAAAAGCCAACAAGTTTTTTTTATTGGAACTTGTGAATCAAGAGGAAGATAAGATTGATGAGCTCGTGGCATAGACTCTAATGTAAACCATTTTAGAGTCAAATTCAAATGGATTCTAAGATAAGTTTCTAGAGAAGACAAGATATGGGGTAGATACACTATATCCTACCTAATCCATCAAAAAACTTAGTTTTGATGATGGATAATGAGTGAGAAAATATTCTAATTTCCTATATATAGGAATGTTTGGTCATGAAGCAAAAGAGTTAGAGAGTTTGATTAATAAGGAAAAGGAAAGGGGATTTGCTTCATCAAGTGACCCAAGTAAAGAAATTTGCAATGGTGTATTGAGCAAGAAGGCTTAAGAGGATGAATTCTTGAAGGCTGAATAACTTGTTAGAGCTACAAAGAATGGAAGCAAAGCAAAGTTAAGGACTAAATAGAGATCTATAATCTGCAAGTATGGTTGCAAGTTGTATCAGATCAAAGCTCTACTATTACTTTCTAAAAATTGTATCAATCTAAGGTAAATCCTTTAAAGTAAGGTTGACTTAACAATCATTTTAAAATCTTTTAATAGGGTGGAATTCAAAGTCAATGGCCTAAAGTCCTCTAACAAGTCTCACTTTTAACAGGGTGACTAAAATCCCTTAACTGGGTCACATTTAACAGTGTGTATTGTAACCTTTAATAGGGTTGGCCTTTAACAAGGCATCACTTCAAAAGAGTGAAAAAGGAGTAGCATGTTACTGATGGTTTTTCCCAAATTGGGTTTCCACATTAAATCATTGTGTCAAATGTGTTGATGGATGCGTTGTGTTTCATGCTTTACATTTTTGCAAGTTGATTTGATAGTAACATATAAGTTTTAGTTGATACACAATGAATCCATGCATCGATAAGAATGTTTTATGGGTTCACTAAATTGTGAAAATTTTTATTGGTACATCTTGACCTTGAATAACTGATTCACCCCCTCTCTCTTAGATATTCTAAAAGTATTCCATCATATACTATGTTTTATTTTCAGACTTGGCATTTGTATCATTCGACATGTGTTGCTTTCTTAGCTCTTGAATCACTCGGCATACACTGTCTACTCAGCACTTGAGTTACTTAAACACATGAGTGGCTCAACACTCACTATTTACTTGGCATGCTCTATAATATACATGTTGTGCTCAACATGTACTACTTGTTTGTCATGAACTAAGTAAATGACTTAATTGTGTGGACACTCATTTGTCAAAACAATCTAAGATCAACACCCCCACCCTCTCAGTATTATTTATTTCTAACAATTGGTTTCTTTGCCAATTTACTCTGAAGAGGCTTAAAAAATTGAGTAAGATCCCTATGGATATGGTTCAATTAAATAGAAATCTTGAAGAACCTCTTCAACAAATTGATCTTCTTACAAAATAAAGAGACAACTTGAAAGATATATATGAAGATAAAAAAGTCTACATTTGTATACTAAAAGACAAGATAGATGATTTGAAATCTCATAAGGAATCAAGTGCTTAGACTAGTGACCATGATGAAGTATGAAATCTCAAGAAAGAAAATGAGATCTTGAAGCATGAGTTAAAAATTGTGGAACTTAAGTTCAGCCTTAAGAAAAATGGCAATAAGAATGAATCTAATCTAAAATTTGAGAATACAGACCTTAGATCCTAGTTAAGTCAAGTAATATCTAAATTAGATTCTTTTAAGATTGACCATGTAGAATAAGAGATGTACAATACCATTGTGAAAGGAGAATTGACACAAGCTAAGCAATAGTTAGAGAAAATTTATTTTAGTAGTGAGAAAATTGATGAACAAATATTTTAGTAGAGACCTTCTTATGATAAGATAGGCCTTGGTTATCTTATTTGAGAGAAATTTGCCAAGAAAGTTGAAATTAGAAAAGAACTAGATCTAATCATTAAATACCTTAAAGAATCTAATCTAAGTAAGATTGAATCAAGCATTTCCATTGAAGTATCTAAAAATATTGAACTAGTTGATTTGTTTGTGAAACATGATAAGCCTAAGAAAAAAAGAAAGTTGGTAAAATTGAGAAAGATGAACCACCCAAGGAAGTTAGACATGAATTCAGAGGTAGATTTTTCATATGCAATGAAGTTGGTCATATAAAAAGAAATTTCACGAGTAAGTCTTTCAAACCTATTACTAATTTATGTTTTTATAATTATCATGGTTATAGACATAAAGTAGTAGATTGTAAGAAACCTAAGTTTGATAGTAAAATGCAAATGATCTAATGATGGAGAAAAACCCAATGGAGAAAGGTTTAAACAATTTGTATGTTATAGGTGTAACAATCTTGGACACATTGCAAGGAATTCTAGAGCACTTGATAGTCAGAATGAAGATAATTAAAGAAAAAATGCACCTATATGATAGATATACAATAACTTTGGACATAGATAAAGATATTATAGAATGGACAAAAGAAACTTTAACAAGAATCCCAATCATAGAAAGAACAATAAAAAGAATGGAAGAAGGAATTATAACGGTAATGATAATAGTCAGAAGGAACCAATCAAGGAGCATCTTGATGAAATCAAAGAAGTATTTGTGAATGTTAAAGATCTAGAAAGTTCTTATACAATTTTGGAGGAGCAATATTTTGATGCACCTAATAAGAGATTGAAGTTAGAAATTATTTTTGACTCATCCTATTTGAATTAAGTGTTTGTAGCAGAGGTTGAGTGTAAGTTAATCTGAACTGATTTTAAAGAGTGAATTAGGAGTTGTGCAATTAACAGAAGGTAGAAGGCATAAAAAGGAAGTTATGGTTGAGTGCATAAGCTTAAATATGATTGGAGGAAGATGTAAGACATACTAGTGATCAGTAACAATTTTTGAATTTGTAGTAGATGCATATTTAATGTGGAGTCTAATTTAAAGTGATTTAAATATTGCAAAAAGGATTGTGAGTACCTTTCAATTTTGTGAAGAGTTTGTTAGCATGAATGTTGATGCTATAGGGGAGCATTGCAAAAGATTCATATGATGACTATGTTTGTCATTAATGACAACATAATAATAACTTTTGAAAGACTGATAGAGTAGTAGACTGTGATTTTTGTATTAAGAACATTGTATTACTTATCTAATGATGCACAATTTCTAGCACATACTATAGTATGTCTTTGTTACAAGGGAAAGTGCACATAACCTAATTTGATAGTATACAAAAGATATGTTTGATCTATAGAGAATTTTATGGAAATAGAGTATTAGGAAAGCAATTCCTATTGTGTGATTTCTATAGTTCATCACAAATATAGTGAAATGTTGCATAGTTAACTAGAGATAGTATATTAGCCATTGATGACATTAGAGAGTACACATATATGGAAGTCACACATGTGAAAGTTTGATTATAACTATGAGCTGACATCATTAATTAAATGTGTATTCATTTTACTAATGTATTATAATTAAGTGGGAAGCTAACTCAAGGATATATTATTGAGCATGGTATAAAGGAAATTTTTTTTCCATGTTTAACATATAGCATGCAACATGAAACATGTGAATTATTGAGCAGCAGAGCAAAGTGACTTACCAATGCATGTAAGTGACCTTAAGGGTTATTTGACTAAGTACAAAGTTCCATATCTAATTGCATGGTCTGAAGGAGAAGAAGTTCAACATACTAGATAGAGGAAGAAGTAAAAGCTTGCTTCACATCTATTATTATAGAAGGATTAGTACCAAGATAAATTGGATAGTGGGTTTGTTGATCCAATCCTAAAGTTTTTTGGATAGTGGGTTTAGCTACCTTCCACAACTCTTAACAAGATTGTCACAACTCCTAATAGGGATTCAAAGTCTCCTAATAGGGACTCTTTGTACTAAATATTATAATAGAATCCTAATAGGGTTCATCCTCTAACAAGGACTATTTATATTAGTACATCATCTTGTGGGCATCATTCACACCAAGTTTTTCCCTTTGATTAAGGGTTTCCCTAGTCAACATATCTGGTGTAATTATTTATGTGCATCTTTATGGTTGCTGTTTATTTTGGTTGAATGGTTAAGTTTGTTAAAGAGGATAAATGTTTTAATTTTTGAATAAATTATACACCCCCACCCTCTCAGTTATCTTCATGGACTATTGTTTCTAACAATTAATATCAGAACATCAAGTCCTTGAAGGAAAAGTTTAACAACTTTGGGAGATCCATGGAAAACATGTTCAGAAAGGAAAGTCCAAGATTTGATGGCATCAATTATGACAACTAGAAGGATAAGATAAATACTTATCTTTTGTGTACGGGTCTAGGATATTGGCTTATAACCAAGGCATCTAAGAATATTGTTGAAGAAAAGAAAAGTATATATGTACAATATAAGGGAAAGAGAAACAATATTGTCATCTCTACCTGAAAGTGAGTATAGTCAGGTAAAAATACTCAAAACATCTCATGAAATTTGGAAAACTTTAGAAGCTAATTATGAAGGTGATACACATGCAAAAAGACATAGATTACAAAATTTGCATTGTGCATTTCAAGATGCTAGAATGATGGAAGTTGAATCTGTAGGAAGCTATATTGGTAGAATATCTAAGATTATTGCAGGAATCACATTTCATGGTGGAAAGAAATTAGATGACGAAGTAATATGGAAGATCTTGAAAAGTATAAAACCACCTTTCAAGACAATAATACAAATGATTCGGTTGATGATACCCTATACTAATAATTTCACTAAAGAAACATTTCTTGGTAGATTGGAAGCTATAGAATTTCATCTAAAATAATCTAGAGAATTAGCAAAAGTTGAGATAGCATTTAGTGCATCAAGCATTAAACCTGGTCTAGCAAAGAACACACGAGTGCAAGGAGACATTGCTAGTAGCAACAAGTCTATTGAGGAAAAGATCAAGGAAGAAGTTTCTCTTCTTATGGAAAGAGAAAAAGATGGTAATAATATCTTTAAATGTTGGACATGTAATGAATATGGTCATTATGCATCTAAGTGTCCTAAAAGAGAAAGGACGTATAAGGGAAGATTAAAATCTAGAAGACCTTTGAATTGCTTATATGTTAATGAAGAATAAAAAGAAAAGAATCTAATGAAAGAAAAAGTGAAGATGAATTGGGATTCATAGCCATAAATGAGGATGATCTTGACAAAGATATTGGTGAAGAAAGTGCATTGATTTCACAAGTTTAAAGGAAAGAGTGGATCATTGATAGTGGCTTCTCACATCACATGACTAGTGATATTAGAAAATTTGTCAAATTCAAAAGCCATGATGGAGGAATTGTTAGAGTAGGGAACAATGCAGCTTGTCACATTATAGGAATTGGATCTATCACACTTGATGGTAAAAAAAATACTGATGATGTTTATTTTTTTAATGGACTAAAACATAACTTGTTAAGTGTTGGACAACTTATGGACAAGGGGTACCAATTATAGTTTGGTAATGAAACCTGCATCATCAAAGACAAGGAAGGAAAATTGCTTTGTATTGGCACAAGAGCTAATAGTAATGAATCTCAGTTAGATGCCACTAATATAACATGTCTAGTAGCTAAAGATGACAATAGTTGATTATGACATAGAAGATTTTCTCACATAAACTTTGAAAACATTGTGAAAGCTAGTAATACACTTGTTGTGAGAGATTTACCCAAGATCACTAAGCCCACTGACATTTTTTGTAAGGAATGTATCTTGGCTAATTATAAGAAAGTTTTATTTTTTAGTAAGTAGTTTGGTACTACACAAAAGCTAGAATTGGTCCATACAGATTTTAGTGGTCCCACAAGAACAAGAGGATTCTATGGAGAAAGGTATTCTATGACTTTTGTTGGTGATTTTACCAAAATGATGTGGGTAGCTTTTCTTAAAGAAAAATAAGAAGCATTTGAGAAATTCAAAATATTCAAGACCAGAGTAGAGAATGAACCTAGAGTTAAAATCAAGAGCCTAAGATCTAATAGAGGAGGAGAATTCACTTCTAGAGAATTCAATATCTACTATGAAGAGCATGGAACTAGGAGACATCTATCTTCAATTAATTCACCTAAATAGAATGGAATTGTTGAAAGAAGAAATAGATCAATTACTAAAGCAACAAGAGTTATGCTATTTGAGAATGATGTACCAAAGACATTTTGGAGAGAAGTAGTCAATACAATAGTATACACTCTGAATAGAGTACATATTAGAAAAGGTATGGAGAAAAAACCTTATGAGTTATGGTTTAAATACTCACCATCAGTCAAACATTTTAGAATATTTGGAAGAAAATGTTACATTAGAAGAGATGATGATATTAGTAAGTTTGATCCAAGGAGCGATGAAGGTATGTTTCTTGGCTATTCATTAAAATGTAAATCTTACAATTTCAACTATAGAACAAAACCTATAGTAGAGTGTGCAAATGTGAGAATATATGAAAAGTTTTCTACCAAAGAGAAGATGATGGATTAAAATTCTGATGAGGATAGCTCTGAGATGACAAATAGATATAATGAATTATTTCTCAAGACTAACAATGACTTGCAGAATAATGTGTACCAAAAATAAGAATAGAAGCAGCAACTCCTATCCCAAATAAGAATATGATAAAAAATCATCTTGCTGATCAAATAATAGGAATTAAAGGAAAAGGAGTAATGAAAAGAAGTGAAGAACTATGTCTAATATCTCAACTAGAACCAAAGAGCACAGATGAAGTAATCAAGGATGATCATTGGATGAAAGTAATGGAGGAAGAACTTCAAAAAATAATAAAGAATGACACATGGGAATGAGTTCCTAGACCTAATAACAAGAATGTGATTGGCACAAAATGGGTATTTAGAAAAAAAGAAAAAGAATGAATAAGGAGAAGTAATAAGAAACAAAGCAAGACTAGTATGCTAAGACTACTCTTAGCAAGAAGGAATAGACTATGAGGAAACATATGCACCTATAGCAAGAATGGAAGTAGTTGGAATGTTCTTGGCATATGCATCAAATAAAAACTTTAAGGCATATCAAATGGATGTTAAGTCAACATTCTTGACTAAAGAACTTGACGAAGAAGTTTATATTCAATAGCCAGAAGGTTTTCCTTTGATATAAGAGAAGGATATGCTTTGTAGATTAAAGAAATCCGTGTATGGATTATAGAAAGCACCTAGAACCTGGTATGCAAGGTTAGATAAATACTTAGCAAAGCTTAGATTTTCTATAGGAACAACTAATATCGACTTGTACCTAAAAGAAATAGAAAATGGTTTGTTGATAATCATTGTATTTGTTGATGATATCATTTTTGGAGGAAACGATGAAACTAGAAACAAATTCTTAGAAGATATGAAGAATGAATTTGAGATGAGTATGATAGGAGAGATGAACTTTTTTCTTAGGATTGTAAATTTTTCAAAACAAAGAAGGTATCTTTAATTCTCGGGCCAAGTATTTGAAAGATATGCTAAAAATATTTGGACTAGAAAATTGTAAACATATTGGAACTCCTATGGTAACTGGTCACAAGTTATCATGCAAAGATGAGACACCTATTGTTGAACAAAAGAAGTACAAATATATGATTAGAGGATTATAGTATCTCACTCATAGTAGACCAGATATAACTAATGTGGTTGGAATTGCAAGACTTCAAACTAATCCTAAAGAATATCACTATATAGTAGTAAAAAGAATATTCAATTATCTAAAAGGGACATCTAATTATGGCATTTGGTATAACAAAAGTAATGATTTTACTCTTTGCACTTATACTAATGTTGATTGGGCTGAAGATATGGATGATAGAAAAAGCACCAGTGGAGGAGCATTCTTTCTTGGTGGAATATTAGTTTCTTGGCTTAGCAAGAAACAAGATGTAGTTCACAGAGTACTACAGAGGTAGAATATGTTGTAGCAGAAAACAACTATAATTAAGTGATATAGATGAAACAAGTGATGAAGAATATTGGAATTACATTCAAATAACTTGTTATAATTTACTGTGATAATACAAGTATAGTAAGAATGTATAAGAATCTTGTTTTACATTCTAAGACTAAGCACATCTCTATAAAGTACCATGTGGTGAGAGAGAAAGTTTCAGAGAAAGAAATTAGATTGGAGTATATTAACACCAAGGAATAGATTATAGACATTTTGACAAAGGCCTTACCAAAGGGCATATTTGAGTACCTGAGAGGTATGCTTGGGGTTATGTCCCTACCTACTTCACAATAGAAGATGAAAAAGTGCATTAGTCCAAAGAACAAAGCACCATTGTTAGAGTGGACTGAATGTTTATGCTTCCTCAATGGAGTAGTATTTGTGATGAACAGAGTCAACAATGGACTCTTGGTAATTGGTAATTGGTATGCAACAATGTCCTTAGACACTTGAATTGATTATGGATTTATAAAAAAAAATTATGAAGCAATAGACTGGCTTGTGGTTGTGTTGATAAATTATTGAATGTTCAAGCAATTGAACCATTTGTGTGTTATCTTTGACATTGATGTCAATGGGGAAGAGAGTGACATAAAAAATATTCTATGTCATTCAATTGGAAAGAAATCAAAACATGATGATGAAGTAGATGTATATTTGGTATTCTTGGAACTTGGATGTTTTTCATCTTTGTTGCCATCAATGCCAAAGGGGGAGATTGTTAGCATGAATTTTGATGCTATGGGGGAGCATTGCAGAACATTGATATGATGACTATGTTTTTCATTAATGACAACATAGTAATAAGTTTGTAAAGACTAATAGAGTAGCAGACTATGATTTTTGTATTAAGAACATTATATTACTTATCTGATGATGCCCAATTTCCAGCACATACTATAGTATGTCTTTGTTACAAGGGCAAGTGCATAGAACCTAATTTGATAGTGTATGAAAGATATGTTTTCTCTATAGAGAATCATATGGAAAAAAAGTATTGGGAAAGAAATTCCTATTGTGTGATTGCTATAGTTCATCACAAATATAGTGAAAGGTTGCGCAGTTAACTAGATATAGTATACTAGTTGTTGATGATATCAGAGAGTGTGCATGTATAGAAGTTGTACATGTGAAAGTTTGATTATAACTATGAGCTAATGGTATTAATTGAATGTGTATTCATTTAATCAATGTATTATAATTAAGTGGGAAGTTGACTCAAGGATTTTTTATTGAGCATGTTATAAAGAAAAGATGTTTTCTGTGTTTAACATATAGCATGTAGCATGAGATTTGCAAATTATTGAGCAATAGAGAAACATGAATTACCAATGTGTGTGAGTGACCTTAAAGGTTATTGTGATTGAGTACAAAATTCCCAATCTAATTGCATGGTCTAAAGGAGAAGAAGTCCAACATATTGGATGGAGGAAGAAGTGAAAGCTTGTTTCACATCTATTATTCTAAAAAGAATAGTATCAAGATCAATTGGATAGTGGGTTCATTGATTTGATCCTGAAGTTGTTTGGATAGTGGGTTCAACTACCTTCCAAAACTCCTAATAGGGTTCACACAACTCCTGATAGGTTTAGAATCTCCTAACAAGGATTCAATGTCTCCTAACAGAGACTCTTTATACTAAATGTTGTAATAGACCCCTAACAAGGTTCATCCTCTAACAAGTAATATTTATATTAGTACATCATCTTGTGGGAATCATTCCCATTAGGGTTTTCCCTCTAATCAAGGGTTTTCCTAGTCAACATATCTAGTGTAATTGTTTATGTGCATTTGTATGGATGTTGTTTACTTTGGTTGAATGGTTAAGTTTGTTAAAGAGGATAAATGTTTTAATTGTTGAATAACTGATTCACCCCTGCCCCCCCTCTTAGTTATCTTGGTGGACTATTGTTTCTAATAGAGTTTAGAGAGATTTAAGTGTGATTTGACATTGATTTCAAGTGTAAAGGAAATTATTTGAAGTGCAAAGTTGTGGAATCCCTAAACATGATATTTCAAGGTATTTTACAAAGCTTGGATTAAAATTCTAGTGTATATAGTTAAGAATTATGGAAAGTCAAACAATATATGATGTAAGTGATAGGTTGAGGTATAAGTTCAAGAAACACCCATTTGTTTCTTTAGTGGATGATCTATTATGAGAATTTTCACAAATCTCATTGAATGAGCTTCGTGTAGAAGATGTTTGGAGTTATATTCATTGAAAGTATGAAAGCATTGGAGATGAGGACATACATAAGAACTTATGAATCATGTGTAATAGTGACCCAACTCTTAAATCTAAGTATGTCACCTAAGTGAGCTGAATTTGACCACGTATATGTTCTACATAGAGTTTGACAATCATGAGTGGACTAGAATAATTCTAAGTAGAGTTCATGATGATTTTTTTTGGATTAGTGATGTACTAGTCACAATTGATAATGACCTAATTAACAAGGTAATAGGTCTAAGAAATGAAGGATGTAACCTAGTGAGTGTAGAAACATTAGAAAAATAGTTGAGACTAACTTATACACCCAATTTGATGGAAGAAACATGAAAGTTGACATGATTTAGGATGAAGAAGTTAAAGTATTGAGAAAAAATCTTAGATATTAACTAAATCATAGCTCTAGAGTGAACTTAGTACCACCAAGATTTATGCATGCAACACATGTGATGGTTGTAGAGAAAAGAAAGGTAAACATGTGTGATATTGTTAGAACATATATTTTGGACAACATTGCAAAGATAAAGAAGACCAAGAATGCAGTCTTCAGATTTTAGTCTTTGTTGACACATATATTCTTCTATGTAAGAAAGAAATTCCCTAGAATGACAAATTGGGATAATGATGAATGTACTATGAAGATGTTAACACAATATTATAGTGTGAGATTAGAAAATGATAGAGATAGTGACATTGACAAAATGATGAAGAAATTTTAGTCTGAGATGAAATGGAGATTTAGAATCCCTCCCTCCATGGTGGAAAATTAAAAAGATGAGATATGATTCATGTTGGAATTTGATAATAATTTTATGGAAGTAGTAGAACAAAGGGTAAAAATCATTGGACCTATGGGATATGAGATGAGTGAAGAACTCATAGAAGGGTATGTGTAGATCATACTACAATCAGAGAAGGACATTGAATGACCTAGATGGGGTACACATGAGGAGAAGGTAAGGGAAGTTCATTATGAACTTCATAGAAAATAAATTAATAAGAAAGTGGAGAAGAATATAGATTCTGTCCTCAAGGAATCTTGTATGACTGAAGAGGATTTTAATGAAATCAAAGGTATTGCACTAAAAATGAAGACTAGTGGATAGACTAACATAATATAACCAATACCAATTGCTATTGCAGTACCTTCTAAAGGGGTAAAAATTGTAAAACCTAGTGTGCAAATACCTGCACCCTATGCAACAAGTGCAACCAATCAAAGTTTTATGTGATCAACTAAAGAGGAAATTAGAGGATGACACACCTATTACACAAAGGAAATCTAAAATATAGGTGAAGATAAAGAAAGAACCTACACCATCCTCCAAAAAAAGGGTCAAGAAAACCACAAGTGGACCCAAGAAAAGGAGAAAGACACTGCAAATCAGTGATTTTGAGGAATCTAATGATGAAACTGGGAAGAAACCAATGGAGCAAGAAGTGGAAGGATGATGAACTCTAGTAGGTAAGAAGGTATCAAAACCAAAGGTGTAAAATCCAATCACGCAAATTATTAATGGTGACAATTTTATACAATTAAATAAGTATTCTAGCTTGTATTATAATATGGATAGAAGGAAATTAGAGAATTCCATAGTAAGGAATATGATTTTAAGGAATAAAAGATTTGATAGTATACAAGGAAATATTCCAAAAGATCACTATGGTAGATTACTAAATAGAAAAAGGAGAGTATTAGAAGAAGACACTAAGCTAAGAGAGAGAATGGCTAACAAATTGTGTGAATTAAACACCAAGTAAGACTTGGATAAAGTCTCAAAAGGAATTGAACATCTACTAAGGAATAAAAGAAGAGTTATTCTTCTTATGGGAGGAAACTATGAGAAAGTAAGGAAAGAAACATAGGAAGTCATTGTGAAACACATGACTTTGGTATCTCTAGTCATGAAGGAGAGTGTACAACCATGATTAAATAGTCTGCCCTATGTGGAAGCCACTACTCCTATCGATGGTGAAGAAGATGTTGAAGAGCCACAATAGGAACCATCACCTCCTCACATAGTTATGGATACTAAATTCATACAAGTGGATAGTACACACATAATAATGGATGCAAAAGAAAACCCTTTTTCAAGTTATGGAACAAAAATTGTTGGCAATATTACTTCCTATACTATTTTTGATGAAGAAGATGAAGAAGAAGAAAGAAAGAGGAATATAGAGAAGAAAAGATTAGAAGAAAAAGAAAGAAAGAAAAATGCAAAGAAGAAAAGATTGGAAGAAGAAGAAAGGAAGAAACAATTAGAAGAAGAGAAAAGGAAAGAAGAGGAAAAGAGAAAAGAATAGAAGAGGAAGAGAGGAAGAAGGCAAAGGAAGAGAATAAGGGTATAAAAATGAGTTTAGTTACACTCTTTCCCATAGAAACTCCAATAGCAACAACAACAACAATATTATCTGGTAATGATGATGACCAAAAAGGACTGATGAGTTCTTTGAGAAAATTGCTCCAAAAGAATAAATCAATTAAGTCTTGGAGAGAATGTAGAAGATAGTTGACAGAACTACCACAAATCTAGACTCACAGACTTCTGATGAAGAATTCACAACCTTGTCTAAAATTTCTTTAGCACAAGCATAGGTCAAGCATGATGCATTATTATTTCATACAATATGCACAAATGTGAGAAATGGCATAAAGTCATTAGAAGTATGCATCAAGGGATTGAGAAAGAGCATTTATGAAGGCAAGAAGTTGTATGGACAATACACACTCTCATACAATCACCTGTCAGCTTTTGAGAATCAAATCAAGGGGCAAATGAGTGAGCTACATTCACTCACCACCAGGTTACAGTTACCAGAGGCTAGCATTGAACGTTTTGGAACTAAAGTAGAGAAGATTCACAATGCAAAAAGAGGTATAGAGACTGATAAGGTAAAGGTAATCAAAATTTTTTGTACCCTTAAAGAAATCTTGTCACCTAAGATTAGTATTTTTACAAAGGTAATTGGAGGAGTCTCTTTTAGTCAAGGCATCCTTTAAAAAAAATTCTTATAGTAACTTAAGAGCAATAAAAGTGTGATCATATTCACTTTGCACACTCATTAGTATCTCTGACACAAGTAAGGAGAACTAGAAGAAAGAAGCTGAGAGATTGAAACTTGTTTATGTAGACTATTTTTGTAGAATAACAAGTTGATCAACAAAATGCTACATAGTTTTTGTATATAGTTTTTTTTGGGACTAAAAATTGCATGGTCAATTTTGAGTACCATTGAGAAATTCAGGCCATATGAGTGCTCATAAATGCATATGTACTTGGCTATACTTTTGAGCCTGTGAGGTGTTTAATATTTCTAAAACATTCCATTTAGCCTATCCACTTGTTTCATGAAGTTAAATCATCTTTCTAAGCCCTTTCATGAAGTCCCATTTGGAGCACTTGTCAAATCTACATTTTCACCTATGTGTCACACAACAATAGGAGGCTATGTTTGCAATTGAATATCTTGCACTTGGAAATGTGTCATGACCCACAACTTTGGAAGTGTTTGGTGTCCATACCTAAGAGCCTATGTTTTAGATTTCAAATTTTTTCACATCTGTTTGACTAGGTTTTGAATCCCTCAAAGTTGGTAGTTTATTGTTTTCATGCTAATGCACATTGCTCATAATTCTGGAAGGCCTTGTTTGATGTTCTATAATTTTGACCAAGTTGAGAAAAATGTGAAAATTCATTTTTTGTTACATTTTAGAGGTCAAAAACTTGTTATGTTTCAAGTTTGAGCTTATGATGAATCCATTTGATCACTTTTCAAATGCGATTCCATTTTCAATTTCAAACTTTTTACTGGTGTCAACATATGCAAATTTGTTGGAAGCCCTGTTCATGATGTTATATCTCCTTATCCATGATAGGTGATATTGAATGAATTCTACCACTATTTTGTACTCCAAAAATACTTTAAGTGTTCTAGTTTTCAAGCTTTGATAAATCCATTTGCTTCCAGGTTCATTCCATTTCTAAAAATCACTTTTCTGCCATTGTTTCAATCTGCAAAATCCAAGTAGCCCACTTTGACCACTCACTTTTTGTACCATGTTATTATTCATGACCCCAAATCACAAATCCATACTCTCCTCATGACATTGAATCAATGCCCCAATTTTTGTGCCCCCAACTATTAGTTTACCCAGTTTTCAAAGCCAATTTCAAATGTGATTTGTTGTTTTCTGACATGGTTTCTGGTAGATAGTTCTGAGAGGTCAACTTTGATAGCGAATATCTTTTGACCCTAAAATTTTCATGAGATGAGATTTTACATGGTAAAAGTGTGTGGAACAGAGAATTGGTATGTCATATTTTAGAGCCCGATCAGAGGTTTGGGTTAATTTTTAAGGCTAGTCAACGGACCTCCTGGCACAAAAGTGACAGGTTGCAAAAAAGGATAAAATGAGTTTCAAATGTTGATTCATTGGTCGAGTCGATTTCAACCAATATTAGGTGATGAATGGATCAATTACAATTGTCATTTGTCTAAAAACAATTTTTTTTTTTAGCCGGACCCACTCTGGGTCCGACTAATTGCATCAGGCTAATAGATCATTGAATGGTCCAATAAGTGTAAAAGTTGTCAATTATCACTATCATACATTAAAGTATATCATGAATAGTTTGAAGCTAGCCAAGAGGATAACAAGGATGTATTTGATGATGAGAATTCTGGATATTTCAATTCAAATTCTAGTCTGCAACAACTTGGAGATAATGAGAAGGATTTAGACAATGATGATAAAAAAATAAGGAGTAAGAATTGAGACAATTTGAGAGATGTTTCTCTTCAAAATTCATGCATGAAAGCACCCAAAATACACAACTCCTTATCTTGGAGAAACCCAAAAAATGATTATCAGAACTATAGCATCTAGTTTAAATAGATATTTTGATGATGGTAGTTTCTTCAAAAACTTCAAGGAACCACAAACAATGGAAGTTGATAATTCATCTGCAAACTATGGATTTTGAGATTGATAAAGCATATGCTAAAGATTTAAGCACCAAAGCAAGATAGTATAGGAAACAATCCTCACAAAATTGAGGCTACTTCTATCAATTGTGTTGCAAGTGTACATGGATTAACTACAAACCAATTTGTAGCTAATTCAATAGCAGTTGGCGGTTTAAAGTCAAGATGAGGAGGGCCACAACATAAAATAGAGACCCTATGTAATAAAGAAAAATATATAAAGAAGCTACCTAGTATAAAAGAAGAGCCCACTGCCAATAAAAGAGCCACGACAATTGAAGAAGCTATCATGTTCAAATAGGGAAGCCACCAATCTGTTTGGAAATATTCCAAATCTATTTGAAAATGTTAGTCCAAACCCCTAAATGATTGTTAGTCCAAAATCTTGATTCAAATGTTGATGCTATCTCCATGTGGTAGGGAGATTGGTTGAGGAGAAGCCCATGAGCTTGAATGGGAGTTGACCATTTAGAGCAAGTGGCATTTTCACAAAATCAGCTAGGAGGATTCCATGAGAAGTATAAAGCTAGCTAAGAGGAAATCATTTCAAATGCAATAGTAGTGGACTAGATTCAAAAGGATACCCCAAACAAGGAATCTCCACATGGAAGATACAGGGAAGAGATTCATGTTTAATAGAGGAGTTTCCAAAAAATAAAGCCACCAACATAAAGACAAACAGAGCACACATAGGTGAGGGAACCTTTATCCTATATTCATGTCATGGGAAGGTCTTTACCCTTTTAAATACTATTGCCCACAACAGGATTGTTTCTTAAAGACACGCAATTTTTCTCGGTCGATGAGCATGTGTGTGGGCCCAATGTTGATAGCTAGTGATAGCTAGAGGTGAAGTCAACATAATTTTGAACAAGGACACACACATGATAATGTGGTGAGATGATAGACCTAGGAATGAGATGATAACACATCGATGATCGTACTATCATCACAATGTCACCAAATGGAAGATGCACAATGATTACCATAGTAACATAGCAAGCATTGAGTTGGCAGTGACATGTGGAGTCAAGTGGTACTGAGGTGGCAATGACACATGGTAGCAAAGGATGAGGTCATTGAAATCTGGTGGTTTCCATGTTGTCATCAAAAAATGGGAAAATTTTTGGCAAGTGACATAGCAACTTGCCAGAAATTTCAAAAAATTGGTGGAGTTTACATGTGGGGCCCACTCGGGTACAAATGGCTAGTTAGACTATGAGAAGTGGCACTTACTTAGAGGACAAGCCAATAAGATGATGACAAGTGGAGCTGTCTGATTGGTTGAAGGGTATAAAAGGAGCTTAAAATTAAAAAATGTCCCTGTGCACGTTTAGTCACAAATTTGAAAAATTTGATTTCAAATGTTGAATATTCTATAGTTCAAACTATAGAATAATTTAAAATTTAAAATTTTATTCTTTTATGTGTAAATTTGTGAACTGAGGTCTGAGCTTCAGAAGGCCATAACAAGGGTTATTTTTATCACAAATGGGCACTCCATTATACCATCAGAACTAGGAAGAGATGAACATTTTGAATATGAGGTTAGATTGTGCATAGGTATTCACCAGTTCAAGTTATAAGCCAATTTGTGATTCCTAGGGCCTTCTTAGTGGAATGAGTAGTTTTCACCATTGAGAATTAGAATTGGTTAAAGGGTAGATTTGAAGACCTTTTGAAGCCTAATGTGGATAAAACAATTTAGAAAAGGTTATATTAGCTTCTTGAGGTCATTTTTAACTGATTTATTACTTTTACCTTGAGTTTATTTTGGCATCAAAATCAGTTATGATTTCCAATCAAGTATCTTAGATATTTTGTGTTCTTTGGAGGCCAATTCATGATGGTTTGATATGCAGTTATAGAGAAAGGGTAGAAAGAGGTTTTTTCTTGGGAAGGAATTCTAAGTGGACACATGTCATCTTTACAACAAATCTGAGAATTCACTTCCTACTATATAATTTCCTTTCTTTCTAATTGTAGGGGTTCAAGTTTTTGGAAAGAAAAAGTTCATTGTTGTGATACCATTAGGGGTTCCGATTTTTCACTATGAGACCATCAGTTCCAATTTTTGACACGTTTCTTTAACTGTGACACCATTCTTTAGCATATTCTCTTATATGAATATCAATAGTGAAGATTATAGTATAAGTTTAGATCTATCAGGTGTTTTATGTTTTCATTTCATGCATATGAATGTATTGTTTCAAGGAAATTAGTACAAAGAATAGAAGGTTGAGTTTCATCTTGAATCTTGTCTCCTTTATCATTAATCTTCAATGTTCTATGATCTTTGAACAAAGAGCCTAGGTCATAGTTACAGTCCCTTAAGGCTTTATGTTATTGCATTGTTGCTTATAACTCAAGGGGTTATGTAAATTCTTCAAGAAAATTAATAGGGTTGCAAGCTTACTAATTGGAATATCATGTAAGAATAGGATTTAAGTTGAACATGGATGTGTGATCATAAGGTGAATGGATAGATTAGATATTTGAATATATAAATAAGTATCAGATATCCATATGAATGTGTTTGATTCATGGAATTTTCCAATGGTTAAGACATTGATCAGTAACAGGATCACTTGTTTATGTTGTTACGTATTGGGGGTTTTGTTGAATTGAACATTATTAACCAAATGCTTTTCCCTTTCATGTTGAAGAGCTAAAAAGCCTAACCCTCACTTAGCTTGTGATTTTCCTAGATTTACAATCTACTACTATAGATCTATGCTATTACATGAGTTATTAGGAGAAATAAGGGTTAAACCTACTTTGAATTGATTCAAGAATATGTTTTTGCACTAGTACCATATTGATTGAATCTAAGGTCCACCTAGCTAGGTTTGTAGAGCTTAAAGTGAAGAAGGGTCTAGCCTTATAGTTGGCCCAATGTCTAAAATAGTATGTTCAAGATTAGAGTTAGTTGCCCCTAGATGTACCATAATCCCATCAGGGTAATCGAAAACCAGTAACATTTCCAAAAACCAATAGTTTTGACACCTTTTCCATTGATGTCAAATGGGGAGAAAAGGAAAATTGTATATGTTGATGATGTTTGAGGGAGAAATTTATGTAAGGATATTTTATATGTAAGGGGGAGTACACCTATATACCATTGTAAGGTATGATAAGGAATGTAATGATCCATCAAAACATGAAAAAACACATTTTCTATTTTGAAGGCAAATTTGGTAGTTATTTTTTATATTTTTTTATGTTTAGGATGACATCATTTTGGGACTTAGCCAATTTTCCTTAATGTTTCCATTAATTCCAAAGGGGGAGATTGCTGGCAATATGGTCAGTTAGATATCTAGAGTGTTTTCATTTATGGAAACATGTAGTCAATATTTCATTTATGTATTTAGAGTTAGAAATTTCTCTAAGTGTTCAACAATTTGCAACAGTACAAAGACAAATGTGATGTGTGTTGGTGTCAAATTGGTT
The DNA here is from genome assembly GCA_028749045.1 of Cupressus sempervirens. Classification (NCBI taxonomy): domain Eukaryota; kingdom Viridiplantae; phylum Streptophyta; class Pinopsida; order Cupressales; family Cupressaceae; genus Cupressus; species Cupressus sempervirens. The sequence continues at coordinate 784,270,853 of CM053787.1, read as the reverse complement.
TTGACAATTGTATGTCAACACACTTAACCAATTCTAAAGATGGTGTTGAATGAACTTCAAGTGCCAAGTGAGAGATTCAATAGGTGCCGAGTGAACTTTAGGTGTCAAGCAAGATTCAAGTGCCAAGTGATAAGTGATGTCAAGTCACTATAGGTGCTAAGAAAACTATAAATGCCATGTGAAATAGAATTACTATAGGATCCAAGTGAGATAGAATTTCTATATGTGCCAAGCATCAGCAACTAGTAAGTACTGAGTAGCAAAAAATCAACATATGAGTTTGTGCCTTCACAAACTTAGATGTAAACCATTTTTGAGCTGACTCTAGATGAATCTAGAAGGATCTTGAAGGTAAGATTGAATCTTTTGTATTACTTATGTAATTAGCATGCAACCAATAAAAAAAATGGAGAAGGCATGAAACCAATAGGAAAAGTGAATGAATTAAGTACGAAAATAATAATGAATACTCATCATAAATTCATACCTAACCCTAAGTCTTTGAAGCCTTTATAAGGAGGACAAAACCCCATTGAGTTTGCAAATGTGAGAAGTATATTGGTGAATTATAGTGAAGTGGAGAAGGGTGTAAAGACTTAGAAAATGAAAAATAGCATTGTAGAATTTACTTGATCAAGAACAGAGTATCAAAATTTCAAGGAGAGATAAATCAGATCAAGGCAAAATCAAAGCAGATAGAGTAGAACAAGGATCTAGAATTAGTAATTGAAGATTACAAGTCATCAGGTCAATACTTTCTAATACTCTTTAGCCATTGTACTAGGAATGAAAATCCTATCATCAAATTGGTTTAATAGCCATGTTGTAAGCAGAACAAGGTGCTAAATCCCTTAACAAGGTAACATTCCAAGTGAATGTTGGTAAATCATTTTACCATGTCACTTTTCATAGGGTGTAAAATCTTTAACAGGATAGGCCTTTCACAAGGAAGATCATTGGAAGTAGTCAAGCTTTGTAACCTTAAATAGTTACATATTGTTTTAGTGATACTTTTTGGGTGTCATCCCCACCCCAGTTTTACCTTCTCATTTTGGACAGTTTTTGGGTTACCAAATTCTTGTGTTATCTATTTTCATGCATGTCTTTACTTTTATGTTTATTAGATGAATTAAATGCATGTGAATAATTTAAGCTAAAAATTTTTAGAGGTTGAATATAGGTACTTCTAATTTACCCCCCCTTAGAAGTAAATATTTCCACTTGTAAATTCCAACAATTGGTATCAGACCCAAGCTCTTTCAAGGAGGAGCGTTAGAGCTTGGAGAAAAGATCTAGAAATGGAAGTCTATAAACTTGGGAAGATCATAGAGAACTAGAAAATCTATATACAACTTTCTCTATACACTTTGGAAGAAGCTAGAGAAGAACTAAGAAAATCCTTAAAGAGAAGAAGAGACATTGCTATAGCTAAGAATGATACACAATACAAGGAGATTGACACCACAGAATTGTTTACAAATAGCAGACCTAATGGAGAAGAATAGAGCTCAAGTAGAAGAAATCAGAATACTCAAGCTTGAACAAGAATCACAAGGCATAATGCTTTATGAAGTGACTAAATAGAAGAAAAGAGCCATTGAAGATAAGGCTATGCTTGAAGAATAAAAGAGGAACCTTACTAATAAACTAGAAGAAAAGTCAATTGAGCTTGCAAGAATTTCAAATATGCAACTAGACACCATAAGCCATATGATGAATGCACATCATGAACTGAATGTCAAAGACATTGAGATCTCTACACTAAAGATGCAAAATGAACAACTAAAAAATGACCTAAAAAGAGAGAAAGAGATAGTAGAAAGCTTCAAAAAACCCAATGACGCCATCAAGTACTTTGAGTAATTGCTGAAATCATCAAGAGCTAGCAATGATACTTTAGGACTAGGATACACTAGCACTAAACAAGGAGATTCATCCAAGATTGTAGAAGAAAGAAATAACAAAGGTAAGAATACTAAACCTAGTTGTCATTTCTATGGTAAAAAGGGACATAACTCTAATGTATGTAGTAGCAAGAATGTCCATCAACATGACAAATGTAAGAACATGGGTTACTATCATAAGTGCAAAAAGCAAGGACATCAAGCACATATCTACAAGACTAGGACTATTAGAACACCAAGATTTGAAGGTTACTACTACAATTGCAAGAAGTATAGTCATAGAGCTTTTGAGTGTAGATCAAAGCCTATGTGGACACCTAATTAACCAGCAAGGGGAATGTTAGATTGTGGTGACTGATCAGAAGGATAATTATTTGTTCATAGATAGTCAGAGTGCCATTCATCTTGCTAAGAATTCAGCTCTGCATTCTAAGACCAAACACATACAGTTGCGGTACCATTTCATTCGGTCAGTTTTGGACAATGGACAGTTAAAGCTAGAGAAGATACATACCAATGAAAATCTAGCAGATATGTTGACAAAGGTTGTCACAAGGGAGAAGCTGACCTCCTCTTCAGCTTCAGTTGGTCTTTTAGACTAAATGTGAATAAAAGAACAGCAGAGTCCAGGGTGGTTTGATCCAGTGGGAGCCCCATGTGGTAGTTGTATTGCTACAGGTTCAGTCTCCAAGTGGGAGATTATTGTTTAGTGTGGAGCCTGATCAGTCCCCAAGTGAGAGATTGTTAGATTGTGGTGACTGATCAGGAAATTTTTTTTGGAAGTAGCCGACATGGTAGCCGACATATTATGGCCAACATATGGCCGACATGTTATAACCCTAAAGCGGTTTAATACTTGTATAAAAAGGGCTTAGGGTTGGGTATTTTTTATATGTGGTGATACGAAATTGGTTCTTGTGGCGGTATTGAGCTGTAAGGGATTACGGATTGTAATCAGGTTGTAATCACTGGATTGTAATAAGATCAGACTTGCTGTTTGGTGGATGTAGCCCAGGGATTGGGTGAACCACGTTAAATCTTGGTGCCTTGTGTTCATTTTTGTGTGTTCTATTATTTTTTTTATTGGTTATATTTGCATGTAGTTTTTATTTCTGTCCGTGGTTTATCCTAACAGGGAACCAACCATGGAAATCACTACAATTGGGACTACAACACTAGGTATAGCTGCCATTACTATCAGGAATATGGACCATCCCTGAAAAATTGCATAAGAACACATTTTAGTGGAAACTATAGTAGATGGTTAAGCCAAAATACATGCTTTAGTTGTTTAAATACTGGACATACCAAAAGAAATTGCCTAACAAGGTCAAAGGCACCCAACTCAGAGATAAATAAAGGAAAAGAAGAGATAGATGTTGAGCACATTAGAGGAGAAATGAATAAGACATGGTAGAAGAAAGATGGGAATACCACATCAAATAAAGGGATCACTTCACCTAAAGGGTCAAGTGATCACATTTAATGAAACTAAGCACAAGAAGGTATGATGAACTAATATACAAAGCTTTATCATACATTAGTTCCTAAACAAGAAAGTACTAAAAGAAGAGACCAACATGAATAGAGATGCAGAGTTAAAACTTCAAGATTTCATAAGTGTTTCCAAGTTGCCCTTAGATGCCAAGTAAAATTTCAATACATGTTGAATTGATTACCAAAGATAGTAGAAGCCGAATGACTAGTTGAAGCTGAGTTGATAGTGGAAGTTGAGTAAAGAAGAAATTTCAATTGAAGCTGAGTGAAGGATACTTTTGTGGATGCTGAGTGGTGGAAAGACAATGGAAGTTGAGTAATGTAGAAATTCTTAAGAAGCCAAGTGGATAGCTGTAAACACACTAAGCATTAAATTCTATGAAAATAGGGTATATTATCACATTTTGAATCATTTTTCTTCATCACAAATGAAGAGCAAAGACAAGGAAGAGTGCATAATGAATTCAAAGTAGAGAATCCAACATTTGAGCAGATTTCAATAGTAATTTAGCATAGTTTCATCGAATTCAAGGTATTTACATTTGTGCCAAGCTACATAGTTTTAAATTTCTTCATGTTAAAACCCTAGCTAGAAAAAATGGCCTTTAGTTATAAGAAACCATAGAAGAAAGAGTTGGTTGAGGTTCAACTTGTGTCAAATGAAGTGAAACAACTAGATTTCTAGCCAATCCCAAAGGTGGTATACAAAACAACCTAATCGAAGCCCTATCTATTATACCCCCTAAGGTAGTTATGGTTTAGGATGTTAGAAGATGTTACAATTGTAAAATTGAAGCCATAGGAGATATGGAGATGAGGGAAGCATACAAGAGATTGTGTGAAAACAAAGTATTGAAAGAGGAATATCGAATTATTGAGAAGAAGGGTTTGACATGTGCCCTAGAATTCCCTATAGTTTTAAAAATTGAATGGATTAGGATAGTATTGATTAGAATTCATGATGGAAGCTTATGGCTAGAGGATGGTCTAGTAAAAATAACCAAAAGGATTGTACATAGAGTAACAGAGTACCGAACCCTAGATTGGCCAAGGACCCTTAGAAGTGATTCTAAGGAAGAAATTGAAAAGAACACTAGTGCCAAGTAGAAAAAGAGAGTAATGACAAAAAAATCTAACAAAGACCCTCTTGTTGACTTTTCTATTAGGGTTATTGCACACAAATTTTAACAATCCAGTAGACTTAACAATGTACCATACATTGTAGTGGATGTGGGTTAGAAGCTAGTAAAGAAGGATCGTACTTATGATCTTGTGAAATGAAATTGCAATAAATCAATGAGAATTTAGTAGCAATAAGGAGAACCAAGGGAGCACAGTGCAAGTTTGGTGCAATTTTGATTTGCATATTCTTCAATGTGTAGAATGAATTTCCATCCTTTGAAAAAGTAAGCTAGAAGACCAATAGGTCCATAGTAGCTCAAGTTAATGAGTATATAGAGAAAATGGGAGCTAATTTTGAAACCCTTATGACTAGCTACTTTGAAGACTTCAAGAAGACTATGAAGTAGATGCTAAGAATACCAGTTTCATTGGTTGAACAAGATGTAAATGATGTATGCTTTCTTGTATATATTGATTATACTTATATACAAGTAGCCACACCAAGAGTTAGATGGTTAAGACCTCTTGGCTATGAAATAAATATAGATGAGCCATCTATAGCTATAACTACATTATTAGCTAAGGAAGTAGACAAAAGAGCACCATATTTTGGAATTTTTGATGTGGTGAGATCAAAGGTGGACATGGAGTTGAAGAATGCCTCCACACTAAAAAAGAAGGACAAATTGGTTAAGAAGTTAAAGGCAAAATTTGGTGAGGGCATTGTAGAAGGAGAAGAAGAAGATGAAGAAGCTAAGGATGATGAAGAAAAATAAGGACAAGAAACACTTGCTTTGACCCAAGGCATGGGTGAGGATGTAGAATAAAAGGAAAGTGTTGAGTAGGAAGCACCCAACACTGAACCTAAGAAGAGAAAGGCATAAAAAGAGCTAGTTGCACAACCCAAGGGGAAGAAGAAAGCAAAAAAGTTGAGCCTAGACAAGCCAACTATAAGGGCAAACACAAGGGTAACAACACAAGTGGCTAAGGAATAGGGGAAGCAAGAACCCATAAAGCAAGGAGGGCCTATAGAACAAAATAAAAGAAGAAAATATGTTGCACCCCTAGAGTTAGATGAAGAAAAGAAAGAATCTGACAATGATCAATTCAAATTGGTAAGACATTCTACCAACTTTAAATTGGAAAATGTTTGTAATAACATTAGAGATAATGCAGACTTAACTCATTTGAAGATCATTGATTTTAATAAATTATCAAGAGAAGAATAGAACATAGTGGAAGAGTCTATCTACACTATGATGCCCATGTTCAAGACCACCCCACTTGAACTTGACAATTCTATGCCTAAGGAGCTAAGCTCATTAGTTGAAAATAAATGGCATTACTACCTATAAATGGAAAAGGAAATAAGGGAGTCAACATTGGCTCATGTAATGGCAAACCTTACAAAAGGTCAAATTAGCAAGGCTAACAAGAAACATCAAAGAAAATTTGCACCCAAATACAAAGCTTTTAGAATTCTTCAAAATCAAATTGAAGATGTTGTGCAAAAGTCCACACAAATGGGGAACTTGATTTATGGGCTAACAAAAATCAAATAAGGACAAGAAGATCCCATTTGAGGGAAGAAATGACAAGGACGAATAGGAGAATGAAAATGAGGAAGAATAAGAGAAATAGAAAGAAGAGGTAATTGTGGAGGAGAAGACACAGAAAGGTGAAGAGGCAATAGTCGAGGAGCAACAACAAGGATAGAGTGTCCAAAACACCCAATTGACACTACCAAGTCCTTCACATATAGCACATACACCTATAGAAATTGTAACTATAAAGGATGTTCCAGACACCTCAAGTCAAAACATCAATCCACTAACTACAAAGGATATCAAAAGGATCCTTCACCAAACAACATTGCAATCATAATTATGCACAAATCCTATTTTGGTGAGTGTAGAGGAATTATAGAACGCTATAGCTAAAATAACAAAGGAAAAGGTGAACACACAAGAACCACCTTCAAAACCTCCCATAGCTAGAGATGATCAAGTAAAAGAGCAAGTAGCACAAGACACAACCGCTAAGGTTGATTCTATAGTAAAAGTAACAATAACTGCGAAGGAGCCAGTAAAGGAGCAAATAGGAAAAGATGTTCCTACAAAACAAAGACAAGGTGCACCTCCTCAAGTCATTGTAATTGATCAAGGTAGTAGAGAAGAGGATAAGGAAGAGGAGAAAACCCCCAAAGAAAAAGAGCAAGAGGTAATACAAACATTGGTGAATTTTCCTACCTTAGGGACTCCTACTAAAAAACTGAGCACTGATGTACTACTAGTACAAATATCAGAACTAGGCTCAAGCTCCACCAAGGTAGCAAGGGTACTTCACTATGGATACCCTACACTTGATGAGGAAATAGCCATACCAAGTTATGTCTACAAAACAATGAACCTAGCATAGATAAATGAAGTGCAAGACACACTAGAAAAGAAGAAGAAGTAGGAGATACTCAAAAATTAGTATAGATAGAGGCAAGCATTAATAGAGATCAAAGAAATCTTCCTTGATGCACTTATCTTGTTAGTACCTAATGAAACAAAGTCCATCATGGAGAAACTATCCAACATAGTGGACCAGGTACAAAATGAAGACCTTGATAGTAATGTCAAATTATTAGAATGGTCTAAAAAGAAACTTCAAATGAAAGTTAATGAGAAGATATCTAGTGAGATAGCACTATCACAGGTTGAATTGACTAAGAAGATAGAAAAGGTGAAAATAGTATTGAGAACATATTCTCATTGTACTCCAAACTATGTGATTCTTCATATTTCACACAAGAGACTAGCCAAAGAATACTAAGCTTGGAGAGGAATATTAAGATATCTAGCCCATAGCTACATAAAGATCCAGCTTGAAGTGAGAAGAATTTTTCAACAACACTTCACACTCAAAAGGAGTTAGATGTATTGACAATAGAAGAGGCCAATGTTAAGGCCAAGTTGATAAAAATCCAGTCTGCCATCACCCAACATCTAGAAGTACTACATAACAAAGTGGCCTATGTAGAAAATGTTTTAAACAAAGACCCCAATCTTTCTAATTTATAAGGCCTAGTACATCTTTTAGTAGAGATAGCCATCTAACTCAAAGCATTGGAAATAGCATTGGACAACTGGGTACTTCTCTAAAGATGATAATGGAGGTAAATAAAATACTTTTAGCAAAATATTCCTTTGATTCTTAGACTATTTGACATAAGTGTCAAAAAATGGGGAGATATTCATGTAAGGGGGAGATATAATAAAGATAGGAAATAATAAGAATGGGAGAGAAAAAATACTTTGGGAATAATACATTATGTAGATATAGGGGAGATATACCCAAAGGTGGAGATATAAAATTTTGAATTTTTGAGGAAAAATAAGGAGATATAGCCAAAAGGATAACTTGTAAGGAGATGTATGAAAGGGGGAGTAGAAACAAAAAGGGGAGTACAAATAGATTAGACATAGAAGAAGGCAAGGCAAAGAGTATTAGACATATCAGGATGAGACAAATTCAACATAAGAAATTTTGGATATAGAAATGGCACATCAGCTCAGGGGGAATTACAAGTTTTTGAAGCATATAATCATCTACAAAATTTTGAAAAAGTTTCTAAAAGTTTTGTACATATACAAAACAAAATGTGTATTATACTCATAGAGATAAGATCTATAATGTTTAATTAAGTGTTTTTTCTACTCATGTCAAAGGGGGAGATTGTTGGTCTCAGATTGGTTTTAACAATTAAGTGTCAACACACTTAACCAATTCCCAAGATGATGCCAAGTGAACTTCAAGTGCCAAGCAAGATTCAAGTTTCGAGTGACAAGTGATGCCGAGTCACTATAGGTGTTGAGAAAAGTATAAATGCCAAGTGAAATAGAATTACTATAGGAGCTAAGTGAGACATGATTCCTATATGTGCCAAGCATTAGCAACTAGTAAGTGTTGAGTAACACATAATCAACATATGAGTTTGTGCCTTCACAAACTTAGATGTAAATTATTTTGAGCCAACTCAGGAAGAATCTTGAAGGATCTTGAAGATAAGATTGAATCTTTTGCATTACTAATGTAATCAACATGCAGCCAATAAGAAAAATGGAGAAGGCATGTAACCAATAGGAAAAGTGAATGAGTTGAGTAGGAAAAGAAGAATGAATATAGATTGTAGATTAATACATAACCCTAAGTATTTGAAGCCTTTATAAGGAGGATGAAATCCCATTGTGTGTGCAAATGTGATAAGTATATGCGTGAATTATAGTGAAGTGTAGAAGGGTGTAAAGACTTAGATAGAGTAGAAAACCATTGCAAAATTTAGTTGATCAAGAATAGAGTATTAAAATTTTGAGGAGAGACAAATCAGACAAGGGAAGGATTAGAGAAGATAGAGCATAATAAGGATCTAGAATCATCAATTGAAGATTGCATGTCATTACGTCAAGACTTTTTAATACTCTCTAGCCATTGTATTAGGAATGAAAATCCTATCATCAGGTTGGTTTATAGCCATTTTATAAGCCTTTGAACAAGGTGCTAAATCCTTTAATAGGGTAACATTCCAAGTGTATGTTTATAAATCCTTTAACTAGGTCACTTTTAAATGGGTGTAAAGTCTTTAACATGATAGGCCTTTCACAGGGCAGAGCATTGGAAGTGGTCAAACTTTGTAACCTTAAATAGTTACATATTGTTGCAATGATACTTTGTGGGTGTCATCCCCACCCCAATTTTACCTTCTCATTTTGGAGAGTTTCTAGGTTACCAAATTATTGTGTTATCTATTTTCATGCATTTCTTTACTTTCATGTTTATTAGATGAATTAAATGCATGTGAATGATTTAAGCTAAAAAGTTTTAGAGGTTGAATATAGTTACTTCTGATTCACCCCCCCCCTTCAAAAGTAAATCTTCCCACTTGTAAATTCCAACAATGTGTATAGAGTAAAGGATAGCTATATTACAATATCATGATGATGTCATTCCTTGTGTAGATGTGTACAAACAACATGACACAAGTTATAGTTGATTTACCAGTTTACATATTTACCAAGACAAAACATAGTATATTAGAAATATGAGTTGTATGACTTAAAGAATTATTTTGGTTCAAAAAAATAATTACTAAGTCATGATGGGACAACATTATATATAATAATCCATAAGTGATTTTATATCAAGTCAAGCATGTGAAGACATGGAGGCCTAATGAGTAGAGATTTGTTAGTTTGTGAGATATAAGTAAAGATCTTATCTTATATAATTAATGTTTAATATATGTGACATGCGAACTATTGTAAAGATAGCTTGAAAGATATGTGAGCCTTATGTGATACAAAATCTAATTTATGATCCAATCAAGTGCATGTTAGGGTAGTAGGCTCTTCTTACATACATTGTATTTGATCTACCAACTCCTAACAGGGTTGAAGCAACTCCTAGTATGGTTTAGGCTTTTAATAGGGTCTAGTCCTCTAACAAACAGTCGAGACACTGTATGTACTTCATATAATCCAAACAAGGTCAATATCCTTAACAAGATCCTATTGTTTAGTGAATCATCTAGTGGGTATCATCCCCACTGGGGTTTTCCCTTGGCAAGGGTTTCCCTAGTTAACAAATAATGGTGTTATGATTTTTTATGTACATGGATATATTTAATGTTTAGCATTGTTGTTTTACTTTCATATGCAAGTTATGAAGTAATTAATAATATTCAATTGTGGGGAAGAGTTTGTAATAAATTGATTCACCTAGCCCCCTCTTAGTATTACCTATTTCTAATAGAGCAAAAATCTATCTTTCTGCAAGCCTATCTTTCCTCTGATTTGATCTCATAGTGTGAGGAATGATCCTTTGATACCTTGAACACTTTATTTAATCATCTAGTGAGGAAGATTCTTTTGGTTAGTGAATCATCTAGTGAGTATCATCCCCACTGGGGTTTTCCCTTGGCTAGGTTTTCCTTAGTTAACAAATAATGGTGTTATGATTTCTCTTTATGCATGGTTGTATTTACTATTTATCATTGTTCATATACTTTCATATGCCAATTATAGAGTAATTAACAATATTCAAGTGTAGGAAAAAGTTTGTAGAATATTGATTCAACCTCCCCTCCCCCCCCTCCCCCCCTCTTAGTATTATCTATTTCTAACAAAATGGCCCATCTTACATCTTGTCCCTCCATTTCTCTACCCTTTGAGTTATAAATTGGAACCTTCCCTTTTCGCTTTTTATCAACTTTCATGATAATATTATAATGCTCCAGTTTATTTAAAAACTACTAGAGATACCCTCATAATGCAAAAGTTCCTCCACACATCCATAATTTTGAAACCATTTACATCCACCATTTTTGAATCGACATGAATCTTAAGAAACTTTAAGCATAGATCCAACCATCATTTACATATATCGAAGCATTAAGGAGACACTTTGCAAAATAACCATACTTGTTTTTCTTTCTCCTTATTTTTCCTCCATCTTTTCATATAAGTTTATTTTCTTGTTTTGTTGAATTCTTAGTTTATCTTTGTATTCCTTTACATAAAATCTCATTGTAAACATATTTGCATCACTCATGAAATCTCACATTTGGGTCATTCTTACATATTTTTGTTTTTATTTTTTCATTTTGAAGCTAACCACATTATCTAACATTTTGTGTTGTTTCTATTTTGGTGTTAGGTTTTTTCACATTTCTTGTGGGTTGTACATTTGGAGGACGTCAATGTGTTCCTAACCATCTAATCGGTTTTCACATAGCTATCATAATAAAAATGTTTGTGATCTCATGACTATGAGAGTGGGGAAAAATACCAATGAAAGAATAATCTTGTAGTTGTTGAATTTACAGGAAGGAAGTTTTACTTCTAAGAGTGGGTGGGGGGGGGGAGGGGGGGGGGGGTGAATCAAAAGTAACTAGCTTTAACCTTTTCAAAATCTTTTAACTAAAAACATTCACATGCATCTAATTCATCTAATAAACATGAAAGTATAGACATGCATGAAAACATATAACATAAGATTTGGTAACCCAAAAACCTTGTAAAATTAGAAGGTAAAACTGGGGTGGGGATGACACCCACGAAGTATCACTATAGCAATATGTAATTGTTCAAGGTTACAAAATTTGACCACTTCCAATGGTCTACCCTATGAAAGGCCTATCTTATTAAAGATTTTACACTCTATTAAAAGTGACTTGGTTAAAGGATTTAACTACCCTACTAAAAATTGGCCTAGTTAAAGGACTTTAGTACATTCACTTGGAATGCCACCCTATTTAAGGATTTACAAATGGCTTCTAAGCCAACCTAAGTCCATATGATTTTAATTCCTAATATAATTGCTAGAGAGTAATAGAAAGCCTTGAATTGATGACTTGCAATCCTCAATTGCTGATTCCAAATCCTTGTTCTACTTTGATTGCTCTGATCCTTGCTTGATCTGATATCTCTTCTTGAGATCTTGATACTTAGTTCTGATCAATTGAATGCTACAATGCTACTCTTCCTTCTAAGTCTTTAAACACCCTTCTGAATTTTTCTATAATTCACCCATACACTTCTCACTTGCACACATACAATGGGGTATTATCCTCCTTTTAAAGATTTTGAAGGCTTAGGGTTAGGTATGAATCTATGATCCATATTTACTCTTTATTTCTTGCTCAATTCAAGCATTTTTCCTATTGGTTGAATGTCTTCTCCATTTTTCTTATTGGCTATATGTTCATTACATAGGTAATGCAAAAGATTTGATCTTATCTTCTAGATCCTCTAAAATTCATACTATGTCAGCTCCAAAAATGGTTTAGATCTGAGTTTGTAAAGATACAAACTCTTATGTTGATTCTGTGTTACTCGACACTTACTAGTTATTCATGCTTGGCACATATAGGAATTTTGTCTCACTCAACATCTATAGCATTTCTATTTCACTGAACATCTATACTTTTCTTGGCACCTATAGTGACTCAACATCTATAGTGATTCAACACTTGAACTTCACTTGGTACCTAAAGTTCACTCAACACCTATTGAATTCTTTGGCTTGGTACACACTATAGCTCAACATCTATATTATACTCAGCATCATCTTGAGAATTGGTTAAGTGTGTTGACACTCAAATGTCAAAACTAATCTAAGATTAACAATCTCCTCCTTTGACATGAGTGGAAAAAACACTTAACTAAACATTATGATTTTGAACTCTATGAGTATACTATACATTTAGTTTGGCATATGTACAAAACTTCTAAAACTTGTTCAAAATTTTTTATACCTCAAAATCTTGTAACACCCCTTGAGCTGATGTGCCAATTCTATAACAAAAACTCTTGTGCTGAATTTGTCTCATGCTGATGTATTTAATACTCTCTGCCTTCTCTACAATTTGTATCTATTTGTATCCTATTTCTACTGATACTCTTTCATACATCTTCACATCTTCTTGAAATTTTTATTGTCCTTTTGGTTGTATCCTTATTACTTCCACAAAATTTGAATATTTCCCTCTTTGAGTATGTCTCCCTTTATTTATTTACACATCCATTCTTATTATCTCTTATGGGTATATCTCCATCCATTCTCATTATATGCACAATGTGTATATCTTCCCTTAATGCATATCTCCCCCTTTATTATCTCTCTCCCTTTTTCACACTTATGTCAAAGGGTCCTAAGGGTGAATAGAATACAGTTTAGCCAAAAAATAAAATTTATCTCCATGATCATCTTTAGAGAAGCATCCCAATTGTTCAATGCTATTTCAAGTGATTTGTGTTGCATGGATATCTTTGCTACAAGATGTACAAGGCCTTCTAGTGTAGAAATATTGGGGTCTTTCTTCAAAAAAATTTCTACATAGGCCTATTCCCTATGTAGGACTTCTAGATGTGGAGTGATGGAGGATTGAATTTGCATTAATTTGGCCTTAATATTGGCCTCTTCTTCTATCCATACAGCTAACTCCTTCTATGTGTGAAGTGTAGTTGAAAAATGCTTCTCAGTCTAAGATGGATCTTTGGGTAGTTGTGTGCTAGAAATCTTGAGATTTCATTCCAAGCTCAATATCCTTTGGCTAGATTCTTGTGTAAAATATGACGAGTCACACAATTTTGAGTACAATGAGAATACATTCCCAAGTATTGTTTTCACTTTTTCAAATTTCTTAGCCAATTCAACTTGTGAAAGTGCTATTTCATTAGATATCTTTTCATTGGCTTTCATCTAAAACATCTTTTCTAACCATTCTAATAGCTTAACATTAGTACCAAGGTCTTTATTTTGTACTTGGTCCACTATTTTGGACAATTTCTCCATGATGGACTAGGTTTCATTAGGTACTTGCAAGCTAAATGCATCAAGGAATATATCTTTGATTTCAACCAATGCTTGCTTTTGTCTATACTCATTTATGGGTATCTCTTGTTTCTTCCTTCTCTCAAGTGCCTCTTGCACTTAATTTATCTATGCTAGGTTGATAGTTCTGGAGTCATAACTAGGTATGACTAACTCCTCATCAAGTGTAGGGTCTCCATAGCAAAGTACCCTTGCAACCTTGGTTGAGCTCGAGCCTGGTGCTAAGATCTGCAATGGTACTACATCAGTGCTCAATTTCTTGGTAGGAGTCCCTGAGGTAGGCAAGTTCACCAATGTTTGTATTGCCTCCTACTCCTTAGGGGTTTTCTCCTCTTCCTTCTCCTCTTCTCTACTAACTTGATCAATAATGATAATTTGAGGAGGTGCACCTTGGCTTTGTGTAGTAGGAACATCCTATCCTATTTGTTCCTTTGTTGGCTCCTTGATAGTTGTTGCCATGACTATATGATCAACCTTCACAATTGTATCCTATGCTTCTTTCTCTTTAGATTGATATATTGTAGCTGTGGGAGGTTGTGAAGGTGGTTCATGTGTGTTCATCTTCTTTCTTTTAATTTCTACTATAGCCTTTTTTAATTCATCCACACTCACCAAAACTAGATTTGTACATAGTTGGGATTGCAATGTGGTTTGGTGAAGGATCTTTTTGAGATCCTTTATAGTCAAAGGATTGATTTTCTAACCTAAGGTGTCAGGAGCATCCTTAACTATTACTATTTCTATAGGTGTTGTATGTGGAGGACTAAGTGGTGGCATTTGGGTGTCTTGGACATGTTGTGGTCTCCACAACACATGCCCCATTCCTAGTGAGGAATGGGAACCCCCTACTTTTTTTGACTTTCGGACTCACAATTAGAGTCAGGAGAAGAATTTTTGTTTAAAAGTTGAGTCCAAAAGTCAAAAAAAAATCAACAAATCAAAAAACACAAAAAATTTAAAAGAAAACAAAATTTGAAAAAAAATTAATTAATTAATTAAAAAAAATTCAAATGTGCCAACAAGGGGAGTGAGCGTGCCCCAAAGGTTGGATGCACACCTCTAATGGTAGTGCGTGTGCCCCTGAAGGTAGAGTGCATACCGCCAAGGGGCATGTGCACATGCCGCCAAGGTTGCGCGTCTGAAGCATATGCACCATCAAGGCACCTTGTGCACATTGGCACTGTCGCACTTCCAAGGCACTGTGCATGCTTATTAGGCTGCTTTTTCACCTTCAGTTTTGTCTGAATAGCCATAAAAGGGGTTTAAAATATTTGTCAGGCCACCTTTCCACCTTTATTTTTGTCTGAATAGCCATAAAAGGGGTTTAAAATATATCGTTTAAGTATAAATTGACGTATACTTAAGATATATTTTAATATATGTGACAAACCTTCTGAGATAGGTTTTAGACCTCCTTAAGATAAGGTAAATATTTTAGGAAATTTTAAGGCTTCAAAAATCCAAACTTAGCCAAATTTTAGGGGCTTCAAAAATCTAGACTTAGCCAAGTTTCAAGGCTTCAAGATTTCAGACTTAGCCAGATTTTAGGATTCATCTCCAGTTTTCTTTGAGTAGCTAGTGTGTCTTTACTATGCATTGTTAACTCTATGGACTAATGTTTGCTTCTTGTGTAGGTAAAAATGACATCCTCAACTTGTTGAGGTCATAATTTTTGACTCGGGCCTTGAAATTCAAAATTGCTTACATTATTGGAAAGAAGAAGTGAAGATCTAATTTCAGTCCCTAAAATAGTGAGCCTTTGGTAGCCAAATTTTAGGGACCGATGAAGGTTCTAACTTGAAATTTTGAGAAAAGGACCTCCAAAAAGGTCATTTAAAAATGCCTAGAAATTTTTTGAAAAAATATGAAAAAGTTGCAAACATTTGATTGTCTTGGATAATCTAGATCACTTGTTTTCTCACTGGGAAGGATTTTACAGGTTGAGAGAAGACAAAGGTTAAAGATACAAAGGTTGGACACATAAAGCAAATCAAGTTCCTCATATTATGTAGTTATTGGAGACAAGGTTCAATGTAGGTTCCTTGAGATTTTTGATTGAAGAAGCAGAGGGAGTGCAAGTTTATTGAAGTAATTGGCTATAAAGAGGGTGTAAATCATCAAAAAGGGGCATGGAGCATATACAAAAAGTGATCTAAAACCTCATTTTAGCAAAACCCAAAAACCATTTTCAAATTTGAGAACTTTGATTTTTTGGTGAATTAAGCTCTGTAGGTACGTAGGTCCACAACTCTGTAGCTCTACAAGTATGCAGGTCCATAGCTCCATAGCTCTGTAGGTCTGCAACTTCACAATTTAGAGTTGCATCGACTGTTGACTGCTAGTTCCAAAAATAGAACTTTCCATGCATTGGAAACACATTTTGATGGCAAGTTAACTCTGACACACATCAAGTGAAGGGCCAACTTCTATTTTTGGTGTCTTCATGCACTTCTACTTTGACTGATGGCTTCCTCCTACTTTCTCTCTTTTATTTTTTTTGACATTTAAAGGGCTCATGCATCCAATTAATGAATAAAATATGGATGGAGTCCCTCTAAGCACTAGTTAGATTACCAGTTTGTATACATTTAGTTTGTTTTAATGTTTTAAAAGCATTTTATTGCATTAACATATCTCTCACTCTCAACACAAATTGAGGAGACGATTTCTTATGAATACCCCATTGTAAAATGTAAAAAGGGCCACTGTTATTATTCAATAAAGATATGCTTTTGGTGCTCACATTCAGAGTGTAGTTATTCTTGCCTGGGTGTGTTATTATTTTGTGAATTTTATTCATGAGATTGTGATTGAGCCAAAGGTTTATTGCGTTGTTTTTGGTTGTGTGATCTTTTAGTTCTGGTGTTTGCTACAGATATATGAATTCCATTGACATAACAAGCTTGAGAAGAAATCACCTGATTGTGTCTACATAGCTTTTTGTCTTGCATGAGTGCATTTTCTGTGGCCTTGTGATTTGATGAAGAGTGAAACATCATTCTATTTGTTAAAGATTCTCACTGACAATTGCATCAGTGAATTCTAGGAAGCATTGCTCCTCTTTTCATTGGTTTCCTACTAATTTCTTCAAAGGTTTAACTCGCAACATGTTGTGTTCTATAGCTTATGTTTGTTTAGGAATTTCACTTTCAAGTTATTTGATTTCATGTTATTTGCTTTCAGTTTCGTTATTTTCTTTGCTAACCCCCTTATTAGAATAGGACCTCATAGTAGTTGTATTATTAGAGTTGCATTCATTGAAAAATAGAAAATACAAAAATATTGTTTTTTTGGTGTGATATTTTTTAGACAACAAATAGATTTTAATTGATTCCAAGGTAAAAGATTTTTTGGAACCAGCAAAGGCCTCCTCGTGAACATTCACATTTATCTTCTACTAAGCAGATTTTGGTACGTCGCGAGAAAAATACTAAAATTTGGAGTGGATCCTTAAAAATATTTGTTTCTTAAGAGAGGAATTACACTATGGATTCCTATCATTGACCTCATGCAAAACAAACACCCAACAGGACACTCTGTTCTTCTTGTTGCTTTTCAACTATTGCCTTTTCAACCCGTGTCTTCTCCACTATTTCCTTTTATTTTTCTTTCTCTATCTCTTCCTCTTTCTCATTTTCCTCCTCTTCTTCATCGTTCCTTCCTTCAAATGGGTCTTCTTTCCCTTCTTTCATAGTTGTCAATCCATAAATTATTTTCTAGATTTGTGTGAACTTTTGCACAACATCTTCTATTTGGTTTTGCAAAATTCTAAAGGCTCTATATTTGGGTGCAAATTTGCTCCTAGGCTTTTTTTTAGCCTTAGTTATTTGACCTTTAGTTAGGTCTAGCATCACATGAGCCAATATAGACTCCCTTATTTCCTTCTCCATTTTGAGATAGTAATGCCATTTATTCTCAACTAATGAGCTTAGCACCTTAGGCATTGAGTTGTCTAGTTCAAGTGGGGTGGTCTTGAACTTAGCCATCATAGTGTAGATGGACTCTTCCACTATGTTTTGTTGTTCCTTAGACAACTTATTGAAATCAATGGTCTTTAGACCAATTAGGTCTACATTATATCTAATGTTATTGCAAACACTTTCCAATTTAGATGTGGTAGAACATCTTACCATTCTAAATTGATCTTCGTTAGACTCTATCCTTTCTTCATTTGATTCAAGAGGTGCAACATACTTTCTTCTCTTCTACTTCTCTATAGGACTTTCTTGTTCTTTAGCCTTTTTCTTCTTCTATTCTTTTGTCACTTGAGTTGTAGCCCTAGTATCTACCCTTGTTGTTGGCTTGGTTGGGATTGGCTTTATTGGTTTCTTCTTCTTTGGCTATGCAACTAGCTATTTTTGATCTTTTTTTTTTTTTGGTGAAGCCTTGGGTGCTTCTTGCATGGCACCTTCCTCCTCTTCAACATCCTCCCCCATACCTTAGGTTAAAGCAAGTGGTCCCTAACCTTGTTCCTCTTCATCATCCTCAACATCTTCACCTTCTTCTTCTTCTGCTTCTTCTACAGTGCCCTCATGACATGTTGCATTTAACTTCTTGACAAGTTTATCCTTCTTTTTCAATGTGGAGGTAGTCTTCATCTCCATATCCACTTTTTTTCTCACCATATCATAGGTTACAAAATGTGGTGCATCCTTGTCTATTTCCTCTACTAGTAGGGCAATTATTGATGTTGATGCTTCATCTATGTTAATTTCATAACCAAGAGGTCTTTACCATCTCACTCTTGGTATGGTAGCTTGAATGTATGTATAATCAATGTCTACAAGAAACCATACATCATTTACATGTTTCTCTACTAAGGAAACTAATATTCTTAGCTTTTGCTTCATTGTCTTCTTGAAGTCTTCAAAAGAACTAGTCATTAAGGTCTCAAAATTAGCTCCCATCAAGTCAATGATTCATTAGCTTGAGCTATTATTGACCTATTTTTTTTCCATGCCACTTTACCAAAAGAAGGAAACTCATTCTACACATAAAAGAAAATAAAAATCAAAATAGCACCAAATTTGCATTGGGCTCCCTTGGCTCTCCTAATAGCTGCTAGATTTTCATTAATCTATTGTAGTTGTAGTTCTCCAAGATCATAAGTATGATCCTTTTTCACCAATTTAGAGCCTACATCCATTGTAATGCAAGGCACACTGTTAAGTCTACTAGATTGGTAGAATTTATGTGCAAATAGCCTAATAGAAAAATCAACTAGAGGGTCTTGAATGGTATCAATTGTCATCAATCTCTTGTTCCACTTAGCAACAATATTCTTCTCAATTACTTCCTTTGCATCACTCCTAAGTGTCTTCAACCGATCTAGGGTTGGGTACCCTATCACACTATGAACAATTCTCTTTGTGATTTTTATTGGGCCATCCTCCAACCATAAGCTTCCATTATGTATTCTACTAAGCATTATCCTAATCCATTTAGTCTTGAACACTATGGGGAATTCTAGGGCATGTGTTAAACCCTTGTTTTCAAAAATTTTGTACTCTTCTTTCAACACTCCATTTTCACACAATTTTTCATATGCCTCCCTCATTTCCATGTCATCTATGGCTCCAATCTTGTGATTGTAACATATTCTTGAATCTTGAACCATAACTACATTAGGGGGTATGATATATAGGGCTCCAACTAAGTCATTCTTAAATGCCACCTCTAGTATTGGGTGGAAATTAGGTTGTTTTACCTCATTGGACACAAGTTGGACTTCAAATGGTTCCTTCTCCAGAGTTTTCCTAGAGCTGAAAGCCATTCGTGCAATCTAGGGCTTGTATGCAAAGAAAATATGAAACTACATAGCTCAGTACAAATGTAAATACCTCAAATTTGATGAAATCATGCTAAAATGTTGTTGAAATCTACTTAGACACTGGATTCTTTACTCTGAGGTCACTCTGCACTCTTTCTCATCTTTTCTCTTTGATCACGATGAAAAAAATGATTGAAAATGTGATAATATACCCTATTTTTATTGCATTTAATGCTTAGTGTGATTACAACTATCCACTCAGTTTTTAAAGGATTCTACATTACTTGGGTTCCATTGGTTTTTCATCCCTTAGAATCCACAGGAGTATTCTTTACTTGACTTCAACTAAATTTTCTCTTTACTCAGCTTCCACTACCAACTCACATCCAACTAGTCATTCGACTTCTACTGTCTTTGGCAATCAACTTGACATGCTCTGAGATTTTACTCAATAGCTGCGGGCATCTCAACAACACTTTTGAAACCTTGAAAATTTAACTTTGTATCTTTATTCATACTGATCACTTATTTTCAATACTTGCTTGTTTTAGGAACTGATATATCATAAAGCTTTGTAAATCAGTCCCTCATGCCTTCTCTTTGCATAGTTTGATGAAGTGTGATCACTTGACCTGTTAGGTGAAGTTATCCCTTCATTTGATGTGCTTCTCCCATCTTTCTTCTTCCATGTCTTATTCATTTCTCCTTTGATGTGTTCAACATTTACCTTCTCTTTACCTTTTTTGATCTTTGAGTTATGTACCTTTGACCTTGTTGGGCAATTTCTATTGATATGACCAGTCTTCAAGCAACTGAAACATGTGGTTTGACTCAACCATCTACTATAATTTCCTCTAAAATGTGTCCTTATGCAATTCTCAGAAATGTGTCCATATTCTTGACAATAATGACAGTTATACCTAGTATTGTAATCCCAATTGTAGTGATGTCCATGGTTATTTCCCTTTGTTGGCTGATTAGGTGTCCACATAGGCTTTGATCTACACTCAAAAGATCTATGTCCATACTTCTTGCAATTGTAGCAGTGACCTTCAAATCTTGGTGTTTTGATAGTCCTAGTCCTATAGTTATGTGCTTGATGTCCTTTCTTTTTGCACTTATGATAGTAACTCACAATTTTAAGTTTGTCATGCTGATGGCCATTCTTACTTCTAAATACATTAGGGGTATGTCCCTTTTTACCATAGAAATGACAAGTAGGTTTAGTGTTCTTACCTTTGTTACTCCTTTCTATAGTCTTGGATGACTCTCCTTGTTCAGTGCTGGTGTATCCTAATCCTAAAGTATCATTGCTAGCCCTTGGTGATTTTACTAACTACTCAAAATACTTGATGGCCTCATTGGATTTTTTGAACCTTTCTGCAATCTCTTTTTCTCTTTTTAGGTCATTTTGTAGTTGTTCATTTTGCATATTTAGTTTAGAGATCTCAATGTCCTTGACATTCAGTTCATGATATGCATTCATCATCTAGCTTAGGGTGTCTAGCTACATGTTTGAAATTATTTCAAGCTCAATTGACTTTTCTTTTAGTCTATTGGCAAGGTTTCTCTTGTCTTCTTCAACCATATCCTTATCTTCAATGAATCTTTTCTTCTGTTTAGTTACTTCACAAAGCATCATGGCTTGTGACTCTTGTTCAAGCTTGAGTATTATAATTTCTTTTGCTTGATCTCTATTTTTCTCCATTAGGTTTACTATTGCTGCATCGAACTCTTTTGAATATCCATTTGAAAATAGGTTTTTGGTGTTAATCTCCTTGTACTATGTATCATTCTCAGCAATGGCAATGTCTCTTCTTCTCTTTAAGGATTTTCTTAGTTCCTCTCTAGCTTCTTCCAAAGCATGTAAAGTGAGTTTTATATCTATTTTCTGATTCTTTATCATCTTCTCATATTTCTAGACATCTATTTTTAGATCTTTTCTCCAAGATGCAAGGCTCCTCCTTATGAGAACTAGACTCTGATACCAATTGTTGAATTTACAGGTGGGAAGGTTTACTTCTAAAATGGGGCTAAATCAGAAGTAACTAGCTTTAACCTTTTCACAATCTTTTAACTAAAAACATTCACATGCATCTAATTCATCTAATAAACATGAAATTAAATACATGCATGAAAACATATAACATAAGATTTGGTAACTGAGAAACCTTCCAAAATGAGAAGGTAAAATTGGGGTGGGGATGACACTCACAAAGTATCACTATAGCAATATGTAATTGTTCAAGGTTACAAAATTTACCACTTCTAATGGTCTCCCCTATGAAAGGCCTATCTTGTTAAAGACTTTACACCATATTAAAAGTAACATGGTTAAAGCATTTAACTACCCTGCTAAAAGTAGGCCTAGTTAAAGGACTTTAGTACGTTCACTTGGAATGCCACCCTGTTAAAGGATTTACAAATGGCTACTAAGCCAAGCTAAGTCCATAGGATTTTCATTCCTAGTACAATTGCTAGAGAGTATTAGAAAGTATTGACCTAATGACTTGCAATCCTCAATTGCTAATTCTAGATCCTTTTTTTTCTCTTACTACTCTAATCCTTGCTTGATTTTATATCTCTTCTTGAAATCTTGATATTCTATTCTGATCAACTGAATGTTGCAATTCTGCTCTTCCTTCTAAGTCTTTAAACACCATCTAAATTTCACTATAATTCACCCATACACTTCTCACTTGCACACATATAGTGGGGTATTTTCCTCCTTTTAAAATTTTTGAAGACTTAGGGTTAGGTATGAATCTATGATCCATATTTACTATTAATTTCACACTTAATTCATGCACTTTTGATATTGGTTGCATGCCTTCTCTATTTTTCTTATTGGATACATGTTCATTACATAGGTAATGCAAAAGATTCAATCTTATCTTCAAGATCCCTCAAGATTCATTATATGTCGACTCCAAAAATGGTTTAGATCTGAGTTTGTAAAGATACAAACTCATATGTTGATTCTGTGTTACTCAAAACTTGCTAGTTGCTGATGCTCAACATATATAGGAATTTTATCTCACTCAACATCTATAGAATTTTTGTTTCACTTGGTATCTATACTCTTCTCAGCACCTATAGTGACTCAACATCTATAGTGACTCAAGACTTGAACTTTGCTCAACACTTGAAGTTCACTTGGCACCTATTGAATTCTCTGGCTTGGCACACATTATAGCTTGGCATCTATATTATATGTAGCATCATCTTGAGAATTGGTTAAGTGTTTTGACACTCAAATGTTAAAACCAATCAAATACTAATAGTAGTTGTATGAACACTACCTTAAATTATATCCCTTTTAGAAGGTAGTTATTTCTCTCTCCTCTATCTTCCCCTTTCTCTCTCTCATTATTATCTTAATGAGACTTGCATAGGTTGGTGAGAATTCTTATATGTCCTTGCAAGAATTTGATATGTAATCCTTTGGAAATTAAAATAGTTAATTTTTACATGTCAAACCCATGCATATTCAAACCTACTAGAATGCTTGATAAAGCTATGGGAGTGTGGTCTGGTGGGAACATCTATTTAAAATTCACGCAGTCTCTATTTTATAGGCTTCTTAGTTATATGCTTCTTATCTTTTTCTAGTTTGACTAGACTCCCATAGGCCTTGACCACATTCTAACAATCCAAGGAATTCATGTTGACCCCATGGTATTGGAGTTCTCAATTATTGACCTATATTTTTAGTGTTTGTGAGATAGGAGCTTAGAGTATCTATCATTTTCATCTACTAGTTAAACTCACATTTTATTTTGGGCATAAAATTGATCAAATCACCTTGTGAATTCTTAAAGGGAATCTATCATTACTTTGATTAAAAAAAACTTTAGTTTTGGGATTTAAAATCAAATAAAATACCTTGTTGCATGCCTAAAGTCAAAATGAAAAAATGTAGTACATAGTACTATTTGGTGCTAAAAATAACATTTTAAAGAAAATAATTCAATTTGGGGGCTTAAAATGAACACACAAATTAATGAATTCTCTAAGGTGAAAGTTTTATTATTCCTATGCTTTTCAAAAGCTTTCACAAATTATTTATCAAGTTAAACATGAATTTCTTAAGTTATTGCACATTGTAAAGTTGAAAAGGACATATCTTTTATTCATGAATGTCCTCAAAATCTTAGATTGATAAATATAAATGCTTCAAATTGGAATTTAAACTAAAGTATTTCGTGTATTTTGAAGAAGTGTGTATATTTCAACACATATTTAAGCTATATTAATTTTGTTTTAAAAAAATAGATCCTTTAAATATATGACACATGTACCAAATTTTTTAGAAAGATAATCCACAATAACCTTGGAGTGCTTCTAAAGAATTCTATCCCTTGGAAATTGCTTGTCCCCTTTTGAGATATGCTCAAACTAATAAGCACCTCCAAGTGACCAGAACATAAATGAGAAAGTGAAAAAAATTGCATCCTCCTAATCTTAAGCATCGTGTGTCAATAGTAGCCCAACATAGGAAAACATTCCTATAATTTCAATATGGTCAACTTAGCTATTAAGTGAGTCACCTATGTGGTAACTAATCTATAGAATGTGATGGATCTTATTAAGAACCAGCTAGTAGCCACCCTTTTTATCCTTGGTATGTTACTCTTGGTGCAAGAGAATATAAGGTTTCTCCCAAGTTACTTAACATTTTTGTTTTCCTATGCATAGACATAAGGCTACTTGAATTTCATCCCCAAGAGTTGTCATTCCTTAAAAAGGTGGACTTTCATTTATAATACCTTGAAGGCTTATTGACTTGTTAGTTTTTTCAATCAACTATTGTATCAAGTCACCTCTTATATTGAGAGGTAAATATTATAATATATCTAGAAAACATCATGAGGGATTCATCTAAGAGGCCCAATGAGCACCATATTGAAACCAAATTGACCTTAGGGGTAATGTGTGCTAAAAGTTATCTACATTATAAAATAACCTCTTGAAAAACATTTTTCTATCATACACACTTAGTTAATATCAAATCCTTTTGCCAAAAAGGAGGCCAATTCCTTGTCTCCCTCAATGCTATTGTGATAAATCCTTGAAGGAGTTATCACAGACTGGCCAAATGGATAGGGTTTCTTGAGCAAAAAATAAGAAGATCAAGGAACTTGAAGTTTCTATCAAGTCATAGTAATGTCTACTGAGCCACAATATAAACTGAGTTGAAATACATTGATCCAACATCAATATTAACTGAGTGTCAATATATGTGTAAAATAATAAAATTTAGTAGTGACTAAGTAATCTAGTGATGACTGAGTGTTAGAACACAATATTGGCCAAGAGACAATATTTTGACAAATTTGATTTTTTGGAATATAAAAAGCTTGTTGAAGATAAGGATGTATGACCTAGAACATTTAAATAAAGGGAAACCTCATTTTCACGTTTCTATGCAAGGATTCACAAAGAAGTTTAGAGAAGTTTCTATAGACAAAGAGGATAAAAAAGAAGGTGGATAGATTCATTGTATGTGTTGAATATGATCAACAATCATGTTTAAGCAAAAAAGATCAAAATTACCTATTTAGCGAGGTACAAGGGTATGTGTAGGATCATGGTGCGCCAAAAAGTGGAAATGTAAAAAATAAGTAGTTTTGAAATGTCTAAAATCATTTCAAAATCCACTTTGACTTTTTTCCCACCCATTCTAATACCAAACAAAAGATGTAATACCTTTCCTTATCGGGTACCCATTTTGAGAATAGGTACTCAATTTAAGAATGGGGATCTAATTTGAGAGTGGGTATCTAATTTGAAAACACATTGGAACACAACACACATGAAGATAAGGGTTCTAGGACCCCTAGGAACATATTTTCTCATGTCATGGGTTGAAAGAGATCATAACATACCCTATGACCTCTTTCTACCCATTAGAATATCAAAGGTATGTCCCTAGGGGTCCTATGAACCCTAGGAACATATGTTTTCATGTAATGGGTCCAAAGGGGTCAAATGATACCCTATGACCCCTTTCTACCTATTGGAAGACAACATGTATGTACCTAGGGGCTTAGGACCCCTATTAACATAAGTTGTCATGTATTTAACTGAAATGGGTCATAGGATATCAACCCATTTGAACATAGAATGTTTGTCTTTAGGAGTCCTAGGACCCAAAGAACATATTTTGTCATGTAATGGGTTGAAAGGGTCCTAAGATATTATTTATTCCAATTTGATAGATTGGAACACAACATATATGTCCCTAGGGGTCGTGGGAACCCTATGAACATGTCTTGTCATGTAATGGGTCAAAATGTGTCATGGCATGCCTTGTGACCCCTTCCTACCAATTTGAACACAACATGTATGTTCCTAGGGGTCTTAGGACTGCTAGGAACATATCTTGTCATGTAATTTATTGAAAAGGGTTATAGGGTATCCTATGACCTCTTTTGACCTATTAAAACACATTATGTATGTCCCTAGAGGTCTAAGGACCCCTAGGGACATACATCATGTGTTTGAATGGGTTGAAAGAGTTAATAGAGCTCCCTATGATCCCTTTTGACCCATTAAACCCTAGGGACATACATCATGAGTTGCAATGGGTCGAAATGGGTCATAGGATTCCTTGTGACCTCGTTTGACCCATTAAATGATAACATATGTTCATAAGGGTCTTTGGACCCCTAGGGAAATCTATGATGTGTTCAAATGACTCAAAAGGAGTCATCGATACTCCATGATCCCTTTAAGCAAATTATATGACAACATATGTTTCTAGAGGTCCTAGGACACCTAGGAACATAAATCCTATGTTTAAATTGGTCAAAATAGTTCACAGAGTAACCTATGACCCCTTTTGACATATTACATGATAACATATGTGTGTAAGGGTCCAAGGAGCCATAGAAACATATATCATGTATTCAAATTAGTTGAAATAGGTCATAGAGTACCCTATGACCCCTTTTGACACATTTCATGATATCATGTCTTTATAGGTCTAGGACCCTAGGTGTTGGCCTTAGAATGGTCTTGACATTCGAGTGTCAACACACTTAACCAATCCCACCATATATGCCAAGTATACTATGTATGCTGATTGAGTTATAGTAGTTGCCAAGTTAGAATCTTAATAGGTGTTGAGTGACTTTAGGTGTTGAGCAAGTAATAAATGTTGAGAAATATATAAGTGTCGAGTCATAGTTCATGCCAAGCAAGATAGAGCATACTATGTGGTGAGTGATTTAGGAATATTCATGTGCTGAGCAACATAGAGTGTAATACGTGCTGAGAAATCCAAAAATGTAACAAGTGCCAAGCAATTTAGGATAGTATGTGTTGAGTATCAGTAGTCCAGTATGTGTCGACTAACACAAAATTAGTATACAAGTTTGTGCCTTCAAAAACTCAAATGTAAACCATTTTTGGAGCTGACATAGAGAGATTTTGAAAGAAGAAAAAGGTAAGAATGAATCTTTTACATTCCCTATGTGATCTACATACAACCAATCAGAAAAATGGAGAAGGCATGAAACCAATAAGAAAAATATAATGAATAAGAAAGAATTTGAGATTCAATGTGGATCATAGAGCCATACCTAACTCTAAGTCTTGGCATTCTTTAAAAGGAGATTGAAAACTCCATTGTATGTGTGGGTGACAATAGTGTATGGGGAGACTATAAAAAAATTTATTGTGAAGTAGGAAAGCCTTAGAGGAACAGAGCAATAATTTCATATTTAGTTGATCAGAACAACACAAGGGACAAGGAACATGATCAAACATTAGATCTCAAAGGATCAAGATCAGAGAGAGTAGATTGAGTGCCTAAATCTAGCAATTAGAGATTGCATACTATTAGGTCAAATGTTCTAATGCTTTCTTACCATTTTATTAGATGATGAAAATCCTATGTCAATAGGTTAGATTAATAGCTAGGTAGGAGAACCTTTGGAGAAGGTGATTGAAAATCCTATGTATTAGGTGGGTTTAACTGCCTATTGTAAATCCTCTAATAAGGTGACACTTCATGTAAAGTGTTTGTAAATCCTCTAACTAGGTCACTATTGACATAGCGTAAAGCCTTTAATTAGGCAAGCCTTTAACAGGGTAGACCATCAGAAGTGGTTGAACATATTGCTACAATAATTTTTGTGAGTCTCATCCCCACCCCATTTTTACATTCTTATTCCTGGAGGGTTTCTGGGCTACCAAATCTCTTGTGTCATGTGTTGATGCATGCTTTCATTTCATGTTTTCTTATATGTTTACATGCATGTACTTTACTTTTAGTTGTGTTAATGAGGGTTTAAAAAAATAAAAACTAGTTATGTATAATTCACCCCCTCCTCTTAGAATTACTCTTCCCATTTGAACATTTAAACAATTGGTATCAGAGCTTTGGTTCTCACAAGGAGAAGCCTAATAGCTTAGAGAAAAGGCTTGAAGATGGAATTCTTCAAACTTGGGAAGATTATTGACTATCAAGTTATTAATGTGCATCTTGCTCTACACAAGGTAGATGAAGCTAGAGAGGAACTAAGAAAATCCTTGAAAAGAAGAAAGGACATAACCATAGCTGAGAATGACACACACTACAAGGAGATTGACACCGCACAAGTGTTTTCCAATGGATATTCCAATGAGTTTGATGCAACAATAGAAAAATTGATGGAGAAAAATAGAGCTCAAGCAGAAGAGATAAGATCTCTTAAAATGGAACAAGAATCACAAGCCATGATGCTATGTGAAATAACTGAACAAAAGAAAAGAGCAATTGAGGATAGAGCCATGCTTGAGGATGACAAAAGAAACCTTGTAAATAGATCTATGGAGAAGTCCACAGATTTCACAAAGATCTCCAACATGTAGTTGGATACACTTAGTCAGATGATGAATGCTCATCATGAGCTAAACATGAAGGACATTGAGATCTCTACCATAAAAATCCAAAATGAACAATTTCAAAATGAGTTGAAAAGAGAAAGAGAGATAGTAGAGATCTTCAAAAAGTCAAGTGAAGCTATCAAGCACTTTGAGCAGTTGCTAAAATCACCAAGATCAATCAATGGCACTTCAGGACTAGGATTCACTAGTACTAAAGAAGGTGAAACATCTAAGAGTGTTGAGCAAAGGAGTGACAAAGGTAAGAACTATAAACTCACTTGTCATTTTTGTAATAAAAAGGGGCACACTGCTAATGTTTGCAGGAGTAGAAAGACCAATCAGTAGGACACAACCAAAAACAAAGGTTATTGTCACAAGTGTAACATGCAAGGACACTCAACACAAGACTCTAGAACCAAGACCATGAGGACACCAAGATTTTATGGTCACTACTACAACTACAAAAAGTATGGACATAGAGCTTTTGAGTGTAGATCAAAGCCTATGTGGACACCTAATCAGCCTATAAGGAGAAACAACTATGTACACCACTACAATTAGGATTACAATACCAAGCAAAGTTGTCACTACTATTAGGAATATTGTCATGTTCCTCACAACTAAATAAGAACACACTTTGAGGGAAATTATAGTAGGTGGTTAAACCAAACCACATGTTTAAGTTGCTTGAAGACAAGACATGTTAGCAAGTATTGCCCAACAAAGGCCAAGGTACCCAAGTCAGAAGTCAACAAGGGTAAAGAAAAGGTTGATGTGGAACATATTAGGGTGGAAATTGAAAAGACATAGCAAAGAAGAGATGGATCAAGTACATCCAATGGAGAGATCACTTCACCCAAGAGGTCAAGTGATCACACTTCATCCAACTAAGCAAACGAAAGTGTAAGGGACTAATATACTAAGTCAAATCATACATCAATTCTAAAAAGAACAAAGAAGTGTTGCCAAGGAGAAATATACATGAGAAAAGGTGTCAAGTTAAAAATTAAAATTCTTGTAGAAGATGTTGAGCTACCCTTGGATGCCAAGTGAAAGTCTAGGATATGCTGAGCTAGAAATTCTAGGTGATGTTGAGTGAGATATGTTAGTGGTTGCCAAGTAAATAGAAAATAGTGAATGTTGAGTGTATAGTTGTAAACACTATGCAATAAATGCTAGGTTTTTAGTTTAATAAAGTTTAAAATCACTCATTTCAAGCCATTTGAACATATAGCTGAAACAAGAAGAGCAAAGAGGAAATCAAAAAATGATTTAGCAATGATTTTCACCGATCTCAACTATAATTCAACCTAAACTCTTCAATTTAAAGGTATTTCATGAAGTGTCGAGCTACGTAGTATTTCAAAGTTTATTCAAATATTAAACCCTAGTTTAGTTAGAATGGCATTTGGGTCTAAAACCATAAAGGGAAAGGATAGTCATGAAGACCAACTTGTTAGTAATGAGGTTAAGCAACCATAATTCAAACCCATTCCTAAGGTCACGTATAAAAATGACCCTGCTAGTGCTTTGTTAGTTATTCTAGAAAAAGTAGTAATGGCCGAAGACATCAGAAAATGTTGAAACTATAAAATTATTGCCATAAGTGATCTATAAATCTTACAAGTTTCAAATTTTTGAGAAGAAGGGTCTAACCAAAACCCTAGTTTTCCCTACAGTGTTCAAAATTGAATGGATTCATATTGTCTTAAATTGAATTCATGATGGATTTTTATGGGTAGAGATAGGACCTATCAAGACTACAAAGAGGATTGTTCATAGGATTATTGGTCTCCCAACCCTAGATCGGTCAAAGACTTTGAGAAGTGATAGAAAGGAAATAATTGAGAAGAATATTGCTACCAAATGGAACAATAGGGGAATGACCATTGACACCATCACTGAACCCCTACTTGATTTTGCCATCAAAGTCATATCTCATAAATTCTATCAATCAAGTAGATTGAACAACATGCCATTTATAACAGTAGATGTTGCATACAAACTTGTGAAGAAGGACCACTTATGATCCAGTAGAGCTCATGCTACAACAAATCAATGAAAATTTGGGAGCCATAAGGAAATCTAAAGGAGCTCAATGCAAATTTGGATCAATGTTGGTTTGCATATTTTTCTATGTCATGAAAGAATTTCCTTCAATTGGAAAGATAAATTGGGATCCTAACATGAAAATTGCCACACAAGTCAATGAGTTTATTGAGCAAATGGGAGACAATTTTGATGCTTAGATGACAAGATACTTTGAGGACTTCAAGAAGTCCATGAAATAAAGGATGAGGATACTAGTATCACTAGTTGAGCAGCATGTAAATGACATTTTTTTTGGTTGACATAGATTACACCTACATCCAAGCCATGGTACCTAGAGTAAGATGGCTTAGGCCACTTGGATATGAGCTTGATGTAGACCAAGCTTCAGTTACAATCACTACTTTACTTGTGAAGGAGATAGACAAGGCTGCAAAACCCTTTGGGACTTATGATATTGTCAAATCTAGGGTGGTAATAGATTTGAAGATAGCCTCTATAGTGAAGAAGAAGGACAAAATGTTAAGAATGCTCAAGAAATGATTTGGAGCTAATATCGAAATAGAAGGCACAATAGCAAAAGAAGCAGATGAAGATGAAAATTAGAGTGAACAAGAAGAAGATGAAACAAGGCAAGGGCCATTAGAATTGACACAGGGCCTAGGAGAGGACAAAGAAGAAGGTGTTGAGAAAGAAGAAGCCAAGGAAGCACCCACTAAAGCCAAAGCCACCAAAAGGAAAGCCAAAACTCAACCTGCATCCCAGCCTAAGGCAAAGAAAGGTAAAAATCCCTTTGTAGTCAAAACAAAGGAGCCTACTACAAGGGCTACCACTAAGGCTATAACTCAAAAGGAAAAAGATGAAGCCAAAGAGAACAAGAGATCCACAAAGTAGACTAGTGAAGAACCAAAGAAGAGAAGGAAATATGTTTCCTAGCTAGACTCAGATGAAGAAAGAATAGAGTTAGATGACAACAACCAGTTTAGAGTGGTAAGTCATCCCTCTAAGTCTGCCATTGGTAAGTTATGTGTAAATATTAGAAAAGAAAACTTGAATGGTTTAAAGACTATAGACTTTAATAAACTCAATAAAGAAGAGAAAAATAAAATAGAGGAATTAGTGTATGCAATCATGGCCAAATACAAACACATACCTCTAGAGTTAGATAGTACAATGCCCAAGGAGCTATACAAGATAGATGAAGATAAGTGGCATTTTGGTTTACAAATGGAAAATGAGATAAGAGAATCAACCCTAGCTAGAGTGCTACTAGACCTAACTAAAGGTCAAATACCTAAGGAAAAATAAAAGGCATAATAGAAAATTTTCTCCTAAATATAGACCATTTTGTATCCTCCAAAATAAGATAGAGGATGTTGTAAATAAATCCACAAAATTGTGGAAGTCAATATACAAGAAAATTGATGATGTATTTGACAAGGAATATAAGGAAAAAGTCAGTGCCAAGAGAAAAGAAGTAAAAGAAACAGGAAAGAAGATGAGGAGGAAAAGAAAGGTGAGGAAGGAAGACTAGAAGGGGAAGTACATAAGGAGGAAGAAGAAGACAATATAGCTAAAGGAGAGGAAAAGGCATTAAATGAATAGGAAGAAAAAAGTGTCCAAGATACACAAATGCCACCTCCTAGCCCTCCTTATTGTTGGAATTATAGATGGAGTAACTGAGGGGGGGGGGTGAATCAGTTACCACAAAAACAAATCCACAGATCTCTTAGATGTCTTTGTTACTGATTTACTACTAATACTCAATAAACAATGCAGGAATACTATAACTCGATAGATTAACTAGTTACTAATAATCATTCATAATTATTAATATGCATGCAAAGGTTAAATAAAATGAACACAAGAGACACAAAATTTAATGTGGAAACCCAATATGGGAAAAACTACCAAGTAACTAGCTACCATTTTTTCACTCTTCTAAAGTCAGCCCTAGTAGGAGCCAACCTTGTTAAAGGTTACAATACACACTATTAGGTGTGACCCTATTAGAGAATTTAATCACCCTGTTATGAGTGGCCTTGCTAGAGGTCTTTAGAATAATTCAATTGAACTGTCACCTTGTTAGAGGATTTACAAAATGGCTGGTAAACCAACTCTATTAAGAGATTTGAAATCACTGCTACAATTGTTAGAAAGTAACAATGAATTAACCTAAATAAGATGCAACTAAATTTGCTAACAATAGGTCTTTGTTATATATCATTAGATCCTTCTTGATCAAATATGGCTTTGATATTTCTCAATGATCTCTGATCATCCTTCAAATTTGCTTCCACAATAATTAGTCCTCATTTCTCATTAATTCCACTCTTGTTTCTCACACTTTTTGAATTCACAACTTGACCTCTTAATTATACCATTCAGATTGTCAAGTCAGCTCATTAATATGTTACATTTACCAATAAACCATACATTAGTCAGCTACAAATTTTATTATTAAAAAATAAATGTTATTTCATAAAATAATGAAATCCTTTACTAGCCAACCTTGCTTGGTAAATAAGGCTACCAAAAATTTCCTAAGTTAACCTTCTTGACTCGGCTAGCATTGCAATATCTATAAAATCCTTTGACTGTCAAGTTTACTTAGTAAGAATTGAATTCCTTCAAGAGAGCTTGGTAAGAACTGCTTCTACCACATTTCCTTTGATGACCGAGTGAGCTTAGTAAAAATTGAATTTCTTTGATTACCTTGAAAGCTTGGTAACAATTTTTTACTCGGTAGATACTGCAAGTTTTCTTTTACTAACCTTCTAAGCTTGGTAGACACTATTCTTTTCTTTTCTAACCATTTAAGCTCAGTAGACACTGTTCTGATGACTGATATGACATTTGTGTGACATCAAAGAAAATATAAAATTAAAGAATTGTAACCAACACTCATGCCACCATCAAACCTGCAAAGACCATAAAAATAAAGGATGTTATTGACACTTCATGTTGAAACATCAATCCTTTAGCTATAGAGGATCTCTCAAAGATCCTTCATCAATCTACACAACAAGCTCGCCTATGTACAAATCTAGTGTTGATCAAAGTTGATGAGTTAAATAAGGTAGTAGTAGATCCAAAAGAAGTCAAGGTGCAAACACAAGAACCACCTTCAACCTTTGATGCTATTAAACTCCTACTACTTCCACCACCATCTCCACCAAAAGTAGTAAGTGATGCACTTCAGATGCTGAGTGCAACAATAGGGGAAGATACAAGAAAACAAGAATAGTCAATAGGTTCACCCCCAAAAATTGTTAGTGATAAAGGGAAATTAGAAGAAAAGAGGGAAGAAACAAGAGATGAGGAGCAAGCTGCAATATAGAAATTGGTTGAATTACCAAAAATTGGTACTCCCACTAAGACTCTTTAGAAGCCAAGCACTAATATGATATCAATACAAGTTCAAACACCAAGCTCAAGCTCTAGAAAGGTAGCCAAAATACTTCACTATCGAGATCTTGAGCTTGATGAAGAGATCATTATTCTCTCCCAAATCCAACACCCTCACCATAGAAAAGATAAATGAAATACAAGGTGCACTGGATAGGAGAAAGAGACAAGAAGTATTGAGAAGAAAATACAAGTATAGGCAAGCATTGAATGAGATAAATGACATCTTCATGGATGCCTTTAGCTTGTAGTCACCATATGAAACAAGGCCTATGATAGAACAACTATTAGATATAGTTAACTAGGTGACTAATGTATACCATGATACAAATGTAAAATTAATGGAATGGTCAGAAAGAAAATTACAAGGCAAAGTAAATGAGAAAATATCAAATGATATAGCATTAGCACAAGTTCAATTGGCTAAGAAACTAGAAAGAGTGAAAATAGTACTTGGGAACACTTTCTTATTGCACAACAAACTACATGATTTTTCCAACTTCACACAAGAGACTAGCCAAAGAATAATGATCTTTGAAAGAAATCTGAAGATTTCTAGCATGCAACTTCCAACAAATCCAGCTCGGAGTGAGAAGCATTTTGCACAAATCCCTCACACACAAAGGGAATTAGTTGTATTAATAGAAAAGGAGGAAAACATAAAGGAGAAATTGATGCAAATCCAATCCTCCATAACCCCACACTTAAAGGTCCTCCACAAGGAGCAAGCATACGCAAAAATAGTCCTAAAGAAAGATCCAAATCTTTCTACCCTATATGGACTTGTGCACCTTGCTATAGAGACTACCAACTAGCACAAGCCACTAGACATTGCATTGGAGAATTTGGATGTAGCTCTAAAGATACTCCTAGAGGTGAATAGTACATTTTTGGCTAAGTATGGTATTACTCCTTAGAACCCTTTGATATCAGTGTCAAAAAGGGGGAGATATATATAGTAGGAGTATATATTAGGAGATATATGGAGAATATCAAATTTTGATAATTTTGATTACATTCTTTCATTCATTTTGAGATTAAAGTGGAAATTTTGTAGATAGCCCAAAAGGGGGAGACAATAAATAAGACAAAGTGAGGGGGAGATGCAATTTTTTTGACAAGCATGTGGAAAATAGATCTGAAATAGGGAACTCATATAGATTAGATACAATATATAGGTACAGAGAATAGGAATAGGACAAAAGATAGAGAGAATCAAGCACATCAACACAGAATTTTAGTTTCAACAATGGACTAGGCATAATCAACTTAGGGGGAGTCATAAGGTATATTATTGCTCACAAAATTTTGAACAATTTTTAAAATTTTGCATGTATGTCGAGAAAGGATAAAGAATGTACTCAATCAGATCAGTTCATTAATGCATAATTAAGTGTTTTTGACACTCATGGAAAAGGGGGAGATTGTTGGTCTTAGAATGGTCTTGACATTTGAGTGTCAACACACTTAACCAATTCCACCATATATATCAAGTACACTATGTATGTCGAGTGAGTTATAGTAGTTGCCAAGTCAAAATCTTAACAAGTGCCAAGTGACTTCAGGTGCCAAGCAAGTAATTTATGTTGAGTAGTATATAGGTGTCGAGTCACAGTTCATGCTAAGCAAGAAAGAGGGTAGTATGTGCTAATTGATTCAAGAATATTGATGTGCTAAGAAACACAAAGTGCAATAGGTGCCGAGCAATCCAGAAATGTAACATGTGTTGAGCAATTTAGGATAGTATGTGCTAAGCATCAGTAGTCTAGTATGTGCCTAATTCATTTGGTTGAATGGGTCATCAAGGGTCATAAGATAACCTATAGCTCCTTTTCACACATTTCATGACAACATATGTCTCTAGGGGTCCTAGGACCCCTATGAACATATTATAGTCATTTATATGGGTTGAAAGGGGTCATAAGATAACCTATGACTATTTTCAATGTATTGCATGAAAACATATGCACCTAAGGGCCTTAGGATTGTTAGGGACCTATTTTATTTGTTCAAATGGGTTGAAAGAGGTCATGGAATAACCTATGACCCCTTTTGACAAATTTTATTCCAACATATGTCCCCAGAGGTTCTATGACTGCTAAGGACATATTAAAATTGTTCATTTGATGATAATATATAGACCCCTAAGAACTTATTTTATTTGTCTCAATGGGTCAAGAGGGATCATAGGATAACCTAAAACCCGTTTCAACATATTTTGTGATAACCTAGGACCATAGGAGCCCTAGGGATACATTATAACTATTTATGTGGGTTGAACGAGGTCATAAGATAACCTATGACCCCTTTTGAGGATTCTCATGATGACATCCATCCCTAGGGGTCCTACAACCACTAAGATCCTATTTCATTTTTTCTAATGGGTTGAAATGGGTCATAGGTTATTGTATGACCCTTTTGATGTTTTCATGACAAAATATGTCCCTAGGAGTCCTAAGACCCCTCAGGACCTAATTCATATGTTCAAATGGGTTAAAAGTGTTGATAGGATAACCTATAACCCCTTTTAATACATTTCATGACAACATATGTCCCTAGGGGTCCTAGGACACCTAGTAGCCTATTTTATTTTTTTCTAATAGGTCTTAAGGGATCATAGGATAAACTATGACCCCTTTTGAAATATTTCATGATAACCGATGACTCGAGGACCCCTAGGGACATATTATAATTGTTCATATGGGTCAAAAGGGGTCATAGGATAACTTATGACCCCTTTTGACCTATTTTATGACAACATATGTCCCTATGGGTCCTAAGACTACTAGGAACATATTTTATTTGTTCAAATGAGTTGACCTATGACCCCTTGTGACATATTTCATGATACCAGATGTCCTTAGGAGTCCTAAGACCCCTAGTGACCTATTTTATTTGTTCTAATTGGTTAAAAGGGGTCATAGGATAATCTATGATTCTTTTTAATACATTTAATGATAACATATAAGCCTAGGGGTCCTAGGATGTGTTTGAAATGGTCAAAAGGGGTCATAGGGTACATTATAACCCCTTTTGGCCTATTGTAAGAATTTACCTTAGGCAAAAATCACCCAAGATCAAGGAACTCAAGAACAAGCACAACAATAGACCAAAAGAGTATGATTAGAATGACAATATAATATGATACTCAATGTGAAAGTGCACTAGGAGTGCCTATATATAAAGGCCTTTGGAATGTTTCTAGAATGCCTAGGAATTAGCATATTGATAAGTCTTACAACCAAGCACATGTCCACCATAAGTGGATTATCCTCCATTAAGCATAGGAGTACGTGTGATGATGAAAAGATAAGCCTACAAAGGTGTAGTATGAAAAATAATGTTGTAGAAACCATGTGCTGAATTAGAGTTGCTTACTCTAGTTTTGTCAACATGACAACTCATAAGAGTATGCAAACTCCTAAGTGTCTCACTGAAGAAATAATTAAATAATGCATTGACCTAAGTTAACTTAAGTAAAGTGTAATAAGTAAATATGTATTTACACCAATAACCCCCCTTAAGTGAAACTTAGAGGAATGCATTTAAGCTTACGAAAGCTAGAATGAAATGCAAGATGGGTCCTAGCTACTAGGCCATGTTAGGTAACCATGTACAAACCAATGCAATCTCTCATAAAGATGGGAAAAATCTTCCCCCAAAAGAGAGATGGAAAATCAAGATGGATGAATGGATGGAGTAATCAAGATTCATTATGACATACATCAAGTATATACAAAAGAGAATTAAGAGAAGGACAAAATCCCAAGAGAGGAAAAAGTCCCCTCTACAAGAGAAGAAGAAGGAGACAAGGTAGTCTCCCCCCCCCCCCCAAAAAAAAAAAAAATTTAGAATGTTGATCAATGATAGCTGATCCATGATTACTGAATAATGTTCCTCCCCTTTAGAAGAAACAATATCATAGGTACATATAAAATGCTTCCCCTATGTGTAGAAAGAATCTCATTGATCAATGATGCCTCTAAAACATGCTCAATTGTTCCTTTTTTGATACTAATAGTCACCCCTTCCAATATTTCTGAAAAGAATGAGTGTAGGTCTAGCAAGGATGGATGTAGAACATAGTCCAAAGATCTAACTATCCCTTCAAATGATAAAGAGACCTCCTGCAATTGCTATACATAAGAATCCACAATCATATCAATCTATGAAGACTGATTATATAGAGAATTTAGAAGAGGGTCAAAGTGAGCCCTCACAATAGCTAAAGAAGGATCTTCTTCATCAAAGGGAAGATGTATATCATCAATGATGTCTCCTAAATCTGCTATGTGGGACTCCATAAAAAAACCTAAAATATCTATTAAGAAGTCATCCACTGATGCTAGAGCTAGAAGACTAGGTGTACCCTATTGTATTGGACCTATCACTGTGGCAATATATGCACGTGGAATGTGCTAATTATGGAACCACATACTAAAATTGTTAATAGGATCCCACATATCTTAATTTGTTGAATCATTATCATTGGTGTCACTATCAGTTTTCACAATGTATGAAATGTGGAGAGGAATAGAGGATAAGCTTGGTGAACTTTCCTCAAAGTGAACATTCCTCTCTATGAAAGTATCATGTGTCTCAAGATTCATAATTCTATATACCTTAAAATCATCTTCATATTTATGGAAGTACAAGGCCTAGGTGGTGGTGCCTTGCATCCCCTAGTTGATATGTTTTCCTATGCTTGACAACCGAAGACTCTAAAGTGTCTCACAACTAGTTTTCTGCCACACCATGCCTCAAAAAGAGTGTTTCCATCTAAGGTATAATGAGGAGATCTATTAAGTATGTGATTGGCACTACTTATAGCTTTGACTTCAAGTGTAGGATCAAGAGACTTTTCTTGTATCATGCAACTTGTCATAAACTTAAGAGTTTGTATCCTTAGTGCTACAACATCTATCTTGTGTGAACTGAATGCTGGTGGATTCTAAAGATCAATACCATCAAGTTTGCAAAAGTCTCTAAGTCTTATTTTCACATATTTTCTTTCATTTTCCATCTAAAGAATTTTATGGCTTTCCTTGATTACTTTTCAACATGACTCTTGAATGCTAGAAACTTGTCCAACACTTCATTCTTGTGATGAAGAAAGTAGACCCAGGTGTAGTGTGAAAAGTCATTAATGAAAGAGAGGATGTAGTGACCTTGGCTAACTGATGTCACTACAAAAGGACCTGCTATTATTGTGTGAACCAACTAAAGAATGACTAGTTCTCTTGAAGACTTCCATTCACCAAAGTTCTCCTCTAGATGCATATCCACTAAACATGTTGAACATTCACCTATGGAAAATTTGAGTGTAGGTAGACCTTTGACCATATTGTTTGAGAAAATTTGATGAAAATAGTAGATGGCAAGATGGCCATACCACTCATGCCATAATTTTGTTTATGAATGAGATTGAGTCAGCAAAGCATGTGAAGGAGACTTAGGCACAAAGTGGGAGAAAGAATACAATCTTGTGTCATGACTAACTTTCCCCATTGCAACTAATGAATCATCTTTGAGAGTGTGAACCATTATTGAATCTGAATATAGAAGAAACTCAACTTTATTGCCATATCTATAGTGATTGATTTGGTAAATTGAGAGGAGATTAGAGCTTAGGTTAGGAACATAGAGAATGTCTTTGAATTCCCCATTTTCCATCTCCACATGTCTTTTCCCTTCAACTTTCATTTTTGTATTATCTCCTACAAAGATGTGTGGTACCTTAGACTACTTCAATAAAGAGAAGTCTCCTTTTGAACAACCCATATGATATGAGGCACCTAAGTCAAGAATCCATTCTACTGAAGAACTTGAGTTAGTCATAAGTGATTGCCCTTTGCCCTTTGAATCTAAAGATGAAGATCCTTTCTCCTTATAAGCATCAGGTAGTGGAGCATTGTGCTTTTTCATGATGGTCATCAACTCATAAATCATTTTATGATAACACTCATGTTCATCATGACCCAACTTCTTGTAACAGGTACACTTTTTCTTCTCCTTATTAGTGTTTTCCTTCTTATTTGAATTCAAGGAAGACTTGCCTTGTTGATTTGATGGTCGTGTTGTCTTTTTTATATCCTCTTGTGTGTTATTTTCCCACTTCTTTTTCTTGCCCTTTCCTTTATTTGAATTTTGACTAGCTAAATTTTGAGAACCCTCAATATTGGCCACCAATGCCTAGACTTGGGAAAAGTGAGAATCCCCATTGGTTGTAATTTCTTTTTTTCATCATCTAATAGTTGATCATAATGATCAAAAGTGACTTTCTAATAGGCAGCCCCTAATGTAGTCTTTGTGGTTTTGTAAGAAGAAACAAATGTAGAGTACTTAGGTGACAACTTATTATGAATGAGATAGATTAACTTTCCATCTTTAATAGGACTACCACTATCATCAAGCTTCATTCTTAATTCATTCACCTTAATGATGAAATCTTGTATAGAATCAAATGTCTTAGGATCTAGGGAGACAAGCTCATCTTCAATTTTGTAAACATCCTCCTTAGACATTTTACCATTCAAGTTTTTGAGGGCATCCCAAGCATCCTTGGATGTCTTATACTTCTCCATCAGATAGAGGATTTTGTCTTCAACCCCCAACATAATATCACATAGGGCTTTCGTATCTATAGATTCCCAAGCATTAATATCACTTTTAGATAGTTGATCACCTATTTGTTTAGGAAGGGTACCATCTACATACTGAGAAACTTCATTATGCATTAATTGACAACACATTTAATAGACCATGTAGCATAGTTATGTGGTGATGCAAGAAATGAAATAAAACAATAGGAAAAGAGGAACACAACACCAAGAAACACCCCCCCCCCCAAA
Organism: Cupressus sempervirens; assembly: GCA_028749045.1. Lineage (NCBI taxonomy): Eukaryota > Viridiplantae > Streptophyta > Pinopsida > Cupressales > Cupressaceae > Cupressus > Cupressus sempervirens. Next base: position 784,230,000 of record CM053787.1, on the reverse strand, counting down.
AATGAAAGATTTTGGCACTTTACACTTAGTGCATTTTCAATAGCCACTTGCCAATTTTGGCCTTAGTGGACTTCTAATTTTGTCTTTATACAAACTCCTTATAGAGTAAAAATCTAGAACTTTACAATGTACAACAATTTTGGAGCAATACAAAGAAAAGTAAAGACATATTTCTAAAAGTGATATTTTCCTCCACACAAGCCTATAATCTGATTGGAGATCTAGAAAGTAGACAAAAAATAACATTCTTTCAAAAAAAATGAAACCTATTTTCGAGTCCAGATCAGCCTATACAAAGAAATTGAAGTTGCAAAATGTAGGATTAGATACGTATAGTCACCAAAAGATACAATTTTTGACAAATTTGTGCACCAAAACAAGAAAAGAACTACACCACTAAAATTTTTAGGAAATTGTAGAAAAATATAAGAAAATACACCTAATTTGGAGCACAGATGACTGAGATATGGTCTCCCAAAGTTGGATTGTCAAATAAAAAATGAATATAGAGAGAGGTCTAATAAACAAAAGACAAGGATACATTTGATGGTTAAAAGGCCATCATAGTTGTTCTATTTTTCCTCAAGATGATGGTCAGATAGCCATCAATTTCAAGATAGCAAAATGATGATATCAACAAAATTTGGCCCCCTAGATGATGTCAATACTGATGTCAGCACTGTATAGACTATATGGAGTATATGGAACTAGTAGATGTGTCTGTTGAGTTAGCAAGCATGACATGGATTCTTGAATGTGTTGACATGGTAGGTTAGGTTGATAACTATAGATGTAGAACCTATGTGGATTGAACAGTTGGTGCCACATAGCAGCAGAGTTGGCCTAACTGGGTCTATGTTGGCAGACTGACTATCTATATTGGTCTGACATGGCCATGGTGTGACTCAAACTTGCATGTCTGATATGTGGCATAGAGTGTTAGAAAACACAATAGGTGTCATGAAGGTTCACCATTGGGAATCACAGACAACCATGACGACGAAGAAAAAACTAACCAGAGTTTTTGTCACATTTTTGCTAGTGGTCAAAATTACTAGCACCAAAAAACTTACAGTGGCTATGTCATGATGCCGAAAAAAAACATGTTAGGAATAGAAATATAAATGCAAGTAGGGGGCCAGAAGGTTTGGCCACACTAGAGCTTTGAATGCGCTTACTAGAGGTTGAACTATTTAGTCCCACATTTGTGGGTTATGTGAATGCAGAGGCATATAAATCAAACAAGTTGTGCATACAATGCAAAGTTGTTGTGGAATTGGTGAGTTGCTTTCCATGTAGGGCAGTGTGCCAGTTAGTGTGAAAATGCCAGAATAATTGTTAAAGCTACTACATAATGTAGTAAATTGTAAAATTTGAACCATCAATTAATTCGAATATTCTATAGATTAGAATAGAATATTTTGTGTAGGGTTGGGGTGTTACCGTCTAGTTCCTACAAAAGAAAAATTCTCTACAGCCTCAATGGGCTAAATTTTTTTTGAAAATTTATATGAAAATCACAGTGAAAAAAAAATGTAGATCTAAAATAAAATAAACTATATATCTAATAGACGATCATATTGAAATTGTGAATTGGGCCTTCGGGTGCCAATTTGAAATATTTTTTTTCCTCAAAATCAACTTTGGCCCAATATAGTTGAATTTATAGTTAATTTTCATTGAATCAACATTCTAGATATAATGGTGAGCTTCACTTTGGCTCTAGATGCTCCCGATATTTGTGGATTATCCAGATCTGGGTCAAGCTGCTAAAGCAAGAATGGTCTCGAACAGCTATGTGAAGAGAAATTCCTCAAGCTTTGATACCATGTAAGAATTTTCCTTAGAGAAAAATCACACAAGATCAAGAAACTCAAGCATATGCACAATAGTAGACCAAAAGAGCATGATCAGAATGATGATATGATATTCAATTCAATGCAAAAGTACACTAGGAGTTCCTGTACATAAAGGACTCTGGAATGCTTCTAAAATGCCTAGGAATCAGCATACTACTAAGTCTTACAACCAAGAAAATCAAAAGTGGATTATCCTCCATTAAGCACAGGAGTAAGTGCGATGATGAGAAGATAAGCCTACAAAGGTGTAGTAAAGAAAAAAATGTAGACACCATGTGCTTAATTAAGAGTGAAAATAATTGTGTTGCCTATATGACAACTTAGTTAATTATGCAAACTCTAGTGTTGTAGACACCATGTGCTAAATTAGAGTTTCTTACTCAAGTGTTGTGAACATGACAACTCATAAGAGTATGCAAACTTCTAAGTGTCTCACCTAAGAAATAATAAAATAATGCATAATAATAAACTAATGCATTGACCTAAGTAGACATAAGTAAAGTGTAATAAGTAAATACTTATTTACATCAACACCTATTATAGAACAACATGTGTTTTTAGTTTTCCTAGGATCCCTATGGACATATATCATGTGTTTAAATGGGTCAAATGTAGTCATTGGCTGCCCTATGACCCCTTTTCCCCCATTAAATGAGAACATATGTTCCTAAGGGTCTTAGGGCCCTTTGGAACATATATCATCTATTTGAATGAGTTGAAAGGGGTCAAAGAGTACCTTATAACCCATTTTGACTGATTATATGACAACACATGTTCCTAAGAATCCTACAAACCCTAAGGACATAAATCACACATCTGAATGGGTTGAATCAGGTTGTATGGTGTTGTGTGACCTCTTTCAACTCATTAACTGAGAACATATGTTCCAAGGCATCCTAGGACCCCTAGGAACATATATCATGTGTTCAAATGAGTTGAAAAGGGTCATAGAATACCCTAGGACCCCTTTCAACCCATTGTATGATAACACACGTTCTTAGGGGTACTAGGACCCCTAGGGACATATATCATGTATTTGAATTGATCTAAAAGTGTCATATGGTATCCTTTGAACCTTCATAACCCATTATATGATTACATATGTTCATAGAGGTCCTAGGACTTGTGGGGATGTATATCATCTATTTTAATGGGTTGAATGGGTTCACCAAGTGCCTTGTGACCCCTTTTGACCAATTAATTGAGAACATATATCCCTAGGGATCTTAGGACCCCTATGAAAATACATTATGTATTTGAATTGGTCAAAAGGGGTTGTATGGTACCCTATGACCCCTTTTGATTGATTAAATGATAACATATGTTCTTAGGGGTCATACGAGACCAAGAAACATTTATCATGGTTCAAAATGAGTTGAAAGGGGTTAGAGATTACCCTATGATATGATAAAATATGTTCATAGGTGTATTAGGACTCTTAGGGGAATACATCATGTGATTGAATGGATTCAAAGGGGTCATAAGGTACCTTATGATCCCTTTCAACCCATTATATGACAACATATGTTACTATGGGTACTAGAATGGCTAGGGACATACATCATGTGTTTAAAAGGATCAAAATGGGTCATAGGGTACACACTAACCCCTTTTGACCGATTATATGACAATGTATGCTCCTAGGGGTCATAGGATCCCTATGATCCTTAATATCATGTGTTTGAATGGGTTGAATGCAGTAATAGGGTGCCCTATGATCCCTTTTGACCCATTAAATGATATCATTCGCCTAGGAACATATCTCATGTGTTAAAATAAATCAAAAGAGGTCATAGAATACCCTATGACCCCTTTCGATTCATTATGTGTCAACATATATTCCTATGGGTACTAGGATCCCTAGTGACATATATCATATGTCTAAATTGGTCTAATTGACCCATTAAATGACAACATGTATTCCTAGAGGTCTTAGGACCCCTCTTAACATATATCATGTGTTTGAATGAGCCAAAAGGGGTCATAGAATACCCTATGATGCCTTTTGAGGCATTATCAGACAACATACACACATTATGTTTTTAAATGAGTCGAATGGGGTTATAAAGTTCCCTATGACCTCTTTTAACTCATTAAAAAAGAAAATACATTCCTAGGGGTCATAGGAACATATATCATGTGTTTGAATGAGTTGAAAGGGGTAGTAGAGTACCCTATGACCCCTAAGCACACTCAATGTCATCGAGTGGGTCAAAAGGGGTCATAGGGTATTCTAGGACCCCTTTTGAGCCATTAGATTACATCATTTATGTGCTTACGGGTCCTAGGACCCATAAGCACACATATTGTGATTGAATTGGTCAAAGAGTGTCAAAGGGTACCCTATGACCCCTTTTGATCCTTCGAAACCATTATATGTATGGTTAAGGGTCTAAAAACCTTTAAAAAAAACATACTACGGATCCTAAAGGCATCATACTATTATTATAAAAAAAAAATTTTAAAAATTAATTTTTAAATTTAAAAAAATTTAAAAGGTATATATTTTTTAACTTTTTGGGGAAAATTGAGTATTCAATTTGATACCAACCCTCCATGGTTAACACCAAAAATGTCCCAAAATGTGTTTTTGGCCTGTTATTGTCTATTTCTGACTTTGACCATGTAACTGATGACTTTTTTCATCCAAATTTGATGAAATGAAAAGGGTTTGTTGATAACATTCTCAGCTTTCGATCAATATAATGTTTATTAAATTATGAGTTTGGTAACTAATTATTACTTATTTTCAAATGGAGTTAGCTACAAATTGTTGATTGACTTAATGTTTGAAAAATAGTTATAACTTTCAAAGCGTATAATATTTTTGAAATCTGATAGATGTGTCTCATTCTATGATTCAAATACTATAAGGAAAAATAAAACAAAAATTTTTTTTTAATTATTTTTTAATTAGTTGAGGTATTCAAACACAAGATTTTTTATATTTGTAAAATGGTATATTAGAAAATTCATTATTAATTATTTATTTGGAATAAAAATATGGAAAAATGTGTGTCACATCTGGGCATGAGTTTACTTCTTATATCTAGAATCTTATTAAAAAATGTTATCAATTGAATTTGATTAATGTGGTTAGGCACACACCTATTTCTTATTTTTTCCTGAAACTTTTGTACTACTACATTAAAATCCAAAATCTTGGCCAAACATTTTTTTTTTCTTTAGATAAGGCCTAGTATTCTAGAAACTACATGCAATATCCTACAGATTATTTTGTTACAATTTTTTGATATTAAGTTGATAACTACTTTAAAATTATGTGTCAAGTTGACATAACCTTGATTTTTTGGGTTTTCACTACCACTTAAGGACATAGTTTTGTTGAGCATGATCCTACACATACCCACAAGGGCTATCCTCTATGAGGATTTGAAGGTTGGAAAAATTGTTGATGCCACTCATTGGAAAACTTAAGTAGAAGTCTGAGAAAATTTGAGAAGAGGAGAAGTGTAATTACTTGAAGCATTGCCAAGAAAACTAGAAATTGAGATTACAATGAAGGCATGTCAGTGGATCAATTTTTAAGCTGAACTAAGATCTATATTTCTAAAGTGAATTGTATTTGTCAAATAAATACTTGTTGTTACTTTCTAACCATTATATCAATTTCAATTTTTTTTTATCAAGGTTCACCTAATAGTCATATATTTCTAGCATGAATTCCAATGGTATTCCTTTGATGAAGTATCCTGAGCATTGGAGAGTGTTGAAATGATGCATTCATGACCATATTTGTCATTGATGTCAACATAGTAGTAAGTCTATGAAGATGGGAAGAATAGTATACAAAGATCTTAGTTGTATAGATAATTTTTTTATTGTCTAGTGATGTGCAGCTAAGGACATGTTCTAAATTGTGTCTTGATGGTGTTGTTCAAAGCACATAAAGTAAATTGAAGATGTATGGAAGATATACCTAATATAAAGAGAGTAATAAAGAGATAGAGTACGAAAGAAGAGGTTTATGGTGATTGCATTATATATTATAGTAGAGATATAATTTAGATATGAGGGGTCAATAAGTGAAAGAAGATAGTCTAATGATGATGTCAGAGAGTGCGCAAGTCCTAGTATCACACGTATGAGACTTTGTATAGACTGTGAGCTATAAATACTATTGTAATTATAAATTAATTAATTATCTTATTATAATTAATTGGGAGAGCATCAAGGATAACTCAAGGAATTATTTTGAAGATATGGTATATGGGAAATATGTTTTCCTTGTTTTTAGTGTGTGTTGAACAAGTATCAAGTGCAAAAAGGAGCAAAGCATTTGGTGAATATGAGTAAGTGATCCAAGGAATTATTCAATGCAAGATTTGTGATATGGTTACAAGATCAAAAGGACAAGAAGAATTATTGAAAGGACAGAGAAAGTGGAAGGAGAAGTACCATTTGTTTCTATTATTCTACAAAAAATAATATGGTGAATATTTGGACAATGGGTCCATCTACCATCCAACTCCTAACAGGGTTGGCACAACTCCTAATAGGGTTGGAATCTCCCTATAGGGATTCCAAGTCTCATCATAATGACTGATGTGTACTACATGTATTTTATAGACTCCTAATAGGGTCCATCCTCTAACAAGGAATTTTTATATTAGTACATCATCTTGTGGGTACCATCCCTACTAGGGTTTTCCATCTCATCAAGGGTTTTACTAGTTAACATATCTAGTTTTATTATGCATGAGTGTCTTGTTATGGTTTTTTATTATATTGCTAATATGGTTAAGATTTATTAAGGTTGATAATTGTGATAGTAGTTGGATAATTGATTCACCCCCCCACTCCCCTCTAAGTTCTATTATTGGACTATATATTCTAAAAATTGGTATCAGAGGATCGGGTCCTTGAAGAGAAAGCTTAACAGCCTTGGGAGGTCAATGGAAAATATTTTCAAAAAGGATAGTCCAAAGTTTGATGGGGTCAACTATGATAGTTGAAAGGATAATATGAGGAATCATATGTTGTGTATGGGTCCATATTATTGAGTTTTGACAAAAAGTAGCAAGGAAATTGTGGAAGAAGAAAAGCTTGAAGAATGTAGTGAAGAAGAAAGAGATCTATTCATGTGTAAAATGAGAGCCAGAGCAGCCTTACTATTAGCTCTTCTAGAGAATGAATATAGTTAGGTAAAATCTCTATTAACATCTCATGAGATTTGGAAAGATTTGGAATCTACTTTCAAAGGTGATAAGTTAATTAAAAGAATAAGATTGTAAAGTTGGATATGTTCATTTCAAGATGCACAAATGATGGAAGATGAATCTATAAGAAGCTACGTGGGTAGGATATCTGAGATTGTTGTAGGAATCAAATCATATGGTGGAACCAAGGAAGAAGATGAGGTTTTGTGGAACATCTTGGAAACTTTGACACCACCATTCAAGAAAGTAGCACAAATGGTAGAACATCTAATACCCTGTACTGATAAATTCACTAGGTAAACATTGCTTGGAAGATTGGAATCAATAGAAGCTAGTATGAGATAATCTGAAGAACTAAAAAGAGTTGAGACAACTTTTAGTGCCTTAATTTTTTAGTGAAGTTTGTCTAGAAGTGCAAGCACTCATGGAGATTTTGCTAGCAGTAGTAGAACCATATCTAATGAAGATATGAAGATTGAAGAAGGAATTTCCCTTCTTGTAAGAAGAGAACAAGATATTATAAATATCTTTAAACTATGGACTTGTAATGAATTTTTTCATTATGCATCTAAATGTCCTAAAAGAGAGAAAAAAATATAAATGAAAATTTAAGCCTAGAAGACCACAAAATTGCCTATACAATAATGAGGATGAGGAATGTGATGAAAGAGTTTAGAGTGACAGTGATGATGAGCTAGTATTTGTAGACATTAAAAAAGATGATATTGATATAGAAACTAGAGAAGAGAAAGATCTAGTTTCCAAAGTTGAAAAGAAATTTGACTGGATAATAGATAGTGGATGTTTACATGATATGACCTATGGTATGAACAAGTTTGTTAAATTCAAGAATTATGATAGAGGCATTGTTAAAGTTGGTAACAATGTAGGCTATCGCATTACATGGATATGATTGATTACTCTTGATGGAAAGACTAACAATAATGATGTTTATTTTGTTGATGGTTTAAAGCATAAATTTTTGAGTTTTGGATAGTTAATGGACAAAGGTTATCAGTTACAAACTTACAATTCATTGAGAAGACTTGCATGATTAAAGATAAAGATGGAAAGTTGATTGGAATAGATGAAAGATCTAGAGGTAATGTATTTTAGTTGAATCCCACTAAGATGACATGTTTGGTTGCTAAAGTGGACAACATTTGGCTATGGCATAGGAAATTTTGTCATATAAACTTTGATAACATTGTGAACCTTAGTAGCACATTTGTAGTTAGAGATATTCCTTATATAATTAAGTATACTAATATTATTTTCAAAGAGTGTATCATGGCTAGAAGGTATCATTTTCCAACAAGAAATTCACAACTACAAAAAAGCTAGAGATTGTCCACACAGATCTAACTGGACCTACTGGGACAAGAGGATTCTATAGAGAAAGTATTTTTTGATATTTTTTATTATTTAAGTAGAGTGATGTGGGTAGCATTTCTTAAAGAGAAATCTAAATAATTTTAGAAGTTTAAGATATTTAAGACTAGAGTTGAAAATGAATATGGTGTTAAGATAAAATGTTTGAGATCAGATAGAGGAGTTGAATTCGCCTCTAGAGAGTTTAACATATTTTGTGAAGAGAATGGAATCAAGAGACAAGTATCTTCACCTAGAGCTCTTGATCAATATGGAATAGAAGAAAGAAGAAATAGATTAGTATCTAAGGAAACAAGAAAAATGATGTTTGAGAATGATGTGTCCAAGACATTTTGGACAAAAGTAGTCAATACAACAGTATACACTATGAACATAGTACATATTAGAAAAGGTATGAACAAGAACCCCTATGAATTATGGTTTGGTCATTCACCATTACTTAAGTATTTCAAAATATTTAGAAGCAAGTTTTACATTAAGAGAGATGGTGATATCAATAAGTTTGATCCAAGAAGTGATGAAGGTATGTTTCTTGGTTATTCATTAAAAAGTAAAGCATACAAATGTTTTAGTCATAGAACTAGAACAATAGTTGAATGTGAAAATGTAAAATTTGGCTAAAATTTTTTAATTAAGGAAAAGATGATGGATTACAATTATGATGAAGAAGAAGTTAATATTGGAATTGTTATAAAAATGTTGGAGTTTTAATTGAGACTAACAATGTTCTACAAAATGATGTAAAAATTGTTTAGTAAAGAGGAGAACAAAGATCTAAATGAAGAGAAGAAATAAGGATTGAGATAACAACTCCTATTCCCAAAAAGAAAATGAAAAAGAATCACCCACCAGAGTAGATAATTGGAAGAAAAGATAGAGGAGTGATGACCATAAACATAATCAATGAGGAATTATGTTTGATTTCTCAAGTTGAACCTAAAAGCGTAGATGAAGCATGTAAAGATCATTGGATTCAAGCAAACAAGGAAGAACTAGATTAGATTATGAAGAATGACACTTGGGAGATAATCACTAGACCTAAGGACAACAATGTCATTGGAACTAAATGGGTATTTGGGAATAAGATGAATGAGAAAGGTGAAGTTGTGAGAATCAAAGCTAGACTTGTGTGCAAAGGAAATTCACATCAAGAAGGAACATATTATGAGGAGACATATGCCCCTATACCTAGAAAGGAAGCAGTAAGAATGTTCTTAGCTTATGCATCAAGAAAGAAATTCAAGGTATATGAGATGGATGTCAAATCAGCCTTTATGAATGGAGAACTTGAAGAAGATTGAGGATCCTAAAGGACTCCTTCTCATAGAAGAAAATGATATGGTATGCAAACTGAAGAAAACTCTATATGGTCTAAAGAAAACACCTAGAACCTTCAATGAAAGGTTGGATAAGCATTTGGAAAAACTTGGATTTACTAAAGGTATGACTAATAGTAACTTATATCTAAAAGAAATCGAGAATTGTTTAGTGATAATAGTAATATTTGTTGACAACATAATATTCTAAACAAATGATGAAGCTAGTGATAATTTTGTTGAAAAGGTGAAGAATTTGAAATGAGTGTGATAGGATAAATAATTTTTTTCTTAGGTTTGTCAATTGTGAAAACTAGTGATGGTATTATTATTTCTGAAGATAATTATTTAAGAGACTTGTTGAAATGATTTGGATTGGAAAGTTGTAAGCTTGTTGGTACACCAATGGTAACTGGTCACAAGTTAACTAGAAAACATGAAACACCTATAGTTGAGCAAAATAAATACATATCAAATATTAGAGGATTGCAATATCTAACTCACAGGAGATTAGATGTAGAAAATGCAGTTGGGATTGTTCCTAGATTTCAGGTCGATCCTAAGGAGTATCATTATGTAGTAGTAAAAAGGATATTTAGATATTTGAAAGGAACATCTAATTATGGGATATGATATGAGAAATCAAGTAATTTAACTCTATGTTCCTATATTGATGTTGATTAGGTAGGTAATGTGGATGATACAAAGAGCACCAATGGTTGAGCATTATTTTTGGGAGGAAGATTGATTTCTTGGCTAAAAAAGAAACAAGATTTCACAAAGTACAGCTGAGGCAAAATATGTAGCATGAGAAAATAATTGTAATAAAGCTATGTCGATGAAATAGATGCTAAAGGATATTGGGATAGAATTTTTAGAACCTTTTATCATATATTGTGATAACACAAGTATAGTAAGTATGTCTAAGAATATTGTATTGCATTCTAGGACTAAGCATATATCTATTAAGTATCATGTTTTGAGAGAGAAGGAAACAAAAAAAGAGATTAGTTTGGAGTATGTGAGTACTAAAGATCAAATCACAGATATATCTACAAAGAATTTTCCTAAAGATACATTTGAGTACTTGAGAAATATGCTTGGAGTTATGCCCTTGCCTATGTCAGAGTAGATGATGTAGTGATTGCATTAGTCTAGTAGTATAGATCACTACTATTTGAATGGACTAAATTTTGATGCTTCTTGTATGGGGGAGTATTTGTGATGAGCCAAGTCATTAAGGACTCTTGGTATTTGGACATGAACAATATCTTTGGACACTTGATTTGGTTGAAGACTTGGAGAACTAAATTGACACAATGAAGCCTTTATCATTGATGTCAATGGGGGACAAGGACACATGAAAAATATCTCATAAGTAATGGGGGAGAGTGCATGGAAATCTCTACTTTAGTAGGAAGAATTAGAAAGATTCATGTAAGAAAGAAGGAGAAATATCTCTATGGGGGAGATATGTAGTTTTAAGAATAATTATGATGTATGGTGAGTTTATTTTTGAACAACTCATGATGCTTAATTAAAAGATAAAAAATAAAGCTCTGTTCTAGAGAATTTTAGATTTGATTGATGAAGAGGATTTGAGAAGATGAGAGAAGTAGAAATAGAGTACTATTTGGTATTCTTGGAAACAAGATGTTTTTCATCTATGTTTCCATCAATGCCAAAGGGGAGATTGTTAGTATGAATGTTGATGGTATTCCTTTGGGGGAGTATCCTAAGAATTGGAGATTATTGACATGTAGCATTCATGATTATATTTTTCATTAATGTCAACATAGTAGTAAGTCTACAAAGACTGGTAGAGTAGAAAATAGAGATATTAGTTGTATGGATAAGGTTTTGATTGTCTAGTGATGCATGGCTAAGGACATGTTCTACATAGTGTCCTCATGACGTGGTTCAATGTGTGTAACATAAGTCAAAGATGTATAGAAGATATGCCTTATTTAAAGAGATTAGTACAAAGATAAAGTACCTAAGAAGAAATTTCTAGTGATTGCATAATATCTTCTAGGAGAGATATAATCTGGAGATGTGCAATTAATAAGTAAAGGAAGACAATCTGATGATAACGTCAAAAAGTTTGCAAGCCCTAGTATCACACATGTGAGAAATTTTATAGCATGTAGGCCAATAGTTCTATTGTAATTATGAATTAATTAATTATATTATTATAATTAATTGGGAAAGACTCAAGTTTAAATCAAGGAATTATTTTGAAGATATGGTATAAAGGAAAGACATTTACCTTTTTTTGGTGTATGTGGAACAAGTATCAACCACAAAAAGGAGCAGAGTGTTTGGTGAATGTGAGTAAGTAATCCAAGGGATTATTGGATGTGAGATTTGTTATCTAGTTATAGGATCAAAAGGAGAAAAAGTTTAGTTGATAGGATAGAGAAAGAGGAAGGAGCAATACCATTCATTTCTATTATTATGCAAAGAATAATATGGAGATCATTTGGATAGTTGGTTCATTGATCATACCCTTAAAGTTGTTTGGATGGTGTGTCCATTTGCCTTCTATAACTCCTAATAGGGTTAGAATCTCCTAACAAGGATTCAAAGTCTCATAACAAGGACTAATATTTACTGAATTTATGTTATGCACTCCTAATAGGGTTTATCCTCGAACAAGGAATATTTATATTAGTATGTCATGTTGTGGGTAATGAATCTAAAAGTCATGATGAACTAGTCTATGTTTCTAAACTATTCTGATGAAGATCAGAAAACTACATTAATTTTATATGTGAACAAAATCGATAGGTGCATAATAGAGAGTAGTTTCTCAAATTACATGACTAGTTATATAAGTAAATTTGAGAACATTGGACCATACAAAGGTGCCTCTATTAAATTTTGGTAATGATGTACCATGTCTTGTAAAAGGTCAAGGATCAATACAACTAACTAATAAGATCAAATTTGGAAATGTTTATTGGATTGAAGGATTTAATTATAATTTTTTGAATATTTTACAATTGCACAAATTGGGACACATAATTTAATTCTATCATAGGAAGGAAAAAATATTTGATGCTATTAGTGTAAATAATTAATTATTATTACACTTTACTTAAGTTTACTTAGCTTATATACATTTTCACATAGACACCTAAGAGTATGTGTAGTCACATGAGCTGTCTTGTTGACAACATAGGAGTTTTCATATTCATCTGAGTTCTCATCTAAACAACACAATTGTTTGTACTCCAATTGAGCACATGGTGTCTACAAAATCTCTTTACAAGGTACACCTATGTAAGCTTATCCTCTCATCATCACATAAACTCTTGTGCTTAATGAATGATAATCCACTCTTGGTGGACATGTGCTTAGTTATGAGGCTTATCACTTTGCTAACTCCTAGTCATTCTAGATGCCTTTATATACAGGAACTTCTGGTTTGTGGGTACACATGATTTCATTCTCATTATTATTATTACGATCATGCATTATTTGTCTATATTGTGGTAGTGCTTGAGCTTCTTGATCTTGGTGTTATTTTTGCATAAGGCCAATTCTTACATGGTATCAGAGCTAAGGGAGTTTCATTTCATAGCCATTGGAGACCATTTTACTTCACCTCTCAGAGGGCCACAATTTAGATCTAGAGTATCTATATTTATTGAGAGCATCTAGAGCCAAAGTGAACCTCACCATTGCATTAAAAGCATCAATTTGGTGAATTTTGACTATAAATTTTGCTACCCTAGGCCATAGTCAAATCTAAGGAAATTATTTTTGAAAACTAGAACTTGAAGGCCTAATTTGCAAAATTGGTATGATCTCTTCAGATTTGTACAATTAATTTTCAAATTTGCTCTTTTTATTTTGAATCTTTGCAATTTATTTTGGATTTGCATTATTCTTTTTTTGAAATTGTTTGGCCACCAGGCCTGTAGGAGAACATTTTATATAGAAAAATTAGGCGATCAAATCTTGACAGCCATGACTGACATATTCCTCTGCAACCAAAATATTCCTCATAACTGACTGGCACATCTACACAAACTAGAGTTCAAACCACACAACTGACATATCACAAAGTAGGTATCAACTCACATTGGTAGCTTCCAAGCCAATTTGAATACTATGCACTAGGGCTTTACACATATACAACACCAACAACATGGTAAATGTGGGATTAATCTCCTACACCACCACATCGCTAACTACTTCTGTCAACATTCAAACTCTATCAGTGATGAACTCCTAGTGCCACCATTCCTCTATCAACTTTTGTCACTTCTTGGTGCCACCCTCTAGTGACCTTTCTCCTGTCGGTGCACAATTTAGGTGACTCAGCTAGCCACCTCCATTGTCTACCTCATCAGATCTGACACACAACATGACACATCAACATCTAGAGCTTTGTTGCTATGTCAACACCCCTTGTATAGTTAGCTGCTTGTACTAAGATGTCAACATCTATACAACCACATCATCATATGGCTTTGCCATGTAATGAAACCATACTACCACATAAGCCATCTAGCTATCTTTTTGCTGATGTCGCCATTTCATGAGCCTAAAATTGATATCCATTTGATTGTCACAAGCAGGCCAAATTGCACTACCATGATGGCTATTTGGACATTAAATTTATCTTAGCAATTTTTTAATTTCATCAAGGTAGATCCCTCACCATATGTAGTTCTGATTTGATAGTCTAACTTTGGGAGGCCATATCTTAGTTATCTAGAATCCAAATTAGGTACATTTTTTTATAGATCTGGGCTAGAATTTCTTGAACATTTTAGTGGTGCTATTATTTTCTAGTTTTGCTACATAGATTTGTTAGAAAAATCATTTTTTGGTGACTGTATCTATCCAATATTGCATTTTTCAACTTCGAATGCTCCATACGGGCTCATTTGGAAACATATTCTGGTTCCATTTTTTTGAAAGTGCATAATTTTTTGTTTACTTTCTAGATCTACAATCAGATTATAAGCTTGTGTGGATAAAATTACCACTTTCAAAAATAGGTCCTTTTTGCATTGTATTGCTTTGATTAAACTTCAAAGTTGTTGTATATCTGAGCCACATTTCTAAATACTATATTTGAATTCCAAGAGGAGGTTGTAAAAAATGAAATCAAAAGTCTACTTTGTCAATTTTGACAAGTGGCCTATTATAAACACACTACATATAAAGTTCTTAAACCATTCATTTGGGTGGGGTTCCTTGATTGAGTTAAAAGGGGGGTGTGTCTTGTGTTCTTGTGTCTTCTTGATATTCTGCTCTTTCTTTTCCATTATGGGTTCTTTTTCTAAGTTAAGACCACATAATTATGCTACTTGGAAAGAAAAGAGAAAGGTGCCATTAGTTGAAAAAGGTTTACTACATTATGTAACTATTGTAGCAAAGAAACCTAATGATGATTCTGATGAGTCTTATAAAGAAGACTGGGCATCAAAATAAGAAATGGCCATAAGAACCTTGTTAAAGAATATCTCCGATCTTGTCAAATATCACATTAACAATCTAATAAAAGTTTGGGATAAACTTGAAGCATTGTATGGGATAGTAGATGAAGATATGACCTACACCATTAAGGACAATCTTCTCAAATTGGATCCTAGGAATTTCAACACCATCAAAGATTATCTTACCTAAGTGGACATGTACATGGCACACCATAAGGATTATGGTGGACCCATTAAGGATGGAAAGTTGATCAAACATGCAATGACTCATCTTCCTCCTGAATATGTCACTTTTGTTTCCAGTTATAATAATCACAAGTTAACAATGGGTAGTGCCTTCACTAAGCCTTCATTCGAGTTATTTTTAGGAATGTTGGTCTTAGAACATGAAAAGTTAGTGAGTATGGGAATTCTCTAGTCTTCCAAGACCAAAGCCTTGGTAGCTAATCTAGGGAATCAAGGTGGTGAAAATTCCAACAATAAGCAAAAGGAGTCGAAGGCTAAGGCATAAGACAACACACATCAATCTTCTTCTACACATCAATCTTCCTCCACACAAAAATCTTCCTCACAAAAAGGAAGCTCTTTTTCCAAAATTAATCAGAAGGGAAACAACTTCAACAAAAGGGAGAAGAAAACTTGTGCTTATTGTAAGAAGAATGGTCATGATGAACATGAGTGTAAGGATAAGAAAATTGATGAGTTGATAAACTTAATGAGGAGACATAAAATTGATTTACCAAATGCCTATAAGGATAAGGGATCTTCAACCACTTCAAAAACTAAAGGACAAGCTTTGGTAGCAAGTACAAATGATTTCAAGGAATGGGTTCTAGATTTAGGAGCTACACATCATATGGGTACTTCAAGAGAGAATTTTCCCTCTTTGAAACCATCACCTATACCTTACATCTATGTGGAAAATGACACACAAGGGGAAGTTGAAGGAAAAGGGAATGTTGAGTTGGATAAATGGAGTCTTCAAGGATGTTCTTCATGTTCCCAACCTTAGCACCAACCTTATTTCAATCTACCAAATAACTCACTTTGGATGTGGCAACAAAGTGGAGTTCCTTCCTAATTTAGTTATGGTGAAAAATATAAAGCATGATTCTATGGTGGCAATTGGAAAGGCTAATCATGATAAAAGACTTTATTGTTTTTCTCATTTTGTGTCTAAGTCCAGTTCCCTTTCGTTGTTGACCTACTCAAATTCACAAAGTAAGCTATGGCATGAGAGGTTTGGACATCTCAATTACCAGTACCATCAAAAACTTAGCAACAAGGATATGGGCATAGGTCTACCTCAAGTTGAGTATTTAGAGGGTGTATGTACAAGTTTTGAAGTAGGCAAGCACCTCAAAGAAAATTTTGACAAGGGGAAGTCTATAAGAGCTATTGTTGTTCTTGAATTGGTTCATAGTGATGTAGTTGGCCCATTTCTAGTGCCATCATTTGGAAAGGATTTCTATATTCTCACCTTCATTAATGACTTTTCATGCTACATTCAACTCTTCTCTCTTTCTCATAAGAGTGAAGTGTTTGATAATTTTATCACCTTCAAAGCTCAAGTTGAGAAGCAATCAGGGAAAGCCATCAAGATTCTTCAAATAGATAATGGAAGGCAATATGAGAACTTAAGGCTTATAAAATTTTGTACTCATGAGGGTATTGATCTTCAACATTTAGTTGCATATACTCCATAGAAAAATGGTGTTGTTGAATGGAAGAATAGAACCCTTAAGGAGATGACCACTTGTATGCTGCAACATAAGTCTCTAGATTAAGTTTTTTGGGAAAATCCATGTGTTGTGCCAATTACATCCAAAATAGAACTCCCCATAAGGCCTTAGATGGAATTACACCTTTTGAGGCTTGGTGTGGTAGAAAACCAAGTGTAAAACACTATAAATTTTTTGGTTGTCTAGCATGGGCAAGGATACCTCCACAAAAATGGAAGGCATTAGAACCTCAAAGTAAACCTTGTATATTTGTTGGATATCCTGACCATCTTAAGGTATAAAAACTCATGGATCTAGAGAAACATGAAATTTTCTTTGAGAGGAGTGGCCACTTTGAAGGAACTTGTCCAAGTTTGGCTCCTTCAACTCCTTCCTCCTTCATGGAAAGTGATGATAGTGATGACAGTGACTTGGAGGATGATATTCCTTCAACTTTACCTCATAGAACACTACCTTCATAGGGTCCACAAATAGTTTAAGATATTCCTTCTTCTTCCACTAGACCTCGTTGGGCACAACAAACACTTGATTCAATAGGTTCATTGGTGGGGAATCCTTTAGATACTAGGAGGAAAAGGTCACAACACAAATCATTTCCACATGCCTATATTGACATTTCTTTTGATCCAAAATCATTTAAGGAAGCATCAAGGATTCCTAAATGGGACAAGGCCATGAAGGAAGAATATAAATATTTAATGAAAAACAAAATTTGGGACTTAGTTCCTCTTCCTAAGGGAATAAAGTTGGTTTGGTGTAAGTGGATCTATCAAACCAAATTTGTAGTAGATGGAAGTGTGGATAAGTATAAGGCTAGACTTGTTGCCAAAGGTTTCTCACGGGTTCTTGGTATTGACTATACTAAGACCCTTACACTAGTAGCTAAGATGAACTCAATTCATTTGACACTAGCTATTACTATAGCTCATGGTTGGGTTGTACATTAGATGGATGTAAAGAGTGCTTTTCTCAATGGGGATCTTCTTGAAGAGATATATATGGAAAAACATTAGGGATTCATACAAGATTCTAATATCGTTTATAGGTTGACAAAGTATATCTATGGCCTTAATTAGGCTTCTAGGGCTTGACATACCAAGATGGATTCCTTCCAACTCTCAATAGGATTCACTAGGTGCCATTCAGATTCAAATGTCTATATTCTTCCGAGTAATGGATCACACTTGATACTCGTGCTTTATGTAGATGACTTGATCATTACATGAAGTACTTCATCCATCATTTCCAATTCCAAGAATTCTTTATAGGATATATTTTCAATGACTAACTTGGGTTTACTTCATTATTTCCTTGGTATTGAAATCACATAGTTTTCATCTAGGATCACACTTTCTCAACCCAAGTATGCTCTTGATTTAGTTTCTCACTTTTGCATGAGTTATTATAAGCCTAAACCTACTCTCTTTCTTTGAGGTGTTAAGTTAGAGGCCAAGTGTTGTACTCCACTTGTTGATGCTACATTGTATAGATAGTTGGTTGGGAGTCTCATCTACTTGACACATACATGCCCTAACATAGTTTTTAGCAGTTGGCATGGTTTCTCACTTCATACAAGAGCCACATGAGCTTTATTGGAAGGCTACCAAACACATCTTGCACTACATACAGGGTACACATACACATGGGATACACTATGCAGCAGGTATTGGACTTTAGTTGGTTGGTTAGAAAGACTCAGACTATTTAGGACATCTTGATTCTTGCAAGTCTACTTCAAGTTACATGTTTCATCTTGGTTCTGGCCCCACTTGTTGGTAGAGTAAAAAGAAAAATAGTATTGCTCTTTCTTCAATTAATGTTGAGTATTGAGGAGATATCACTATGGCTATAGAAGCTATTTGGTTACAACATATTTTAAAGGAGTTTGGATTTGACATACCTAAACCCAAAATCATTCATTGTGATAATCAAAGTGCTATTGAGATCTTAAAATGTCCAGTTTAGCATCAGTAGACCAAACACATTGAGGTTCATATGCACTACATTAGAGAGCTGATACATGAGTAGGTCATTACATTGCAATATTGTCCTATACAAAAGTAGATTGTAGATATCTTCACCAAACCCTTCATTGATGTCAAGTATATCCATTTGTGAGATCTCTTGGTGGTGTGAGATATTTCACCAGGGGAGTCATGTGACTCTTCTCTTCTTTATTTTACTTAGCTCTCTTTTTGGGGGATGGTTTTTCCCATGAGGTTTTCCCTCTTTCTCCATTTTTAGAGAGATTAAATTGCATTGCATCACATTATATGTAAAGAATTTCATTTGTACATGGGTACCTAACATGGCCTAGTAGTCAAAACCCATCATCCATTTTCATCATAGCTTTTGAAAGCTTAAGTACATTCTCGTAAGTTGCACTTAAGGGGGGTGTTTGTGTAAATAATTAATTATTATTAAACTTTACTTAATTTTACTTATGTTAAGTGCATTTTCATATAGACACCTAGGAGAATGTGTAGTCATATGAGTTGTCTTGTTGACAATAAAAGAGTTTGCATATTCATCTGAGTTGTCATGTAGACAACATAGTTGTTTGTACTCCAATTGAGCACATGTTGTCCACAACATCTCTTTACAAGGTACACCTATGTAATCTTATCTTCTCATCATCACACAAACTCATGTGCTCAATGGAGGATAATCCACTCTTGGGGGATGTGTGCTTAGTCGTGAGGCTTATCACTTTGCTGACTCCTAGTCATTCTAGATGCCTTTATATATAGGCACTTCTATTTTGTATGTACACATGATTTCATTCTCATTATTTTTATTATGATCATACATCATTGGTCCATATTGTGCTAGTGCTTGAGCTTCTTGATCTTGGTGTTATTTTTCCCTAAGGAAAATTCTTATAGATGTTGATGGTGAACTAATTGAGAGTGGTGACCAAACAAGACGTAACTTTTTCTATCTAGATTTATCTAGCGAGACATATTTGTTTACACAAAATGAAGATATTTGGTTATGTCACAATAGGTTATGTTATGTAAATTTTTACAATTTGGTTAGCATAAGTAAGATGAAAAGAGTAAGAGGTTTGCAAAACTGAAGAAACTTGTTAATACTATGTGTAAACAATGTCAATTTGGAAAAAAACAAAAAGTCAAGTTTGAAGAGAAAGACATATTCATCTGATGACATTTTGGAATTGGTTCATATTATTCTATGTGGACCTATTGGTATTCAAAGACAATTAGGAGATAGATATTTCATTTTATTTTTTGATGACTATTCTAAAATGAAAATTGTGATGTTTAATGAAGAAAAAAAAAAATCCTCTTTAGTTGTTCAAGTGGTATTTGGCTAGATATATAAAAGAGATAGGAAAGAGTCTAAAGTGCTTGAGATTTGATAGAGGTAGATGTCAGCACCAAGGACCCCTTCTCAAAATGGAATAGTGAAAGGAGAAATAGATCCATCATGGATTGTGCTAGAAAATTATGTATCCTACAAATATTTGAGAGAACCTATAAGTATAATAGTTTATACTTTGAACAGAGTGAAAGTCAAGATCTAACACCCCACCAAGGGATCCAAAAGAATTAACCTAAAGTTTCACTATGTTTGGTGGCATTTTTTTTTTGAAACATGAAAAATAAACCATTCACATCAAACACATAGTAGCAAAAGAAATAACATTCATTTAATAGAAAACATACATAACATGTTACATTCCTTAAGGATCCCATGACGTTGAACCACATTTAAATACCTAATACTAAGTCCATCAATTACCACAACCATATCAAAGAATAATGAAAAGTCCAATGTACTCAAAATAATATATATTTTTCTAAATGCCTCTTGGAAAATTAAACTTAGAATGCTCAGTCATCCACTGTACATGTCAGTAAGTACAAATAGAATACATCATCTTCTTCAGATCCACGATACAAGTGCAATAAAGTAAATGAAACCATCTACCATACATGGTACATTTATCCATCATAAAAGATATAACATCCATCATAGAAGATATAACCATCCATCATAATGATCCATGCAGTAAATGAGAATAAGTGCCAACAAAGAATGCTCTAGACATAATGTCTTAGATGGATCTCAAATGGTAAGAGTGAAAAAACACTACCACCTGACTGTGTGGGACCTATATGCTCCACTCCCACTATGCTGAGGAGATAGTCTCAAGTCCCAAATAGGATATCAATTCACATAATCACAAGTACTCTCTAAGTCTAGGAATTCTAAAAGTATACTAACTCAAAGGTTCCAACATAGAGTGACATCTATACCCAGAGGCACACAAGACACATAGGAATCTAGTATGCAAGTGGGAAAGTGTCATCGCATGAGTCACATTCAAAGTTACCCCAACAATCCCTTAGGAATCTTGGGTCCCTAGTGATCCTTGCGGCCACTAGTATTCTCTCATACTGATGAGGCATACTACAGAATGCAAGGTCATAACCAAGCACTCTCTCTACTCCCATCCTAATCTATACTACACTTGAGGCATGGGCGAGAATAATTAACTCTTATTAGGTTTATTTAAGTTAGTATTTACTGTAATGTTTTCACTTATTAAAACAATTTACAATGAGTTACCCTGGTAGCCACTTAGAGCCCCAAACCCCATTATAAGCCACCTTCCAAGACTACATATATATAACCTACCCTAAGCTCATGAAATCACAAATCATAGAATCACCTCAACCCTATACAAGTGACTAGAAAGCATCATAAAGATAATCATGATAATCACATCAGTTCTCCATGAGCAACTAAAAATCATCAAATGATAGATCACAATATCCATTGGTTCTCAATGAGCAACCAAAAAATATCTCAAAGTAAATCACAATACACATCGGTTCTCAACAAGCAACCGAAAAGTATCCCAAAATAATACTAATCAAAGATTCCAAAAAAATGGTCAAGTCAAACATGTCACAACATGGCATCATCAAGATCAAAACAAACACTTTAGTCCCATCAAGGTGACTAGAAAGTAATCCAAATATAATTGATCAATGACTCAAAAATGGTTAAGTCAAGTATCTCATATACATATATCTTAACTTCACATAGGAAGAGTGGAAAGCAATAATAATCAGTAAACCACACACATCATAGAGCATGTCATTGCATTACCATGGTTGGGTTTGAAAAGATCAAGATCAAATAACATCTGCATGTGATCACATCACATAACACCCAAGCCTCTGGTAGATGTCCTATAACTAGTAGTCTAGTCAATAATCTAGTCAACCCAAAAACCCCAAAACAAATAGCATAGAGAAAAAAAAAATGCAAGTACATGTTTTGGTTTGCTAAATCACATAGTTGAGTTAAGTGTGGGGTTTCAATTTCCATTTTAGAATTAGCTATCAAGTGAAGGAATATTGTCCATTTTCCTTATAACCAACCCATGTATTTGTTTTCAATAAATCAAAGTTTTTGCCCCATAACTCTATTGAAGCAATTTTCTAAAGTGTTCTAAGGATATTTTACATATACATTATTTTGTAAATGACCCCCATTGTGTTTCAATAGAACAATAAAAAAGCCAATAAGGACAATTAAAAATTCCCCCTTATTATTATCTATCCTTCATTTTAAAACAAATTAAATTTATGATAATAATTAAACAATTTAATTCACTATGTTATAATTAATTAATAAAAGTTAATTGCAATTATTAAAATCTTAATTAATAACTACATATATATAAATAAAATCTAATATTAAATTACCAATGTTATATATATACTTTATAACTTTAAAAAAATTTAAAATTAAAAACAAACCCTATACCATCATATCCGTGAATTATTAACTTAGTTGTAGGTGCGGGTTTCAAGGTTTGTACCCCCTACGACTATACCCTCCCTATGACTATTCCTGGATGCCACTATTTTATACATGGCAGTGCTATGACTACCTACTGTTGTAGGCTTACGAAAACACTATTTTCATAGTGCCTATGGTAGTAGAGCCACTGACACACTCATGCTTTGGCAAGGGTGGGGGTATAGGGTTATTCCCTCCTTGCCCCACTTTATTATTTTAAATTTTTATAAAAAGTTTTCTGCATTAAATATTTCTATTGTACACAAATATTTTATAGATAATTTATTTATGGGTTCTCATGCAGATCCATAGAGAAAAAGGAATATCCTTTAACTATATATATATATATATATATATATATAATTTTTTGTTATTCAAATTCTCAGAATTAATTTAATGGAAAACTTATGGCGATATCCTAATTAATACATATTTTCTTCTAAAAGATTTCCATTACATTCAAACCCTACCCCAAATAATTTTTTCAAATCTACTGAAGAGGAATATACTTATTCTGTGGCTTTTTCCATAACAAGATTAAATATTCACAATAGGAATGCATACAATTGAAAACATTCATCACAAGAATTCCTTAAAAAGCATTTAGCAGACACAAAGAAGACATGAGGTAAAAAGGAGTGAAATAGTATATGCAAAAATCATGAGTGTCTACCTAGACACTGATGATAATTCGCTACATCTTAGAATCGATAGAGAAAAGTCCCTTCCTTCTCCAACGTTTGTGGTTCCACCAAAAAACACCCCAAGCTACTAGGAGTGCCTGTAGATAAGGACCTCTCAGGATGCATCTAGAATGTCTCTATAAACAACTAGGAGATAAGATAAGCATTGAAAACTAAGTGCAAGCCTTATCCAACCTTCTAGATGAGTGATATTAATGATAAGGTTGTAGACACCATGTGCCTAATTAGTGAGCTAACTCCTATGTTGTAGACAACATGTGCATAAAAGACGTGTGCATACTCCTAGGTAGTCTTATAACTTTGATTTTTAATTATTTTTTAAATTTAATTCCTTTAATTTAATTCTTTTATTTAATTAATTCCCAATTAATTAAATAAAATTAAAATATCAAAGTATCATATTAATTTTCCATTAAATTAAATCTTTTAATTAAACTTAATTAATAGAAAATTCACCAAAGACTCCCAAAGTAAAATATGAAAGCCCATCATAAAAAAATTCATATAAAATCAAACTAAGGGGTTATAATCGTGAATTACATCATCCAA
The DNA here is from genome assembly GCA_028749045.1 of Cupressus sempervirens. Lineage (NCBI taxonomy): Eukaryota > Viridiplantae > Streptophyta > Pinopsida > Cupressales > Cupressaceae > Cupressus > Cupressus sempervirens. The sequence goes on along the minus strand of CM053787.1, from coordinate 784,205,961 downwards.
CACATTTGGAAGGTAAACAACTCAGATACTTGTCCTACTTTTCTAGGACAAATGGTTTAAGTGTTTAGGATTTGGACTTGAGAATTTATCTCCCCTCTCTTACCATTGAGATAATGCAATAGGGTATGCTCATCCTGGCAATTCAAGGAAGTTGATACTTAGTACCTGTAACCTACATAAAATCCATGCATGTACAAGCACAATATATGTTAAGCTAAATAGGCAATGGTAGGAAGTGGTGCATCTTGTAGATCTCGACTAGCAGGTGATTTATACAACTCCCTTCCTTAACCACATCAGAAACATCATACATAAATAAAATGAACATGCACACCATACACATGCAGTATGGGGTAAGTATCCATAATACAACACATATAATAATCCACCTAGCTAAACATCATCGATAACTAAGAATAATGTAATAATCATCACGCATACATGAAATGATGAGTCCAAGTAATCACATCATATATCAACTGAATCTAAAACACAATATTTGATAATCACAAAGTATTGCTACTAACCATCAAACATAAAATTTTCCTAAAAGAGTTCAGCAATGATAGCAACAATGTAACTAGGAAATGTAAACTAGGGGCAGGCACTACACAAGAAAGGTACAAATGTTATACCTTTTGAATTATGGTATGGATATCAACCTAATGTGAAGTATTTTAAATTTTTTGGAAGTAAATGTTACACTTAAGGATAAAAAAATAGAAAACTTGATTCTAAAAGTAATGAAAGCATATTTCTAAGTTGTTCCTCTAAGAGAAAAGCTTATAAGTGTTTGAAATCTAACACTAATGAAGTTGCAAAAAGTTAAAATGTGAAAGTTGATGAATAAATAGAAAATAAAGAAGTGGAATGTAAGTCAAAACTTGAAGACTATAGTAACCTCATATACATGAATGAATATGTTTTTTGTACTCTACCTAAACAAGATATCAATGATGGAAATAAACAAATAAAATAGAATGTCAAGTTGCAATAGTAAGATGCTAATTAAAAGACTATGAGTGTCAAGAAACATCATGCCAAGGTATATGTAGAAGGAGTCAAACATTAGGATGATATTATTCAGAAAGAAGAACATGAATCTAAACCTAAACTAGAGAGGGATAATGAGCTTGAAACCATTTTTCAAGATAAACCTATAGAAGAAGAGAGAAGGAAAGAACCTATAATAGAAAAATATGTGAGGAGACATCATGTACCTAAAAAAAACATTGGAGATAAAGAATCTAGTGTTATGACAAGAAGGAGACTTAGAAGTGAAACATGTTTACTTTTTGAGTTTGAGCTGAAATATATATAAGATTCTTTGGAGAATGAGGAATGGATACAAGAAATGAATGAAGATATTGAGGAAATAAAAAATAACAAAACATGGACACTAGTTGTTGACCTTATGACAAGTCATATTGTCAATTAGTGTCAATCATAGTGATAGAGCTACTAGATAGAAGTGTGAACTAATTTATCAAGTGTTAACAAAGCAAGTAGTGAGTAGTGTTAATTATGTTGATAGTATCTACCAAGCTCTTATGTAAACCAAGTTTATAGTATCTACCAATCTCTTGTGTAAACCAAGTTGATAGAATCTCCGAAGAACTATGTAGTGTAGATTGAGTCAATATGGCATTCTTGTTTTAGAATGAGAACCAAGAAGGAAGAGTAGTGTGAATTAAGTTAGTTGAGTTTGTCAATTAATTAGTATAAATTAATCATTGAGTATAAACTAAGTGCAAGAGTAAGCCAAGTTGACAATGTTTCTTGAGTGTCTTCAATATCACTCAAGTAAGCTATTGGACATGAGTATCAACACTAAGATGACTTGGTAATTGTTTTTGGGATTATTGAAGTTGTAGGTGACTTGATAATGCAATTATTTGGATGGATATAAATATAAGTTACTTTGATTATCCAAAAATTAAACTATCAATTGAAGAACATAACATAGAAGTGTATATGAAAGAGCAGAGTAATTAGAAGGCTACAAGAAACATCAACAAAATGTAGATTGTCATCTATCAAAGTTAGGTGATCAACTAACACCAAATTATCTTCATCAAAAAACAAAGTTGTACATTAGAGATCAAACTCTTAATTGATCCTAACAGGTGCATCAATCCCAAATCTTCTAATAGGGTGGACCTAACATTCATTTTCTCAAACTCCTAGCAAAGTATATACTTAATTGTATTATATAAATCCTTCCACAAGGTGTACCTAGTAGTCCTACTTACTCTAAATTGAGTAGATCACAAAAAGTGATCATTTGTAAGCCCTAACATGCCAACATTATTACTACTATAGTGAATCATTTTGGGTGTCATCCCCACTCCAATTTTACCTTCTACTTAGAGGGTTCCTAGGTTACCAAATACTATGTTATGGCATTTTTACCTTATTTATTTATGTTCCATACATGAATGTAGATGAGATAATATAATAAAGTGAATTAAGTGAAAAAAATTAAGTGGTTCTTGATTCACCCCCTCCCACCTAGTCACTTGGCCATCCTTACCTTTCCAACAATTGGTATCAGAGAAAGGATCTCTCAATTAGAAGTTTAGTAGCTTGAGAGAAAATATAAGAGACAATGGAAGTGTACAAGCTAGAAAAAGCTATTGAGAATGATAAGTTGGATCAAAACCTAACAATGGAACAAATCAAGAAGATGAAGAATCAACTCTCTCAACCCATCAAAAGAAGAAAAGGGCTAGCAATACATGTGAATGATAATATGTATACTAAAGAGAGAATTAAAGATATTTACAGAGAAAGAAGTTTAGATGTAGAAAATGCATCTATAGAAGATCTACTTGGAAGGAACCTCATTTTATAAGAAGAAGTCATAAAATTGAAAATAGTACAAAAGATTCCTTCAATCAAGATATGAAAAGTTATGAAATAGAAGAACAAAGCTGAAAATGACAAAGAGATGATAGATGAAGACAAAATATTACTCATCACCAAACTAGAAGTAAAGGAGAATGAAATCCATTAGCTTTAACTAAATTAGGTAGATATTATAAATTAGTTAAATAGTTCAAATGAAGAAATCATCAATCTGAGGACAAAAAATGATAGACTCACAAATAGTCCTAGAGCAAAAAAAGAAACCAATGAAATAATGATGATATCACAAGAAATCATGGATTAGTTGGCTGAGCTATCACAAAAAAGACACAAAGGAAAGACATGATTGAGCTACACTAAAAAAGGAGAATCGTCACAACAAGGAGCTCAAAACAACAAAAAGAATAAGAATTTTCCTTAGGGAAAAATTCACCCAAGATCAAAGAACTCGAACACAAGCACAACTATAGACCAAAAAAGTATGATCAATATATCAAATCATGTCTTGATACATTGCTATGTGTAAATAAACTAGGTGTACCTATATATAAAGGCCTTTCAAGATGCATCTAGAATGGGTCTAGAAAGAACTAGGAGATAAGATAAACATGACAACTAAGAAAACATCCTCCATTGTGCATGAATGAGAGGATAAGAATGATGAGGTGTCCCATATGTAAAAATGTTTTACAAACCATGTGCTTAATTAGTGTGCTAACTCCTATGTTATAGACATGACAACTCACAAGAGTATGCATACTCCTAAGTGATTAACTAATAAATATTAAAATAATGCATTAACCTAAGTAAACTTAAGTAAGTGTAAATAGTAAATACTAATTTACACCAACAAACAAACTTAAGTGCAACTTAGGGAAATGTCCTTAAGCTTAGGAAAACTAGGATGACATGCATAATGGGTCTCGGCTTCTAGGCCATGTTCAGCACCCATTTACATAATGAAATGCAATCTCTCATAAAGCAGAGAAAGAGGGAAAACCTCATGGGAAAAACCTTCCCCCAAAAAGAGAGATGAAAAAACAAGATGCATGGATGGATGAAGTAATCAAGACCGCCCCCCCATTACAAAATACATCAAGTATATATAATAGTGAAGTATGAGAAGGACAAAACCCCATAAGAGGAAAAAGTCCACCCCGTAAAAGAGAAGAAGAAGGAGACAAGGCCGCCCCCCCCCCCCCCCCCTTCCCCCACCCAAATGTAGGGTGTTGATTAGTGAGAAATGCTCTAATGTAGAAGCTGATCCATGACCATTAAATAATGTTCCTCCCCTTTCGAAGAAACAATGGCAGAGGTACATGTGAGATGCTTCCCCTGTGTGTGGAAAGAATCTCAATGATGAAAGGTATCTTTGAAACTTGTTCAAGTGTCACTATGTTGATGCCAATGGTTGCTCCCTCCAAGACCTTTGAAAAGAACATGTGTAGATCAAGCAAGGATTCATGTAGAACCTATCTCAAAGAACCAATAGTCTCCTCAAATGATAAAGAGACCTCCTTCAATTACTATACATAAGGATCTATAATCACATCAGCCTATGAAGACTAATCATATAGAGAATGAACATGAGGGTTAGAGTGAGCCCTTGAAACAACTATAGAAGGATCATTCTCATCAAAGAGAAGTGGTATATCATCAAAGAAGTTTTCCAAATCTTCTATGTGTGACTCCATGAACAAACTTAAAATATTAGTCAAGAAGTAATCACTTAAGGATGGAAATAGAAGATAAAGTGTACCCTATTGTGGTGAAGTACATGAATCACTCACTATGGCAATGGATAAATAATTCACCTCAAAGAGAAGATGAATATCATCAATTATGTCTCCCACATCTTCAATGTGACACTCCATGAATAGACTTGCAATGTTTGGTAGGAAAGCATCCCATAAAGCTGAAGTAGGAAGACATGGAGTGTCCTGCTCCATAGAATCTAAAGCATTTGTGGTTGGAACTAGATCAATAGTAGCAATAGGAGCATTTGGAGGTGTGATCTAATTTGGAGAGGATGCAACTAAAATTGGAGGAAAAAGATCTTTTGAGAATGGAAGCATATGTGGATCTCCATACATTTCCCAAAGATGAATCAAATAAACTGATGGGGACACAAACCAAGCACAAAATGGACACAACAGGAAAAGGGAAATTGTATTAACTGCAAAAATAAGCTAGTACATCTAGTATAGAGAAAATAGACTTCAAAACATGCCCTAAGGGCTTAAAATAACATAAATTTAGAGATAATTTCTCCTTTTAGTACCTCCTCTCAAACTCCACTCCGAACTGCCTTTTACAATGCTAGAAATATCCTTAAATAGACCTCAGAGGGTTAAGGACTAGGAATACAATCTAGAAAGTGCTAGTAGGCATCCACCGACCAAGTAGAAGGCTCCAAAAGCCGCGTTAGAAGTTGGTGTTGTTGGAAATATTTAGGACTAACAAGGTTACTAAGAGGGGAGGGGTGAATCAGTAACCTTTAAAAAATTTAAACCAATTCAGCATATTAACAAATTCACCATTCATTCATCTACTTTACTGTACGCATGAAAAGATTAACACACTGATTTGGTGACCCAAAAACCTTTCAACTTGAAAACTAAACTGGGGTGGGGATGATGCCCATGAAACTTCAATATTGCAGTATAAAGTTGGCCAGTTAAGGCTTACAATGATCACTTCTGGTGATCTACCCTGTTAGGAGCAAGTAGGACTGCTAGATCCACCTTGTTAGAGGATTTACAAACATACAATGAAGTATGCACTCTGTTAGGAGATTTACAAAAGACTTTTAAGTCTACCCTATTAAAGGATTTACAAGCTGATTCACCTATTAAGATGAAGCAGTGGATCTACTTGCAACTGGTTTGCTGATTAGATCTTATGTACTGATCACTTGCTGTGATGGATATATCTTTGCTGCTCCTTGATAACCTTGCTGAATACTCTGTTGCTGATTCTCTTTCAATTCGCTCAATTACATTCTTACTTCTCTCTATTGCAAATGGCACAATACATTACATATATACCATTCCAATATTTATAGCAACAAGGTCGGCTGAACACAAGTGGACAAAACATTATTGAGTCGACTAGATAGTAGAAAGCTCAAGTTCCTCAAACTCACTCGGTGACCTTCTGACACTCGAAATCCACTATATTACATGGCATCATCATGCACTCGGTAGAGGTAGGGACTCGGTCCATACTAATCACTCAGAGTAGCTTGGAACTTGGTAACCACTGGTGACTCGGTAAACATTGTGTCACTCGGTAGAAACTAACTCCTTCAATTCACTTGGTAAGCACTGAATACTTCATTTACCTTTCTGTCTTGGTAATCACTGAAACCTTCATTTACCTTCCTAGCTTGGTAAACACTAGATCCTTTGTTTACCTTCCCAACTCGGTAAATACTAAATCCTTTGTTTACCTTCCTGACTCGGTAAACACTAAATCCTTCATTTACCTTCCTGACTCAGTAAACACTAAATCCTTCATTTACCTTCTTGACTCGGTAAACACTAAATCCTTCATTTACCTTCCTGACTGGGTAAACACTAAATCCTTTGTTTACCTTCCCGACTCGGTAAACACTACTGAACATACTTGGTAACCAACGAATGCTCGGTATGAACTGTAAACTGAGTGATGAACTCGACAAGCATTTAGAATTGAATAATTGTTGTAACTAATGACAAATGTATCATTATTCCAACAATCTCCCCCTTTTTCATTAGTGACAAAAACACTTATGAGCCAAAATTTATATACAAGATCTGACAAAACTAACTTGATTCTGCTATGCTGAATATACATGGGCTACCTTACATATAACTCCCCCATACATTATACACAAGGGTTTTACATGAGTTATATGTCTTTATTCATATTATCACCACTATCATTATTTCTTTATTACTTTATTACCTTCTCCCCTTTTGTGTCTGATTCTCCTCTATATATATTACTTTCTCCCCCTTTTTGACAATAATGCCAAATAATAAAGAATTTATTTACATGGAGACACCAAAATGTGTGATAAACTCATAATGTACCTGAAGAATTAGTTGCAGAATTTTATCCCAATTGTCTTGTAGGATTTTACATGTGGAGAGAGCTACTTGAACTTCTACAGAAAGTTCAATCACATGGTCTGCAATAGAGAAGTTATTGTCATGGATCAATTTTTTTGAATATGCAATGTGTTTCTTCATTGTGTTCATGATGGGAAGGATCATGTTCTGGATTTCCAATAGTGTAGACCTTATCCTTCCTTCCTCTTTGAGTAGCTTTGCTTGCTTCTCTGCCAAAAATTTGATCCTGAGGTGATGAGATGAGCTTGAGTTGGGGTTAAGCTTTAGTGATTGGGCACTTATCTTCAGATCCTTATCTATCTTATTTAACTTTTCTCTTATTTCCTTTGTATACTCGGTAACATCACAAAGTTTTGCAAAAAGTGAGGTTACGTTATTAAAGGAATTTTCAATGTTAGACAAAATTGAGGTTAATTCATCCTATTTTATTGCTAAGTACTGAGCAATGTGCTCAAGCACCTTATTTTCAAATTTCCTTTCTGCTTTCTCCATTAACTTTTCTTGTCCTGAGATATCCTCACTAAATTTATTCACCGCTTCTTCTAGCTGCAACAAAATGTGTTGAGATGAATCCACATCAACACTTATAGCCTCAGTTATTATGTTTTTAGCACTCTCAATTATGTTGAATTCTCTGTCCCTTTCATTCCTTAGTTGCATTTGCTGTGCCTTTTGCTCTAGATGCTGACTAGCCAATCTTAGTTCATTAACTATAGCAGTTTCTAGATTTATCTTTGGAATGAAAATTTCTTCATCCAAATCTATATCTCCATCTAATACTTTTCCTGTAAGAAGCAGTTTCAATGGTGTCTTTGTTTTATCTACAGTACTTACCTCTTTTCCTTTTGAAGTAGATACAATGGTTGATGATGCAGGACTAGCAGTCAAGACTAGAATGGGACCAACTAAAGGTAAACTAAGAGAAGTGCTGGCTATATCAAAACTTGATATACTTCCCAAAAATGATGTACTACTTAAAAATGATGTACATACTAGTATATTTTCAATTGGAGAACTGACTGGAGTAAAAATTGGGGCCAATGTGGCTGAGGAAGACAAAATTGATAAGAAACTTGGAAGACTTACTATACAAGCTGTAGGTGGAAGAGATATACACGGTGAAGTAACTACTATAGTGGATGACTCAGTGGTTGATGATGTGCTTTGAAGCTCAGTAACTGAAGAAGTGACTACCAGCTCAGTAGATGAAGTACTTGGCACTTGCATTGCAGAAACCTAGAGCTGAGAGGAGACTAGAGGAAATTGAGCAATGGATGTCTCTATTGTGCTCACAATCTTGCTTGAAGATCCTATCTCCATAGTAGATTTTATAGTCTTTGGTGGAGAGTGAGGAAGGGAGGCAATGATAGTTGCTGCAATTTGGACTGCATCATCCTCTTCCTTAACATTTTCTTCCTCCTTTTCTTCTTCTTCCTTCTTTTTCATTACCTGTTCAAGGTCTTCATCAGTTACTTCCATGGAAATGGTGTTTCCACCATCCATATCCTCTTCATCATCACCATTGTCATCATCATCCTTGATCTCTATGGGTTCCTCAATTGTCTTATGCAGTTTATATGAATCACTCCAGCTATCAATTGCATTTTTAACAATTGGCTCAATGCTTTTTAGCAATACGAGATATGTATTAAATCTCATATTCATTCTACCTTCATGATCCTTCAATGCCCTTTTGATTTCTACATCTTTTAGGCTGGGGACCAGTTCTCTTAATCTTTGCTCAAAAATGTCTTTAACTATTTGCTCGGTGTTCTCCCATCTCACCTTCCCATCTCACCTTTATTTTATCAAATAGTTCAGAAGGAATTTGGGAAACAAATTGGTCTAGGGAGAATTTCTAGGTTCCCAACTTCTCCATTATCAAATCTTCAATTTCTTTTTGCTTAGAAGGAGTTCTGGTTTCATATTTCAATGCCTTGAAATTGTTGATTCCTGCACCAATCCTTAGTTGTTTCATCCTTTCCTCAAATGTTAGAGGAGGTTTGCTGAACACAACTTCTTTCTTGCCTCTCCTGGTTCTCCTTGTGAACACGGCCTGAGGTTTGGTAATGATTACCCTACCCTTTTTCTTTGTTGGCTCTGCTTCCTTTTCTGGCTCCTCTTCTTCTTCTTCCTTTTCTTCATCCTCACCATTGCCCTCGGTAAGCATAAGAGATCCAATATCAGCTTTCATCTTTTCTATGTTTCTCTTGCCTTTAGAGATTGCTTGAGGAAGCTTGATTTCAAGCTCTATTCTAACCTTTGCCTCTTCATAGGTTCCAAATGTAGGAAACTTGGGATCCACTGGTTCATTTACCAGTGCCTCAATGATATCTCTAGCATCATTAATATTTAGCTCATAGGGCAATGGTTTTACCCATGCCACTCAGGGTTTGACTGCCTAGATGTAGACTCTATCACAGTCAACCATGAAAAAGACATCATCCTTATAATCTTCAACAAGTTTCAGAGGTATCTTGAACCTGTTGTTCATCCTTTCCTTGAAATCTTCAAAATAATTATCCATTACCTTGTCAAAATTGATACCCATTTCTTCTATGAACTCGTTTATTTGATCCAAAATTGGAGTATCTTTCCTCCATACAACTGCACCTTTAGATGGAAAGAATTTTTGTACATAGAAAAATAAACAAACTAGAAAAGAACCAAATTTATAGGGGTTTGTCTTTGAAGTCCTTATGCTATCCATGTTTTTATTCAATTGTCTTAATAGCATGTCAGCTAGGTCAAACTCCATGTTTTTCTTCACAATCTTATATGCCAAATCTACAGCCTCACAGGGTACACTATTCAGCCTGCTGGAACTATACAGTTTGTATGCACTAACACAAATACCAAATTTCAGTTCTATAACTGAAACATTGTTAAGCTTTAAACCTCTGCCATCCCATACAGCTTGGGTTAATTTCTGAAGTTCATCTCGACCTAGGGTTTTGGTGGTTTTGGCTTTGGTCAACATTGGTAAACCTGTGATCTTGTGGATCATCTTCTTCGTTATGAGGATGGGTTGCTCTAACCACAATTGTCCATCATGCACACGGCTTAAGATATACCTTACCCATTTCACTTGGAAACTCCTTGGCAGATGTGAGATATGGGTTAAACCTTTGGTTTCCAAATGTTTAGACTCGAGTTTTAGGGTTCCATCCATGCATAACTCGGTTAGGGTACTATCCATATCTAGTGTCCCTATTTCTTGCACAGTACACTTGAAATGAGTATGAATATCATTGATAAGAAGTACCTTTGGAGGGATCTGTGATTGAGCTCCATGCAGGTCGAGTGATTCAGCGATGGTAGGAACGATTTTGAAATTGGGCGCCTTCCATTTGACTCCCTTCACAAGCATTTCAGAACCTTTCTTCACCTTGCTGCCACTGATGCTTGTGGATGCGATTGTTGCTCGGTGAGAGAACAATTTTGTAACACAAATTCTTCGCTGGAAAATTGCTTCAAATCACTTGAACTCAGTTGGATGCACTTGAAAATATATTTTCTCTGTGAACTCTGAATTCACGATGAAAAATGAGATCAAATTCTGCCTTTTTGATCGAAATCCTATCATTAATGCTTGGGTACAAAGGTAGCTGAGAATTAGGGTTTTATAAATAGTCACCAATTTACTTGATAAACCTTGCAACTTGGTGAACACACAAAACCTTTCTTATTTTCTCGACCAAGCTCAATAAAGTCTAAAAGCCAACCTTACTGGGTAGATGCAACACTGTGAATTATGACTTGTATCTACAATACTGATATATCATTTCCACTCCTTCTTTTTGGAACTGCTTAGGATATGGTTTGAAGATGCAGTCCCTTATCCTTCTTGATAATTCTAATTAGGAATGGTGGAGTCACCCACTTCTAGAGTGACATTTCCATCATTTGAATTTTCTTGCTCGGTAAACTTAGGAATCCACTGTTGTTTCATTTGCTTTCAAATATTATCAGCTCTAGTTTTCTTTTTGTCTTCAAATTTTCCTATATTCATGCAATTCTTGGCTATATGACCAAGTTCAATACAAGTATAGCATCTTATGGTTGTACCTTTCTTCCTTAGGTGATGCCTTCTACAGTTTGTTCCTATGTTTCCATATTCTCCACAATAGTGACATTTGCACCAAGTATTGTAATCCCAACCAAATATTGCTTTGCCAATTTGTTCTGCTGGATTGAATGATTTTGATCTACATTCAGATGCTTTGTGTCCTCATTTCTAGCATTTGTGACATTCACCTTCAAACTTTGGTTTCTCCTTGCATTCATTGGCTTTGTGACCATGCTAATTGCAATTGAAACATTTGCCATTGAATTTACCTTTACCATTACTCCAACATTTGTTAGATGTATGACCTATCTTGCCACAATGATTACAAGTGGGTCTTTGATTCCTTTGGGTACCTTGTTCAGAAGATTCACCTTCTTCCTTGTATCCAAGACCAGCTTTACCTTTTTGCTTATAAAAATTTTGCTCATTTTGCTTATTCAATTGATTCATGTCTGCTTGAGATTTTATCATCCTTTCATTGACTTGTTTTTCAACATTTAGATCATTTTCCAAGCTTTCATTGATTTTCCTTTCAGATCTTAGGTCTCTTCTTAGACTTTCATTGATTTCTCTTTCAATATTCAATTCATTTCTCATTCTTTCACTTTGTGCTTTGAGAATCCTGATTTCTTCATTTGCATTGGATAGTTGATCTGCTAGATCTTCATGTTTAAGGGATTGATTTTGAGTTTCATTGTCCCTTCTTTCTATTTCTTCTTGCATAATGTTTCTTTGCTCCATAATTTTACAAAATCTTATTGATTGAGTTTCTTGTTCCAATCTTAGCATCCTTACTTCTTCTTGCAAAGATCCATTCTTTTGTAGAAGTTCTTTGATTGCCTTGTCTGCCTCATTAGCTTCATTTGAACTACTTGATGGGATGCGATCTTCAATTTTTGTTTCATTATACTGATGATCATTCATTTCTTTTGTAAGATCTTTCCTTCTTTTTAGGGATAGAGAAAGATGCTCTTTTTCTTTTTTGAGTTGTATCATGGCCATTTCTAAATCTAGCTTCTCATTCTCAATAGTTTTGTCAAGTCTAAATATCTCCATTGTCCTTGATCTTTGGTCAAGTTGTTTAAACTTTATCCTGAGAACCACAATGCTCTGATACCAATTGTTGGAAATATTTAGGACTAACAAGGTTACTGAGAGGGGAGGGGTGAATTAGTAACCTTTAAAAAATTTAAACCAATTCAGCATAATAACAAATTCACCGTTCATTCATCTACTTTACTGTACGCATGAAAAGATTAACACACTGATTTGGTGACCCAAAAACCTTTCAATTTGAAAGTAAAACTGGGGTGGGGATGATGCCCACAAAACTTCAATACTACAGTATAAAGTTGGCCAGTTAAGGCTTACAATGATCACTTCTGGTGATCTGCCCTGTTAGGAGCAAGTAGGACTACTAGATCCACCTTGTTAGAGGATTTACAAACATACAATGAAGTATGCACTTTGTTAGGAGATTTAAAAAATACTTTTAAGTTTACCCTATTAAAGGATTTACAAACTGATTCACCTGTTAAGATGAAGCAGTGGATCTTCTTGCAACTGGTTTGCCAATTAGATCTTATGTACTGATTACTTGATGTGATGGATATATCTTTGCTACTCCTTAATAACCTTGTTGAATACTCTGCTGCTAATTCTCTTTCAATTCACTCAATTACATTCTTACTTCTCTCTATTGCAAATGGCACAATACATTACATATATACCATTCCAATATTTATAGCAACAAGGTCGGCTGAACACAAGTGGACAAAACATTACTGAGTTGGCCAGATAGTAGAAAACTCAGGTTCCTCAAACTTACTCGGTGACCTTCTGACACTCGATGTCCACTATATTACATGACATCATCATGCACTCGATAGAGGTAGGGACTCGGTCCATACTAATCACTCTGAGTAGCTTGGAACTTGGTAACCACTGGTGACTACGTAAACATTGTGTCACTTGATAGAAACTAACTCCTTCGATTCACTTGGTAAGCACTGAATACTTCTTTTACCTTTCTGTCTTGGTAATCACTGAAATCTTCATTTACCTTCCTGACTTAGTAAACACTAGATCCTTCATTTACCTTCTTGACTTAGTAAAAACTAGATCCTTCATTTACCTTCCTAACTCGGTAAATGCTAAATCCTTCATTTACCTTCCTAACTCGGTAAACACTAAATCCTTCATTTACCTTCCTGACTCGGTAAACACTAAATCATTTGTTTACCTTCCTGACTCGGTAAAAACTAAATCCTTCATTTACCTTCCTAACTCAGTAAACACTAAATCCTTCGTTTACCTCCCTGACTCGATAAACACTACTGAACATACTTGGTAACCAACGAATGCTCGGTATGAACTGTAAACTGAGTGATGAACTTGTTAAGAATTCAAAATCGAATAAGTGTTGTAACTAATGACAAATGTATCATTATTCCAAGAGGTGCAAATCTAGAAGAATCCAAAACTGGTAATCGAACTTCTGGGAGGCATAACTTTTGAACCGTAGCTCTGATTGACGAACCATTTACATTTTTGAAAAGCTCTCAAAGTGCTCTATAGCCCTATAGGCCAACTTCGCTCATCCCCCATTTTTCAGCCCTTTTTTGAGGTCATTTAATGCCCCTAACCTGACTTTGAAGCATTCTTAGGAGGTCTCCAAAACTCAAAAAATTGCGATAACTTTCAAACTGTGGGGCCTTTTGAGCTGATTCTTTTTCTAGAATGCTCTAAATTACAATTACATTCATTTGGCCGATTTACACCTCCTAGTTCACCAAAATGATGGCTCAATTACATACTCCTATTTTTTGACATTTACACGTATCCCAAGGTGTTCAAATACTCTATCCTACAACACTGATAGTGGAACTGTGAGAGTTGGAACCTTTATTTGACCCAAATGGGTATCCAGAAATGAAAACACATGAAACAGAAACTAAGTCTAAGTACATTTTTTTGGGTGACACAGGATTGTCCTTATACGTCTGGATGCTCCTGCATCATTAACATATGGATCAGATGACTTAATGTCCTCAAGTGAATCCATAACCTCCATATCCATAATTAGAAAGAGAGTATGCCAAATGAGGGCACTTGTGTCTGCATTGGAGGTAAGTGTTCTCACATATCATAGTGCATTATACTGACTAAGATATGTGATAACCAATTGACTCCATTCCTTATAGTTGTCTAGTGTCAAGATAATTAAATCTTTCTCTTCCATGATGGACTAATCAATGTAACCCCCAAAAATGCAAAAAAAAAAATCAATCAACCCCTCTAATGTATGATTTGGCACTTATTTCTAAAAGTATTATTTGTGTCCATAGAACCTATAATCTGATAGTAGATCTAGAAAGTAGACAAAAAAATGCACTTTCAAAAAAAAAAAAACATGATTATGTGTCCAGATGAGCTCGTACAGAGCATTTGAAGTGACAAAAATTGAGATTTGTGAGTTGCAAAAAAATTCAAGAACAAAGATCTCAAACCACCTACACCAATGTGTAGATCAAAAAATTCTACCCCAAAAAAAGAAAAAAAATTGCTCGCAAAAAGGAGTCTGTATGAGGGAGATATTGTTATTTGAAAATCACCTTTGTTGTTATTTTTCTTGAATTGCTGTTGTCATGCCTCCAAAAATCAAATGGCTCTAAATTTTGCCTCAGATGTCTGATTGGGATGAAACAAAATCTAATTTGGTGTTTTCTTGACTTTTTGAATGTGATGCAAATATCTGATTTGCACCAGCAAGCTTCAATCTTCACCTGCAAAAATCTCTCCTACTAGCCTGATGGCCAAAAACTTTTTTAGAAAATAATGTAGATCTATTTTTTTTTTGTAGAGATATAGATGAAAAATGTAGATCTAAAAATTAAATGTATAGATCTGAAATGATCATACCAATTTCACAAATTGGGCCTTTGGGTTGTCGATTTGAAAAAAAAATGTTGCCTCAATTTTGACTATGGCCCAACATAGGTGATTTTATAGTCAATTCATTGAATCAATGTTCTAGACATAATGGTGAGATTTTCTTTGTCTCTAGGCACTCCTAATATTAGTGATACTCCAAATTTGGGTTGAGACATTCAAGCAAGAATGGTCTCAAATGGCTATGTGAAGAGAATCTCCCCAAGCTCTGATACTATGTAAGAATTTTCCTTGGGGAAAAATTCACCCAAGATCAAAGAACTTGAACACAAACACAACTATAGACCAAAAAAGTATGATCAATATAATAAAGCATGTTCTGATACATCACTATGTGTAAATACACTAGGAGTGCCTGTATATAAAGGCCTCTCAAGTTGCATCTAGAATGGATCTAGAAAGAACCAAGAGATAAGATAAGCATGAAAAATAAGCATACATCCTCCGTTGTGCATGAATGAGAGGATAAGCATGATGATGTGTCCCACATGTGGAAATGTTGTAGACACCATGTGCTTAATTAATGTGCTAACTCTTGTATTGTAGACATGACAACTCACAAGAGTATGCATACTCCTAGGTGACTAACTAATAAATATAAAATAGTACATTAACCTAAGTAAACTTAAGTAAGTATAAATAGTAAATACTAATTTACACCAACAAAAAGCCTACATGAAATCATTGTTGAAAATTGGGACATACATCAAAAAAATGTTGGAGAAATACAAAGTCAAAGTTTAATGGTAAATGTTAGAGTTACAACAAGCATGGACATAGAGCGAGTGAATGTAAAGAGAAAGCTAAGTTTGAAGGAAAATGCTTCACATATAAAAAACAAGGTAATAAATCTTTAGAGTGTGTTGGCTTCTAAATTAACATCTTTTGAATAACCCAGTGATAAGAATGAATACACCTAGGGGCAGCTAATTCCCATGTTTAATGCACCTATTCAAACACCAAGGCCAACTATAAGGCTATTTAATCTCCTTCTTCTCTTCAGGCTCTGCAAAACCTAGATGGGTGGACCTTAGATTCTTTATATGGTACCAATGTAAAGGCATATAACTAAATCTATATAACACATAAAAACCTCTGAATCTTCTATGTTTATGAAATAATTCATGGACATGAAATAGCTAATAATAAAACAGATGAATTTGATAAACTAAGTGAGGGTAACTCTTTTCAACTCTTAAATTGAAAGAAAAAATATATTTGATTAAAGATTGAATCAGCATAACCTACTCCTACGTATGCAACAATAAAACATGTAATCTCCAAGATGACCAGTCACTTATCCATTGGGCATAAACTAAGTTAGAGCATACACATGGATACCCAAAATATACTCAGATGTCCAAACATTTGATCTATCTATCTACCTCGCAAATAGACATATATCATCAAATGAAATTCATACTTATCAGATCCTCCTATGATCCCTACAATTCTGTCAATGCATATCAAGAAAATTACTTAGGTTCTTAACCCAATAGCAACACACACAGTGGCATACAACTTCATAAAATATGATGCAATTGGACAATATGCACTTTGGGCATATATCAACAAAAAACTACAAACTCATAGAAAATGAGACAAATTCATAATGAAGCTTTATATTCATTTCTTTAAAATCAATACATCATGGTGTATACAAAACTTAGAAAATACAAAATAGATGACTATATAATTTGAATAGTTCAAAAAAACTATATTGTTTTTTTAATATAGAGGAAAATATGTTGAGAATGTGGAATCACAATTATGGAGGAAATTTTAGTCAGACTAGAACCAATAGAGTGGTCACATAGTGGTGAAAACATGTCAAAATCTAGAACCCTCACAATGAGAAGAGAAGAAGGCTCCCAGATTTGAAATCTGATTCTTCCATGTGTCTTGCTAAAACCCTTCAATTTTTCGCTATTGAAACTAATCTTTTTTCTCCTTTACCAACAATCAAAACTGACTTGACTATTGTAGAAATATCTTCTTTAGAATTAATGAGAAAAACATTTTCTAAAAGAATATTAGATATCAGATAAGATGTGACATAATTTTCAATCTAATTTGCCTTGTCCTATTCTACCTTGAACTATAAAAATCCAACTACCTCTTGGTAACATAACCTATCACTTACAATTGCCCATTAAAATATTCAATTCTACCTTTATGTTTGATCATTACATCAAATTTTATCCAAATATCATCCAAATATGATAATATTCCTTTTGAAGTAGTAGATCTACATTTATACTAAGAATGCCCCAAAAATATAAAACTACTTGTAACCTTTTTTATTGAATACTTATGTAAAAATTGACTAGAGAAATAGAAAGTTTGGATTCTCTTAGTTCCAATGGTATATAATAGTCCATATCTCTAATAAAAATGATGCCTCTAAAGTCAATTTGAAAAACTGGGCCTTGAGCCATGGATGGAATAAAAAATAAAAAAATTTAATTACTATATATTATAAACTGTTTAATAACATTAGATCATTTCAAATTTTTCAATTCCAACTTCAAATGTGCATTCAAATTGTTTTAATATCTCAAAACTCTTTATTTTTATTCCTCACCTTATCTTTCCAATCCATGTGTGCCTTCTGTCAAATTCTGATTGGCCATCACCATTAGGATGGGCCCCACATTTCCTTATGCATCCTTTTGAAACATTCTAATTTTTCTTCCCAATCCTACAATTTATCGTGACATCATAACTATTCATTTTCACCTCCTTGAACTTCCGTAGTATGATCTTACGAACTCATCATCACATATTAGGTGTTTGAATTTTACCTTATGATCTCATGACTATTGCGACCACTGTAACCTCATAACTCCTATTTATTTGTCTCATGATCATATGAGAATTATAACATTAGAGCTCCATTTATTTTTTCTTATGATCTCCCAACTGGTTTAACATCAAAACTCAATCTCATTTATACTGCTGACCATATGAATACTCATAACATTGTATGTCTCAATATTTGGTTCTCTAGTATCTTGATGGGCCTCCTAGAGATACCACATGGAATTTCATTTTGTGTGCATTAATTTGGTCAAAAATTGTTTGACTTTGGTCACCTCTAGCTGGCCTTGGGTGGGCCCACACATGAGCCTCGCTTATCTTCAAGTAGTTGCCTTAAAGACAACTCAATATTGTGCCCTTGTGTATTTAAAAAGAAAAATATTTATCCACCTAATGAATGTGGCACTTAACACATTCAACTATTATCCCCTTGTTGCATGCCCAAACCATTCAAATTTACATCATCCTTTATAGATGATGGCCTCCACTTGAATGATGCCCTTGTAGATGTTTGGAAACCATCTTCTGTGTTCCCAAACTCATGAAGGGGAGAAAAATATGAGATATGGCCACTAGTTGTAAGAGAAAATCAATGCACCAAAGTGGAGCATTTATTAAGATTGTGAGAAGAGCTATGGAGAGACCCAAGACTCATGTAGATGGTGAAGCATCCATGCTCATAGATCACACAACCTAAAAATGAGTCAACTAAGGAATTTGTAATAGAAAAAGTAGTGAAGATAGCCTACTAATTTAGTTCCTACCCCAACAAAAATGTTTATAAGTGAGTGGCCTTAGCTGCTTAACATAAGTTCTCCCTTAGCTCCCTGGTGTCAAATATTTTCCTTCATTATTACAATATCTTCATGAGCCTCCAAAGGTTCCCCTTCTCCCATGGATGTTGCTAATATTGTGGACTACTCTATTTTGCCTTGGGTTTCTCTCATAGCCTTGCATGAAACACAAAGGCCATGACATTGTATGCTTAAGAATACATGCACATAAGGTTATGGTTTCTTATGGAGCTAGAATGGACAAGGGGCATACATAGTTAGAAACTAATCCACTATAGTGGTTGCTAGAGAGAAATGCCCTACCTCACAAGCTAGCTATTTGGAAGGGAAAATTTTTAAAAGATATATGAGATATATCAATTGACCCGCTCACTCTACTCATAAATTTTTTAAGAAGCTTGCAATCGAACTACTCCTTCATTATCCTCTACAAGAATAATGTTCCCTCCTTTCTTAAATGGAATGTTTCAAATTGTTTGAACTACACTTAAGAAAATAATTTGCAAAGACTTGTCTCGTAACACTTAACATATTGTAACATCTAAAGTGGTCTATCTAGTTCTTGCATCTTAGTGTAGGAGAATTGTGAAGAAACCTCAAAAACCAAGGATCGCGACTTTTAGGATACTAGTGATGCCTTACTCTCTTAAAGGCTTATGTTTTACTTTTTTAATCATGCCTCACATTAATAGCTATAAACAAGTGTGTTGGTGGTTTAGAGGATAAATTTACTTACCATGCCCTACAATGGGCAAACTGACAAGGAGATTTTTCCATGTGTACTAATGACATTGAACATTTCAAGGCATTTACTTGAAACCATACAACACCCTCACAACACAAGTACATCAGATATGGCTAAGTAGATGTCTAGTAGTTTCAAAGAAGGATGAATCAATCTACTAATCTTCTTCTAAATTTGATTTTCTCTTGCATATCAATTAACACTAACCCTTGCAATATTAAAAGAAATGTCTCCCTTCCAAATGTTGGTATGCATGTTGTCACACATGTATTTTTTTCAATTTTGTGTTTATACTTGCTTATTACCATGCATCTAAAGAAATTAATATGTTAAGTGTAACTTTCAAAACATACTATGATTTAAAACATTAATACTTTCCCTTTTTTGAAACATCTTCAATCCTCACAAGTTGTCATTAATATGATGAAATTAATCAGGCCCCAAAGTGGGTCCAGCTAAAAAAAAAAAAATTTCAAACAACTGATTCCTCAAAATGATCCAATGAGCACTTGTAAATGCTTAAAATTGAATTTGACCATATTAACATCATTAAAAATCTTTTTATGGCTTATCTACAAACTATGACTTTCCAGTGAGGCCTCTGAGCTAGTTTTAAAAATTGACTTAAAGACCTGATTGAATTCTGAAAATTGTAATGTTGATTCTTTGTTCTACATTTTTTCACCCTATAATATTTCTTCTCATGATGAATTTGGAGTCAAAATATGTTGACCATCAAAGTTGTTCAGTTAAAACTATCTACAAATAAAGGTGTTAGAAAACAAGAACGTGCGTTTGGATTTGGCTTCAAAAATAGGGCAAACAGATACTTGAGGGCTTGAAAAGTGGTGCATTAGTTCACTATCATGAGGGGAATATAATTTTATGATTTGAACTTATGATGAATAATAGGGTGTATTTGGTAAGTGTGCAAAATAGAGTACCCAAATTTGTAGAATTGGAAACATCAACAGAATTGTAGTGTTTGCAAATGGATTAGACCTGGGAAAGTGTGTAGATGGATTCATCAAGAATCAAAAAAAGGCACACTAGAAGTATTTTTGGATTAGAAAACATTAGTACAATCTATTTGGTCTCATCATCTATAGATTTAGATTTATGATATCCTAAATAGGGGTAATTATCAATTTTCATTTTATGACACCAGTAAAACTTCATGAATTACATTTGGAATCACGTTTGAAAACTAATCAAATGGATTTATCATAATATAAAATATGGAATGTAGAAATTTTTTGCTCTATATAATAAAATTCAAAAGTAATTTTTTTAATATGGTCAATTGGGTGATAGATATGATCAGACAAATAGGGCCTCCTAGAATTCAGGGCAATTTGCATCAACATGACAAAGGTAACCAACTTCAAGGGATTCAAAAACTAGTCAAAACATATAAAAATGACTTGAAAATTAAATCATAAGTTCTTAGATATGTAAATAAAAAAATTCCAAAGTAGTGAGTCATGAAATATAACTAGGTGCAAGATATTCAAATGCAAACTAGGCTTCTAGTCATTGTTTGACACTTGGGAAAAAATGTAGAACTAAACATTGCTCAATATGGAACTTCACAAAATGACTCAAAATGACAATTTATCATCATAGGACACATGGATATGCTGAATGAAAGGAGTTAGAAACATAAAAAAAATTCTTAGAACTTAAAATTATAATCAAGTACATAAGCATGAAAAGTGCTTATAGGGCTCAAAGTGAACTCAAAAGTTTTGAATGGTACTCAAAATGGGAACACAATTTTGAGACCCATTAGAGTTAAGAACCAAGAAATGGAATCCTACTAAATTTATTTCTAAAGAAATATTTGTTCTGGATTGCAAAACTTGGTACAAATGTTATCTATGTGGAGAATATGGACACATTGGATCTAACTTTATGAGGACTCACTTTAGAAAAATAAATCCTACCAAAAGATGTTATGTATGCAAAGAACCTAGTCATCTAGAGAAGAACTACATGAATCAAGATATAGTTGAATATGACAAGAAAAAAAGATGATAATATCAAGACTCAAATGAAGTAGCAATGGGTGAGACAATATCCAAATAACTTGAGCAAAAATAGTGAGGTTATTAACACCCAAGGCAATGAGTTGGGTGATTAATTTTTCTATACATAAGAATACAAGGAGATTGCTGGAGCTATGAACTAAATCATATTCTAAATCAATTCCAGCCATACAAACAAGAAAGTCCAAATTAGCATAGCATATACACTTCAATAGATGGATGAATCATGTCAAGTCTCAGTTATAACAAAGCTATCAAACCTTACCAAGTTACTCTTCAAGTTTAACTGAGTAAGGTCAAACTCAACCAAGTCATTGATTAAATCAAGTGAAATAAGCTAGTATTAATTGAGATTCATGGTGCAATCAAGTTTTAAGACTTAAGTGAGCCTTCTTCATGTACATAAGTACAAAGCATTAATGAGGCCCTAAAATTGAAAATCTAATAGAAGCAAAAATTTTAGATCCATTTCTTTATCGTGAATTCAAAAATCTAATAAAGAATAAAATTCTTTGAGCCCCCAAGTGATTCTAAGAGAACATGTTATTGAAGAAAAGTTGTAGGTGAAGTCATTATCTAAAGTTCTTTATCAACTAATCATTATGTCAACTTCTTCAAGCACTAAGGAGGTTAAGAAGGACTCTCAAATTTTGGTCAAGAATTCTTCCTACATACCACCCAACTTCAAGCTATATCCTCTAATTGTTGAAGAGAAGTATCCATAAGGAGCACACTCAGCCATTCCTCCCAGGGTACTCCTCATTCATGATGTAAGATCATTTTACCACTATTCAATTCAAGAATTGGGTAATTTCTAGTTAGATTAGGCATACAATACATTATGTGAGAATCAAGTGTTGAAACCATAACACAAGAATCTAGAAGTTAAGGGTTTAACCCACATTGTCCATATGCCAAGAAACTTTTGAATAAAGTGGATTAGGTTTGTATTGAGCCGAGTCCATGACATGACCTTCTAGCTTGAGAAACCAATTACAATCATGAAGAAGATGATTCATGGAATCATTGGTTACCCAATGTTGGAGAAATCAAAGACAACAAAAACCTTAGGATGTGTAGATATGTCCAAGATAAGCCTTGCTAAATGGGATGAGAGAGACATGAAGTTGAATGACATAACTAACATGGAAATCAAGTTTGGCATTCATGGCATAGCTCACAAGATTTATAGTTCTAACTAACCCAACAATGTGCCTTGTGAAGTAGTTGGCCTGACATATAAAACTATGAAGAAGAACCTATCATTTGACCTTGTCAAGCTTCAATGCATCCAACTAAGCAAGAATATGGAAAGCATCTGAGCCTCTGAGAACAATTTACGTAAGTTTAGTTTACTTTTGGTCTATTTATTCTTTTATGTGAAAAAATTCTTTCCAGAAAAGGAACTATTGTGTGGAATAAGGAAACCCCTATGTTATATCATATCAATGAGTTCATAGATGAAATTGATAAGAATTTTGAAGGCATCATGGATGCATATTTTGAAAAAATTAAGGAGAGGATGCAAAATAGGTGTAGGACCCCTAAATAATTAGTAGATGATTATGAGCAAGACATCTATTTCTTGGTTGACTATGAAAAAATCCATATTTAAGTAGGATATGATGTTAACATAGATGAAACTAGAGACATCATTGAGTCCCTTGTCAATGAAATTGTAGATCCCAAGGATACATATTTTGGAACTTATGAGGAAGGAAAAATGAAAATTTCACTTGATATTGAAATTCCTCAAATCTTGAAGAGAGGAAAGAAAAGCTTAGAAAACCTTGAGTAAAAGTTTGCAAAATCTAACATCAAGATCCTCTATTCCTATAATCACTAACACCAAGCATAGGAAGTCAAGAAATAAAATGAGACTTGAGGATGAGGATGATGATGAAGAATATTAAGAAAAAACTCCAATAATCTCTCTAAAGAAGCCCCTCCCTACCTTTGAGAAAAAACTAAAAAAAAATAAGGGAAGGAGGTGGAATGCAAGGATTTAAATTCTACATGTATGACTCCTAAAATAAAGAGGAGCAGAAGAAAATTAAAGGTACTAGTAGAGAAAATGGATAGATGGAAGTATAACCCCTCAAAACTAAAAGGACATGCTCCTAAGGCCTTATTAAAAGTTGTCTCTTAGCATTGGAAAAATTCTATTGAGACAGAGAAGGACATTAAAGAATAGACTCTAAGAAAGCTAATGCTAAACTTATCTATGAAGGAGTTAAAGGAGGCCATGTCTAAATGTGAGAATAAACAGACTCCTAGATTCAAAGCCTTTCAGATTTTGTCAAATAAAATAGAAGATGTTTTATAATTCACATCCAAAATGTGGAAAGCCATTTTTGAGATCTACCAGAGGTCAAATAAAATAGAAGACATTTAAAAAAAATTTAGACTATAGTAGAAGAGGTCATAAGATCTATCCCATCAACTCCTCCATAGACAACACCAAAGCTATAGTCTACTAAGCTGAACCTAGTTCAACTAAGAACTGAAGTGAAGAATGTTGCATCTTCACCAAGTTCTACTCCATCTATAATCAAGAAATAGTCTCTCAGCATATTAACTGAGTATGAACCAAGGAAGGATTTGGTTGGAAAAGTCAAGGAAATCATACCTTTATCAACATCCAAGGTCAAAGGTAAGGGAAATATGATTGTTGATGATACTAATCTAGATGAAGAGATTGTGATTCCAAATTGAGACCAATCTGATCTATTTGTCAAGAAAATTGACATATTGGGAGAATTATGGAAGAAAAGAGCTAAGTACTAGATGTTACGAGTAGAAAGAGAAAAATGGAAAGTCCTTTGAAGATATCAAAAAAAATATTTTTGGATGCACTATCTATTGAGGTAAATGAAAAAGAACCTATCATTCAACAACTGGTTGAAAATATATATAAGTTAAATGAAGATACATATGGACATGATAGATTTCTTCAAAAGGCTAAAAGGAAATTTGAAAATAAATTTCTAGAAAATGTAGCACATAAAATAGCTATTGATCAAGTAGAGTTGTCTATTTTAATTTATGAATTAGAAAATGTTGTGAATAATGTTGTATCTTAATTTGTAAAGTTAAGTGATAGAAAAAACATCACCAAGGAAATAAAGGATAAACTAGGTAAAACCGATGTGGATTTGAAGGCTAGTGCCATTTAGTTGGCACTCAACCTGAGTTCTAGTTCAAATCATTTTACAAAAGTTAGATTTTGATAGACCCTTAGGAAAAACTATTAAGACAAAAGGCTAGAAAAAGGGATACCTTGGTAGACATTTAGAGTATGATGCTTCCTCATATGGATATTATGAAGATGGGATTGGATCATGCATCGACACCAGTTAAGGGCACAAACCTTCTTATGGTAGAACACATGTTAGAAATATCACTAGAGGTTTAGATTGATCTGAACATATTAAAGTTATTGCAAGATAACTTAGAAAAGAATATGTCTTTGATTTTGAAGGTACATCATGATTTCCTATGTCATTTTGGCATAACCTTGAAAATGTTTTGACATTTGTAACATAAAAGGGGGAAGTATGTTTATATACAAATAGAGGGGGAATGTATGTATATAAGAGGAAAGTATGTATAGTATGGAGAAAATATATACAACATAAGAATTGTATAAAGATATGTAAAAAGAAGATAAACAAAAACAATTTTGAAAAATAAAAAATAGAGCTTTCAATTCAAATTGAGTTGTAGTGATTTTAATTTAAACTAAGTTGTACAACAAAGCACATAAAAAGGTAGAGTTTGACTGAAGGATTTAGATTGTAGATTTTGTGCATGATAAGTGTTTTTGTCACTAATGCCAAAGAGGGAGATCGGTGAACTTATTGCAAGATATATTATCAATTAGTGTCAAAGCACTTACAACTCATCATGAGAAAATAGTAGTGACAAAGCTACTAGATAGAAGTGTGAACCAAGTTATCAAGTATCAACCAAGAAAGAAGTGAATAGTGTCAATAAGCTCTAGTGTAAACCAAATTGATAGTTTCCACTAAGCTTTAGTGTAAACTAAGTTGATAGGATTTACTGAGCTCTAGTGTAGATCAAGTTATTTTAGCATCATTGTTTTAGAATGAGAACCAAGTAGGCAGAGCAATATGAACTAATTTAGCTAATTTTTTTGAGTGATTAGTATAAACCAAGCATCCAGTATCAACCAAGTGCCAGAGTTATCCAAGTTGACAATATTTCTTGAGTGTATATAGTATCACCTGAGTAAGTTATTTGACCATAATAACAACACTAAGACAACTTGCTAATGCAATTATTTGGATAGATATAAATAGAAGTTACTTTGATTATCCAAAAAATGAACTATCAATTTAAGAACATTTCATAGAAGTGAATATGAAAGAGAAGAGTAATTAGAAGGATACAAATAGCATCAAGGAAAGGTGGAGACTCATCTATCACAGTTAGGTGATTAGTTCACATAAAATGATCTTCATCAAAAAATGAAGTTGCATATAAGAAATCAACCTATTGATTCATCCTAATAGGTGCATTAGTCCCAAATCCTCTAATAGGGTATACCTAATAGTCCTTTGCAAAAACTCCAAATAGAGTACATACTTAATTGTATTATATAAATCTTAAATGTGAACCTAGCAATCCTACTTACTCTTCATTGAGTAGATCACCAAAAGTGATCATTTGTAATCCCTACTAGGAAAACTTTATTATTGTAGTAGTGAAGCATTGTAGGTGTCATCCCCACCCTAGTTTTACCTTCTACTTGGAGGGTTTCTAGGTTACCAAATATTGTGTTATGGTGTTGTTACTTTATTGCTTTATGTTCCATGCATGCAAGTTGATTAGATAATATAATAAGGTGGATTAAGTGAAAAATAGTTTTGAGTGGTTCTTGGTTCACCCCCTTGCCCCCACCCCCCTTAGTCACTTGGTCATCCTTACATTTGATGGAAATACAAAATGTGTAATTGAGAGGGGACAGGTGAATCAGTTACCACTAAAATAAATCTTACATCTCTTTGATGTCAATACATAATATAAACTTCACTAAAATTACTAATGTTCGATTAATACACATGCACTCAATTTACACTAGTAAATGTTGTAACTTGGAAATCACTAAAATAACAATAGTGACTTGGAAAATGCAAATATTAAGATATTATTTGTGATTAGCCTTACTTAACTTAGTTGCATACACATAAAATAAATTCCATGAATGTAAGTAATACTATGATTTAACGTGGAAACTTAATTTGGGAAAAACCACCAATTACAACTAGTTACTAATTTTCACTCTTCTAAAGTGAGACCTGTTAGGAGCCAACCCTATTAAAGCTTACAAAACACACTATTAGGTGTGACCCTGGTAGAGGATTTAATAACTCTTTTAGGAGTGTCCTTGTTAGAGGTCTTTACATAGCTCAATATAAAAATGCCACCTTGCTAGAGGATTTACAAATAGTTGTTAAGCAAACTCTGTTAAGAGATTTAGATCACTACTACAATGGTTAGAGAGTAACAATGAGATGACTTAATTTTTGATGTAAGTGAATTTTTGATTATAGATCTCAATTATGGCTTGTATACTTGATCCTTTCTAATCAAATGTATCTTTGCATCTCAACAAAGATATTCTTCTTATCCTTCTAATTCATACTTCCTCTAAGAATCTTCAAATCTTCTATTACTTGCACATATTCAATCCTCAACTTGACCTTATATTTATATCTTACACTTTTTTGAGTCAGCTTGAATACAACTTAGAATACTTAATATTCATCTCCTTAGTTGGCTAGAACCAACAAATAAATCAATTGAACACAATATTCCAAAACTAGAAAATCTTTTGTTAGTCAACCCTACCTAGTAGACACTAACTCAAAAATGATTTTCATGTATTAGCAAAGTGAGTTTGATTAACACTACATATTGACAAAGTTCCTTTGGTAACCAAGTGATCTCACTTAACACTAGTTCAATCCAACTTTTCTTTCATTAACCAAGTGAGCTCAGTTAACACTCAACTTCTACAATCTTCCCTTTGTTGTCTGAGTGAACTCAGTAGACACTATCTTCTAAACTTGGCAAACACTAGAATGGCCCACAAACATAGAAAACTATCTTTAATGCCTGAGTGAACTCAACATACACTAACTAGAAATGATATGGCATTTTGTGTAAAATCAAAGATAATACATAATTAACCAATTATATTCAAGAACATTTGTAATACTGGTACCTAGACCTAAAGACAAATATTATTGGAACAAAGTGACTATCCAAGAACAATCTTAATGAAAAAGTTAAAGTCGCAAGGAATGAGGCTAGACTTTTATGCAAAGTACATGCATAAGAAGAAGTAATTGATTATGGGGAGATATTTCCCCCTATTGCAAGACTATAAGGAGTTAGAACACTACTTGCATATTATACTTAAAAAAGATTTAAGATATACCAAATGGATGTCAAACCTATGTTTTTTAATAGAATACTTGAAGAAGAAGTATAAATAGAATTAGTAGAAGTTTGTTTTGACCCCAACAAGAAGAATATGGTATGAAAGCTACACAAGGCACTCTATGGTTTACAAAAAGTCCCTAGAGGATGGTATGAAAGACTAGACAATTGTTTGGTAAAGATTGGATTTACAAGAGCTAATAATAAAAAATATATATACTTGAAGACTAACTAGAAAAATGAAGCTTTGTTATCTAAAGTCTTTGTTGATGATATCATTTTTGGAGGAAAGGAAGCATTATGAAAATTCTTTGTTCGATTACAAGTATATGAAATAAAGAAAGGTATCTTCATTACTCAATCCAAATACATCAAGGAGATGTTGAAAAAATTTGGAAAGGAAAATTTAGGACCACTTAGTATACCTATGATCATTGGACACAATTTATCTAAGAATGATGATTCTATTGATGTGAACCAAAAATTGTATAGATCAATGATTAGAAAGCTATGATATGTTGTTTACAACTAACCTAATATTACATTAGCAATTGGGATAGTTGAAATATTTTTTGCAAGTCTTGGGGAGAATCACATGATTGGAGTAAAAAGGATATTGAGATATCTAAAAGGAATACAAGAATATGGATTTGTATTACAAGAAGAATAATAAGTTTGAGCTAAAGGTGTTTACCAATTTTGATTTAGCAAGAATTGTTGATGACATAAAAAGTACATGTAGTGGAGTATTCTTTATAGGAAAGAGAATAGTTTCATGGACAAGCAAGAAGTAGAACTACATTTCTCAATCAATAGATGAAGCTAAATAGGTGCCAAAAGTAGTAAATTGTTCAAATATTATATGGATCAGGTAATTGCTAAAAGGTATGATGGAAGATATTACTGATCTAGTTGTTATCTATTGTGATAAAATTATTTCTATAAACATATAAAAGAATTCTATAATGCACAAAAATACTAAGAATATTATTATCAAGTATCATTACTTGACTGAGCTAGTTCAAGATAAAGAAGTGAAATTGGAGTATGTGAATACTAAGGACAAAATAACTAATATTTTTACTAAATATTTACCTAAAGAATCTCATGACTATCTAAGAGGTAAATAAGGGGTGATTCTCCAAGACAAGGCTACTTAAGTTGTGTTAGTTCTCTACATCAAATGTGTTGATTAGATTATCTTACAAGTTGATGTAGACAACCCTACTTTAGGATTTGTCAAAAGTAGTAGTGAAGGAAGAGGGACATTCTATTATATCAATCATACACAGATAAAAAATGAATAATTCAGTAGTGACATGAAGATATCTACATGGAAAAGATAAATGTGTTAAAATGTCTTTGGCATTGTTGTCAAAGAGGGAGAGGTTACCATCAAGAGAGATGTTGTGACATGTTGTGAAGAAGTTACCATAAAATATAAAGAGAAAGACAAAGAGGGGGATACCATAAGAAATAAAGTGAACATGTAATCCATAAGAGGGAGAGATTTAATAAGAAGTGGGCTGCTATCAATAATACAAAATAATATGATTGATTTTATGATTTTATATGATAAAGGGAGCATATGTGTTGCACATTAGAATTGCATGAATGAGAATTTGAATGAAACTAAAGAATAAGCTTGTTGGATGTAGTGACATGAATCAAAATTAAATTGGGGATATTAATGAAGACCTAATACTATACATAGAAGGAGTTTTCTCATTTTAGTTTAGGTTTTGGATTGCCTAGTAACTAGAGGTGTTGTCATCAATGTCAAAGAGGTAGATTGTTGGAAACTAAAATTAGAATAATTATTATGTTTTCATTGATATCAAACCTTATGAGTGAGACAATTTTCTATGTGATCTAAGTGTTATATCTATATGATTGATGAAGATGAGAAGTTGTTCATAACAAAAGCACCTAGAGGAAATGTTGACTTATTAATAAGAAACTACAACAGAAACTTTATAAGTTAGAATTTTACAAGATAAAGTGATTATTTAAAAAATGCTACAAGTAAATAAGACAGTTGTGCTAAAGACTTGAAGGACTGATCAAAATATAATGAAATACATAGATTTGACCAAGAAATAGAGTAGAAGATTAAGGAACTTGAAATTTATCATGAGTGATACTAGTGTTGACCAATCCCCAATATAAACCAAGCATAAATTGTGTTGAACAAAAATCAGTATTGACCGAGCATTAGTATATGTTTCAAACAAGCTAATTTACTAGTGATCAAGTAACCCAGTGATGACCAAGTGTCAAAACATAGTATTGTCCAAAAGAATTTTTTTTGATAGTTTATTAGAAATCATAGATTCTAGCTGATAGAGTCAACTTCTTCAATTATGGAAAGTATGTTAAAGATAAGGATGTATTAGCTAGAAAATTTAAATCAAGGAAAATCATGTTTTCACATTTCTATGCAAGGATTCATGAAAGTTTAGAGAAGTTTCTAGAAAAGAATAGGATGAACAAGAAGGTGGACAAATTCATTGTATGTTTTGAATTTAATCAAAACCCTAAGATCTCCAATTGTCTTTAAGTGGTAAAAGATAAGAACTACCTATTTTAAGGACATACCAAGGCTAACCTTTATGTGATTTTGAAGGTTGGAGAAGTTTTTAATGCTACTGATTGGAAATATTAAGAAGAAGGCTAAAAAGAGTTGAGAAGAGGAGAAGTGTGATTACTTGAATGGTTTCCAAGTGAATACGAGATTGAGATGAAAATGACGGCCCATTAGTGGTTCAATTTTGAAACCAAATTGAGATGTGTATTTCAAAGGGAGTTGGATCTTTAGATGAAACCTACAATTACTTTCCAACATTGTATCAATTTTAAAAATATTTTATTAAGGATGATCTAATAATCATTCTTAAATAATTTAATCAATGTGAAACTCTAATATAATTTTATAAAGTCCTCTAATGGTGCGGGAGCACCTCGTCTCTTCAAATTTATGACAAGATGAATAATATTGTAATAGCTAAGTCGTTAAGATTTGGTATGATCATGGGTCCATGTAACGAAATGGTTACAAGTGCTTACAATTGGCATGATAAACAAGAAATGTAGATTTGCATTGTAATGCTTAAAGGGGCATTGAATATCGGGTAGATGGGTAGTTAAAATAACTACCTACAATCTCTTTTAAAGAGATCACATTAGAGGCAGAGAGGATCGACAAGGGATTGAGGGAATAGTTGGAATTAAGAGAGTGAGAGACGAGAAAGATTTGAGAAGACTTGGCTCTCTGGCCTTTAGCCAGAGAGCCACATATGTAGACAATAATTAGCACTTTAATTATATATTCTAGTTTTGCTTTTGTTGGCAGCTTCATGTTTGTCTTTCCCTCTCTTTTTAGTCTTACTTGCACACCAAGAATTGGTTCTTTCATAATTACCCTCTCTCCATGTGAATCTTTTGTTTCTGGTTCTGAATGCAATGGATTAAGGCATCTGTATCATTTGTGAATAAGGTTGCAAGATGGTACCGATCTGGGACAATGAAGTCCATTATATTTTCTGTGATATTAGACATCATTCGGATCATCCCGGTTGTGAAGGTGAATAAATTGTCTTAACATTGGACCAATTCCAAAGTCCGATAGTCATATTTGAATGCTTAACGATTTGTCAAGAACCATTACCAACATATGATGGTATAGTTTACGTCTCGGCCTGTCAAAGTCCAACATAGAAGATCAGGTCGACAAGAAGATCATGCGATTGAAACAGAGAGGGTGGCAATTTCTCACCCAAAACTAGATAACAAGAATGTGGATATTGTAGAGCGTGTTTAAGTCTTCAGTCGATACCATGTGGAAACTAGCATGCGTGAAGAAGAACATAGAGTCGTCCATTTTGGAAGGGCTCAGTGACAATGGAAAGGTGGTGGCCTGCATATTGCATGGCCACTTTGTTAAATGGATATCCTCACGTTAAGCAACCCTGTTACATCAGAGTGGTATCAGAGCCAGCGAATGGTCTGGGCGGAGTTTGGTATTTGTTAATATTAATGGGGTTGTAGTTACATGGTGGAAGTCCACCCGCTGCAGCAAGCAAGGCAGACAGGTGATCTGTCAATGGAACCATAGATGTTGGTTCGTGGGCCTGCGCGAGAGGTCCAAAGGAAGTGTTGTGAGGTGGAAAAGAAGCAACACCATGGAAAGCAACCCGTCAACACTCCATCTAATTGGAGTTAGTCCAGCATCAGAGTATGCAGTGGAAGCATCTGCACAAGCTTCATTCCAGTATGATCTTGACATTTCCATAGGGCCATGGAAATCTTTCAACTCCGGCAGTATGGTGCGGGAGCACCTCGTCTCTTCAAATTTATGACAAGATGAATAATATTGTAATAGCTAAGTCGTTAAGATTTGGTATGATCATGGGTCCATGTAACGAAATGGTTACAAGTGCTTACAATTGGCATGATAAACAAGAAATGTAGATTTGCATTGTAATGCTTAAAGGGGCATTGAATATTGGGTAGATGGGTAGTTAAAATAACTACCTACAATCTCTTTTAAAGAGATCACATTAGAGGTAGAGAGGATCGACAAGGGATTGAGGGAATAGTTGGAATTAAGAGAGTGAGAGACGAGAAAGATTTGAGAAGACTTGGCT
Source organism: Cupressus sempervirens (assembly GCA_028749045.1). NCBI lineage: Eukaryota > Viridiplantae > Streptophyta > Pinopsida > Cupressales > Cupressaceae > Cupressus > Cupressus sempervirens. Next base: position 784,173,437 of record CM053787.1, on the reverse strand, counting down.
CTCTGGCCTTTAGCCAGAGAGCCACATATGTAGACAATAATTAGCACTTTAATTATATATTCTAGTTTTGCTTTTGTTGGTAGCTTCGTGTTTGTCTTTCCCTCTCTTTTTAGTCTTACTTGCACACCAAGAATTGGTTCTTTCGTAATTACCCTCTCTCCATGTGAATCTTTTTTTTCTGGTTCTGAATGCAATGGATTAAGGCATCTGTATCATTTGTGAATAAGGTTGCAGGATGGTACCGATCTGGGACAATGAAGTCCATTATATTTTCTGTGATATTAGACATCATTCGGATCATCCCGGTTGTGAAGGTGAATAAATTGTCTTAACATTGGACCAATTCCAAAGTCCGATAGTCATATTTGAATGCTTAACGGTTTGTCAAGAACCATTACCAACATATGATGGTACAGTTTACGTCTCGGCCTGTCAAAGTCCAACATAGAAGATCAAGTCGACAAGAAGATCATGCGATTGAAATAGAGAGGGTGGCAATTTCTCACCCAAAACTAGATAACAAGAATGTGGATATTGTAGAGCGTGTTTAAGTCTTCAGTCGATACCATGTGGAAACTAGCATGCGTGAAGAAGAACATAGAGCCGTCCATTTTGGAAGGGCTCAGTGACAATGGAAAGGTGGTGGCCTGCATATTGCATGGCCACTTTGTTAAATGGATATCCTCATGTTAAGCAATCAGTGAGCCTGTTACATCATCTAAAAAGGTCACTCCTAATAGGGTGATTAAATCCTTTAAAAAGGTTACATTTGACAATTGTTTTTTTATAAACACAATTACAGTTGGCTCCTAATAGAGCTCATTTCAGAAAAGTGAAAAATTGGTGACATATTACTCATGGTTTTTTTGAAATTAGGTTTCCACATTAAGTCCTATTTTAAAACTTTTGTGGATGTTTTTTTATGGTGATTTACTATTAATGTTTACATTATACAAGTCTTTTATGTTTAGGATAGTGGACAACTAGTTTATGCTATTGAAAGTTTACTATAGAAGTTGAGCTATTAAATGTTAAGATATAAAGTTGTTTAAGTATTTTTAAATTTAATTGGGGCATCTAGACCTTGGATAAGTGATTAATGCCCCCCTTCTCAAGAATTTGAAATATTTGAATACAATCATCTCCAAGAATTTGCTATCAACATTGTTAGATTTTACTATCCTACATCCTACATCTATTACATTATCACTAATATTCCTTTTTACTACACATTATCTAAGGTAGTCTCTCTTTCTATCATATTGCATGTCTTCCAAAGGGTCAATTTTCTATCCTAGATTGACATGTCCATAATATATTGAGCTTACAAATATATTAACCACTTTTTAAATCCTTGAGGCATTGTATTCTTAATACACAATCCTTCATATTCATACCTTGCATTACCATGCATTGCACCTTTAAATTGATCACACATCCTTAGATTCTAAGAAATCCTCTACATCATGGGATATATACCATCTCATTATTAGAAGGTCTTATAGTGGATCTTATATATTTCACTTGCTATCTTATCAGTTTCCATGTATGCTTATGTGAACTATAATCTCAGTCACCTACCACACATCTTAATAATAACAATAAGAAAAGGAAGAAGAAAGCTATGGATCTCAATCTTAGTGACAATTTGGTCAATACATAGCTTGATCCTCAGACCAACATGATCAATTATGATCAAACTCCTTAGAATCCAAAATATTTTAGGCCTACTATGTAAGCCCTAGAGGGATTCATAATCTAGTATGGAAACTTATAAATGTCAACATTTGAAAAAACAAAGACACCATTATCAAATAAACTGGAGAGATAAAATGTTGGTGCCTTTGGTTTTTGGAGACCACCACTACCTATGAAAATTATAGAGCCCACATATCCTTTATTTGACATATTATCCCACCAACAACAATTATCCCTTATAATCCCAATGATCATGTTCACATCCCTAGAAGAGGACATCAATATGTAATACAAACTATATATAAAAACATCATATCCATGCACCTTAGTACCCTTGTCCCATAGACTAATCAACCCTCCATCATAGAGTCATTGGTTTACACCTCAACAAACTAACATCCTAGATTTTGTATCCATGAGAATTCCCATTGAGACTACAACCCCATGATAAGAAAACATATTAGTGTCACCTTTTAGGACCTCTAAAGCTATTTTGGTAAAATCTCATTTATTTATCAAAACTCAACTTTTTTTCAAAAGCAAAAGATACCCTTTTATAGATATTAGATTTAGTATAATCATTATATAAATTTTACAATAATTTGAAAATATTATAAGTAGGCATTTTAACATTTAAGAAGATGCTCCCTAAAAAAAAAAATAGTACTATTATCAAAAAAATTAAAAATTGTTTATACATAGAGGATTGAGTCCTCTTCAATAATTTATAGTTTTCATCAAAAAGATGTAGATTTGATAGGGAAGTTTTGATAGGAGGAAAAATTTGTTGGTTTTTTATAAGGCCAACTCTGAGTACTTATAAAAAAGAAAATTTGTATGTAAACCAATATTTTTTTTTTTGTGCCCTAGTTATAGATATCATCTATAACATATTTTCAAATCAAAGCATAAAAAAATGATTTGAATATACTTGTTTGCTGAGAACTATACCCTATAAATTTTTGTAGTTAAAAAAGACTTCAAACTTCTAAAAGATAGATAAATTCTTACTCAATTTAATTTTTCAAAAATTATAGGTATAAAAATCATCCAATTTCACACATTTTAATCAATTTACATCATCTTCAAATTATAAACATAAATACCACTTTTTTATGTTATTAATGTTAAAAATTTTGATTTTTGGGATCCTTTTTCTTTATAAAAGGTAACACATGTTTGTGATTTTACCCCCCAATACAACCCACATCCATCCCACTCAATATTATAGGGACTTCTATTTATCAAATAGGCACCTGTACATCTTATGTGCTCACTATCAGAACTCCCAACCCATTTTAGAAAAACATAGAACTAGCACTATAATTCCCATAGGTATATCATAAGTAGAGCCGACAAACAAATTCATTATTGCATATAGCTCTACTACACATAGTCTAGTTTCTCAATTCATACTTGGTTCATATAGTTTCACATAATCACATATGTAGGTTGTGTAAATTCCAACTATTTATCCTATCATGGTCATTTTGTGAGTAAAGGAAGAGCTACCACCAATGTTGCCACCATAAAACCCCATTCTACCCATCAAAAGCTATTTTTTGATGCCAACTTTGGGGAGTAGCCAAATAGTGCAACCATCATAGAAACCAAAAATGAGGGTAATTCCTTATGTGAATTATTTTGCACCAATTAATACCCCAATTTCTTCTCAAGAAGGTGTGCATCTATCCTACATGGCTCAACATATCAACCCCCACCATCTCAATACAAAATAAACCCATCATAGTAGATTTCCCAAGAACATACCCAAACATGTCCCTTCTACTAGAGATTCCATAACTATCTACAATAGTAGTATACATAATACCTATTGGAAATATAGGGTACACTAGGTCACTAAGAGGAGGGCTGAATCAAGAACCAATAAAACTTTAAACTCAATTCAGCAATTAATCCTTCATATATTATTTTGATCTAATTGCATACATGCAATAATGAAATAAATAACACTCATAGAACTTTGACACAAGATATGGTGATGAAGAAACATTCCAAATAGAAAGTAAAACCTAGGTGGCGATGATACCCACAAGCTTTAGTACTATAGTATAAATTTGGCCTATTAAGGCTTAGAATTGACTACTTCTCGTGATCTTCCCTATTAGGAGCAATAAGGACTATAAGGCCCACTTGTTAAAGGATTTACAAACATACAATGAAGTATGCACTCTGTTACAAGATTCAACAAAAGACTATTAAGTCCACCTAGTTAAATGATTTGACAAATGCACCTATTATTATGAATCAATGGCTGATATTTGATATGCAACTTTGATTTACTGAATGAGATTCCTTGAATTGTAATGATCACTTAACTATGATAGATAAGTCTCTACTATACCATATGTTGCTTATAGCCTTCTTCAATTCACACTCATCTACTTCTTCCTTCTTCACATACTCATACTTGATTCCTTTTGGATATGATACAATACATTACACACACACACACACACACACACACACACACATGTACACATGTATGCATATATACATATATATACATATATGTATATATATATGTACATATATGTGTACGTATATGTATATATATATATGTATATATGTATATATATATGTATATATGTATATGTATATGTATATATGTATTTGTATATGTATATATGTATATATATATATATATATATATATATATATATGTATATGTATATGTATATATGTATTTGTATATGTATATATGTATATATATATATATATATATATATATATATATATATATATATATATATATATATATATATATCCAATTAATTACTTATTGGATTCAGCTACAATACCAATTTCGTTATAATTCACAAAGTCAACTCATTGTTGTAACTCAAGTTTTGAAGACAAACTCAGTGATGATTTGTTGGTAAACAAATTGTTCTTTCCAGTGTAACTCTTACATGCCCGAACCTATGAGAAACAATTTGATACCAATATTTGGATAATCCATCATGAGGTTGATAGATTTCCTTTGAATTGAAAGGTATAGCTCCCTTATCAATGATATTAAATGAATTTATTTGTTCCTAAACTAATTGGGTACGTTCTTAACCTGAGAATAGAAAAGGAAAACCAAGCCTACCCTAGACAGAACTAACATAGGTAGATTTTAGTTCCTAAACCTATTCAACAACAAAAGCCCACAATTCCTATGACTTCTTGATACTGGTAATGCAATATGGATGCAAATTATGTGAATGCAATGAAGAAATGAAGATTTAATATTTAGATTTATGCAAATTGAATATATGCAAATACTTTGATCTACAACACATTCATTATTTGACATAAGATGTAAGATAATGTCCAAAACTAAATACAACAATGCTTTGATTGAATATATTCAAAAGATAAAACCCAAATCCTTTGACTTGAAGCAAAACTCTTCTTTGTTTTGAACACAACAAATACAATGCTTTGATTTTTATTTGCCTGCAACTCTAACCAAATCTACTATAGAAATCAATGCATGAAATGAAATGCATAAAATAAACTATTGTCTCCCCTCTACTCTAGCAATATCTACACTTGTAGAAAAGAAGAACCCCTTCAAATGAAAAGGTTTTACAATAAATACATTCTCTAGCAACTATTTGCTTTCTTCTAGTGACTTTTCAGTTCCATAACTAATCTTGTCTCTTTGACTTCTCATATTTTTCCTTTTGAAAACTGATATGCTTATTAACTTTTAAAGTTAATAATGATATATATTAACATACTTAAATTATAATTTAACAATTGACATTTAAATATGTTAAATCAATATCAAAAATTTTCCTTTGTTGAGTGGATAGCAAAAATAAATGCTATTGCTAGGTAAAAATGGGTCATGTTTCAGGTGGGATATTTTTTGATTCCACAGTTGGATTGAGCTCATCTTTGGATATGTTTTTCCAAACCTAATTATCTTCATTCTGACCAAAAGATACAAGCTATTCAATCCTGCTCTATATGACTATTACAAAATTAGAATTGATAAATAAAGATTCTAGCCATTCTTCTTTCACATGCTATGTAACCTAGATGTCTTCAATTTTCCACTATGTTATATTCCATGCTTACCACGTTTATTCATTGCTGAATTTTGGAAGTGATTCTCTGGAATGCTTATGGAAAAAAATCCCAAATGAAGGTTGAAAAGCATACCAATTTCTCAATTTTCCACTTCTCTATTGTAGTTGAAATTCACACATTCTAGTAATAGTTGCACTTTGAAAATAATTAACAAGGAATACTTCTTGCTATTAGGTCATTGGCTATGGAATACTCTAATTTATCCTTTGTATAAATTTGACTTTTGTCTTCTCCCTATGTGGAAAACTCCAAACTAATAGCAAAAGGCATAGTAGAAAATGAATTTTCCACTTCATATTTAATGTCATGTTGATGCCCAAATCTTCAAGCAATAAATCATTATGAGATTACTATTCTTTGTTTAATCAATTAAGAGCTCTTTTCCATCTCTCTATTGTGGATTTGATGCTTGGTGGAAATTCCATTTTTGGGGGCTTTGACATCTCTTTTCACTAATAGCTTTGAAAATTCACTATGAAGTGATTCAATGAATTTTCTCCTTTTAACAAATTTTGTCTCTACAATCACCATTAAATACAAATTTTTTCTTGGTGATAGGTTTTCCTCCACTTGGATTGATCTTTATTTCTTGGAAGGAACCTTCAACTTAGTAGGAACTTCAATATGATACAAACCTCAAACTCAATAGGGTTACCATCACTCAGTCTAAATATGGTACTTAGTAGAGTCACCAACTTGACATCTGCATCTAGAACTTGGTAAGTATAGTGCATACCAACCTTGTTTAGCAAGATCTTGTAACCCAACCTTTCTTGGTAAGGTCTTGAGCTTTCATCATCACTCGATGATCCTTGTGCATCTTGAATGCTAATATAAATCTTTTTTCTTGTTGGTTGGAATTGATGTTAGATGACTTCTTCTAAATCATAGTTCTCATGATCTCCATAGGGAGCTAATTTGAAGTAATTGTGCTACCCAACTCATTGACTTGGGTATTACCAACTTCATGACTTTGTCTTCTATTATTTAGATTTTTTGTACCCATTTTTGCCTCATTTGTTTTTTGATGTTGTCAACTTAAGCTTTCTTTTTAGCTTCAACTCTTCCTTAATTCATATAGTTCTTTGCAAGATGTCTAAGTTTTGTACATACAAAAAAACTCTTTGTAGTGTCTCTCTTCCTCATGTGATGTTTTACACAATTTTCTCTAGTATGTCCAAACTCACCATAGTAGAGACATCTACACCATATATTGTAATCCCAACCAAATATTTCTTTCACATTTTTCTCTATTGGGTTCACTTGTTGGTTTTGCACTCTGAAGATTTGTGTCCTTGTTTGTTGCAATTGTGACACTTTCCTTGAAACTTAGGTTTCTCTTTTCATTCACTTTCTCTATGCCCATGCTTATTACAGTTGTAACACTTTCCATTGAATTTTTCTTTGCCATTGTTCCAACACTTATTTGATGTATGATCTATCTTACCACAATGATTCCAAGTAGATATTTTATTAATTTGAGCTCCTTGTTGAGATGATTCACCATCATCTTTATATCCTAATCCAACTTTTCCTTTATGTCTATATTGACTTTTCTCATTCAATTGATTCCTTCTTTCTTGAGATTTCATCATTCTCTTATTGGTTTTTTTTTCCATGTTGAGATCATTCTATAGTCTTTCATTCTCTATCCTTAGATTGATAACCTCTTGATTTACATCATTGAGTTGTTCAATAAAGTATGTTTGTTGAAGGAATAGTTAATTGATTTCATTTTATTTTGCTTCTATCTCTTCATTAGCACTATACTTTTGTTCCATGACTTCACATAATCTGACTGATTGTATTTCTTTCTCTCTTTTCAACTTTCTAACTTCTTCTTAAAGAATGAAATTCCTCTCAAGTAGGTCTTTGACTATTCCATTAGCTTCATCTGAATTTCTCTCTTGGCATAAGTTTGCAATTCTTTCTTCAATGTAGAGATTTCCATCCATTTGTGTTGCAAGATCTTTCGTTCTTTGAAAGGATCGAGAGAGTTACTCCTTCACTTTCTTGAGTTGTCTAATAGCTAATTCCAAATCTAGCTTTTCATTCTCAATAGTCTTTTCTTGCATGTATACCTCCATTGCTTCTGACCTTTTCTCAAACTCCTAGACCTTTGATGTGAGAACCAAATGCCTTGATACTAATTGTTGAAAATATAAGGTAGGCTAGGTTACTAGGAGGGGAGGGGTGAATCGGGAACTAATAAAACTTTAAACTCAATTCACCAATTAATCCTTCATATATTATAATGATCTAATTGCATGCATGAAAGAATGAAATAAATAACATTCATAATACTTTGACACACGATATGGTGACCCAAAAAACTTCCAAATAGAAAGTAAAACTAGGGTGGGGATGATACCCATAAGATTTAGTACTATAGTATAGAGTTGTCTTGTTATGGCTTACAATCGACCACTTTTGGTGATCTACCCTATTAGGTCCACCTTGTTAAATGATTTAAAAAAATACATTGAAGTATGCACTTTGTTAGGAGATTTTAAAAAAGACTATTAATTCCACCTAGTTAAAGGATTTGACTATTCACCTCTTGGGATGAATCAATAGCTGATCTTTGATCTACAACTTTGATTTTCTAAATGAAATTCCTTAAATTGCAATGATCACCTGACTATAATGGATAAGTCTCTGATATACCATATACTTCTTGTAGCCTTCTTCAATTCAAACTAATCTTCTTTTTCCTTCTTCACATACTCATACTTGATTCCTTTGGAATGTGATACAATACAATGCACACACACACACACACACACACACACACACACACACACATCAATCCAATTAATTACTTACTAGAGTTGGCTACAATACCAAATTCATCATAAATCACAAAGTCAACCCATTATTGTAAGTCAAGTTTTGAAGACAAACTCAATGATGTTCTGATACTTGGAAACACTTAGAAAACTCTAGAACTTTGTTAAAGTTGAAACTTGGTACATACTGATCACTTTTAGTAGAACAAACTTAGTTAGCATTGTATGACTTGGTGAACATTGAGAAACTTAGTAGATTTTTAATCACTTAGTTAACACTACATGACTCAGTCAACACTAAATTCTCTTTGTTAACATTGTAAGCTTAGTAGATAATGACGTACTTGGTTAACACTATAGACCTTGGTTAACACTAAGATCATCATCACTTCTACAAGAAACCTTGGTAGACTTTGCTATGCTCGGGTATAACTATGCTTAGCCTCTAAAGCTCAGTAGACATTGTAGAACTCAGCAAGCAATTGAAACACTTGGTTATCACTGTTAGATGAATGATAAGCTTAGTAGAAACTATAGAGCTCAATTGCAATGAAACCAAATGACTAAGTGTTAAGTCACTAATAGGCAGATTAACCTTAATGTCAACAAATACCAACAAAAATTCACCTCATAAGTACAATAGTATGATAAAAAATATCTATAATAACAATTAACCCCTAGCCTAGGAATATCCCACTCATAATTCCAATCGCTACCATTCACACATGAAAACCATCCATACTCACTCACTCAATCTAATACTTACCTTGGGCCAGTACACATCAAGAATAGGGGTACCACCTACTACACTCATACATCCAAAGTGGAAAATGAAAGAAACTAGCATCAAAGCACTAAAATATGAAACTAAGTCCAAGACATTCAAATTTGAAAATGTCGGCCATATCCATATCATAGGGCTATCATAATAACACCCTCTAGAAAGAACTTTGAAATCCCCAAGTTTTCCAAATTTAGGGGGAAGGGAGATATAGTCACACATGTCAAATAATTTTACATGTATTATAAGGAAGTGGCCTATAATTATGTGTTTCTCATCCACATATTTCCTAAAAGATTGGGAGGCACTACTCTTGAATGGCTTTATCAAATAACCTATGGCATGGTGAGCACATTTGTTGATCTATGAGAGGCCCTTATGAAATAATACACTTACCTTGTTAAAACTAAGTTCTCCATCATTGATCTATTTCACAACAAAAAGACAGGGGGTGAAATCATTTTTGACTTCCTATAGAGGTGGAAAACTATTACAACTCACATATCTTGCAATTTACTACAACGAAACCTTGTTAAAATGTTTATCAGTAAGAAATTGAACCTAAGCTAACACAATGCATAGTAATAAATTCCTTACGAAAATATTAAGATATTAAAGAAAAAAGGATGAGCGAAGAGAAAGTAATGTTTAATGATGAGGTCATAAATCATTATAAGGAGAACACCCAAGACCAAGATCAGTAGAATGATAAGCCATGATACTAGAGTAAGAACAAAAACATAATAATGTATTCCACCATAGATACATGGCATACCCATGTAGTTGGATCAAATCCCAACTCACCAAACCTCTCCTATAGTCAAATGTTCTAGGATAAACCACAATATTAATAAAAAAACACATCCTATTAAAAACCCTACTAATAAACCTATTAGAATCCATATTAAAAAAACTTGGAAAATAACAATATCAATATGTTGCATAAGAACTAATGAATTAAAGAAATTTTATAACCATCATAGTTGGGCAAAATACATAGGTCAAGAATAAGACAAATAGAGTTTTTAATCCCTTTGGGTAACTTCTTGATGTAATATTTGAAAATTTGATGGATAGTATCCTTGTCAACTATCCAAAAATGCAACTAGATTTGAGTCAACCCAAGGCTTTATGGAACAATAAAAAAGAGATTTACAATTTATATTAAAGATAACCCCACCATAAAATTCATTAAGCTTAAGGATTATGTGCAATATGTTATCAATTATAAACAAATCATTGTGGGAGAACACACCTCTCCTAAAGAAAGAGTATTGATTTATCCAAATGCATTCCAACCCCATAACAACAAGAACATAGGAAAGGTATGCATCCATAACAACAACAAAAATACACAACTCAAGCAAGGTGATGGCTATGAAAAAAAAAAAGCTTAGACCTAGACATACCTTCACTATAGCAATTTTACTGGGTACATAGAATAACTTGAGCCCTTTGTGAGTTATTTTAAAATAAATGGACCTAATAACTAATGTGTTGTTTTAACTTGAAAAACTTAGCTCAATATTGCAAGCTCATCTACACCTACTACTTTAGGGGAATAATATAACATCCCTAAACACCTTGGTAATATGCCAACCCAAATCCCCATCTTTGATCTCCTTTGTACTACCTAAGTTAATAAAGAGATGCTTAATAAGGATCTCTATGAATCCCATGTGCCCACAAACATCAATGCAACATAATTCTAAACCCTAATAGGAAATCTCTCTACATCATGTGCATTATCCTTTAAACCCTCTAATGTCTCATAAATTATGCTAGATCACATTATCCCACTCTGTATTATTTCTATGGTCCTTGAATTTGTACTAAAGAGGGTCATGATAGATAACAGGTCAGCCCTAAACGTTTGTAGATAGAATTTCATCATATAGGCAAGGTATACTAAGGCATATATCATCAATGAGACCATCCCCATAAAAGGCCATGAGAATCATAATATTGCTTACAAGATTTTTCCCAACCACTCAAGATACATTATATCATTTTTTTGATCTTAATCTCCCATTTAATATCCTCCTTGGAAATCCCTAAATCTATACAATGAAGGCTATCCCATCCACTAATCATTAGTATATCAAATTCTGACATCAAATAATTGATCAAATCATCCATGTTGATCCAAATCCATTGGAATACTATAATGTAGTAGAAGTCTCTTACCATAATATTTACCGCATAATAGAGACTAACACTACTATCACTATCACTTTCAACACCTATCATGACCCCCACACTATCTCTAGCTTAATTCTCTCTACCATTAAGATTAAAAAGAAAGGTTATTTTGTATAGAGCCTATTGGATGCATTCACTATCACAACCTTTACTCTTAACACACATACAAAGTGGTGCCCAACACACAAAGAACCAAAGAAAGATAATACTTCTTATCTTAAACAACTTGGATCCTCAATAATTATTTCTAATGACATCCTCAATGGATAAGAGATGGCCCTAGATATATTTTAGCATGAATGCTAATAATATTCCTTTGCAACAGTATCCCAAGAATTGGAGAGACTTTTTTTGATTGACATGTTGCATTCATGATTGTGTTTTTCATTCATGTCAAAATTTCATTATTTCTATGAAGACTAGCAGAGCAAAAAATAGAGAGTGATTTTGTATGGATAGTGTATTGATGATCACACCAAGCACAATAAAGGATTTTCTCTACATTGTGTCATGATGAAGTGGAAAAAAATTTCATGCAGAGATTCAAAGACATCAAGGCAATATTCCTAATTTATAGAGGATAGTATACAGGTTGAGTACTTGAGAAGCAATTTTATATGTTTGGATTGTATCTCTTAATAGGGATAGAATCTTGATGTACAAATTTGGATAGTGATAGTAGAAAACTTGATGAGGATTGTAGTGATTGCACAAGGTTAGAGGTTGTATGTGTGAGAAATTTTCAAAACTATGAGCTGGTAGTATTGTGTAATTGTAAAATAATTGTTTATCTTAATAGGTTCTATTATAATTAATAGGGAATGCTGCAAGGGAGACTCAAGAAATAATTTTGAGGTGATGATATCAAGGAAGGTTATTTCCCTTGTGATAAAGTGAGAGCTATGAGTAAGAATTCAAGTGTGTGATATGTGAAGCATTTGGTAAATATGAGTAAGTAATCTAAAGGATTATTGTATGTCAAGTTTTTGATCTTGTACCAAGATTAGAAGAGGTTTGGTGCAATTAGAGGATAGAGAAGGAGCTATAAATTTCTATTATTCTTCAAGGAACAATATAGAGACTAGTTGGTTATTGAGTTTGGGTCTTTCCCATGAATATGTTTGAATAATAGGTTCTTCTTCCTAGTACAACTCTTAATGTGGTTGTAATATCCCACTAGAGTTTAAAGTGTCCTAACAGGGACTAATATATACTTAATGTGTTTCATTGGCTCCTAATAGACTCCATCCTCTACCAAGGTACATCATTTTTTGCATACCATCCACACTAGGGTTTTCCCTTTGATCAAGGGTTTAAGTAGTTAACATATATGGTGTTTTTGGTATGAGTATCTTCTTGTCGCTACTTATTATATTCTTTACATGCTTAAGGATTAATAAGGTTGACAAATATTTTAATAGTTTAATAATAGATTGACCCCCTCCCCCCTTAGTTATGTTGGTGGACTTTACTTTCTAACAATTGGTAACAAAGAATTAGGGCCATGAAGAGAAAGCTTAATAGCTTTGCAAGATCAATTACATGTATCTTTAGAAAGGAAAGTCCTAAATTTGATTGAGATAACTATGAAAGTTGGAAGATAAAGATGAAGACTCATTTTCTATAAATGGGTCTAGGGTTTTGGTTGATGAAAAAGACTTAGAAGAAGATTGTGGAAGAAATAAAGCTTGAGGAATGTGATGAAGCTGAAGGATATCTATTTCTATGTAATATTATTTCCAAAGAAGCATTATTGTCTTCTATTTCTCACAATCAATACAAATAGGTAAAATCCTTAGAGAGATATCATGAAATTTGAATAACCTAATGATCTACTTCTAAAGTTGATAAGCATGATAAAAGAGTCAGATTACAAAATTGGATATGTTTGTTTGAAGATGCTAAAATGATTGAAGATGAATATGTGAGAATCTATATTGGTAGAATATCTGAAATTATTGTAAAAATTAATTCATGTCAAGGATATAAAGATGAAGATGATATTATGTTGAAAATTTTGAAAATATTGACACCACCATTCAGACAATAATTGTAGATGATTGAACAAGTGATGCCTTGCACTGAGAAGTTTACAAAAGAGACTTTAATTGGAAGATTGGAAGTAGTAGAAGTGAGCTTAAATAGATCTAGATAATTTCCAAAAATAGAAATCTGGATTTAGTGTATTATTTATTTTTCCTTCTCTATTTAGAAGAGAAAGAACTAGTGGATACTTTTCTAGTAGTAAAAGATCTAGATTTAATGAGGATAGATGAATTGAAGAAGGAATTTCCCTTCTTGTAAGAGAAGAACCAAAAGGTAAGAAAAAATTTAAATGTTGGACTTGTAATGAATTTGGTGATTATGCTTCTAAGTATCCTAAGAGAGAGAAAGAATAAAAGAAGACTTCATGCTTCAAAGAGATAGAGATAGTTTATATGAAAATGAAGATAATGTGTCCGAAGAAAGAACTAAGAGTGAAGGTGATGATGAATTAGGATTTGTGGCCATGATAGAAGAGAATCATTAAAAATAAATTAGAGAAGAAAAATCCATAGTAACATAGGTTGAAAATAAATTGAATTGGTGTTTGAAATGTTATGTATAACTTGGAGGGGGGCAGTGGCAGGGGTTGTATTAGTTACTCAAGGTCCTTATGTACCATTTGAACAATAAAACATAAACACTCACCATTATGCATATTCTATTGCTAGTTTGTCTCTACTATAATACTAAAATCACGGTCTTCAACATAAATTGTTTTTCTTAATAAAACATTATCAAATGTATAACTACCTAAAGAATTTAGGATTTAGCTTGGGAACCCTATTAAACTTAGATTTCTTTTGACATATGAGTGATAATATACTTAAGTCATTTACATAGTTCATTTCAAACAAGTAATTTACGCCAATCATAAGTTGCCATATACTATATGTCAAGCAAGAGATATGCATTATATTTCAAATAACTAGTAAGTGCTAAGTCATTTAGATGTTGAGTGATCAATCAATACTAAGTCATTTAGAGGTCAAGTTACAACATTGAAGAGACATTGGAGATTGGGCATAAGAAACTTCAACTGCTAAGTAATATAGTTTTGACATAGTTATTTGTAATGGCACAAACTACTATGTAAACCATTTTGGAGCTGACTTGAAGATTGTTTTCTAATCCTAGACGATAATGACAAATCTTTATTGTGGATCCCTATATAGTACATGCAACCAATCAGTTGAAGGGATATTTTGAGCAACTAGATGGATGAATTAAAATCATTGATTCATACCTAACCCTAAGTCACCTAGGTCTTCTTAAGGAGGACTAACCCTAAAATTTTTATGAGTGTGGAAGCAAAAAAGAGAGAAGTTTGCAAGAAAAAATAAAGCATTCATGGTGACTAAGGTATTGCGAATTGACATACATTACAGAATTAGTTAGAGGAGAACAAAAGAAAGGAATCAGAGGATAGAAGAGATACATCCTATTAGTGAGGGTTAGGTACATATCAGGAAAGAGGTGATCTATTATCTAAAAATAGAGTAATAACCACAAGATCATTACTACGACATTCTAATAGGTGAATTAGTTAAATCCCTTAATAGAATAGTCTTAATAAGCTATTTTAAATTCTTTAACAAGGTGCTTACTTCATTGTATGTCAAAGTCCTTTTACCAAGCACACTTCTAATAGGGTGTTGAAACCCTTTAATAGGGAAAACCTTTCCCAAGCAGATCTTGTTTCATGATAAAAAATTGCAACCTTCATTGGATACACTTTATTACTATAGTAGTGGAGATTTATGGGTGTCATCCCCACCTCAATTTTATCTTCTCATTAGAGGGTTTTTGGGTAACCAAGTATCTTGTGTCATACATGTGTTGAATTTTATTTCCTTTCATATTATGGATGAATGTGTTTAGATAGATATTTCAGTTTGCATGAGAATTGTGAGGTGGATGTGTGGTGAATGAATTTATGGTTAAAGTGATGAAGGACTGATTCAAACCTCCCCCCCTTAGAGTATACGTTCCCTATTGTATTTCCAACAATTGGTATGAGAGTGAAGGTTCTCTAGAAAGGAATGCTTTGTAGCTTTAAGGAAAGATCTTGAAGATGGAAGCCTAAAAGTTAGGAAAGATTATTGATAACTAGAAGATTGAAATACAACTTTCCCTACAATAGCTAAATGAAGAAAGAGATGATTTTAAATGATATTGAAGAGAAGGAAAGAGATAGCTACTAAAGACAATGACACACACTATAAAGAGATTAACACTACTAAATTATTTGCAAATGGAAATTCAAGTGAATTTGATGCAACTAGTGCACGGGCACCAAGGAAATCTAAGCAAGCCAAGGAGGCCATGAAGACCCACAATAAGAAGGAGATTTAATTAGACAATGAGAAGCCAAGTCAAATCAATTGGGCAATATGAAAGCCTCTAATGGCTTTTAGACTATATGTAATAGGAATAAAATCTAGAAGTTATTACAAGTCCTAAATGGACCAAATCCTATTTTAATGGATTGATAGAGTCCTTGGGTTGGATTGTAGTCTAGGATAAGTTATGAATCATAAAAGATCTAAATGAGCAAGTCTAAGGGTCTTTTGTTTAATAGGATTTAATAAATTGTAAGTTGGAATTTTGAATTTAGAAAACCCAATGGCTAGTTTGGACTTAGAGGGAAATAACTTTTTTATTGTTTTAAACCTTAAAACCTTCAAACCAACTAATGAGAGTTGGTTGAAACCATTTGAAGAAGTTATTTGGAGGCTTTTATGTATGTAAGAATTGGGTGTATGGAAGAGGCAGTGAAATTGGGTGTAGATTGGCAAATTATAGAAAATAAACTATTAGATTGCAACTCAACTCATTATTTTAGAATTCCAATTTGTATATTTTGATTTCCATATACATTTGTTGGGGGTTCTCGATCATTATCATACTCAAGTGGATGACATTCTCATTCTGTTATATTGACTGTTGTAATTGTTGTTGAGTCGTCCATTTGTTTTTTGTTTTGTTTTTCTATTCTAACTACTATAGTCAAGTTTTACATAAAATGAGGATCATCCCATGGATGTAGAGGCCTAACCTTTATGGAATAAAATTCTAACATGTATTATATATATTTGACATTGCATATGTAGAGATTTGTGGAAAACAATGTGATCATAAGATAAACAATGAGAGAATACCATGAAGTTGAATGCTAATGTATACCAGTGAGTGATCCATCCAAAAAAGGGAAGGGTTTTATGATTTGAAACATTGTATAATGTTTTTTATATGGTGAAACATTCATTAATTTGATTCAGGAGTGTTTGGGTATAGGAGATTGAGGAAGCCCTAGTTGATAGGGGTTTGAAAATACCAATTGAGGATACTGGTGTTGCAGGGCCTGTTGGACAAATTACCTTTGGATTTGAGCGATTGGAGATATAATAAGTTATTGTCCAAGAGTTGGAAGTGCTAGGACATCATGAACCTACACTTCCTTGTAAAGTGAGTCATTTTGTGCATTGAGAATGGGGGGGTTAGTCATGGTTGTGTATGTTGATGCAAAACAAGCATAGGAAAGTTTTGATATGTCATAGGGCTCTAAAAGGGGTATTCATTAAAGGCTATTATCTTATTAGGTGTTTGAATAAAAGTAAAACTATGTCCATTTTTTTGTTTGCTATAGGGCTACTAGGTTGTTGTATTAGGTTCCTGTGACAGGTTGGGAGCACCTTATGAAATGTGGAGCATGGGTTTGTCATACAACCTTAGAATCCATTGAATCACTATCATTAATATCCTATAAGACCAAAAATATCATTTAGGAGTATTGTTGGAAGCCTTGATAAGTCTAGTCCTGATAGCATTTAGGTTGCTTGAATAAGTCCAAGTTCCTAAAACCCCTTGAAATTATCAACTTTCTTCGCGATTTGAATACCGCCACCCTATCCTATGTATCAAAAATAGTTGTAGATTTGATGGAAAAGAATGGAGCCTTAACCAAAGAGGTTAAAGATCTAATGATAGAGCAAGAATTCCAATTAGTATTGCTATGTGAGGTGACTGAGTAGAAAAATAAAGTTGTTGAGGACAAAGTCATCATTGAAGATGACAAAAAGATATTAACCAATAGACTAGAAGACAAGACATCAGAGGTGAACATGATTTCTCACATGCAACTGGAAACATTATATCAATTGATGATTGCAAATCATGAATTGAATGGAAAATACATTGAGATCACAACACTAAATTTGTAGAATGAACAACTGAGAAATTATCGAAAAAGAGAAAATGAATTTGTTCAAGGTTTCAACAAACTTGGTGAAGTGATCAAGTATTTTGAGAAATTGACGAGATCTCCTAGATCCAACAGTGATACTATTAGATTGGGTTACACTAGTACTAAAGAAGGAGAATCATCTAAGAGTGGTGAGCAAAGGAGAAACAATGGTAAGAACTCCAAACCTACTTGTCATAATTGTGGAAAACTAGGACATATTGCTAACATTTATGGAAGCAAGACTGCAATTTAGAATCCTAAGCAGAAGTTCATGGGTCACTACCACAAGTGTAACAAGTAAGGACATCAATAAAATGAATTTAAGACCAAGACATAAAGAAAAAAAAGATTTGAAGGATATTGCTATAGTTGTAAGAAGTATGGACATAGAGCATATGAGTGCAGATCAAAGCCTAACTAGTCATCAAACAAGCAAGCTAAGGTAAACCATACTAGAAGATCCTACAATTGGGACACCAATATAGGGTATATTTGTCACTATTGTCAAGAGTATAGACATGTTGCTGAAAATTGTATCAGAACACATTTTTGAAGTGACTACAAAAGATGGTTGAGTCAAACTACATGTTTTAGTTGTTTGATGACTAGTCACATAAGAAGAAATTGTCCAACAAGGTCAAAAGCACCTATTAGTCAGTTTAATAAAGGAAAATGAAAGAATGATGTCGAAGAAGTCCAAGTGCAGATGAAAAAGTTGTGGAAGAAGAAGGAAGATTGTAACACACCAAGTTCACATGGGATCACTTCATCTAATGGATCAGGTGATCACACCATCCCCAACTAGGCAATTAAGAGGTATGTATGGGAGTGATATTTCAAAGTTCAATTATACATTAGTTCCAACAATTGAGTTCTAAAAAGATCATATATGCATGAAGTAAGATGTAAAGTATTGGTTAGAACTTAGAAGAAATCTATAAGTTTTCATGATATTGCCAAGCATAAAAAGTTTCACTATGGTTGCCAAGTGAAAGTTAGTCAATTCCAAGCTATCAAAGGTGATATTGTTGGTTCAACTTGTAGTGGTTTCCAACCATGAAGGAAATTACATTGATGTAGGAAAGGGGTGAATAACTAGGGCCAAAGGCTCACTCAGCTATCCAAACCACCCTGCCAAAGTTAACACAACAGAAGCAAACACAAGAAACAACATCTAAAGGAGGGGGAAGAATGAAACACTTTTATTGATTCTTCGAATATTCAACATACATGCCCATCTATCATGCCTTCTAGGTTATGACCAATTACAAATATATTTGAATCCAAATAGCCAACTTCAAGTTTGCATCTTCTACTTGATCCTCTAAATTCTCACTAACTACTCCCTTCCTCTGTGAAGAACCTCCTTATAGCAATATCGTGAGAATGCTCGAAATAATAGAATACAAAGTGATAGCAGAACTCAGAATGAATCTACTGATCGCAGGCCACTTCAAGGGGGTAACCTCCTTTGAGCAAGCTCAATACAATAAATTCGTCCATCCCCATCAAGGGTCTCAACCTATTCTTATATACTGAGTACGATCTAGAAAAGTAATACTACCTATGCATGTGGGATAATAAAATATACTCACGGGACGACTTACAAAGCATATGTGTCCAACAACACTACTCTAACAAAATAAACAGAAGGAACACACAGGTTCCTAACATCCCCTCTCCCTTAGAAAAAAGCTTTGTCCTCAAAGCTTAAGGTGTGGAAATTGTTGTTGAATCTGAAGAAGGGGTTCCCAGGTAGCATCCTCTGGTTGCATGCCATGCCACTGAATCAAGACCTCAGAGATGGAGCGAGAGCGAAGCTGGCGAGTGCGCTGGTCAATGATTGCCACCGGCTCTAGGATAATGGATCCTTCCATATCCATTTCAGGGAGAGTAGTTTGTGCTCTGACAGTGGTACCCAGAACTTTCTTTAGACAAGAAACATGAAAGACTGGATGAATGCGGGAAGAAGGAGGAAGTTCCAGTTTATAAGCAACTGAACCAATCTTCTGCAGAACCTTATAAGGCCCATAAAATTTTGGGGCCAGCTTATGATGCCCTTTCAGCTTTAGGGAGGATTGTTTGTATGGCTGTAGACGAAGAAAAACCATATCCCCAACTTGAAATGAGCGCTCAGAACGGTGTTGATCTGCTTGCTGTTTCATCCGATTACGGGCCATGTGAAGATTATCCTGTAAGGTACGAAGAATCTGATCCCTGCTGCGGAGAACTATGTCAACTGCCTGGACTGGTGAGCTATTGGGAGTGTAGGGAAGGAGCACTGGAGGTGCCTGACCATAGACTGCTTCATATGGAGTCATTTTAGAGGCAGTGTGGTAAGAGGTATTGTACCACCATTCAGCTAAAGGGAGCCACTTGGCCCACTGATGTTGCTGTTCGGAAGTGAAGCAACGAAGATAAGTTTCCAAGCATTTATTGACAATTTCAGTTTGACCATCAGTTTGTGGGTGATAGCCCGAACTCATCTTCAGTTTGGTGCCAGTTTTCTGAAACAGTTCAGTCCAAAAATGACTGGTAAAAGTTGCATCACGATCAGAGACAATGGAAGAAGGGAGTCCATGAAGACGAAATATCTGGTCCATGAAGATTTGTGCAACAGAGGAGGCAGTATAGGGGTGGCTGAGGGCACAAAAATGACTATATTTCGAGAGACGATCAACCACAACCAAGATCACTATCTTGCCACCAGATTTAGGAAGCCCTTCAATGAAATCCATAGAAATATCAGTCCAAATCCGTGTAGGGATGGGCAATGGTTCAAGCAAGCCAGGAAGGAGGGTCGTTTCACCCTTGTGGCGTTGGCAAGTATCACATTCAGCCACCATCTGTTGAATCGTCTGTTTCATCCCTTTCCAAAAGAAGTTTCTCCTTGCTCGCTCATAAGTTTTGAGGAAGCCTGAGTGCCCTGCTGAAGGAGAAGCATGGAGTTCATAAAAAATAGCCTGATGTAGAGCTGGGTTCTGAGGAAGCACTAGCCGACCCTTGTATCGAAGAGAAGCACCATCCCAAGAGTAATGTGGTATAGCAGAAGGATTATTGGCTAGCTGGTGAATGATTTGAGATAAAGAAGAGTCACTGTCATAGCCCTGCTGAACAGACGCTAACCAATTGGGAATGGGCATAGAAATAGCGAAAAGGGAAGCTTGATTATCAAATGTGCGAGAAAGAGCATCTGCCACAATATTCTCCTTACCCTTCTTGTAGGTGATCTCATAATCATACCCCATGAGTTTGCTGACCCATTTCTGTTGTGTAGGAGAGGATACCCATTGTTCCAGGAAGTATTTCAGACTTTGGTGATCGGTTCTGATGCAAAAATGACTCCCTAAGAGGTATGGCCGCCACTTCTGTACAGCATGCAAAATAGCCATCATTTCTTTTTCATAAGTAGAGAGGGCTAGATTCTTACCAGAGAGGGCTTTGCTAGTGAACGCAATAGGATGGTCATCTTGCAGGAGAACAGCACCCAATCCATTGCCGCAAGCATCACTCTCAATAGTGAAGGGTTTGGAAAAATCTGGCATCGCGAGAACAGGTGTACTGCACATAGCCTGTTTCAGTTGTTCAAATGCAGTCTCAGCAACAGGGGTCCAGGAGAAGGCATCCTTTTTTAACAGAGCTGTCAATGGTGCTGCAATTTTCCCGTAATCTTTGACAAACTTACGGTAGTAGCCAGTCAACCCCAAAAAACCCCGAAGGCTCTTGAGAGTTTTAGGATGCGGCCAAGTTTTCATGGCATCTATTTTTGTAGGATCCACCCGCACTCCATGGTGTGCAACAATATGCCCGAGATACTCCACTTCCTCCTGGCCAAACACACATTTAGATAGTTTTGCACAGAGTTGATGATCAGAGAGAAGTTGCAAGACAAGCTCCAGATGATGGAGATGCTCAGCCCAAGTTTTTCTATATATGAGGATATCATCAAAGAAGACCAGAATGAATTTCCGGAGGTATGGTCGAAATATGTTATTCATCACTGCCTGAAATGTTGAAGGAGCATTCGTGAGGCCAAAGGGCATGACTAAAAATTCATAGTGACCATCATGTGTGCGGAAGGCAGTTTTAGGTATATCCTCCTCATTAACCCGAATTTGATGATACCCAGAACGAAGATCTAACTTGGAGAAAAAATGAGCCCCATGAAGTTCATCAAGAATTTCATCAACAACTGGAATGGGAAACTTGTCCTTTATAGTGAGATGATTAAGTGCTCGGAAATCAATGCAGAGTCGCCATGACCCATCTTTTTTGCGAACAAGCAGAACTGGAGAAGAAAAGGAACTGGTACTAGGGCGAATAATACCTTGCTTCAGTAAGTCACAGACAAGTATCTCGATTTTGGTCTTCTGATGAAATGGGTAGCGGTAGGGCCTGATGTTGGGCGGAACACTGCCAGGAAGGAGCTGAATACGGTTGTCCTCTGGACGAGAAGGAGGTAATCCCACAGGTTCAGCAAATACACCAGAATACTTGTCCAAAATGTGTTGGAGATCGACAGGAGTGCTAGAGACTGCTGATGGCTGCATCTGAATGGAATGGAGCTGAGCGATGACACCATGTGAATTCTTCTTAAGAAGTTTTTCCATACGGTGTGAACTGATGATGCTGAGAGACCCTGGTTGTAAGCCTTTCAAAGTGTGTTGGTGCCCCTCGGCTGAAAACTGCATCCAAAGTTCAGCAAAATCCCAGAGAATGGGGCCAAGAGTGCGTAACCATTGGGCACCCAAAACCACATCACAGCCACCTAAGGGTAAGGCAAACATGTCAGAGC
Source organism: Cupressus sempervirens (assembly GCA_028749045.1). Taxonomy (NCBI): domain Eukaryota; kingdom Viridiplantae; phylum Streptophyta; class Pinopsida; order Cupressales; family Cupressaceae; genus Cupressus; species Cupressus sempervirens. The sequence goes on along the minus strand of CM053787.1, from coordinate 784,150,776 downwards.
GCATGTTATAATCTCCAATAGAGAGACGCACATTGCGACATTTCCCTTTACAAGGTAAAGTGCCCCCATTGGCAATCATGACTTCAAAGCTAGAGCAGGGATGGATAAAGCAATCAGTTTGTTTGGCTATTCGTGGATCAATGAAGTTATGAGTGCTACCAGAATCAATGAGTATAGTAAGAGGGATCTTCTTGAAGAAACCCTGGACCCGCATGGTTTGTGGAGTAGTGACTCCTGCCAAAGCATGGACAGATATCTCTGGTGGAGCTTCTGGTGAAGGAGGTTCAGGCTGGTGAGGCTCAACCTCATCATCCACTGTTTCCTGAGCATCTACATATTCTTCCAGTTCCGGTGGAGAATCCACATCCAAGAGATAGAGCTTTTGCTGAGCACATCTATGGCCCCGAGACCATTTCTCATCACAATTATAACAAAGCCCTTTGTCTCGCCTGACTCGCATCTCTGTTTCAGACAAGTGCTTGATCGGAGTAGTTCTGGGAGCTGGTATGACTGGAGGGTTGTGAGAACCTGTATTTCTGAATGGAACAAAATTAGATCTGGAGCGTTGTAGAGCACTAATCTTGTCTTCCGCTAACTTAGCCAACCCAAGGGCTTCCATCATTGTAGTAGGTCGAAACATTTTGACTTCTGAGCGAAGTGCATCCTTCAGACCACTGACAAAACAACTACGGAAGAATTCATCAGACAAGCCCTCTGTGTAATTAGCTAATTTTTCAAACTCTGTCTGGTATTCTCTTACAGTGCCTGTTTGACGCAGTTTAGTGAGTGCTCCTGTGAAATCATCAAAGGAACTAGGGCCAAAGCGCTCTAAAATGAGGGTGCACAATTCTCTCCACGTTGGGCCTACATTAGCCTTGATGTACCAACAGAACCATTGAAGAGCTTCATGTTCCAAATGAAAAGATGCAAGGGGGACTTTGTGGTTATCCAAAGTATTATGCAAGCTGAAATACTGCTCTGCCCTATAGATCCATCCAGTCGGATCAGAACCATCGAAGCGTGGAAAATCAAGCTTTGGTCCACGGAAATTGCCAGAAGAGGACCCAGTATCTCCTGAATGGTTACGGCTCATGGCTGACTGCTGAAAGTTAAGACCCAGAATTTTGTCATCCAGATCTTGAAGTTTGGTTTTGAGGGATGCAATTTCCTCTTCCATGATTTTTGCTCCTGTACGCATAACAACCATAAAGCAAGGTTTTTTTTTTTTTTTTTTTTTTTTTTTTTTTTTTTTTTTTTTTTTGGAATGGGTAGAAGATGAGAAACAAAAACTTTTTTAGTTACGGCAAACTTGGATTTGGGTAAAACTCATATAGGAAATGGGTGTTCGACGGGTGGTGGGAGACTATCTGGGGACAAGGGAAAAAGAAAAAGGAGGGTTTCAAGGGTAGGGAGGCGAAATGAGGCGAACAGTCCAAGAGGGATAAGGGAACAAAATGAGGAATTGAATCTTGTGGCTCAGTTTGGTGGCAATTGGATGAGAGGTGAACAAGATAGGGCAAACCTTAAAATTAGATAAATGAGGGATTTAGGGCTTTGATATGTAAAATTTGGGGTTGGGTCGCCAAGGAAGGAAGTATGCGAAATGATATTGCAGATGTTCTGCGGAAGTATGAGCAGAAACAGAAAGCAAACAAGGAAGCTACGACTAAAAAACAGAAAAATTTTTACTCTTTTTTTTTTTTTTTTTTTTTTTTTTAAATTTTTTTTTTATTTATTTATTTTATTTATTTTTATTTATTTATTTATTTATTTTGAACAGTCGACTTAGAAAAATTCACTCACAGACAGAACAACTGAAAAGAGTTATTGCAATAACAAGAGATATTAGAAGTGAGAGGAACCTGAAGGCCACGACAGAAAAAAAATTTGATTTAATTTCCACCCAGCGAGCCCAAGAGAGTGCTCTGATACCAGATGTGAAGAACCTCCTTATAGCAATATCGTGAGAATGCTCAAAATAACAGAATACAAAGTGATAGCAGAACTCAGAATGAATCTACTGATCGCAGGCCACTTCGAGGGGGTAACCTCCTTTGAGCAAGCTCAATACAATAAATTCGTCCGTCCCCATCAAGGGTCTCAACCTATTCTTATATACTGAGTACGATCTAGAAAAGTAATACTACCTATGCATGTGGGATAATAAAATATACTCACAGGACGACTTACAAAGCATATGCGTCCAACAACACTACTCTAACAAAATAAACAGAAGGAACACACAGGTTCCTAACATCCTCTTACTTGACTTCTTATCTCTGACTAACTAACTTCTAAACTCAAACCTATAACTCTTTAAATAATTGCCAAACTAGCTTACAAATGATTCTAGAAAGCCACAACTCAGCTCAATAGATAAAACTACATATACCAAAATTAAATGCAAGCCAAGTTAGCCCAAACAAGAACTAAACACAAACAACATGACAAATGAAGACTCCCAAAAAATTGGCACTCAGCAACCACATGATCTTGGCACCCAAATGAAATCACTCAAAACCCATAGGAACTCAACACCTAAAGGAAATCATTGAGCACCCAAAGGAAATCACTCGGCACTAATAGAAACTCGATAGTCAAAGGAATGACTCAGCATCAACTAAAAACTCATAATCCACTAAGAACTTAGCAGCAACCAGCAGAAAGAACAAAAGTGTAGGATTACAAGGAAACCTAGGATGCTCCTACATTGTACATGGAAGTTGAGTGAGTCATAATTAGTATTGGAGTTGAGCTTACAACTATGTAAGCACTAAGAATTTAGTGTGAAGTTTTTAGGGATATATGGTTGATTTTTTACTCATTTGCAATCATTTGAAGATAGAAGAGAGAATTAAGAGATGAAGACAATTTGGGAAGAAGGATTCAAACATTTGGAAACTAAATTCAATTTCTACTTGACACTAGTCATATTTATAAGGTATTTATGTGTATCGAACTACATTGTTTAAATTTTTACAAACCTTAGTTAGTTGTTATGTTGTCTAGTTCTTGTTTTGTTATGGTTAAGGATGGAAAGGAAGTTTTTAATTTTCAATTGATAATTAATGATTTCAAAAAGCCACGTTTCTAGAAAATTCTTGACATTGCATATAAAGGAGACTCATCTGGTGTGTTATTGATGATACCACCACAATTTTTGATGATACAAGATGTAAGGTGTTTCTACACTTCTAAGGTTGGAAGCATTGGAGACATGGAGCTAAGAGAATTATATGGAAAATTGTGTGAGAATGGAGTAATGAAAGAATAATTCAAGGTTGTAGTGAGAAAAAGGTTAACCCATGCCCTAGATTTTCCAAGCATGTTCAAAATAGAGTGGATTAAGATTGTTCTTAGTGGAATGCATAAAAATCCTGTATGGTTGGAGGATGACCTTAAAAAAATCACAAAGAGGATTATTCATAGAGTGATAGGGTATCCTACCCTAGATAGACCTAAGACAATGAGGGGTGATGCAAAAGCGGCAATTGAAAAGAATACACAGGCACTATGGAACAAGAGAGGAATGACCATAGACACAATTTTTGATCCTCTAATTACTTTTGCAATAAAAATTATTGAACATATGTTATTTCAATCTATTGGGTTAAATAGTGTACCATGTACAACTATGGATTTGGGTTACAAGGTAGTGAAGAAAGATAATTCTTATGACCTTTTCAAGTTACAACTCTAGTAGTTATCTGAGAACTTGGGAGCCATAAGGAAAGCAAAAAGTTCACAATACAAATTTGGTTCAATACTTATTTGTATATTTTTCTACATGTAGAACATTTTTTTTCCCACATTTGGGAAAGCAGCTTGGAAAATTAATAGATCATTTGTAGTGTAGATTGGTGAATTTATAAAGAAACATGGAGATAATTTTGAGTGTGATGACTAGCTACTTTGAAGACTTTAAGAAGTCAATGAAACAAAGGTAGATGATTCCAATATCACTAGTATAGAAGCATTTCAATGATATTGATTTCACATATGTTCAAGTTGTTTTCCCAAAGGTGAGATGGGTCAAACCACTGCCTTATGAGATTAATGTTGATGAGGCATCTATAACCATTACTGCTTTACTTGTAGGAGAAGTAGATAAGGATGCTACTACTTTTGGAAACTATTATGTAGTAAAATCAAAGACCATAATGAATTTAAATGACAACTTATATGATGACTAAAAAGAATAAGCTTGTGAAGAAACTCAAAGATCAATTTGGTTAAGGGGCTGAAGGAGATGAAGAAGAAGAAGATAATGAAGATGATGATGATGAAGATACAACTGCAAAGAAGTATATTACCCTAGCTGAATAAGATGAGGAGAGGATAGATTCAGATGATAACAACCAATTCAAAGTGGTAAGTCATTGTCCCTCTTCTAATTTGGACAACTTGTGTGAAAATATTAAGAATAATGTTGATTTAAGTGGATTCATACATCTTGAGCTTGATAAACTTGGTAAGTTAGATATGGATAAAGTAGAAGATTCTATACATGCCATGATGACAACTTTTAAGATGACTCCAATTGAGATTTCCTACTCTCTGGGAAAGAGCCTATATGATAGAGTTGAACAAAGGTGGAAATATAGTCTCATAATAGAGAGATATATTAGAGAGACTACACTAGCAAGAGTGATTCCATATTTGGAAAAATCTAGGATGAAAAAAGCTATTGATAAGTATAAGGGAAGATTTTCTCCAAAGTACTAGGATTTTAACATTTTATAGAACAATATTGAAGTTGTTGTCCAATAAAGTACACAAATATGGAAGGTAATTTATGGGCTGACAACACAAAAGGCTATTGAGCAAGCACCTCAAGAAGTAGGTGAAGACAAAATAGAGGAAAAGGTAGTTGAACTAACAAATGATGAATTTGTGATGGAAGTACATGGGGAAGGCACTAAAAAGGAAACAATTAAAGAAGAGCAACAACCAGACTATAATGTACTAACATTTCAAATGTCAAGTGCTAGTTCTCAAGAAGATATAGTAAAGGTTAAGGATGTGTCTGACACCACCATTTAGAACATTAATCCCCTAATAGAGGAGTATATGTAGAAGATATTGATGGATTCCATGACAAAGGAACAACTATGTAGTCATCCTATATTGGTGAGTATGGATGAGATTGAGAAGATAGAATTGGAATCTGTAGTGTAGAAAACTCAAGCATTATCAAGTCCCCCCTCTCAGTCTATAGAGGTGAAACCTACCATGCATATGGTAGTATACCAATGGAAGGACATCATGCCTTCATATATCAGCCCCAAGGTACCTGCAATTACAATAATTAAAAAAGAAAGGACACTAGTTCAAATAGGTTAGGAAGCTAGTCTTGCACCTACACCACAAGCACAAGGTGGAGAAGAGATCAAAGTGAAGGAGAAAGATAAGACTAAAGATTCAGTCTTGACTATGATGCTGGAGGAAGTAATAGAAATACAAAAATTGGTTACCTTACTAGACACTTCTACTCCTACTCTTAGTTAAGTCCTTCATAGGCAGAGTATTGACACCACCACTTTGCAAGCATCCAAGCCAAGTCCTAGCACATCTAAGGTTGATGAGGTTACCTCCTATGGTGACATCAACTTAGATGAGGTGATTGACTTACCAAAGTATGATCTTACTAAAATCACAATAGAGTAGATGAGCATATTGCAAGATGCTCTAGCAAGGAAGAAATACCAAGAACTACTCAAAAGGGAGCATTAGTAGAAACAATCACTTCATAAAATCAAGGACATATTTCTTGATGCATTCAGCCTCCCCACACCTAATAAAGCCAAGCCCATCATTGATCAATTGGAAAATATTGTAGAGAAAATCAATGATGAAGACCTGGATACTAATGTCAAATTACTAGAATGGTCTGAGAAGAAATTTCAAACCAAGGTGGATGAATAGATATCTAGCACCATTGCACTACACCAAGTTGAGTTAGAAACCAAGATTGAGAGTGTGAAGAAACTATTAGAGAATATTTTCTCTCTTTACACCAAGTTGTGTGATTCAACTCTATTCACACAAGAAGTGCAATGACATATTGACACTCTACAAAGAGATATGGAGCTAATGAGTACTGCTCTACCTAATTCTCCAGCTCATAGTCAAAAGTACTTTAGGAATTTGATGAACTCCCAAGGTCACTTGGTAGACCTTTATACTCAGCATGAAAACACTTGGGCTATATTGATTAGTATCCAATCCATGTTGAACACACACAATAAGATACTACACCAAGAACTAGTCTTTGTAGAAATAGTGATGAAGATATATGCTCATCTTTCTACAAATGAAGTCTTAGTTCATCTTGCTTCTAAGTTATATATCCAAATCAAATCATTGGTAATAGCATGTAATAAATGTGATGCAGCTCTAAAGATAATACTTGAGATCCATAAAACTTTCTTGGACAAACACACAATTCATGTACAACCCATGACATAAGTGCCAAAAGGGGCAAATAAATGAAGGGAGAGAGAATGAAAAAAGGGGGAAAATGCATGAAATGAGAGATAAGTTTTGGGGAAGACCAAATAGAGACAGAGTTAGCATAGTAGTATCTACTCTATAGGAGTATTCAATTTCAAAATTAGAATAGAATAATCAACTCAGGGGGAGTTATTGAATTTTAAGGTATGACTAATGAGTCATGAGATTTGCAAAATTTTGAACTTTTGAAAATTTATGTGTAAGACAATACTAAATAGATATTATCTAAGTTATGCTTGAAAGAATAAGGTTATTCATGCATGACCAAGTATTTTTCTACTCATGTCAAATGGGGAGCTTGTTAATCTCAGATTGGTTTTGACATATGAGTGACAATATACTTAAGTCTTTTACTTAACTCATGCCAAACAAGTAATATATGCTGAGCATAAGTTGCCAGATAGTATATGCCAAGCAAGAGATATATAGTATATATCAAGTAACTAGTAAGTTCCAAGTCATTCAAATGTTGAGTGATTAGTGGATGTCAAGTCATTTAGAGGACAAGTTACAACATTGAAGAGACAATGAATGGCAAGCATCAAACACTTCATGTGCTAATTAATATAGTTTTGAGATAGTTGATTGTAATGACACAAACTACTATGTAAACCATTTTGGAGCCACTTGAGAATTGTTTTGCAATCCTACATGATAAGGATGAATCATTATTGAAGATCACTATGCAATACATGCAACCAATCAGTTGAAGGAATGCTTCAAGTGGCTAGGTGGATGAATTACAATCATTGATTCATACCTAACCATAAGTCACCCAGGTCTTCATAAGGAGGACTAACCCTAAAACTTTGTATGAGTGTGGAAGGAGAAAAGAGAGAAGTTCGTATGCACAAACAAAGCATTCATGGTGACTAAGCTATTGTGGTATTGTGAATTGAGATACATTGTAGAATCAGTTAGAGGAGAATAGAGGAAAGGAATTAGAGGATAGAAGAGATACATCTAATTAGTGAGGATCAATTACACATCAAGAAAGAGGTGATTTATTATCTATCACTAGAGTGCTAACCATAGGATCATTACTGAGACATTCTAATAGGTGAATCAATTAAATCTCTTAACATAGTAGTCTTAACATGCTGTTGTACATCCTTTAATAGGGTGCTTACTTCATTATAAGTTAAATTTCTTTTACTAGGCACACTTCTAATAGTGTGTTGAAACCCTTTAAAAGGGTAAGATCTAATAATCTTATAAGCCTTTAATAGGGAAAACCTTTCATAGGGTAGATCATGTCTTATGATCAAACACTATAACCTTCATTAGATACACTTTGTTACTATAGTAGTGGAGATGTTTGTGTAACCAAATATCTTGTGTCATACATGTGTTGAATGTTATTTCCTTTCATATTATGGATGAAATTGTTTAGCTAACTATTTTAGTTTACATGCAAATTTTAAGATGGATGTATGGGGAATGAATTTATGGTTAAATTTTTGAAGGAATAATTCACCCCACACCCCTCTAAGTGTTTACTATCCCTATTGTATTTCCAAAAAATCTAATTTGGCAAAAACCACCAACAACATGTCACTACTTTTAACTCTTTAGAAGCAAGCCCTATTAGGAGATGATACATATGCTCTCCCTTAAACAAGAAATAATATGTGGTGTGGCCTCAAACTACTTCAAACAACCCAAAATGGAGTCGAGAGAGGGATCTATGCCTTTAACACAAACTTACTCAAAAACATGGCCTAGGCACCCAAAGAAGCACAACTAGGTCTTAAAGCACAAAATATCCAAATGCTAGGTTTATTCTTGAAATGAGAACCTAGAGTTTATAAGGGAGTGGAATGGTTCCTTAAAATTTAAAAATCTCAAACTAGTGGGTTTGGTTAGCCTATCTTGTTTCCAAAGATCATAGATAGCAAAATTGCCTTTTAGGTCTAGGAGCCGTAATTAGCCCTATCAATGAGGTAATTAGTGTTGTGGTGTTCACAACACACACCCCATTCCTTACTAGGAATGGGGACCCCCTATTTTTTTCAACTCCTAGACTCATAGTTTGGTAGTCAGGAGAAGAAAAGTCTTAATAGACCATAGAATTTTAGAGTTAAATATTTGAAAAATTCACAAAAAAAATTGAAAATTTGAAAAACACAAAATATTAAATAAAATTGAAAAATATAGAATTCAAAAAAAGAAAATAAAGAAAATAAAAAAATTATTATTACTAAAGATTTTGTGTTGGGTGTGCCTCTCATGGAGGTGCGTGTGTGCATGCCTCTCATGGGGGTGCCGCGCACACCTCCCATGGAGGTGCACACACGTGTGTCCACTATGGAGGCACCATTCATGCCTCCCATTGGGGTGCCCCGTGCACCTCTCATGGAGGTGCACATGCACATTCCTCATGGAGGTGCATGTGCGTGTCCCTCATGGAGGTGTGCACGCGCATCCTCCATGGGGTGCCGCGTGTGCTTCCCATGGAGGTGCTTGTCCATGTCCTCCATGGGGGCACTACATGCACCTCCCATGGAGGTGGACGCACGTGTCTCCCATGGGAGCGCCACACATGCCTCTCATAGAAGTTGTGCATCGGTGCCCTCTATGAAGGTGTGATATGTGTGCATTTTGGTGCGTGTGTCTGGATAAATGAAATAGAAGGGGTTTAAAATATATCATTTAAGTATAACTTGACATATTTCTTATACTTAAGATATATTTTAATATATGTGATGAATATTTTGAGATAGATTTTAGACCTTCCCAAGATAAGGTAAAGATTCTAGAAAATTTTAGGGCTTCAGAATTTCAGACTTAGCTAGATTTCAGGATTCATCTCCAGTTTTGTTTGAGTAGCTAGTGTGTCTTTAAAATACATTGTTAACTCTACGGACTAATCTTCGCTTCTTGTGTAGGTAAAAATGGCATCCTCAACTTGTCGAGGTGATAACTTTTGACTCGAGCCACAAAATTCAGAATTGCTTACATTGTTGGAAATAAGAACTAAAGATCTAATTTCAATCCCTAGAACAATGAGGCTTTGGCTGCCCAGTTTTAGGGAATGACAAAGGATCCAACTTGAAATTTTGAGCAAAAGACCTCCAAGAAGGTCATTTAAAAATGCTTAGAAAATTTGTGAAAAAACATGAAAAAGTTGCAAAAATTTGATCGTTTTGGATAATTTAGATCACTTGGTTTCTCATCGAGAAGAATTGGATAGGTGGAGAGAAGAGAAAGGTCAAAGATATAGAGGTTGGATGCATAAAGAAAATCAGGTTCCTCATCTTATGTAGCTATTGGGAACAAGATTCAACATAGGTGCCTTGAGATTTTCGATTGAAGAAGCAGAGGGACTGTAAGTTTATGAAAGTAATTGGCTATAAAAGAGGGTGTAAATCATCATAAAGGGGCATGGAGCATATACAAAAAGCGATCCAAAACCTCATTTGAGAAAAACCTAGAAACTATTTTCAAAATTGAGAACTTTAATTTTTTGGTGAATTGAGCTCCGCAGGTCCGTAGCTCTGCAGGTACACAGGTATGCAACTCTACAGGTATGCAAGTCTACAGCTCTACATTTTCATGTAGGTCCACAATTCAAAGGTGCATCGACAGTTGACTACCAGTTCAAAAAATAGCACTTTCCATGCATTAAGAGCACATTTTGATGGCAAGTTAACTCCAACACACATCAAGTGAAGGGCCGACCTCTATTTTTTGTGTCTCCATGCACTTCTACTTTGATTGATGGCTTCCTCTAACTTTCTCTCTCATTTTTCCTCTATTTTCAACAAGTAAAGGGCTCATGCATCCAATTAATGAATAAAATATGGATGAAGTCCCTCTAAGTACCCGTTAGATTGTTAGTTTGTATATATTTAGTTTGTTTAAATGTTTTAAAAGAATTTTATTGCATCAAGATATCTCTCACTCTCAACACAAATTGAAGAGATGATTTCTTATAAATACCCCATTGTAAAATGTAACAAAGGCTGCCATTATTATGCAATAAAATTATGCTTTTGGTGCTAGCATTTTGAGTGTAGTTATTCTTGCCTGAATGTGTCATTGTTTTGTGAATTTTATTCATGAGATTGTGAATGAGCCAAAGATTTATTGCATTTTTTTTGGTTGTGCAATCTTTTAGTTATGGTGTTTGCTATAGATATATGAATTCCATTGATGTAACAAGGTTGAGAAGAGATCACCCGATTGTGTCTACATAGCTTTTTGTCTTGCATGAGTGAACTTTCCATGGCCTTGCAATTTGATGAAGAGTGAAGCATCATTCGATTTGCTAAACATTCTCACTGATGATTACATCAGTGGATTCTAGGAAGCGCTGCTCCTATTTTCATTGGTTTCCTACCAATTTCTTTGAAGGTTTAACTCACAGCATGTTGTGTTATGTAGCTTATGTCCATTTAGGAATTTCAATTTCAAGTCATTTAATTTCATTTTTTTGATAAGATAAACATGTTTTAAGGGATCCTAAAACCCATAAGTTTTACAAAAACAAGGCTGATAATAAGAAAAAGAAGCCCAGCCAAAATAGAGGTCCAATAGCTAAAAAAAAAAAGTCTAAAGGCCCAGCCCAAAACAAAGGCCTACAAAAAGGCCAAAAAAAAAACAAACTAAAACAGACAATAGAAAGCCTGTCCAAAAGCCAAAAACTAGGAAGACGAAAAGACAAAAGACAAGAAAACTAGTCTTCAATTATCTTCTCCATTTCCTGCATAGTCTGAGCTACCTCGACTATCTTTTGTTGCTCCTTTTCCATTTGATCCTAGACCTTCTCCATGCCCTAATCCATACTAGTGAATGTATTGATTGTGGCCTTGTCATCATCTGGCCTGGCCTTATCCCTATTCTATCCTCCCTCCTCCACCAGCAAGCCCCTATCCTTAAGTTTACTAGCAAGGGATTGGATGTTGTCATTCATCGAACTCAGGAGAGAAATCATCTGACTTTCCAGGTTGTGGTTGTAGTTTTCAATATTTCTAAATCTCCTTTCATTTAAGCTTTCTTTGTTATCCTGGTCCTCCTAGCTATCATTACCTATCTTATTCTTATTACTTTCCATATAGGATACCCTTTCTCTAACTTCCTCTAGCTCATGGAAGAGCCATTTGATTGATCTGAAGTTGTCAATCATACTATTGTGGGCATTATTTAGAAGGTTCATTCCAGTCTCCCTTGCATTTTCTTAAATGGCCAGGATAGCAGGGTCTATGAGCTCATTGAGCCTAGGCTGCTCCAGGTTGTCCACCAAGATCTGAGGGTTCATAACTTCCCTATAAATCCCCATAGTAGTAGTTCTCACATTGAAATTTTTCCAGGCCTTTCTTCTATTTTTGACCTACACTTCTCCCTCGTTCTCACCAGTGATGACATTCACTTTTTCCTCCGAAGGAGGCTGAGATTGGATAGGGGAGAGGGGAAGAGGAATGGCATCCGTCCTCTGGTTTCTAGTCTGCTCAACTCTCCCTACCTCCCTCTTCCATTTTTTTCCAAGTTTCTCCTCTTCCAACTCCTCCTCTGATACTTTTTCAGAATCTTCTATATCCATTTCCTCCTCCTCATAATAACCCTCTTTTTCTTGAGCATGGCCATGATCCCTAGGGATTTTCTTGCTGGGAGTTGTAGCTGTGGACTATTTCCTATCTTGACCTTTTTTCTTCTTTCCTGAGGAAATATTCTCCTCCTCTAAGCTAATTCTCTCAATGTCATCAGAGTCAGAAGAAATGTTGGAGCTGCCTTTGTCAACATCCTCAACTTGAGGAGGGTTATTGCATATAGACTAAGCTTTGAAATGCTCATGGATGAGGAGCAATAATCCCTCATGTAAAGCAGGGTTAACTGTGGCTTTCTTCTTGAAACTAGAGATTTCCTTGTTCATAGAAGTGAGAAGGTAAAAGGGAATGGAAATTCTACACTTATGGCAAAAATGATTTAAAATCACAAAATGGTGAGTTCTGACCTGATCAGACCTAGGGTCTAGGGTAACATAATTAATGAGGGCATATAAAACATACGTCTAGAACTTCTTTATAATCTATGTCACATAGAGAGACTCTTTCTTTCCTAGCTTGTTCATCTATGCAAATTTTTTCACGAACTCCTTGACTGCATTGGATGAAAGTTTCTTGTCCATGTAGAATTTGAAACCCTCCAAAGGGATACCAGTGACTTTCGCAACCACCTCCTTTGTGATTTGGAAAGAAACCCCATTCACCTTGACCTTGCCATTATTCCACAAGTTCACAATGCTAGTGGTGACCTTAGGGTCAAAACCATGTAGATTCTCAAAAAAAATTGCAACCTCACCCTTTTCCAATTTTTTCCAGACTTTGCCCATGTTCTTCCACTTCTCCACTTCACCCGCCGGCTCCTTTCTGCTCCATTCTCCAGTCATGACATCCATTTTTTCTTCAACTATTCTCATGATCCCCAATCTCTGCAAAAATTTTCCAGCCATGATTTTGGCTTTGTTTCTATTATTGGGTTCATGATCATTTTCAACTTTGATACAATAGCAAGTGAAAATGATAACGATCCTCCAAACGTGTCTAAATGATGGAAAAAATCCCTTGAGATTATGAAAACCAAGAAAATTATTATGGCTCATACCAACATCCAATCTTTCTTTATTAAACATGATAATAGTTAGATTGACCCATACTTCCATGGATTTTCTCCAGCTCAACAAGTGACTTAGCCTCCATCAAAAAATCTATTCCAGAATGCCAGATCATCTCTTTGTCTGCTCCCACCCCTTTGTTAGTGAACCAGTCAGCAACTAGGTTTGCCTCTCTAAATGCATGAGTGACGTGGACCTTCTCAAATTTTGTGAGGGTGACACGTGTCTCATCAATTATATTTTCAATTGACCACGAGGGGAGGGAGATTCCATTAATATTGTTAATTATGTTTTTCGAGTCCCCATCAAGCTAAAGTTTGGAAATGCCAGCTTCAAAAGCCAACTTTACCACACTGCATGCAGCTCTGGCTTTGGCCAAATGGTTGGTCTGGGTTTCAAGCGAGAGAGTAAAGGTCGCAATCCCCTCCATAAAATTGTTTCTTATAATTCCATCACTTCCAGAGGGGCCAGGGTTACCCTTAGAAGTGCCATCAAAGTTGGCTTTTGACCATCCTTCCGGGGGTAGAATCCATCTAACATCCTGTCTTTTTCTTTAATCGTCTTCCTGTCCCCTATATCAACTTCCCCCTCCTTCACCACTTGAAGGTTTTATTTTATGTTTTTCAATATCTTCCTTCCCAAAATTATTGCTAGCTCCTCTCTGTCCTTGAAAATTTTGTTGTTCCTTTCTTTCCAGATGCTCCAACAAAAGTGAGGCAAAACCTAGGCATAATTAACCTATCAACCTGCAATTTTACAAAGGCCTTTCCAATGATTGAAAAAGTCAATAAGGTTATCCGGCTAGCACTAGAGAATCTCCATTTCCTGATTAAGAGAACTCTACACCTCCATAGAAAAGTCACATTGAATGAAGATATGATTTCCCAACTCAAACTTTTTTTTACAGAGCGGGCATCTGCTAGGCATAACATGCCCTCTCTTCATGAGATTATCTTGCATTAGGATTTTGTTCTGAAGGGCTAGCCAATAAAATATGTTGATCTTTGGAGTGAGGCCCATGAGCCAGGCATCTGCCCAAGGGGGTTTCTCCTTTATACCCCAGAGAGAGTTGTACCTAGAAGCAATAGAATAACATCCATTGGGATTATCCCTGCAGACCAGCTCATCCTTATTATTACTAGGGATCAAAGAATTAAGCATAGTCATTATTGGTTTCAAATCCTCAAAAATGAGGGAAAGGTCTCTCCATTCCTAACCAACCCTATAATTGCTTACTTTAAACCCATATAGCTCCATGCATTCTTGCATCCATCTCTCAAATACTGGGTTGTTAGAAAGTGGGCCTTGACATAACCACCTATCAGACCAAAACTAAATATCCTCCCCATTGCATAGTTTCCAAGAGACACTCACCTTAGCTAGGTCCCTGGCCTTTAGGATACCATTCCAAATAGTCGACCCTTTAGGGATGTTCTCATTGAATAAAATAAAATGAAGAGAGTGTCTTCTGAGGTATTTATTTTCCAGAATGTCTCTCCATTCTCCAGTGTTATTGAAGATTTGCCAGATTTGTTTCGCAAGAAGTGCCTTATTGAGATGGGTAAGCTTTCTGATGCCCAGATTGCCATACCTCATGGGGAGGTAGACCTTCTCCCAGGCAACAAGAGGGTACCTTTTCTTTCCTTCAAGTCCGGTCCATAGAAAGTCTCTTTGGATTTTCTCCATTTTCTTTGCAAATTTCACAGGAATTCTAAACAGGCTCAGAGCATAAAGGGAAGGTTGTGAAGAGTGGATTTGACTAGTAAACATTTTCCAACCTAGCTGAGAGAGGCACCTTTCCATCCAACCATCTTCTTGTTGAATTTTTCCAGAATACCATTCTAGAAAGAGTCAGGGGGAGAGGAGCCCAAGATAGGATGAAGGGAGAGAGCCCACCCCATAACCAAGGATTCTAGCAATTTTCCTTTGTCTGACTTTAGGGGTGTTAACAAAGAAGGTCGAGCTTTTGTTCTAGTTAATCAGCTATTCGATCCCTCTAGAGTAAGTATCAAGAACCTCTTTCAAAGTCTTAGCTTCTTTCATAGAAGCTTCCCCCCCCATTATAGTGTCGTCCACAAATTGCTTGTGAGTGAAGGGGACATTTCTTGAAGAAGGCTTAATCCCTTTAAGACTTCCTTCAAAATTTTTACATTCAATAAGACTCCCAATGCATTCAGCTAAAATAATGAAGAAGATAGGAGAGAGGGGGTATCCCTGCCTGAGACCTCTAGAAGGTTTAAAGAAATTAGAGGGGGCTCCATTAATAAAAACAGAAAGAGAGGAGGTAGACACCAATTGAGAAATGAGTTTACACACTTTATAGTCAAAACCAAAGGCCTGAAGGACCTTCCCTAGAAAGGACCAATCCATCCAATCATAGGCTTTTGAAAGATCCAGTTTGAGCAAGATACCTTCCTGCTTGGAAGCTTCTAAAGAATGAATAACCTCATGAACCATCAGCATCGAGTCCAAGATTTGCCTCCCAGGAACAAAGCTGGACTGTTGCTGCGATATGATCAGATGTAGGATTTTAAGCATTCTGGAAGTGACAACTTTAGAGATGATCTTGTAGAAAGAGTTACACAAACTGATAGGCCTGAACTTGTCGAAAGAGTCAACCCCTGGGGATTTAGGGATGAGAACCAAGAAGGTAGAATTAATCTCCTTAAGAATACTTCTAGCTCTGAAGAACTCTTGAACTGCCTTAACCACATCCCCCATGACCACCCGGCAGTACATTTGGAAGAAAAAGGTGGGAAACCTGTCTAGACCAGGTCATTTGTCACTAGGTAGGGAGAAAAGGGCCTCTTTAACTTCTAAAGCATTAGGAATAGCATAAAGAAGTTTATTTTGGTGGGGTTGAATAATCTGAGGAATACAAGAGATGATATTCTCTTGGTCCACCTTGGAAAGTAGGGAGTCCTCAGAGAGAAGAGAAGAGAAGAAGGAGATCACTTCAGCAGAGATTTCTAGATCTTTAGACAACAACACTTGCCCCTTCCTGATTCCAGAGATCTTGTTGTTAGCCCTATGTTTTAGGGTGGAGAGATGAAAGAAATTCGTGTTTCGATCTCCATCCTTAAGCCATGTGATTCGAGATTTTTGCCTCTAGAACTTTTCCTCCCTATTGATGATGTTATGAACATCTGACAGGATCAACAGCTTAGCCTCCCTATTACTCTCATCATATCCTTCCTTCTGAATACTATCTTGGATAACAGATAGATTGTCTGACAACTCCTCCTTGTCATGGAAAATATGGCTAAAATCAGACTTGTTCCAAATTTTTACCATCCTCTTCACATTGTTGAGCTTTCTGGTGACTTTGAACATGGCTAAGCCATCAACACCAATCCCCCACCATCTTTTGACATTATCCAATAGGTCTAGGTGAGTAGTCCACATTTTCTCGCACCTAAAAGGAAAATTTCTCCTGGGCTCAAGAGGGGACATCGAAAGAGAAATGGGGGTGTGGTCAGAACCAACTCTAGGAAGCATAGATAATCTATAGCTAAAATAGTGCAACCAATGTGAGGAGATTAAAGCTCTATCCAATCTAACCTGAATGCAATCCTGACCAGCTCTCTTGTTAGACCAAGTAAAGGTACCCCCAAGAGCTCCAAATCCATTAGGGCCAGGTCATTGATGAAATTTGAAAGATCCTACTTACTTTCCCAATTCGGGGGAATACCTCCTATCTTCTCCTTGTCCTCCAGTGGAGAGTTGAAGTCTCCCAGGATTATGCCATTCTTAATGTCACTGGCTCACACCAACTTTCCAACTTTGACCCAGTAATTTTTTCTATCTCTCTTGTTGTTGGGAGCATAAATGTTCACCAAAAACCATCAATCATTAGTTTGCAAATGATGAACTCTACAAAAGAGGATGTTATCCTCATCAAACTCGGGCACAATATTGAAATGTCTATTATTGAATAATAGCATCAGCCCTTCAGATGCTCCTTTTGAGTTTGAGACAATTTCATTCATGTTGCTGTTGAATCTAATATTTTCCAGATTTTCTTTCTTCATCTTCATTTCCTGAATAAGAAATATATCAGGCCTTTGATCCCTTATCATATTCCTTACAACTCTTTGCTTGTGGATTCCATTGAGTCCATGAATATTCCATGAGAGGATCTTTATGCTTTAATTGATGAGCATGCTTCTTGGATGGTGCACTGTGTTCCATCCATGATGTTTCTTCTTGCTTCCTCCTTCCTAATTTCATTCTTTTTTTTCCTTCCCACTGAGTTGGTTTTATGACCAAGATCTACCTTGGCCTTGCTTCTAGTTGAAGTAGGAGAGGTAGGAGAGGGGTCCCAGCTATTCTTCTTCTTTCTTCTTCTCACTTCTGTCCAGGGTGGCTCTTCTTCTTCTTTACATAAATCAAACAAAGCATCAAGCCTGGCCAGTTGTTTCGATGTTGAAGCAGATAGCCATTCTAAGATTCTATACACTATAACAGGGGGTTCCCTACTAATCAGGTTTGTGGAGTTTTGAGACATTGGTTCCCCTTCCATTTGTTCCTCCATAGAGTTTGGGATAGAGGAAAGGTTCGGATCAACCTCCTCAGAACTCTCAAGGATTTTAGACTCCATAATACTTGCCTCTTCAAGATTATCCTTGGTTTCCTTCATTTGGGAGGGGTTGGTTTTGTCCTCAATTGTCTCTTTCCATTCTCCTTCCAGTGCTTCCACTACAACCTGGAGGTATCGGGGTTCAGCTTGGAGATCAAGAACAGAATCATTGGCATTTCCTTCAGCCTCTCCATTTTCCTTGACTTGCATTTCATTCTTCTTCCAAATCTTTTTGGGAACCTGAGCAGCTTTCTTCCCACCTTGAGGGTAGGCCTTTCGCCCCATTCCCTTTCTTTTGAATAGTGGGCAAAATCCAACCTTGTGGTCTGTCTTCTTACAATTGAAGCATGCAAAAGACACACTTTCATAGTCAATCTTTTGGATTATTCTTCCTAATCAAGATTAAAATTCTATAACTTGAGGCATATCCTGTCCTTCGGTCACTCCTACACATATCCTTGCATAGGTAAGTCTCTTCTTAGCTGCTATTACAAGATCAATGGAAAGAAGCTCTCCAAAAGACCTAGCAATTCCATCAAAGATGTCCTCATGCCAGTATTCCATGGGCAATTCTAAGAGTCTAATCCAAATAGGAGCTTGGGATAGGAAATCATTATTCAAGTCCAGATTGGAAGACCATTTCTGCAAGATTAAAGTAGATCTCCCCAGAGACCAGTTCCCTACACACAGGATTCTAGAAAAGTCTTTCGAGCAAGAAAATTCAAAAGTCATGAAACCTTTAGCCATTGCTGTCACCTCTACATGCCCCTTTAAATCCCATTTGTTTTTGGTAAAAACCCTCACAACTTCAATATTGGGCCTTGGCCCTATATATTTTCCCACCAGAGTATTCACCATACTAAGGATATTGTGGTCTATTATTTCTCGAGGAACTTCCAAAGCAAAGATACCCTTCTCCTTGTCTGATTTATCAATGACTTTCAAGAATGTCAACTTACCTGATGGTTTGACTTCAAATAGGTTCGACCAGTGCCCCTAGGCCCCAGGTGGCCCACCACCCGAGTGAAGGGGAGGAATCTTCTCACCTGGATGATGCAACAACTTTTGTGGGACCCCATCCTTTGAGGCATTCACATCATTTGCCTCTAATTCCTACCCTGTAGCTGCAGATTGCCCCCCAACACCCATGTTCTCCTGATTCTTGCCTAGCTGCTAATTCAAAATCCCATTCCCGCCTAGCTGCTGATTCGAAATCCCATTCCTGCTCACTTTACATGCTCTGCTCCCCATGTTTGTCATTTAATTTAATGTTATTTGCTTTCATTTTTGTTATTTTCTTTGCTAACCCCCCTGTTAGAATAGGACCTCATAATAGCTACATTGTTAGAGTTGCATTCATTGAAAAAATAGAAAATACAAAAATATTGTTCTTTTAGTGTGGTATTTTGAGATAGCAAATAGATTTTACTTCAATTCAAAGATAAAAGGGTTTTACAACCAGCAAAGGCCTCCTTGTGAACATTCACATTTATCTTCTACTGAGTGAATTTTGGTACATTTCAAGACAAACACTAAACCCTGGAGTGGATCCTTAAAAAGATTTTCTTTTCAAGAGAGGAATTACACTATGGATTCCTATCACTAACCTTGTGCAGAAAAAATGCTCAATAGAAGTGGCACCAGAAGGATGGCCCAAAACAAAGAACCTACTATTGGAAACAAGAAAGATTTGATAAAGTTTCAAAATTTTTAAACCCTTGCAATAATTTTCACTTTGCATAAGTTTAGAATTTTTTTCGAATTTTTTAGAAATTTAGGTGCATAGGTCTGTAGGTTTGCAAGTATGCAGATTCATAGCTCCACAGCTGTACATCTCCATAGATACTTAGATCCTTAGATCTGTAGCTCACAAAATTCTATGGTGCACTATTTTGAGGAAGTGTGTTTCTCCAGAGGTGTGCTTTTCCAGAATAAACACAAGTTGTCACAACTTAGTCACTTTCACAAGCATCACAAAGATAAAGGCATTCTGAGAACTCCACCTATTCACATTACACATTTCATCATCATCATTCACTTTACATTCCATTTCACACATTTCCATCATTATGCACCATAACTTTCTTCAATGCCTAAAGTTCACCTTTGAACCTAACTGGACCATTACATGACTTGCCCAAAAATCTTGAAAAGTTTTTCCCATGGTTCATTTATGGAGAATCACAAACAGTAGAAGATCATATCAAAATTTTAAAAGAGATTTGTAATCAAAACCAGATTCAACATATGGATGTGGTATGCCACCTTTTTCCTTACACTTTGGGGGAAATGGCATTCAATTGGTACCTCAATCTTCCACTGGCATCAATAAGGGATTGGAACTCTTTTGAGAGATTTTTTTTTGGAAAAATTCAAGATCAATGTTGATCCAATTCTCTTGAATCATTAGTTCATTTCAATTAAGAGGGATCCCCATGAGACTATTTCACAACTCAATCATCACTTCTATAGGATATATCAAAAATGGAGTTTCCATACACTGTACCATAGGAGGCTACCATCTAGATCTATTTTGGAATAATGGATTCATTAAGTTCTATTTTTCTAAGAAGGCTCCCACACAGAGACATTGATACCATTGAAAAGGTCTTCAAAGAGGCTATTGCATTCACAAATCAGGTTACTACTGCTCGAATGCCAAAAATTACATATTCAATATATGGGTATCAAAAGACTACTTTCTTTGAATAGAACGTAGCTGGATCCACTAAAGAAAAAAATAATATGGCTAGAGAGCTTAAGGCCATGAAGGATATGATGTCTCTTTTATCCAATGAACTCATCAAAATAAAGTCAAATTCTTCAAGAAACCAAGTCAATCATCCAAGACAACTTTCTACCTAGAATAATTATTCTCAAAATTAGAGTGAAAATTTTAACCTTTATAGGGACATCAACAATGAGAATAACCATATTATAGGAATGAGTCCAAGTAAAAATGGGTATGGGCATAATGATGTTTCGAATCAGCCTCCCTAAATCATGGAGAAACAACCTTTTCAATCTAGTGCAATGATGTTTGAATCATGTGATAAGTCCATAGGAGGAAAACTTGATGAAGAGGATCAAGAGGAGTTTGCATTCCCATTCAATTAAGAAATTCTTCCTAGTGTTGATGTAACAACAAATGTGGATATGCCAAGAAGTTTTGAGGACATGAGAAAGTTTGAAGTTCCAAAACTCCATGAAGTTGCAAAAGGTGATGGAAATGCAGAAGATACTGAGGTTGGTGAGATTTTTGAATCACAAAGTCATCAAGAAGAAGATACCAATTCTTCCTACTATGATATTGATTCCCCATTGGATAAAGTTAAGATACCTCCCTCAAAAAAAGATTTGTCATTAGAATAGATGGATAGAGTGTTCAATTTGGTCTCAAGCTTGACTAAGAAAATGTCTATTTGTAGGTATTCTACACATATATCAAACCATGCAATAACTAAGTCGTGTAGAATCCATCCATTTGAGTTCCATTCAGAAGAAAGTTGTTCAAATTTCTTGTTATCTTGGGAGATTGCAATGGAGGGAAAGTATAATTTTGAACAAGCTTCTTTGGGATACGACCCAGAAAACATCTTGGTCGATGATAGTAATGAATCTTGTAATTCGAAAGGGAGGTTGGGAATTGAGTTTCTGAGTCTAAGGGAGCCTAGAGCAGAACCTAAAGTGTTTCCATGTGCACATGAAGTGGTGTACCACGAGATGAGACCACCAAAAGAAGAAATTACAATGTGTGAGTGTACCCCTATGGTGGGGGACTTGCTAGATCAGGTGATATCTTTCCATTATCCCTCTTAGTTTGATGATTTTCAATTTGAATATGATGCTAAAGGTAAGAGAACTTGTTTGTGGATTAATCATGGCCATAAAGAGTTACCACAACTTCTAATTTTGTGTGATTTGTGCCCCAAATTTGAACTAAGATTGTCCAGACTTTATTTTTCTGAGTACAAAGACAAGTTAGCATTTTTGAGAACTATATGGAGTGGTTCATTACTATTGCATGTAATGAGAAATCTACTGACAACTACTCCACATTCTTATTATTCAAGGTTTTTTGTAGATAATTTTTTTTTTTTTTTGTTTTTGTTTTTGATTTTCTTAGTCTTTTTTAGTCTTTCTAGTTAGGTGTTAGTTTTCTTTGAGTCGAGTCTTTTTGTTTGGGTTTTGTTCTCTATTTTACTTTCAATCGTGTGTTTTCTTTCAAAGTTCTGTCAGTCCTGGGGGTAAGGTGTACTTGACATGTTTCTTAATATTTTACTAACCACTCTTTTGTTCCAATTTTAGGAATAGGTATTTCTTTGTCAAAACATTTGGATGATTGTGAGTCTAATACCAACCAAGCAACCAACATTTCTTGTGGAAATGGGGGACTTTCAGTCTAGAAATTAGAAGTTTAGACCAACAAGTTCTCAACCCTTTGCAAATTTAAAGATTTGATTGTGTTAGGTGTTGCTTAATTTCAAGTTGAAGATGAGGAGAAATGATCCAAACTCTGACTAGTTCAAACAAGAGGGGTCTCCTCAAAAGGTTAATAAGATCATTGTTTGGTGTGAGAGTTTCCTAAAAAGTTCTAAAAGGGGAATGCAAGGGATGTTCATAAGAGATTGAATCCAAGAAACACACCAAAAGAAAAGAAGAAGAAGAAGATGATGATGATGTTAAGACTAAAGGATTCCAAGATCTAAAATGGCAAAAGATATGTTCCCAAAAAAAAGTATCTTCAATTCAAACTATTGCTTCATCAAAAGTAACATTTTAAATGATATTCAGTAATTATGCAAAAGGCCAAAAATTAAAAGAATGTGACATCCTGCCAAGAGCCCTCGAATTGGTTCTCACATCTGGTCAAGCAATTGATTGATAAAAGGCATTTGTGGACATTCCAAATGAATGAGCTAGAAGGAGTGGATGATTGCTTCTAGTTGTTAGAAAAATTTGTTTGACTACATCCTAACATGTTAAAGGGAATGAATACAATGCACACATAGAGCTTGAAGGTTTTGAATTTTTAGATTTTAACTGTAAAGTGATCTGAAATACACTTGAGGTGTTTGAAGCCATATTTGTGTTTAACACACATCGAACAAATGTTTGCTGATGAAGAAATCCCTTAGTCATTTTCTCCTTTTTTCGAGGCTATTTGTTGTGGTGTTCACAACACATGCCCCATTCCTTACTAGGAATAGTGACCCCCTACTTTTTTTGACTCCCAGACTCATAGTTCGAGAGTTAGGAGAAGAAGAGTTTTATTAGACCTTAGAATTTTAGAGTCAAATATATGAAAAAATCACAAAAAAAATCAAAAAAATTGAAAAATACAGAGTTCAAAAAAAGAAAAAAATAAAAATAAAAATAAAATATTATTACTAAAGATTTTGTGCCCTGTGCGCCTCTCATGGACGTTTAAAATATATTGTTTACGTATAAGTATAAGTTGACGTACTAAAGATATATTTTAATATATGCGATGAATCTTTTGAGATACGTTTTAGACCTTCCCAAGATAAGGTAAAGATTCTAGAAAATTTTAGGGCTTTAAAAATCTAGACTTAGCCAAATTTTAGGGCTTCAGGAATCCAGACTTAGCAAAATTTTAGGGCTTCAAAATTTTACACTTAGCCAAATTTCAAGATTCATCTCCAGTTTTGTTTGAGTAGCTAGTGTGTCTTTACTATACATTGTTAACTCTATGGACTAATGTTTTCTTCTTGTGTAGGTAAAAATGGCATCCTCAACTTGTTGAGGTCATAACTTTTGAATCAAGCCTCAAAATTCAGAATTGCTTAAACCGTTGGAAAGAAGAACTGAAGATCTAATTTCAATCCCTAAAATAATGAGCCTTTGGTTGCCCAATTTTAGGGACCAAAAAAAGTTCTGACTTTAAAGTTTGAGCAAAAGACCTCCAAAAAGGTCATTTAAAAATGCCTAGAAAATTTGTGAAAAAATATGAAAAAGTTGAAAACGTTTGATCATCTTGCATAATTTAGATCACTTAGTTTCTCATCGAGAAGGATTGGATAGGTGGAGAGAAGACAAAGGTCAAATATACAAAGGTTGGATGTATAAAGTAAATCATGTTCCTCATCTTATGCAGCTATTGGGGACAAGATTCAACACAGGTGCCTTGAGATTTTTGATTGACGAAGGAGATGGAGTGTAAGTTTATGAAAGTAATTGGCTATAAAAGAGGGCATAAATCATCATAAAGGGGCATAGAGCGTGTACAAAAAGTGATCCAAAAACTCATTTGAGCAAAACCCAAAAATCATTTTCAAAATTGAGAAATTTGATTTTTTGGTGAATTTGAGCTTCGCAGGTCCACAGGTACGCAACTCCATAGGTACGCAAGTCCATAGATCCGCATTTTCATATAAGTCCACAATTTAGAGGTGCACCAAAAGTTTACTACTAGTTCTAAAAATAGCACTTTCCATTCTTTAAGAGGGCATTTTGATGGCAAGTTAACTCCAACACACATGAAGTGAAGGGTCAACTTCTATTTTTGGTGTCTCCATGCACTTCTACTTCGACTGATGGCTTCCTCCTACTTTCTCTCTCATGTTTCCTCTATTTTCAACATGTAAAGGGCTCATGCATCCAAAAAATGAATAAAATATGGATGGAGTCCCTCTAAGCACCAGTTAGATTGTTAGTTTGTATATATTTAGTTTGTTTAAATGTTTTAAAAGAATTTTATTGCATCAAGATATCTTACTCTCAACACAAATTAAGGAGATGATTTCTTATAAATACCCCATTGTAAAATGTAACAAAGGCCGCCATTATTATGCAATAAAGTTATACTTTTGATGCTAGCATTTGGAGTGTAGTTATTCTTGCCTGAATGTGACATTGTTTTGTGGATTTTATTCATGAGATTGTGAATGAGCCAAAGGTTTATTGCATTATTTCTAGTTGTGCAATCTTTTAGTTCTAGTGTTTTCTATAGATATATGAATTCTGTTGACATAACGAGCTTGAGAAGAGATCACCTGATTGTGTCTACATAGCTTTTTGTCTCACATAAGCACAATTTTTGTGGCCTTATAATTTGATGAAGAGTGAAACATCATTTGATTTGTTAAAGATTCTCATCGACGATTGCTTTAGTAGATTCTAGGAAGTGTTGCTCCTATTTTCATTGGTTTCCTACCAATTTCTTTGAAGGTTTAACTTACAGGGTGTAGTGTTCTGTAGCTTATGTCTGTTTAGGAATTTCAATTTCAAGTCATTTGATTTCATGTTATTTTCTTTCAATTTCTTTATTTTCTTTGCTAACCCCCCTGTAAGAATAGGACCTCATAATAACTGCATTGTTAGAGTTGTATTCATTGAAAAATAGAAAATACAAAAATATTGTTCTTTTGGTGTGATATTTTGAGACAGCGAATAGATTTTACTTCAACTCCAAGATAAAAGGATTTTAGAACCAGCAAAGGCCTCCTCGTGAACATTCACACTTATATTCTACTGAGTGGATTTTGGTATGTTTCAAGACAAACACTGAACCTTGGAGTGGACCCTTAAAAATATTTTCTTTTCAAGAGAGGAATTACATTATGGATTCCTACTATTGACCTTGTGCAAACAAACACTCAATAGAAGTGGTGCTAGAAGGAGGGCCCAAAACAAAGAACCTACTATTAGAAACAAGAAAGATTTGATAAAGTTTCAAAATTTTTGCACCCTTACATTAATCTACACTTTGCACAAGTTCAAAATTTTTTATAAATTTTTCAAAAATTTAGGTGCGCAGGTCCCCAGATCCCCAAGTACATAGATTTGCTGCTCCATAGCTTTGTAGCTCTACAGGTCCGCAGATCCGTAGGTTCGTAGCTCCACAAAATTTTGTGGTGCACTATTTTGAGGAAGTTTGTTTCTTCAGAGGTGCGCTTTTCTAGAATAAACACAAGTTGTTAGAACTTAGTCACTTTCACAAGAATCACAAGGATAAAGGGATTCTGAGAACTCTACCCATTCACATTACACATGTCATCATCATCATTCACTTTACATTCCATTTCACACATTTCCATCATTATGCACCATGTCTTTCTTCAATGCCTAAAGTTCACCTTTGAACCCAACTAGACCATTACATGACTTGCCCAAAAATTTTGAAAAGTTTTTCCCATGGTTCATTTATGGAGAATCACAAACAGCAGAAGATCATATCAAAATTTTAAAAGAGATTTGTAATCAAAACCAGATTCAACATATGGATGTGGTATGCCACCTTTTTCCTTACACTTTTGGGGAAATGGCATTCAATTGGTACCTCAATCTTCCACTGGCATCAATAAGGGATTGGAACTCTTTTGAGAGCATTTTTTTGGAACAATTCAAGATCTATGTTGATCCAACTCTCTTGAATCATTAGTTCATTTCAATTAAGAGGGATCCCTATGAGACTATTTCACAACTCAATCATCACTTCTATAGGATGTATCAAAAATGGAGTTTCCATACACTATACCATAGGAGGCTACCATCTAGATCTATTTTGGAATAATGGATTCATTAAGTTCTATTTTTCTAAGAAGGCTCCCACACAGAGACATTGATACCATTGAAAAGGTCTTCAAAGAGAGAAATAGGTTACTATTGCTCCAATGCCAACAATTATATATTCAATATATGGGTCTCAAAAGACCGCTTTCTTTGAGCAGAAGGTAGCTAGATCCACTAAAGTAGAAAATAATATGGCTAGAGAGCTTAAGGCCATGAAGGAGATGATGTCTCTTTTATCCAATGAACTCATCAAAATAAAGTCAAATTCTTCAGGAAACCAATTCAATCATCCAAGACAACTTTCTACCCAAAAAAATTATTCTCAAAATTAGAGTGAAAATTTTAACCTTTACAGGGACATCAACAATGAGAATAATCGTATTATAGGAATGAGTCCAAGTAAAAATGGGTATGGGCACAATGATGTTTTAGATTAGCCTCCCCAAATCATGGAGAAACAACCTTTTTAATTTAGTTCAATGATGTTTTAATCACGTGATAAGTCCACAGGAGGAAAACATGATGAAGATGATCAAGAGGAGTTTGCATTCCCATTCAATGAAGAAATTAT
Source organism: Cupressus sempervirens (assembly GCA_028749045.1). Lineage (NCBI taxonomy): Eukaryota > Viridiplantae > Streptophyta > Pinopsida > Cupressales > Cupressaceae > Cupressus > Cupressus sempervirens. The sequence goes on along the minus strand of CM053787.1, from coordinate 784,123,965 downwards.
TCCAAGTTTTGATGTCACAACAAGTGTGGATATGCCAAGAAGTTTTGAGGACATGGGAAATTTTGAAGTTCCAAAACTCCATGAAGTTGCAAAAGGTGATGGAAATGCAAAAGATCCTGAGGTTGGTGAGATTTTTGAATCACAAAGTCATCAAGAAGAAGATACCAATTCTTCCTAGTATGGTATTAATTCCCCATTTGTTAAAGTTAAGATACCTCCCTCAAAACAAGATTTGTCATTAGAAGAGATGGACAGAGTGTTCAATTTGGTCTCAAGCTTGACTGAGGAAATGTCTATTTGTGGGTATTCTACACATATATCAAACCATGCAATAACTGCATCATGTAGAATCCATCCATTTGAGTTCCATTCAGAAGAAAGTTGTTTGGATTTCCTATTAGCTTGGGAGATTGCAATGGAGGGAAAGTATGATTTTCAACAAGCTTCTTTTGGATACGAGGTAGGAAACATCTTGGTCGATGATAGTAATGAATCTTGTAATTCAAAAGGGAGGCTAGGAATTGAGTTTCCTAGTCTAAGGGAGCCTAGAGTGGAACCTAATGTGTTTCCATGTGCACATGAAGTGGTGTACCATGAGATGAGACCACCAGAAGGAGAAATTACAATGTGTGAGTGTACCCCTATGGTGGGGGACTTGCTGGATCAGGTGATATCTTTCCATTATCCCTCTTAGTTTGATGATTTTCAATTTGAATATGATGCTAAAGGTAAGAGAACTTGTTTGTGGATTAATCATGGCCATAAAGAGTTACCACAACTTCTAATTTTTTGTGATTTGTGCCCCAAATTTGAACCAAGATTGTCCACACACTATTTTTTTGAGTACAAAGACAAGTTAGCAGTTTTGAGAACTATATGGAATGGTTCATTACTATTGCATGTAATGAGAAATCTACTGACAACTACCCCACATTCTTATTATTCAAGCTTTTTTGTAGATAAGTTTTTGTTTTTGTGTTTGTTTTTCTTAGTCTTTTTTAGTCTTTCTAGTTAGGTGTTAGTTTGCTTTGAGTTGAGTCTTTTTGTTTGGGTTTTGTTTTCTGTTTTGGGTTCATTCATGTGTATTCATTCAAAGTTCTATCAGTCTCGAGGGTAAGGTGTACTCAAGATGTTTCTCAAGATTTTACTAACCACTCTTTGGTTCCGATTTCAGGAAATGGTATTTCTTTGTCAAAACATTTGGATGATTGTGTGTCTAATACCAACCGAGCAACCAAAATTTTTTGTGGAAATAGGGGACTTTCAGTCTAGAAATCAAAAGTCTATACCAACAAGTTCTCAACACTTTGAAAATTTAAAGATTTTATTGTGCTAGATGTTGTTCAATTTCAAGTCGAAGATGAGGAGAAATGATCCAAACTCTGACTAGTTCAAACAATAGGGGTCTCCAAGAAAGGTTACTAAGATCATTGTTTAGTGTGACAGTTTCCTAAAAAGTTCTAAAAGAGGAATGCAAGGGATATTCATAAGAGATTGAATCCAAGAAATGCATCTAAAAAAATGAAGAAGAAGAAGAAGATGATGATGTTAAGACTGAAGGATTCCAAGATCTAAAATGGCAAAAGATATTTTCCCAAAAAAAAGTATCTTCAATTCAAACTATTGCTTCATCAAAAGTGACATTTTAAATGATATGGAGTAATTATGCAAAAGGCCAAAAATTAAAAGAAGGTGACATCCTCCCAAGAGCCTTTGAACTGATTCTCTTATCTAGTCAAGCAATTGATTGATAAAAAGCCTTTGTGGAGATTCCAAATGAATGAGCTGGAAGGAGTGAAAGATTGTTTTGAGTTGTTAGAAAACATTGATTGACTGCATCTTGACATGTCAAAGGGAATGAATACAATGCACACACAAAGCTTGAAGGTTTTGAAATTTGAAATTTTAACTGTAAAGTGATCTGAAATATGCTTGAGGTGTTTGAAGCTTGGTTGGTGTATAACACATGTCAAAAAAATATTTTCTGATGAAGAAATGCCTTAGTCATTTCTTCCTTTTTTCAAGGCTATTTATTGTGGTGTTCACAGCACACACCCTATTCCTTACTAGGAATGGGACCCCCTACTTTTTTTGACTCCCAAACTCATAGTTCGGGGGTCAGGAGAAGAAGAGTTTTATTAGACCTTAGAATTTTAGAGTCAAATATTTGAAAAAATCACAAAAAAATCAAAAAATTCAAAAACACAAAAAATTAAATAAAATTGAAAAATACAAAATTCATAAAAAGAAAAAAAAAATATTATTACTAAAGATTTTGCACCGCTCGCGCCTCTCATGGATGTTTAAAATATATTGTTTAAGTATAAGCATAAGTTAATGTATCTTTAATTTCTTATACTTAAGATATATTTTAATGTATTCAATGAATCTTTTGAGATAGGTTTCAGACCTCCATGAGATAAGGTAAAGATTCTAGAAAATTTTAGGGCTTCAAAAATCCAGACTTAGCCAAATTTTAGGCCTTTAGGAATCTAGACTTAGCCAAATTTTAGGGCTTCAAAATTTTAAGATTCATCTCTAGTTTAGTTTGAGTAGCTAGTGTGTCTTTACTATACATTATTAACTCTACAGACTAATGTTTTCTTCTTGTGTAGGTAAAAATGGCATCCTCAACTTGTCGAGGTCATAACTTTTGACTCGAGCTTCAGAATTCATAATCGCTTACACCATTGAAAAGAAGAACTAAAGATCTAATTTCAATCCCTAAAAGAATGAGCCTTTGGATACCCAATTTTAGGGTCCAACAAAGGTTTTGGCTTGAAATTTTGAGCAAAAGACCTCCAAAAAGGTCATTTAAAAATGCCTAGAAAATTTGTGATAAAATATGAAAATGTTGCAAACATTTGATCATCTTGGATAATTTAGATCACTTGGTTTCTTACTGGGAAGGATTTCACAATTGGAGAGAAGAAAAAGGTGAAAGATACAGAGGTTGGACGCATAAAGCAAATTAGGTTCCTCATCTTATGTAGCTATTGGGGAGAAGATTCAACGCAGGTGCCTTGAGATTTTTGATTGAAGAAGTAGATGGAGTGCAAGTTTATGAAAGTAATTGGTTATAAAAGAGGGTGTAAATCATCATAAAGGGGCATGGAGTGTATACAAAAAGTGATCCAAAACCTCATTTAAGAAAATCCCAGAAATCATTTTCAAAATTGAGAACTTTGATTTTTTGGTGAATTGAGCTTCGTAGCTCCGCATGTACGTAGGTTCATAGGTCTGCAGGTACACACCTTTGTAGGTATAGAGGTCAATAGTTCTAAATTATTATGTAGATCAACAATTTAGAGGTGCATCAACAGTTAATTGCTAGTTCTAAAAATAGCACTTTCGATGCATTAAGAGTGCATTTTGACGTCAACTCCAACACACATCAAGTGAAGGGTTGACTTCTATTTTTTGTGTTTCTGTGCACTTCTACTTTGACTGATGGCTTCATCCTACTTTCTTTCTCATTTTTCCTCTATTTTTGACATGTAAAGGGCTCATGCATCCAATTAATGAATAAAATATGGATGGAGTCCCTCTAAGCACTAGTTACATTGTCAGTTTGTATATATTTAGTTTGTTTAAATGTTTTAAAAGCATTTTACTGCATCAAGATATCTCTCACTCTCAACACAAATTGAGGAAATAATTTCTTATAAATACCCCATTGTAAAATGTAACAAAGGCAACCATTATTATGCAATAAAATTATGCTTTTGGTGCTAGCATTCAAAGTGTAGTTATTCTTTCCTGAATGTGTCATTGTTTTGTGGATTTTATTCATGAGATTGTGAATGAGCCAAAGATTTATTGCATTATTTTTGGTTGTGCAATCTTTTAGTTTTGGTTTTTGCTACAGATATATGAATTTCACTGACGTAACGAGCTTGAGAAGAGATCACCTGATTGTGTCTACATAGCTTTTTGTCTCGCATGAGCACACTTTCCATGGCCTTGCAATTTGATGAAGAGTGAAACATCATTCTATTTGTTAAATATTCTCACCGATGATTGCATCAGTGGATTCTAGGAAGCATTGCTCCTATTTTTGTTGGTTTCTTACTGATTTCTTTGAAGGTTTAACTCATAACATGTTGTGTTCTATATCTTATGTCTGTTTAGGAATTTCAATTTCAAGTCATTTGATTTCATGTTATTTGCTTTCTGTTTTGTTATTTTCTTTTCTAACCCCCTTGTTAGAGTAGGACCTCATAATAGCTACATTGTTAGAGTTGCATTCATTGAAAAAATAGAAAAGACTAAAATATTGTTCTTTTGGTGTGATATTTTGAGACAGCGAACAGATTTTATTTCAATTCCAAGATAAAAAGGTTTTAGAACCAGCATCCTCGTGAACATTAACATTTATCTTCTACCGAGTAGATTTTGGTACATTACAAGACAAACACTAAACCTTGGAGTGGATCCTTAAAAATATTTGCTTTTCAAGAGAGGAATTACACTATGGATTCCTGTCGTTGACCTCGTGCAAAATGAACACCCAACAATTAGGTTTTAGCTTGAAATTTTTCAAAAAGATCCCTAAAATTAACTTCATATATGGATACCCTTTTGGAAGAAGCTTTATACACCAAACTTTCAAACTCTAGATAGGTCAAATGATCCCCTTACCAGAAATGCAACAGTTTCCTTTATTAGGCCTAATTGCTAGGTTTTGTGGAGGAAGTACTAAATAGGTGATTGACCATATTAGGATATCAATTGGTAAATATTTATTTATCTATAAGAGATCATTATCAACCCTTATATTTGTTTCATCCATCCCCCAAGTGCCTGTAGCACTTCAACACCTATTATCCAGCACTAAACACATAGAGATGTTTGGCCTAGGGATTGCTAGAAACATTAATAGCCTTGATTTTCATCTCCCATACTTTAGGAAACTTATTTAACATCTTCCTAAATTTCATTTCACAAAGTGGCATGGCCTTTCCATGGTGGGGATGTAAGTTATGCCATTTTTACTAAAACTAGTCACCAAATGGAGGGTTTTTGTGCACTCGAGAAAAACATTTGGATAACATTAGTTGTAGAGTACTTCAAACTATCAAACCACTTGAATTTTTCTATTAAGATTTTTAGAATTCCAAGTAAATAATCTATCCACATGTTCCAATACATACTAGTCTGTACACTATGGAAATACAATATTTTATAAGGAAAAATGAGATATTTTATTGATTCAAATGAAAATATTACATTTTCTATATTCCACCTGCATAAAAGGGATATTTTAAAATTTATCCCATTAAACCCAACTGATATTCAAAGGTTGTGACCATTAGGGTGTGATTATGCAAAAGTTGACAAGTTTTTGCAAAAGTTGTCAAGCAACTTTTCTTGCATTATGCAACTTTTGGCAATTCTTCCAAATTGCACAATCTAACCCAAATAGGAATTTTTCTTTTTTCCCTAGGGACCTAAAGCATATTTATAAAACCTATGAACAATCCTAACCTATTCTAGCTATAATGTGTTCCCTTTGACCATAGTTAAAACCCATGGTTGATAAAGCACCAAATGGGGACTAAGTTTTAAAAATAGGCCTAATTGATTAGATAACTATTTCTACCTATTACAAATGTCTATTAGGGATAAATTCATCTAAGTAAAACTCATAAAGAGTTAGAAATGATAGATTCTCTAGAGGGTGCAGGGTTAGGTGTTCCTACCCCATATGCCCTTACTTGAAAAAATCAAGTCCCACTTGAAGATAATTGTTGAACAAAGGTGCCATGCTTGGCAATGCATTCCTCATTCATCCATGTAGCATTTATGTCTAGAAGACCCTTCCAATTGACCAAGTTGTCTAAGTAGGTCTTCTTCCTTGTCTTCTTAGTCACCATAGAATCCAAAATCTTGTCCAACTAAAGTGGTTTTCTAGGTGGTAGATCCTTGATTCATTCTGCATGTTCATCAACATCATGCATTGCATCAGTAGTACCGTTATCAACTTTGAAAAGGGTGAGATCAGAAACATTAAAGATAGGATAAATTGATATGGTAGGAAGGAATGAAATTTAAAATGTATTTTGTCCAAATTTGTGCAATATTTGATAGGGTCCAATCTTCCTCATGTACAATTTTGTGTGTCCCCTTGGTAGTCTTTCTTTGTTCAAATATGCCCATACTTGATATCCTTCTTTGAATGAAACATGTCTTTTTTTTTATGTGCCTTCTATTTTTATCTTGTAGTGTTCTAATTCAAAGTATCTTTGACCTAATCATGAATTTTTTTAATCCATGCTGAGAATTATTCACCTTGTGCATTGGTTTTGAACACACTTGGTAAGTTTGTTAGTTCCATGAATCCTCTAGGATGGAATCCAAAGTTTACTTGGAATGGTGTTTTTCTTGTTGACCTATTGACTGTGCCATTGAAAGTTTATTTTTCTTAAGGGAGGATTGCATCACATGTATTCTTAGGTTTCTTTTTTAGACATCTTAAGGGGTTACCTAATGATCTATTTACTCTTTCGTCCTTCCCATGTGTTTGTGTATGGTAGGAAAAATTGAAGGATAGATTTGTGCCCAACTTTTTCCATAAGGTCCTCCAAAAGTGTCATTGGAATTTTATATATTTGTCTATGACAATGGATGTTGGTAATCCATGAATCTTTAATACTTACTTCAAAAATAGGTTAGAAATGTATAAAGCATTATTAGAGCTCTTACAAGGAACAAACTGAGCCATTTTACTAAATCTATGTATAGTAAAAAAAATGCTATGAAAACCTTGTCTTGTCCTTGGAAGACCTAAAAAAAAATCCATTCCCACTATTGGTGTATTTCAACTATTAAGCACACAACCTAATACCAAGATAATAAGAGAGCACAACTACCTAAGGATCAACTACTTCCTATGAAAAATTGAATGTGTTTCATATCTAGACCCAACTTCAACAAAATAAAGATGGATTTTCTACTCTTTATGTTCTACAAAACCAAGGTGGGTATACCTTAGGGATGAAATATTTTTCAACTTGACACTACACATATAATTTACTCCTTCCACAATAATACACATCTCTTAAAATCATATTTGGTCACAATTCTTTTCAAGTTTACACATATTTCTGACAATAGAAGCTAAGTAAACTCAGAGATTAAATGCAAACAAGTGCTGAACAACATTGATATCCTTCAAAAATTAAAATGAAATTGGTTTTGAATTCAAGCTTGATGCTCATTTATGATCTTTCCACCTAAAAATTGAATTAACTAGATCAGTGCCTCATCCATTGGGATTCAGAGTCTATAAAATTCCTAGATCTGATTGACTGCATTACAATCAATATTATCAAAATGTCTTACTAAAAATAATTCTTACAAACATCCATCTCACTACCCTAGCAATCTTGTCAGTTTCACTAAAGCATTTATTTAATCCTTTGAATTTAGAGTAGTAGTGAATTGGCATACAACTTGATTTAATTGCATTCAATTGAATAAGCCTTGCTCATACAATCTCAAGATAACCATATAATGAAAATGGAGACAAGATTCAGTCAAAAAAGATATGGGGATAGTTCATCTTTGTATTAATTCCATTTTGAAAAATTGTATACAGTTGAATAAGACTTACAATGACTCAAGACAAAACATCTAAATCCTATCAAGTTGATGTATTCCCATAAAATTTGCAAAAAAAAACATATCACAAAGTATACATAAAAAAAGAGCTAGGCCAAATAGACTTAGTAAAAAGTGAGAAAGATAATAATTCAAAACCTTTCTCTAGCCTTGGAATCTCACTTATATAATGTGAGATGCAACAAGCTTCAGGCATAGAGAACTAATAGCTGTCCTTATTGAGAAAAGATATTTAGATTTTATAGTTGTCACAAAAAGAAAAAAATATGTGTAACAAAAAAACTTTACATCAAAGTACTTGTTTGGTGGGCCCATTTTTCGTTACATTTTCAATGGCTATGAATTCCATGATTGGTTTGTGTTCTATTCTGATTCCTCAAAATATGTCACTACTGAGCTTGCTAATCATGTACCCTATTCTGGTGCCTATAAGTTAACCTCAACTTGGGGATCTTCACTATGTTCATCATGAACTGTTAGGGTAATAGTTACTTTTGAGCCCTCAGTTGCCCCATAATATTTTGCCACCTATTTTGAAGACAAAAAATCTTCTTTCCATTTGTTGAAAATAGTATCATTAGGCCAATCAAAATTTAGGATCTCCCTATCTTTTCTAATAATATTATAAAACAATTGTACTTTGACAAATTCTTCAATTTTCATTGCCCATAGTACATGTCCCTTTTCATTTATCACATTGTTCATCCTATGGCACAAAAACTCATCTAGTTCCTTTCCACATTCTTATTTTTTATTTATTTTGTTAACCTTTTTAAGGGCATGAGGAAAAATATCAAACTTCTTTGCTATATACTTGGAAAGACACATTTCTATTCTCTTCTAGACAAAAACCTATTTCTAATCAAAGTCTTTCAAATTACTAAGTATATCAAAAAAATTCTCTATTTGATGACATGATAATTGGATGACAGAAATGCACATAATAGTAATATCATCATTAATTTCATTCTATTTCTACACAATTGGCTTCAATTTGTCTTCATCTCTCTTTATTTCATCCCACATCTCTAGGATTCTTACCAAATAGTCATAAAAGACTACCCAATCAATTTTATCTACTAAGTACAAAATTGTTTGCTTGAGCTTCTCTGCATATTGATTGTTCAATTCAATATGCATTTCCCATAATTTATTCTTTTCTTCTTCGAATTCCTCCACCATGTAGAATTTAGGCCTCTATGGGGTATCTAGAAATTCAAAAATGGGGGTGGATTTAAATGATTCAATTGGGGGGCAAGGATATACAATTCTTGGCCTATGGGATTCACCCATTTTCCTCTTTCCAAGTTGTTTTTTCATTTATGATACTTGATTTTCCAATAATTATATTTTCTTTCCTCTTTCCTCATATGTCTTAAGTATTTCTTCAAACTTGACATTGAGTTCTGTAAGAATTTTTCTTAGGCTAGAATTCACCCAAGACCAAGGAACTCAAACACAAGCACAATAGTAGACCATAGAGAGTATGATTAGAATTATGATATATTCATTCAATATTGCATTGAATGTACACTAGGAGTGCCTATATATAAAGGCCTTTGGAAAGCTTCTAGACTGCATAGAAGTCAGCAACATGATAAGTCATACAACTAGGCACATGTCCACCAAATATGGGATATCCTCCATTAAGCATTGGAGTAAGTGTGATAATGATATGATAAGTGTACAAATTTCTAGGATGCAAAATAATGTTGTAGACAATATGTGCTAAAATGGGAGTGCAAATAATTATGTTGTCTAAATGACAACTCAGTTGATGATGCAAACTCTAGTGTTGTCAACATGACAACTCATGAGAGTACACTAACTCCTAAGTGTCTTAACTAAATAAATAATAAAATAATGCAATATAATAAAATAATGCATTAACCTAAGTAAACTTAAGTAAAGTGTAAATAGTAAATACTTATTTACACCAACACCCCCCTTAAGTGCAACTTAGGGAATGAACTTAAGCTTACGAAAGTTATGATGAAATGCATGATGGGTCCTAGCTACTAGGCCATGTTAGGTACCCATGTACATAATAAAATGCAATCTTTCATAAAGTGGAGAAAGAGGGAAAACCTCATGGGAAAAACCCTCCCCCAAAAAGAGAGATGAAAAAAAAAAGATGCATGGATGGATGGAGTAATCATAACCCCCCCATTATGACATATATCAAGTATATACAAAAGATAATTATGAGAAGGAAAAAACTCCATAAGAGGAAAAAGACCCCACATAAAAGAGAAGAAGAAGGACACAAGGTGGTCCCCCCACCAACTGTAGTGTGTGGATTAGTGAGAGTTGCTCTAATATAGAAGTTGATCCATGAGTGTTGAATAATTTTCCTCACCTTGGGAAGAAATAATAGCAGAGGTATAGGTGAGATACTTTCCCTATATGTAGAAAGAATCTTGATGATGAATGGTGCCTTTGAAACCTACTCAACTATCCCTGTGTCGATACTAATGATCACCCCTTCCAATGTTGCTGAAAAGAATAATGTCAAATCTAGCAAGGATGGATGTAGAACCTATCCCAAAGAATGTACTATCTCCTCAAATGATAAAGAGACCTCCAAAAACTATTGTACATAAGGATCCATAATCATATCAACCTCTAAAGATTGATCATTTAGAGAATGGACATGAGGGTTAGAGTGAGCCCTCACAAAAACTAAAGAAGGATCTTCTCCATCAAAGAGAAGATGTATATCATCAATGATGTCTTCAAAATTTTCTATGTGTGACTCCATGAACAAACCTAAAATATCTATCAAGAAATCATCTACTAATGCTAGAGCTAGAAGACTAGGTGTACCTTGTTATTTTGGACCTATCACTATGGAAATATGTACATGTGGAATTTTTTAATGTTGTAACCTCTCCCTGTATCCGTTAATAGGACCCCACATATCTGAATCTATTGAAGCACTATTGATGGTATCATGATCAATTTCCATAATGCATGAAGTAGTCTACTCAAAAAAGAGAAGACAAATGGTATTGATGATGTCTCCCACATCTTCAATGTGAGACTTCACGAATAGACCTGCAATATCTGAAAGGAAGTCATCCAATGAAGCTAAAGTAGGAAGAAATAATATATCCTATTGCACCAAATTAGGAGCATTTGTAGCTAGAACTAGATCAGTAGTATCAATAGGAGCATCAAAAGGTGTGATCTCATCTAAATTTGGAGGAACCAATACTGAAGCTACTAAAGATATAATTTTATTTGGAAAAGGAAGAATTCATGGATCTCCATATGCTTCCCAAAGAGCCATCCAAACATCATGAGGAAAACTTGCTGTAAGAAGAGGAACAAAAGATTCCTTACTCATACTATTATACATAAAGTTAAGAAGAAGATGAAGATATTCTCCCCAATTTGGATGAGGTGGCGATATCTTTGAATAGACATAAGGAATCACATCCTAATACTCCCTTAGATGATCAAACATCAAAGCACTTCATATCTAATAGTTCTTGTGTGTCAACTTTGGTCTTATACCAAACTGACATATGTGACAATACCGCATGAGATCAATATATGTATGCATCCCCCAAAATGAAGAAATAAACAATTAACCCCTCCTGCAATGTATGATTTGGGCACCCTGTAGCCACTTGCCAATTTAGGTCATATTTCTTAAAGTATTATTTCTTTCTATAGAACCTATAATCAAAATGTAGATCTAGAAAGTAGACAAAAAAAAATGCACTTTCAAAAAAAATGGAGCATGATTATGTGTCCAGATGAGCCCGTACTAAGCATTTGAAGTGGCAAAAATTAGGATTTGCAAGTTGTAGAAAAATTTAGGAACATCAATCTCAAACCACCTACACCAATGCGTAGATCACAAAATTCTACGCAAAAATAAATAAATAAATCTCACAAAAAGGAGTCCATATGAGGGAGATATCGCTATTTAAAAATCACCTATATTGTTATTTTTCCTAAATCACCGCCATCATGCTTGCAAAAATCAAATGGCTCTAGATTTTGCCTCAGATGTCCAATTTGGATGAAACAAAATCTTATTTGAGGGTTTTTAGACCTTCTAAATGTGATGCAAACATTTGATTTGCACCAACAAGTTTCTATCTTCACCTACAAAAATTTCTCCTACTAGCCTGATGGCGAAAAAAATTCCAAAAAATAATGCAGATAAAAAAAAATTGTAGAGATGTAGATGGAAAAATGCAAATCTGAAAATTAAATGTATAGATCTGAAATAATCATACCAATTCTACAAATTGGGCCTTTAGGTGTCAGTTTTCAAAAAAAAAATTCCTCAAAATTGACTTTGGCCGAGCAGAGCGTATTTATAGCCAATTTTTACTAAATGAATGCACCAGATGTAGTGGTGAGGTCCACTTTGGCTGTAGACCCTCCCAATTTCTATAGATTCTCTAGATCTTTGGATCAATGTTGTCCTCCAAGAGGTGAAGCAAGATTGATCTCAAACAACTATGTGAAGAGAATCTCCCTTAGCTCTGATACCATATAAGAATTTTCCTTAGGGAAAAATTCATCCATGACCAAGCAACTCAAACATAAGCACAACTATAGACCAAAGGGACTATGATCAGAATGATGATATATTCATTCAATATTGGATTGAAAGTACACTAGGAGTGTCTATATATAAAGGCCTCTGAAAAGCTTCTAGAATGCATAGAAGTCAACAACATGATAAGTCACACAACTAGGCATATGCCCACTAGATATGGGTTATTCTCCATTAAGCTCAAGAGTAAGTGCGATGATGAGAGGATAAGCCTACAAAGTTGTAGCATGAAAAATAATGTTGTAGACAACATGTGCTGAATTAGAGTTGCTTACTCTAGTGTTGTCAACATGATAACTCATAAGAGTGCACAAACTCCTAAGCATCTCACCTAAATAAATAATAAAATAATGCAATATAATAAAATAATACATTAACCTAAGTAAACTTAAGTAAAGTGTAAATAGTAAATACTTATTTACACCAACAAGTTCTAAGAATCTACTCTTTTCCTTCCTAGCTACCACATTCCTAAAATTTAGCATTTCTTGAGCCATTCTTGTAACCTGTTGACTATCTACTTTATTAGCTCTATATACTATAAGAGCATCGATATGTTTAAAACTTGAAATTTCTTGCATTCTAGTCTTATTCATTATTTCAATAGACCATATAACTAGGGCTTGAAGATCATTATTGAATTTTATTCCCCTATGTCCTTGTAATATTTCTTCTTCTATTTTGTAGTGCACATCTTTTTCTTTTCTAATGAAGTCAAAACTCATAGCATTAGCTATGTCCCACTCAGGTAAAACTAGGACTCCTAACTCTCTAGCTAACACTCTTCCAGCCTTAGGTGTTAGCTAGGAAAAATCCTTCAAAAAATTGGCCTTACCCTCTTCTTCCATTTCAGAGTCTAATTTTCTTGGTTTCTCTAATTTTATTGTTTTACATTTTCCCTCAAAATTTCCTATATGACATAGGGGGCTCCTCAAACACTCCTCTTTCTATATCTGTAGCGGTAACTGGTCTACTTCATAATAGGTGTATAATAATCATGCTCAAGCCCATGCTTAGGAATAGTCTATTCAATATAAGGATTATTTTTCCCCACCATGAGGTGCATTTAATCTTGTCAACTCAAGGATGTATACTAGAAATGGTTGGCACAATATGTGCACTAGATCTCTTAATGAGTCATTATGCTTATGTTGCAGGAAAGTAAAATGAAAGGAAAGAACCTACACTAGTGTTACACGAAACTAACACACTTAACTCTTTAATAAAATGAATACTAGAAATGTAATGAAATTTTAATATATATTCCAACTTAGTTGAAATCCTATAACTATTCTTATAGATTTTATAGGAACATTCACAGAGTATGATGCTATAGGAAGCAACTTACAACTTCTACTTGCAAAATTAAGGATGCTTAAAAAAACAAATCTACACTACTCTAATCTAATCCACCTTCTAAGTGAACCCCCTTGGTTGGCTTTTGCTTATCTAGTAGCATTGAATGTAAGCCAAGAACTATTTCATTACATTTCAAAAATTCATTACATGGAAATAATGCATAGAACTATAAAAACAACTCACTACAAGAGTTAGTAGTTTCTTGTCATAAACTTTCTTCTTCTAACCCCTAACACAATTGGTTTGATCCCTATAAATAGAATATTGACATTTATTTCAAAATAGAAAAGAAAACAAACTAGCTCTAAATTCATAGGAGAGAAAGAAGGAAAGATAACAACTCAAGGTGGGAATAAAAGATAATGGCTCAAGGTAGGAATAATAAAGTCTAGACAACTGCTTTGACATAATAATAAATGCAAAGAGTACAACAAGTCTACATAGCTCCTCCATACTTGTAGCCCTATCCTTTGGTACCATTATAACTTCTCCACTATCGCTAAACCTCAACATCTTTCTCCTTGAATGCTATTGGTTGTGTTCAACCTTCATCTTTGAATTCTTCTAATCATATTTAGCTTCATTGCTAATAGGTTAGTTATAATGCATATATATTTGCAAATAAACATTATCAAATTAAAATCAAATATTAGGACACACATTTTGATGGTTATATAAAATATCACATTATACATATAATATTGGAAAAAGATGACATACTATCTACGCATAGGTTAATCATTGGTTTAGGTAACCATAAGTTTACAAATGTCTTGATAAAAATAAAACACAATGTTAACAAAGTGTTTAAAACTATCATAAAATAGAGGCAATAATTAGCCTCATCATCTACTCCCTAGTAAATTAATGTTTGTCCTCAAGCATTGCATTTCCTAGTCAATGACCTGAATTCCCCAACTTTAGTCCTTCCTTTTTTGCTACTCTTGAAGGTATAGTAGAGTCCTCATGTTCTTTCCCAAACTTACCTTCTGTTGTCTTCCTATAGGTTTTCAATTCTATTAGAATTCATTTCATATAGAGGCCACATGAGCATTGGAATTTGCATAGTGATTGGGCACCATAGTTTTGGTCTAGCCTCTTTCTCTAACTCTATATACTATGGAGCTCGGTGAAGGGTAGCCTCCAAATTTATGGGACCATGTGGCTCTAACCTTCTAACAATAGCCATGGCTCTCTGAAAGGAAAATTAGGGTAAGTTTTCATAATTAGCATAGGCCTTGGTTCTTGAAGAAAATATTCTATCCCTTGCTCCTTTATTCTTATCCCCATAAGTTAATCTAAACTAATCCCTAAGAGCTTCTTCTGGTTTACTGCTCTCAGCTCTTAATGGCAGGGGCTCTATTATTTCCTCATCTCTATAATTATTTAGTTGTCTATCATAGTTTTCTTCATTATACATCCAGGACATCAAAGCCCTCAGATATATATCCCCTATATAAAGCAAAGGATTCCCTTGGGTTTTTGAAGGGATAATAAATATGTGCACATATAATTCATAGAGAAAATTCCACTGCTAGGATGGAAGAGTCTAGTATAAACCATAGAATTCTTGAGCTGATTTAAATTTTGAATTTATATTCTTAAGGGTTACAATAAGTTGGAATAAAATAAATTTTTCCTTTAAACACATAGTATAAATATAAGGAGGTGGCTTGCAAGCAAGTGTTTGATAGACCAATTTGAGGGCATGATCCTTTCTTTGTTTTTGATTTGCTAATTGATCCTTCAAATCTATAATTTATTCACCCTAGGACACTATGACTTTCTTCATCTTTTTCCTCTCCTCTTTCCATAAGGCCACAACAAACATATGTTGTCCAAACAACTTGAAAAGGAGTTTCTATAGGGTAATGGAACCATTGTCTTCTTGATAGTTTCTTTTCTTCTTTCTCTATTCCCCCCATAACTATTCTAAGAAACCAATAAACCATGTTGATTTATAGGGAACTAAGCTAGTGTTTGGATAAACTTTCTCAAGAACTGTTTCATCTTTATTGCTTGAAGTACCTAGTTGGCCTATTAAGGTATCATTTTGATTTTCATTAACTTCAACCCTACATTTCCTATTAGGGTTTTTAGGAATGTTTGCAATTTCAAGGTGAGGAGGAGAGTTATCAAGAACAAGTTATAGTAGGGATTCTTTAGTAGATAGCTTGGATGAAGTGGATTCTTTTGAAATTTGTCCTCTCATTCTAGAACTTCTTCTTACAAGGGTTTCCTCTAGTATCACAACATTCTGCCTACTTCTTCATTTTGGTGTCTCTGCTATAGGAGTGACTTCTGTAGGACCCTTCTTAGTTCTCTTTTGCCTCATGACTATAGGGTTTGTCTATTCTTTTAGCAGAATAGAGATCTCTTCTTAAAATTTCCATTTTCTCTTTGTTTGGCTAGAGGTAGGTTTCTAAGTTTCTTGAACAGGTAAAGAAACATTTTCTTGTGCATTCTTAGTTTCAGCATTTTGAGTGCTCTGATAAGTAGGTTCATCAATGGGAACTACATTCTCTTCATTGGGTTATTCATTAAGGACAGCCTGGAATTGTAGTGTTTTAGCTTAGACAAATTATTCCCATAACATGGGAGAGACATCCCTAAGTGATCTTTCTATGAGTAATTTAATTAGGACATGATGGGTGATAGAATTTTCCTTTCCCTTTTGGGTTTCTTCAGCACTAATACATAACATATTGTACAAGAAATTGGAAACATTTACTAGATAATTATGCCTTATACAACCAAGAAATTTAAAATGATATGCATGTAAATATGAAAATATTCCTTCACATGTGAGGTACCTAATAATGTTCATGGCTAGCTTGTTGTATGGTAGCACAAGAGACATCCTTTTGCAACCTTTCTTGGTAATATCCAAATGAGGATCGGTTGGTATGACAAACTAAGCCCTAGCTGATCTTGCATCATGTGTATTATGATAATGTTCTCCTATTGCCGGCAACCTAGTTACTTCTACTATTCACTTTTCTATACCAACCACCATTAAACCCCATACAGAAGCTTCTCCCTTATCAAACATCCTTGTAAATTATGTGGTTGCCTCTTCATCCAATGTAGTTAAACTTAAGAAATACCCTAACTAGCCACATGCATTAAATCTCTTCACTACCTTTACATCTGAGAGTAAAATAATATGCTCCACTGGTTCTCATCCCTACAATTGTCCACCCATTTTTGCTTAATACTTTCACTGTCTACACTGCTTGCACTATTTCCCCCTTATGAATGCAAGCTTTTTTTGTTGTTGTTTTATGGACCCATTTACACATTTTATTTAATAGGTAATTAATGTCATAATGATTCATTATGGGCAATAATATGGCTTTAATGAGAAAAAATATGGACGTGTGAAAATCATCAAAAAATGGTATTCATATCACTTGAAACTTAAATATAGGTCACATCATAGCCTGACAATATAATCATTCAAGAATAAGGGGTATGACATCTAGATACTTGCGTACTTATGAAAATTGAATTCCATCAATAAAGAAAGTGTGAAGATTTGGAAAAAATCTTAATGAATAAATAGGAATGCCATTGTGTTTTAGTAACCTTTCTTGCCCCCTATGAAATATGGACAAGTGTCCACACTTGTCAGACTTAGTATGGGGTATGGAACTAGCATAATACTGCCATAATATAAAGAATGCAATATTAGATATAAGAAACAAAATCTTTGTACTATAAATGAATAATAATTTGAAAAGCTTATACCTAATAATTGATCATCACACATATCAAGAGGTGGTAGAAGATACATTAGTAGTGATAGTATCCATTAGCAAACTTGCAATTTTTATTGAAAGCATTAGAAAATGATGATGTGGAAGGTAGATGGGTGAAAGGTAAAGAAATGAGATGAGGTGGAAAAACAATAAATTAGAAAGTGAATGGAGAAGTTTGGAACTTTATGTGGGCATAAAGTTTCTATTATGGGCATGCACAAAGAAATTAGTGTGGAAGAGCTACAAGAAAAAGGTTAGCACCTTCTATTGGAAGAAGAGTTTCCTAGTATGTATTTGAATTTGGCTGTTGAAACTACTATAGGAAGTCCTCTTTTGTTTGGGGTCATTTATATAACTTGATTCTATGACCATTGACTAATAATTTAAAAGGCATTGGATCAATGGTAGTTAATTGGATGGCTCCATTTTCAAAGAGATGGTTAATTTCATATGGACCTAGCCATCTTGTCTGCAGCTTGCTTGGCATATCTTTAAATCTACAATCATATAGTAGTGCCTAGTCACCAACTTGAAATTGTATATTGCTAATGTGGGAGACATGCCATTGTTTTATTTGCTTCTGTATAATTTTAGTGTTCTCTAGAGTAGCTTTGCACATTTCATCCAAAGAGTAAGATGTAGGAGACATTCTCTTTGTGCTACAAGAAGTTCAATGCCCAACTCTAGTGTAGTTCTTAAAATTTTATGTTCAAATTCAATGGAGAGCATTGCTACTTTCCCATATAGTGGCTCAAATGGTATGAACCATGTAGTAGTCTTCCATGTTGTTCTATAGGCCCAAACAACTTCTGGTAATCTGCTATTCCAATCCTTATGGTGTAAATGAAGTTTTTTTGTTACGATGTTCTCTATCTCTTGATTTGTGACTTTTGTTTTTCCATTAGCTTGAGGGTGATAGGGACTTTATTTCTAATGCCCAATGTTATATTGTTTCATTAGTTCAGAGATTAGAATAGAAGTAAATTGTGTGCCTTGTTCAATGACTAGTACTTTGGGTACACCATAGTAAGTAAAAATTTCTTCATATAGAAATTTTCTAACTTTGTGATCACAAGCATGCTTCATGGCTTTGACTTCAACCCATTTTGTTAGGTAATTAGTGCACACAAGGATATATGATTTTCCATTGGATGGAGGATCAATTGGACCAATGAAGTCCATGCCCCATTTTTTGAATGGTGTTAATGCCATTTGTGGGTTGAGAGGTATTTCATTCGTTCTTGTTGGTTGGCTCATCCTTTGACACTTATCACACTTTCATGTATAGTTGGTTGTATCTTTGTGAAGTGTAGGCCAATAGTAACTAGTTGTTAAAATTTTCAAAGCTATTCTTTTTGCTACAAAGTGCCCTCCACATGGTTCATTATGACATGCATATAGAATGTCATGTGTCTCATCGTCTCTCACACATCTTCTCATAACTTTATCAAGTCTAGTGTAAAATAAGATATTATCTATCTAAGAGAAATGGAAACTTTTCTCTACAAGCAGCTTCTTTTCCTTGTAAGAAAAATGTTCTGGTGTTTTATTAGCTACAATGTAATTAGCAATATTTGCATACCAAGGAGCTTGAAAAGAAATATGAAATAAATGCTCATTTAAAAATGCATCATCTACCAAAGTAGTGTCATTCTCATCATGGTGGATTATTGATAAATAATTAGCTACCACATTGGCTTTTCCAAGCTTATCAATTATAGTTATATCAAATTCTTGCACCAATAGTAACCATCTTGCTAACCTTTCTATAATAGTAGGTTTTTTCATGAGATATTTAATTGCTAAATGATTAATATGAACAAGTATTAGATAGCCAGTTATGTAGTGCAAGAATTTGTTCAAAGCATAAACTACTGCTAACAATTCTTTTTTAGTGACTATGTAGTTTAATTCTGGTCCATAAAGGCTCTTACTAATATAATATATTGCATTTTCAAGATTTTGAGATTGTTGTCCTAGAATTGGACCTATGGCATAGTCAAAAGAATTTGTATATATGCGAAAAGGAAAATTCTAGTCAAGGCCTTGTTAAATTGGGGCTATAGTGAGAATCTTTTTAAGCTGCAGGAAGGCTTCATTACATTTGGGTGTCCAACTAAATTTAGTTTCCTTTGTCAGTAATTTATACAAGGGACTAGATATTTTTCTGAAATCTCTAATGAAATGTCTATAATATCCAACATGATCTAGAAAAGATCTTACATCTTTCATTTTTTGTAGGTCTGGGTAGTGTTGGAATTACCTCTATCTTAGCTAGATCCACTTGTATTCATACAGTTGATATGAAATGACCAAGTACCACACATTCTTGCATGAGCATGAAACATTTTTCACTATTAAGTGCTAGATTACATTCTTGACACCTTATCAAAACTTTTTCAAGATTCATTATTGCTTCCTCAAAGGTGACTCAAAATGTTGTGAAATCATCCATATATATTTTCATACAATCATGTGATAAATCAGCGAAGGTACTAATAACAACTCATTGGACTATTGTAGGAGCATTACATAGACCAAAAAAAAAATAGATTATGCAAATGTACCCCATGGGCATGTGAATGTGGTTTTTTCTTGGTCTTCAAGAGCAATACTAATTTGATTTTAACCACTATACCCATCTAGAAAAGAGAAATACTTCTTGCTAGCTAGAGTGTCTAGAACTTGATCTATAAATGGTAAAGGAAAGTGATCCTTTTTGGTGACCTTGTTTAATTCTCTATAATCTTCACAAAATCTTCATTTTACTCCCTTTTTGGGCACTATGACTAGGGGTGACACCCATTTACTATTAGATATAGGATAAATAAAATCAGCATCAAGTAGTTTTTGAAATTTAGTTTTAACTATTTCTCTAAGGCTTGGATTTATCCTTCTCTAGGGTTGACAGAGTGATAGACACCCTTCATTGATGTATATCCTATGGGTGCACAATGTAGGACTCAACCCTTTCATATCACCATAGTCCCATGCAAAAGCCTTTTTATGCTTTTGAAGCAATTTTGTTAACTATTCCATTTATGTGGATGCTAATTTGGGGTTAACATGGAGATTATGACCTTTGGACAACTTAATAGTAGTGGTAGACTCTATCATAGTAGCTTTAGAGATTAGACTTGCTTCTAATTTACAGAGTAAGAGTTGATGAAGAATGTCAAGTTCTTTGTGTAGAGCACAATTCTCATCACATTCCTCATATGTGGTTAATTCCAACACAAAACTTTCATATACATCATTTTCTACCACACAACTATTAGTAAGAATACTCTAAAGTATTGAATATTCCTCCTATAGCTCTAGAAATGATTGTCTATGTAACATCATGAGCCATGCTATAGAATTTAACTCTTCTTCTTCATCCCCTAAATCTGGCCAAACATATGTTCTTAGATCTTATAATGGTTGTGCTCGAGGATATAAATCAAATTTCTTTGTTGCTTGGCCATTGGATATGGTCATATTCCCTAACCTACAACTTATATTTGCATCAGCTATAGCTAACCATGGTTGACCTAGGATGACAAGGTAACTAGATAGATTAACTTTAGGGAATAGAATCATGAAGTCTATAGGATATTCTAGATAGTCTAAGGTTACAACTATGTCTTCTATCATCCCATCAGGGGTGATAGTAGAATTTTCTAAAAGTTGTAGAATTGTTGGACTAGCCCTTAATCCTTCTATTTTTAACTTCTTCATGGTGTCCTTGGTCAGAAAATTTATAGCAGCACCAAGATCTATTAAAGTATTTTTAATAGATTGACCATTTATACTAACATCCACAACTGGACTACCTGGATCATAATATTTTGGGGTGATCAATTTTCCTAACATAATGTCAACTAATTTTCCCACAACATGAACTATGGTGGGGTCCTTTTTCTTCCTCCCAGGATTCTTCAAGCAAACATCTCTAATGGATTTTCCATAGATTGGAACATCTTTAATAGATTGGAATAGGGGTATTTTGACATGCATGTTCTTCAACTAATCAATGATATCAAAAGTTTTTTCCTCTATTTTTACATGTTTACTTTGCATAAGCTTTTTTGGAAAAGGAGGTTCCATCACTAATTGAGCTTGAGTTGAGATAGTAACATTGGTTGGGTCAACCTCTTTAGAGACTGAGGGTTTCGATGCTATAGGAGTATCTAGTAATTTAGTTATAAGTAGTTGTTCAGGCACTGGTAAAGTTGTACCAAATCTCATATATATATCTGCAACATTTAGAGTGTAAGTAGGATATTTTTGAGCATCAGTAATATAAGTGGGTTGGTGTGGTTGTTGGCTATTTAGACGTGGTTGAGGTTGCACTGGTAATAGTGTCTATTTTTGAGGTCTAGGATATGTAGGTGGTGGCATTAGAGTAGGTTATTGAAGTGGGGGTGGTAATTGTGGAGTACTAGTATTTTGGTTAGGCCATTATTTAGGTCCCCTCCATTGGTTTGTAGACTATCAATTCCATTCAAGTGGTTGCCATTGGTTTTGGTGGTTTTTCCAGTAGTTCTACTAGTTCTGCCATTGGTTATTCTATTGGTTGGGCTAGGATGATTGGAAATTCTAAGGCAATTAGGCCTATTGTGGATAGTTTTTCCCAACATTATTCCAATTAGGTTGATGATATTGTGGAGGACCTTGGGGGTTATGGTTTCTCCATTGATTACCATATGAATTTGAATTTTACAAAGGGTCCTTAGGCATACCTTGACATTGGGCCCATGACTAGCATTGAGCAATAAAGAATACTTTCTTATCATCTCCATCTATCTTAAGGTACTTAGTTGAAAGATGTTGGTATTAGATACAATTATTCAATTGTGTGTTGTCTTTAATGTTACACAAATATCATATCAGTTATCAAACAGAGTCTACCAAGCTCAATTGGTCAACAAGGCAAAAAATAGTGTCTACTAAGCTTAGAAGGTTAGAAAAGTGAATTGCAAAGTCTATTGAGCATTTTTGGAAGTTACACTATGAAGATAGTTTCTACCAAGCTCACTCAAGCACTAAAGGCTTCTGTGGAAAAGATCCATTTCTATTGAGCTAGCAAGGTTAGCAAAGGGAGAATTAGTTCTTATCGAGTTCACTCTATCTCCAAAGGATTTTGCAGAGTTTGTAGTGTTTACCAAGCTTCACTAGGTTAATACTAGAAATCATTTCTAGAGCAATGTTTACTGAGTAGGGTCAGCCAATGAAGGATTTCATTGTCTCGAGAAAGAAACTTTAATTGTTTCATGTAACTTTTGTAGCTAATTGATGTACCATTTATTGGTAAATATAACTTGTAAATTAGCTGACTTGATAATTTGTAATGTATAAATAAGAGGTCAAGTTGTGATTTCAAATGTATGAATGGATGAATAAATGAACGAGCATGCAAATGATTTGATTGTGTAAAGAGGAAGTAAGTGAATTTTGAAGAAGGGTCAGATATCCTTGAGGAGCAGTAGAGTTGTATTTGATCAGTGAGGATCTATTGAAGTGGATTAGAGATCTATATCAGCAAAGTTTAGTTGCATGTCATTCAGGCTACTTATTGTTACTTTCTCACCATTGTAGCAGTAATTCCTAAATCTCTTAATAGAATTGGTCTAAAAGCCATTTTGTAAACCCTCTAACAAGGTGGACAATTCTACTAAATTTTTCTAAAGTCCTCTAGCAAGGCCACTCCTATTAGGGTGATTAAATCCTCTAACAAGGTCACACCTAACAGTGTGTTTTGTAACCTTTAACAAGGTTGGCTCCTAATAGGGCTCACTTCATAAGAGTGAAAATTTGTAGCTAGTTAATTGGTGGTTTTTTCTATATTGGGGTTTCACATTAAATCTGGTGTCCCTTGTGTTCATGTTATTTACTTTTGCATGCATGTTAATAATTGTGAATGCTTAAAGATAAGTAATTAATTATTACACATTTCATCTACCAAGTTACATCATTTTTCTATGTGGCTACCAAGTAATAGCAGTAATTAAGTTGTAAGATATCTAACGGATCTGTGAATTTGTTTTTGTGATAACTGATTCACCTACCCCCCCTTTTAGTTACTCCATCTATATTTCCAAAAATTGGTATCAGAGCTATTGGTGCTTATAGGAAGGATTTCAAGGATCTAGGCTAAAGATCAGGATGTCTTACAAGAGGGAAATTCCAAGGCTTAACAAGGATAACTTTTCAGCATGGCAAGGTCTCATGAGACTCCATCTGGCTTCCATTAGAGACATAGGATTGAAATATTTGGATGAAGCATATGTAACTCCTACTAGCACATTATCTACAAATGAAATTGGTAAGAAGAAGACTCATAACACCATGATTATAGACATTGCATCTGCCCTAAGCTATGAAGAATTTGTTGATGTCAAGGACTGAAAAACTGCATTTGAAATGTGGAACAAGGTAAAATATATCTATGAAGGAGATGATAATGTGAGAAGAGCCAAAGAAAAAAGTTTAAGAGGAAAATTTAATCAAATGAGGATGAGAGAGGATGAAAACATTGCAAAATATGCTGAAAGAGTCAAAGCAAGTGTTAGTGCAATCAAAGCTTCTAGAGGAGATATCAAGGAGGAAATAGTTATAAGTAAAGTTCTTAGAAAATTGCTTCCCATTTATTCAATCAGAGTTTCTACAATTCAAGAAAGAAGATGTGAAGCAAATAATAAGATAAATTTAGAGGTCATAGTTAGAAGATTGAAAGCATCTGAGCTCGATAACTATGACAACTATGTTCTAGCTACCAAGAACATTGAATCAACATTTGAAGCCAAGCTTTCACTCAAGGAGAAAGGTAAGAAGACAAAGGACTCTTAGAAACTAAAGAAGAATTAGAACAAGGTTTTGATAGTGATCTTGAGGTGGTTGAAGCTCTACTAGCAAAGAAATATTCAAGAGGCAAAGGAAAATACAAAGGTAAGGTTTCCCTAATCTATTTTTCTTGTAAAGAAATTAGACATATTTCTTCTAGGTGCCCAAATAAGTAAAAAAAGGATGAGAAGAAAGGTCACAAGTGCAATGGCAAGGAATAATTTACATCATTCAAGGACAAAGGTAAGAAAACATGTTTTATGGCTAAGGATTCTAATGATTTTGATGATGAAGAAGAAGATGAAATTGTGTATATTGCTATGAAAGATGAATTTGATAATGATGAATAAATGGCACTTATTTCTCATGTGAGAAAAAATTATATGTGGATCGTAGATAGTGGTTGCTCTCATCATATGATTGTTGATAAAACTAAGTTTGAAAATTTTGAAGACTATGATGGTGGTAGTGTGAGGGTTGGTAATAATGAACCTTGTTGTATAAAAGGAAGAGGAAGAATCTCAGTAACCAAAGAGCTTGTATGTGATAATGCATATTGGGTAGAAGGACTAAAATACAATCTATTGAGTGTGGCATAGCTACTCAATAATGGATTCAAAGTGAGTACTGGATGACAAAAGAAAGTTGATTGGATCAAGCACTCAAAAAAAAGGTAACTTGTTTTATCTTGAACTTGGTGAATGTTAATGCTTTATTGCTCAAGCTGAAGAAAGTTGGTTATGGCATAGGAGGTTGTGTCATGTGAACTTTCATAACTTGGTGAAAATAAGTAAATTCAGAAAAGTAATAGGCATTCATAACATAAAGAAACCTAAGGTTGGTCTATGCAAAAATTGTCAAATTGGTAAGATGGGAAAGACTAGCTTTAAAAGTAAGAACTATCAATTTGACAAAGTTTTAAAAATTGTGCATACTGATTTGTGTGGACCTATTGGAATTGAAAGCTATACTGGTGAAAAGTTCTTCATTCCTTTTGTTGATGATTATTCAAGAATGATGATTCTCATGTACCTAAGAGAGAAATCAGAAGCATTTGAGAAGTTCAAATGGTATTTGGCCAGAGTTGAGAAGTAAACAAGAAAAAGACTAAAATGTTTGAAGTCAAATAGAGGTGGTGAATTCATGTCCCATGAATTCAATAATTTTTGCATTGAAAGGGGAATCAAAAGACAAGTATCAACCCTTAGAATTCTCGAGCAAAATGGAATGGCTAAAAGAAGGAAAAGATCTATCATGGACTATGTAAGAACCCTAATGATTGAAAAGAGAATTTCTATCAAATACAAGAAGGAAGCTATCATCACTGCAGTTTATACCTTGAAATGAGTATAGCTAAAGGAATCATTCAAAACCCCTATGAGTTATGGTATGGCTATAAACCTAATGTAAGTTACCTAAAAGTATTTGGAAGCAAATGTTACATTTTGAAAGAATCTAGAAAATGTAAATTTGATGTGAAGGGTAATGAAGGAATATTTTTGTGATATTCTTGCAAGAGTAAAGCATATAGATGTTTAAATTTGTCTACTCCCAAAGTCATAGAAAGTGTACTTGTGAAAGTTGATGAGTTTGTAGAAAGAATTGAAGAAGAAAGAAAAAAGAAACTAGAAGACTACAGGAGATTTATTTTTATTGAACTTGATATAGTACCAAATACACCTATCAATTAGGAATATTCTACTCCTAAGTCTTCAATAACCAAGTTGCAGGAAGTTCAAACTGAGCTATAGGAACCTGAGTCACATTTTGATGTTACCAAGCCAATGCATACTAAGTCTAAAGGACTTGAACAGTAGATAGAATAGCTAGAACCTGAAGTTGAAGTACAAGAGGATGAAAATGCAAAGCATTCAAAAAGAAAGGAACCTATATTAGCTAAGTATGTCAGGAGACATCATGCACTAGATTAGATCATTGGAGAAAAATCTAAAGGAACTATGACAAGAAGTAAGTTGAAAGGTACTTGTTCACTTGCTTTTGAACCTAGAAGTGTCAAAGATGCATTAGAAACTAAAAGTTGGATTGAGGCTATGAATGAAGAGATAGAGCAGATAGAGAAAAACAAAACATGAACTCTTGTACCCAGGCCTAAAGACAAAAATATGATTGAAACTAAGTGGGTATTTAGAAATAAGTTGAATGAAGATGGTAAGGTGTCAAGGAAATAAGTTAGACTAGTATGCAAAGGATACTCTCAAGAAGAAAGAATAGATTATGGAGAGACTTTTTCACCTATTGCAAGATTAGAAGGTGTCAAGACCTTACTTGCATATTCCACATACAAAGGATTTAAAGTTTATCAGATGGATGTCAAGTAAGCATTTATCAATAGTATACTAGATGAAGAGGTTTACATTGAGCACCCTGAAGATTTTGTTAATCTAGAAAAGAAGGACATGGTTCGAAAATTACACAAAGCATTATATGGTCTAAAACAAGCCCCTAGAGTATGTTATGAAAGATTGCATAACTATCTTATTCAGATTGATTTTCGAAGAACTAATGATAATAGTAGCTTGTATATCAAGGAAGGATAAGATAATAAGATTGTTTTGGAAAAAATATTTGTGGATGATACTTTTTTCATAGGGAATGATGATCTTTGCAAAAAAAATTAGAGCAAATGAACAAAGAATTTGTAATGTCAATGTTTGGTGAGATCAAGTTCTTTGTTGATCTTCAAATTTAGTAGAGTAAGAATGGTATCTACATCATTCAATCTAAATACATGAAGGAGATACTGAAAAAGTTTGGCATGGAAGATTGTAAACTAGTTGGGACTCCTATGTGTACTGGATTGAAACTTACCAAGGATGTTGAATCAAAGAAGGTATATTAGACATTGTATAGATCTATGATTGGAAAGTTACAGTATGTAGTGCATATAAGGTTAGATATAGCCCTCACAGTTGGTATTGTAGCAAGATTTTTAGCAAAACCAAGAGAAAATCACATGATGGAGATCAAAAGAATCATGAGATATTTGAAAGGCATTGAAGATTATGGATTATGGTACAAATTTGGAGATAATCTAGATTTTAAAGTGTTTACTACTATAGGTTGGGCAAGAAATGTTGATGATAGAAAGAGTACAAGTGGAGGAGCTTTCTTTCATGGAAAGAGGTTGGTTTCTTGGACTAGTAAAAAGAAAAATTGTACATCCCAATCCATAGTAGAAGTAGAGTATGTTGCAACAGAAATAAACTATTATAATATTGTTTGCTTCAAACAATTATTAGAAGGCATGAAGGAGGGAATCAAAGAACCTATTGTTATGTTTATGAAAATACAAGTTCAATTAATATATCTAAAAATCCAGTGATCCATTGGAAAACCAAGCACATTGCAATAAAGTCTCACTTTGTCAGAGAATTGGTGTAGGATAAGGAGCTTAGATTAGAATATATCCCTACAAAGGAAAAAATTTCTGACATATTTACAAAACCTTTACCTAAGGATGAATTTTTGTATCTAAGAGGTAAGTTAGGGGTCACTCCCCTATCTAAAGCTCACTAAAATAAAGTTTTAGTGGTGCATCAACAGGTATCAAGATGAAGTTCTTCTAGTTGATCTAGAATAATCATGGAAATATTAGTTCATAAGGTACATTTCTATTCATTTTGTTTGTGTTGTCTTTGGCATGTGTTGTCAAAGAGGGAGAGTATACTATCATATCTTTCTAAAATTTGAAACTATTTGAAAGAAGTTTGATGTTTGTAAAGAAGTTATGTAATTCCTTCACAAAGGGAGATTACTGTAATTGAGAAGTTTGTGGAATGAAATGTAAGAGGGAGCAACATTCTATTAGAAAAAGACTTGTTTTCAAATTTCATTCTGCTATGACATGTGTTGCCATCAATGCCAAAGAGGGAGATTGTTGGATACAATTATTCAATTATGTGTTGTATTTGATGTTACATAAATGCCATATAAGTTATCAGATACAATCTACTGAGCTCAGTTGGTCAGCAAGGAAAAAGATAGTGTCTACCAAGCTCAAAAGGTTAGCAAAGTGAATTATAGAGTCTACCAAGCATTTCTAGAGGTTACACTATGAAGATAGTTTCTATCAAGCTCACTCTGGCACTGAAGGATTTTATGGTAGAGATTAGTTTCTATCAAGCTAGTAAGGTCAGAAAAGGAAAGCTAGCTTTTATCAAGTTCACTCGATCTCCAAAGAATTTTGCAGAGTTTGTAGTGTTTAAGAGCTTCACTAGGTTAACATTGGAAATCATTTCTGGAGTAGTGTTTACTAAGTAGGGTTGGCCAATGAAGGATTTCATTATCTTGGCAAATAAAGTTTAATTGTTTCACGTAACATTTGTAGCCAACTAATGTATGGTTTATTGGTAAATGTAACTTGTAAATGAGCCAACTTGGCAATTTGTAATGTATAAATAAGAGGTCCAGTTGTGATTTCAAATGTATGAATGGATGAATAAATGAATGAGCATGCAAATGAGTTGATTATGTGAAGAGGAAGTAAGTGAATTTTGAAAAAGGATTAGATTTCCTTGAGTAGTAGAGTTGTATTTGATCAGTGAAGATCTATTGAAGCAGAGTATAGATCTATATTAGCAAAGTTTAGTTGCATCTCATTTAGGTCACTTATTGTTACTTTCTCACCATTGTAGTAGTAGTTCCTAAATCTCTTAATAGAGTTGGTCTAATAGCCATTTTGTAAATCCTCTAACAAGGTGGACAATTCTACTAAATTGTTCTAAAGTTATCTAGCAAGGCCACTCCTAGTAGGGTGATTAAATCTTCTAATAAGGTCACACCTAAAGGTGTGTTTTGTAACCTTTAATAGGGTTGGCTCCTAATGGGGCTCACTTCATAATAGTGAAAATTGGTAGCTAGTTATTTGATAATTTTTCCCATATTGGGTTTCCATGTTAATTCTGGTGTCTCTTGTATTCATGTTATTTAGTTTTGCATGCATGTTAATAATTTTGAATGCCTAAAGATTAGTAATAAGTTATTACACAGTTCATCTACTGAGTTGTAGCATTTTTTTGTGTGGCTACTCAGTGACAGTAGCAATTAAGTTTTAAGACATCTAAGGGATCAATGGATTTGTTTTTGTGGTAACTGATTCATTCCCCCCCCTCCCTCTCAATTAGTCCATCTATATTTCTAACAGTTGGTTCTCCATACTTGCAACTAGTTTGCATTGGCAATCCTTCTTTTGCTTTTGGTAATGAGGGCAGTATTTAGCTAGTTGTAATTTAGCTTCTACATGCTTCTTTTTTATAGTCATTATGTCAAGATGTGTAGCAACATCATTATAATATCTTGCTTAATATCTAACAATATGTTAAATATCTCAAGCTTTGAAATACTTTGATTGATTCCTTTAGTGACTATGGAATGAGGTATGCAAACTTTCTTTATAGTTGACCTTGAATAGTTTTGATAGATCTTCTTGAGGTCATCCTAGGAAGCTTGATATGCATCACCACCAGCCATTAGGTCCAATGCTTCTAGATAGTTATCATTCACACCTCTTAGAAAAACTAGCTTTTGTAAATCCTTAGACAACACATGCTAAGGGTTCTTCTGTAGTGTATACAAGAAATGTGAAACATAGTCTTCTAATATTTCTTCCTCCTTTTGTGATATCCTTAAGACATCATCTCCTCTTGAACCAGATGCTTTGCAATACTCCTTATATTTATCCAAAGATAGAGTTTTCATTTCATCCCAAGTTCCTATTGCATTAGCTCCTAAGCCCATGAACCATGTAAAGATGACTCTTTTAATATTGCTAGAAATAATTTTAGCTTATGGGCATCAGTGTTGTAGTCAAAACTATTATAAAGTATGTCAAACTCAAACAAGAAAGTATCAGGGTCTTTAGTTGTAAGGCCATAGAACTTTGGGAGAGTAGTTGGAGGTATATTTTTGAGATTAGCATTGGATACAAGACTTGGAAGAGGAAATGGAAAGGTAGGTTGTACCATTACTAGAGTTATTAGATTTTGAGGTTGCTATTGAAAAGGAATATTGGGTACTAGGGTATTAACAACTGGTGCATTTAAAGTAGTATTATCAAGGAAACTAGCCAAAATTTTCACAAAAGGTTGAAGACACTTGTATCTATAGGTTCTACTCTTGAGGATTATTCTATAGGAAAATTAGGGTGTGCATCTTCAAAAGGCAACTCAGCTTCTTCTTATTCAATTTCTTCATTCAAATTAATAGACTCCCATGGAAGAAATCTATCATATTCATCTCATCATCTTCCTCTTTGATACATGAAATTGAATTCTTCAAACTAGTGAAGAAATTTTTAGGACTACAAATTTCTAAAAAACTTAACTAAGAACTATGAATCTAAAATGCTCATAGCTTGACACCATCCCCAATAATGGCGCCAAAAATGGTCTGCCTCACAATAGGTGTATAATAATCATGCTTAAGGCCATGCTTAGGAATAATGTATTCAATCTAAGGATTATTTTTCCTCACCATGAGGTGCATTTAACCTTGTTGACCTAGGGATGCATACTTGAAATGGTCGGCACAATATGTGCACTAGGTCTCTTAATGAGTCATTATGCTTATGCTACAAGAAAGTAAAATGCAAGGAAAGAACCTACACTAGTGCTGCAAGAAACTAACACACTTAACTCTTTACTGAAATAAATACTAGAAATGTAATAAAATGTTAACATATAGTCCAACTCAGTTCATCTACTATAGCTATTCTTACAAATGCTACAGGAACATTCACAAAGTACGATGCTATAAGAAGGAACTTACAACTTCTACTTGCAAAACTAAGGATGCTTAAAAAAAAAATCTACAGTACTCTAATCTAATCAACCTCCCAAGTGGGCTCCCTTTGTTGGCTTATACTAATCTACTAGCACTAAATGTAAGCCAAGAACTATTTGATTACATTTTAGAAATTCATTACATTGGAACAATACATAGAACTATAAAAATAACTCACTGCAAGAGTCAACAGTTTCTTGTCATAAACTTTCTTCTTTTGATCCCTAACACAATTGGTCTGATCCCTATAAATAGAAGATTAAAACTTATTCCAAAATAAAAAAAGCAAACAAAATAGCTATAAATCCACAAGAGAGAAAGAAGGAAAGATAACAACTCAAGGCAAGAGTAAAAGATAATGGCTCAAGGTGGGAATAATAAAGTCTGGACAACCACTTTGACATAATAATAAATGTAGAGAATATAGCAAGTCTTCATAGCTCCTCCATACTCGTAGCCATGTCCTTTTGTACCATTATAACTTTACCACCATGGCTAAACCTCCTCAATGTCTTTCTCCTTGAATGATATTGGTTGTCTTCAACATTCATCTTTGAATTCTTCCAATTATCTTTAGTTTCATTGCTAACAGGTTAGTTATAATGCAGAGATATTTGCAAATAAGAATTATCAAATTAAATTCAAATATTAGGACACACATTCTGATGGTTATATAAAATAGTAAATTATGTATATAATAT
This sequence comes from Cupressus sempervirens, assembly GCA_028749045.1. Taxonomy (NCBI): domain Eukaryota; kingdom Viridiplantae; phylum Streptophyta; class Pinopsida; order Cupressales; family Cupressaceae; genus Cupressus; species Cupressus sempervirens. The sequence continues at coordinate 784,092,316 of CM053787.1, read as the reverse complement.
TGGCAAAAGATGACATACTATCTACCCATAGGTTAATCATTGGTTTAGGTAACCATAAGTTCACAAATGTCTTAATAAAAATAAAATAGAGTGTTAACAAAGTGTTTAAAACTATCATAAGATAGAGGCAATAATTAGCCTCATCAATAACAATGATATCTCCTTCTACACCCACTTTTCTCAAATTTTCTCTCAAAGATGCTTCATCTTCTATCCTGAGTGGAGTTTGAGATGGTGAATATTCTCCTACATGAGAAAAGGATCCATGTTCTAATCTCTATCTCTTGGGTGCACTAGTGTTAGGTAGACTCTTTGGTCTTGGCCTTTTGTAGGGGGGAACATGCTATATATTTTGAGCCACAATATATGTTGCCCTCCTCTATAATGTATACTAGCCTAGAGTAACTATCATTATACTATTTATCCTTCTCTCCACCTCTGCTACATTATTAGGATATGCTTTGACTATGATGTTCTTCTTTTCATTCATAGTTACAATCATTTTGGCCCCCTAGTGCTTCTTATGCTTCTTAGCATAATTGGGATCAAAAGCATTAATGAATTGTAAAATTTTACTGAAAACTATTCATTTTTCTTTTCTAACTTCCTGCTCTTGTAATGAAAAATATTTCTAATAACATCTTTTGGGAAGTACACCTTTTGTGTAATAGCCTTAGCTTTGCTTCTCTACCTTAAGAGGTCATAGAATCCCTCTAGATCAATGTATCTTGCATGGGACTAGGTCATATGATATTTATCCAAAAAAAACTGAGATTCCTCCACCCTTTCTTAATAAAAACATAATCATGAGCCACAGTGACAACAGTGAAAACTGTGCCTTTACTTTTTCCTAACATATCCCTTTCCTCAATTGTTCCAATCTACCATAGCAATTCTATAATTCCTATCTTTAGAGGCACATGGAAAGGTAAAACATGAGGTTTTCCCAAGAAACCATAGACCCTAATCATAGTGGAAACATTATATGGGATTATGTCACCCCAATTATGGCTAACCAAAAGTCCCTTGGCATGGTCCTTGGGTTTGATTAGTTCTAGTAGAGGCTGTGGGATTCCTGGACTATCCTCTCTTAAGAGAAATCTAATCCTTGATGCAAAGTATTTGTCAAATCTAACATAGCTGACATCCTTGACTTCCCAAGTCATGTCAACACTCCATAACTAAATTGGGAGCTTCTCTCCATCCCTTTCTAGTTCTAGCTTCATTTCCTTAGAGAAGAAGGTAACTCCCTTGTAAAGACATATGTGCATCAACAAGGAATACTAGAAAAAAGGCCTATTTACCTTACCTTGAGTTATTTCAACTAAACCATTATGAATTTCCTTAGATAGGAAAGTAGCAAAGTCTAGAATTGTGCTCATTCCAAACTACAAGGTCTGAGCCATAATGACAACAATAGAACCTTGGATGTATTCTTTCCCATCCATCCTAAATATTTGGCAAAGAGTAAAATATAGGGTTTTGGCTCTAGGATTAAAATATTTTTTCAGCAATGGCTCTAGGTAGCTTGGTGTAACCAGGGGCAATATCCAAATCTTAATAATATGTTGCTACAATGGCCCAGCTCTCAATTACACCCTCTATGCATCATATCTTTCCTAAAGATCATCCATATCAATTATCTCATGGAATATATGGTTAATGTTGAGTTTAAACACCTCACAAATCTATGCAGGTGAAACCGTAAAAAGGTTATCTCTAGCATGATTCTTTACAATCCTAGTGATGTGGTCATATTTCTTAGCCATATCAAACAATAGATCACTATCAAAGAAAAACTGATGAACCACCAATTTACTAATATCAAACTCCCAAACATTACTCAAAGGGGTGTCTTGGTTGCATTTGACAAACCATTTTTTAAAAAAAAATTAAACCTCCTACAGAAACCTTAACATCTCTTACCCAACTAACTTTATCATAAAAATCCTCACCCACAACCAACCTAGGGTTTTTTGGGATAAACTCTCTGCATTTTGTTAATTCATGTATAGACAAAGGAAATTGTTTAAGAAAATCATCGTGGATAGATCTCGTAAAGTAATTAGTGAGACTAGAGAATTTAGTTTGTGAAAGCATTTTGAAAATTCAATTTCACATAGTTCTAATTTTTAAAAGTTTGAAAAGTTTTAGATCACTTACCCACTAAATTATGCTTCCTTTTCCCTATAAGTTGTTTTGTAATTTGCTAAAAACTTTGCAGAATTTTGTATCCTAGCTTTGGAAACCCTTGTGCTCTAAGAATTTTTTACGATCGTGTAGTTAAATAATGGAAAATTTGCAAGTTATATCAGGGTATTAAGGTCACATAAAGGATTTTTGAGCAACATTAATGTTCCTGACTATTAATTTTTGTGTTACATTTCAAGTTTGAATTTCATTTTTTGATCTCATAGCATCTGAAAGCTTTACCTGAAATAGAAAGCTTTTTTAAAGATTTGAGATCCTCACCACATGTCAAGTAGGCACTTCCCCACTTTTCTTAATATTCCTACAACTTCATAAAGTAGTGAAGCACCAATCATTGATCTTATCAAGATCAATGATCACAAGAAACAATAATATTTTATTAATAAATCCTTTTGAAAAATGGCTATGTTGGCCCACTCATTTCCAACCTGGCTAGTAGTAATTTATTTGGAAAATAAATTTACTCCACCTAAGCACCTTTTCCAATGAGTCAGTAGTTTTCATTGCATAGGTCTCACCATGCCACATGGTGGAATGACACTTCACTACTTTGTTTAAATGTCACATAACTTCATATTATGCGTAAGTGCAAATTATTGATCTTACCAAGATCGACAATCAAAAGAAATTGAACATTTGTAGTATCTAGTCAGTCAGACAAACTAGTAGAATGTCTCCCTTTTCACCAATGTGACTGACAATTGCCATGGTATAGACTCTATTATTTCCTTTGAAAAGAGTGGGTCCATGACATCATTACCTGCTATGTGTCCTATTGGCACTTCCCCAATTTGTATGAATATCAAGAACTTTCTCAAAGTAGTAAAGCACCATTCATTGATCTCATCAAGATCAATTGTGGAACAATCTATATCTTTTGAAAAGCATGAATCACCAGTCATGATGTTATCATGGACAGGTTTCATTGAGGCACTTGCCTGCATTGTTTAAAAAACTTACATCTTGGGATAGTGGTAAAGCACCATCCATTGATCTGACAAAGATCTACGATGGAACAAAGTCTTATCAGATAGTGTTGAGTCAAATACTTCAACTAATGAATGCATTACACTTGTTGTAATAATATCTCACACCTATCAATAGTAGTAAAACTTCCTAGAGACTACAGTGCTAATGTCATTATATGTTAGATGTCATTAAGGCACTTGCCCACTTTTTTTAAAGACCTTTCACTTTCATCTTGCAGGTAAGCACTAGTTGTCAATCTCACTATGATCAATGGTGTAGGAGAAACACTTATGAGAGTTGTATTTGAATTTTCTCCTATCGTCATCTTGGACAAATTTTGACATAGTGCTTCCCCACTTTGGTTAATGTTTGAGCAACTCCATCTTGCAATAAAGCACTAGCCATTGATCTTATCAAGATCAATGGTTCATTAATATTAAAGGAAAAAAAATCCATTGAGAATGAGCCTACTAATATGATCATAGGAAAATGGAATGTGCACTAACTGATACTAACAACTCTTGAAAAGGATTTGACAAACTTCAAATTTGTGGCTCAATGAAGACCTACTGTCAACAAATGCTATGTGGCACAAGGGCACTTCCCCACTTTGTGTAAAAGCCATGCAAATTTATATTGTGGGTAAGCACTAATTTTCAATCTTATTGAGATCAATGGTTGGCCAAAATTACTCAACTAAGTTTAAATTTTTTCATTTAATGCTTAGGAGACATCACCATGGTTAAGACAAGCTTAGAAATTAAGAGGTTTAATTTGTGGAAAATAAAATAAAATAATCTTTGTAAAATGAAAACTTAAGGTAAGCCCATCCCATGCTAAAGTAATTTGGAATTTACATTTAATTACCTTTTTGAAAGCTAGGGCACACAACAAGGGTATTTTTTTATACTTCAAGAATTTTGAACTAGGGTTTTGACAAAGAAAAACTAGTTTTCAAATATGACCCTAGGTTTCTCCACTATGAGGTATAACATATGACAAAGGGTAAAAAACAAAGCTAACACCCACATTGTCCATGGCTTGGTTGGAATAGGTAATTGCTAATAAAGTCCTTGATTTTTCATTACTCCCTTGGCTCTTTGCAATATTTTTCAAGTCTCAACAAATTTTCTAACATTAGTAGGTAACTTGGGCCAATGATAGTTTCTCCTTAGGAGCTCTAGAGTTTTGTCAATCCCAAAGTGACCTCCTAATTTTCTATAATGATTCTCTTTGATTAGTTTTTCCCTCATGTAGCATCTAGGAATGTAAATTTTTCCTCCTTTGAACAATACACCATTCTACAAGAAATATTCAAAATATATTTTTCTATATCCATCAGACAATGTAGAACAAACCTTACAAATTTCCCCAAAGTTTGGATCATCTTTATATAACTGCTTAAGGGCATCAATCCCCATGCTTTGTACTTGGACTCTTCTATTGAGAGAATCTACTACTATCTTTGTAGTAACTTTTTTAAGTTTGATTGAAAATGTGAAGTCTTGGAGCTACTCAACCCACTTCATGTGTCTGCAACTCAACTTGTCATGGTTATTTAGGAAGCTTAGTACATGACTGTCTATATAGATAATAAATTCCTTGAGAAGAAAAGAGTGCCTCCATTTATTTAGAACTTGAACCATAGGATATAGTTCTAGGTCATATGTATATATTTCTTCTTGGCATCATTTAGTTTTTCAAAGAAGAAAGCCATGGGTCTTCCCTCCTAATTCAGAACTACTCCTATGGAAAGGTTACCGACATCAATTTCCACTATGAACATTTTATTGAAGGTAGGTAGTTCCAAGATTGGATATTATGCTACCCTACCTTTCAAGTATTCAAATGATTCATCTACTTAAGTATTCCATTGAAACTTTGTCTTCTTACCTCCTTTTCCAGTATCCAATAGAGGTGCACATATGTGACTAATTGTTTTGACAAATTTCCTATAGAATGTTGCCAATCCATGGAAACATCTAACTTCCCCTTTTGTTTTAGGTGTTGGCCAATTAAGGATAGCCTCAACCTTTTTAGGATCCATCTTTAAGGTACTCTTTTGAGATGAAAAAGACCAATAATGTCAAATCTATCTACATGAATGTACACTTTTCAAGGTTGATTTCCACTTCTTTTCATGTAGCCTTTGAAGGACTAGTCCCAAATATTTCATGTGTTCTTCTTTGGACCTGCTAAAGATCAATATGTCATCAAGATAGACCACCACAAAATTATCTATGAAGTCATGAAGAACTTCATTCATTAGCCTCATGAAGGTGTTGGGGGCATTTCTTAGACAAAATGGCATGACAAGCCATTCATACAACCCTTCAATGGTTTTAAATTTCATTTTCCATTCATCTCCAAGACTAATCCTTATCTGATGGTAGCTTGATTTAAGGTCTATTTTGGAAAAGTAGAATGCTTCTCCAAATTGGTCTAGAAGATCAATCCTAGGTATAGGGAACCTATATCTTATGGTTATTTTGTTGATTTCCCTAGAGTTAGTGCAAAGTCTCCATTTTCCATCTTTTTTAGGGGCCAAAATACTAGGGACTACACAAGGGTTAAGACTCTTTTGAATGTGTCATTTTTCCAATAGATCATTGGTATGTCTAGATATCTCTACATTTTGATCAGGGGTGAGTTTATATGTAACCTTATTGGGAAGAGAAGCACCTGGTATGAAGTCAATCTGGTTTGATATGTCCCTCAATGGTGGGAGTTCATCTAGAGTATCTCCCACAAGTATCCCTTTGTACTTATGTAGTAGATCATTTACCTTTTTAGGTACTTCTTGACTGACTACTTTCATCTTAGGTTTGCAGACTAGGGCATACTCTATTTAAGAGTCTTTGATGGTTTTCAATATCTCTTGTTCACCTACCATGAAAACTAACTACTCTTTGGGTTTCTCTTGGTGAGGGTCAGGGTCAAGAAGAAGATTATATTTATGACCATCTTTGGTGATTTAATATTTTTTAATGACACCATCATGTTTTTCCTTAAGGTAATACTTCCATGGATGACCTAGTAAAAGGTTATAGATGTCCATGTCTATAATGGCACAAAGGACTCTATCCTTATAATCTTTTTTTTTGAAAATCTACCCAAGCATGTTCATTTATCAATGTTTGTTTCCCTTTGGTTAACCAAGATACATGGGAGGGATTAGGGTGGGGTGTTATTTCTAGATTCAACTTAGTTACCATTTCTTTAGAGACAATATTTTCACTAGAACCATTATCAATAACTACTTGACATACCTTTCCATGGCTTTTGGAGTTGGTCCTAAAGAGAGTTTTCCTTTGTGGAGCATATAGGTGCTTGGATCAATTTCCTCTTCATCATGAGAGTAGCCCCTTCTTCACTAGAAAAATCTCTAAAAATTTCATCATCATTATCCTCTTGAACAAGTTTAATTCTTCTTTCACCTTGGTTGGTCTTCTTCTTATGATATTTGTTTGTATAGTGGCCCATCTAGTTGCAATTGTAGGATTTGGTTTGCCTATTATTTCTTCCACCATTGTTGCCTTTGCCATTTCACCTCCTTCCTCTATATCCACCTCTTGAATTATTCTCACCTTGTGTATTCTCCATGTTAGGATCTTCATGAGGTCTATTGCCTTGTGTTCCTTTACCCCCAAATTTTCCTTTTCCTCTATCATTATTTCCCTTATTTCTACCACTTTTTTCATTTCTCCTCTTAAACTTTTCCTTAACCTTGAGTTCCAATTGATAGAACTAGTTTACAATGATAGGGCTTGTCAAGATTAATTCATCTTGAATGGAAAGCCTTAGTCCTTACATATACCTAGAAAGTTTCACATTTTTAGGCTCAACAAGTTTGGATTTCATCATCAACTTTTGAAATTTCTCAATGTAGTTAGGGATGTCCATCTCTTTTTTCCTCAAACTCATTCTCTTCTTATGAAGTTGAACTTCATAATCCTCTTCTTCCATTTTGACTGGATTCATTTCATTCTTCACCCTATCATTTAAAGTGAAGTTTCACCATGTGAGTGTAGAACACTTGAGTCTAGACTTGGTAATCTTTAGCTTTTGGTTCTCAGGGATGCTTCAAAATCAAAGAAATTAGTTATGACATCTACCCAATCCATTGTAGCCTTTGGGTTGATTTTCCCATTATATGTAGGCAAGTCAATCTTATCATCCATGGTTCTCCTCTCCATGGATTTTAGAGTCCTTACATGCAACCTCTAGTGAGTAGGACATTCTTCTTCCTCCTTTTCAAGGGGTCCTTCATCACTCCCTTTTCTAAATTCTTCAAAGTTTTCAGTACTTCTATTATGAGGCTCTTCTTTAAGCTTATCCATATCTTTCCTCATCAACTACATCTCTTTGTCTCTTTTTCATATTTCCCTAGTTTTTGGTCTCTTAAGTATTTCATGATATTTTCATTGGTCATCCTTAAAGATAACTCTCCTTCATCTTCTCCTTCCATGGTGTTGTCAAATTTCTTTCCCTGAGGGATCTTAGGTTTCTCTGAAACCACTTGATGTAGAGACTCTCCCTTAAACAAGAAATTTTTTTTTGATGTGGCCTTAAACTACTTCAAAAATTGCAAAATGCAGTTGAGAGAGTTCTCTACACCTTTAACACAAACTTACTAAAAAATATGGCCTAGGCACCCAAACCAGAAAAACTAGGTCTTAAAGTACAAAATCTCCAAATACTAGGTTTATGATTGAAATGGGAACCTATGATTTTATAGGGTATTCAAAAGGTTCCTTAACATTCGATTACCTTTTAGTTCTAGGAGCCCCAATTAGCCCTATCAATGAGGTAATGAGGTTTTAGTTTGAAATTTCTCCAAAGGATCTAGAAAAAAAACTTCATATATGGATACCCTTTTCAAAGAATCTTTAGACTCCAAACTTTCAAACTCTAGATAGGTTAGATGACCCCCTTACTAGAAATGCAACAATTTCCTTTATTCGGCCTAATTGCTAAGTTTTTTTAAGGAAGTACTTGATAGGTGATTGCATAAATTAGGATATTAGATGGGAAAAATTTAGGGATATATAAGAGATCATTATCCACCCTTATATTGATTTCATCAATCCCCAAAGTGTCTGTAGCAATTTAACACCTATTGTCCTACACCAAACACATAGAGATGTTTGGCCTAGGGCTTGCTAGAAAAATTAGTAGACTTTCTTTCCATCTCCCATATATCAAGGAACTTATCCTAAATATTCCTAAATTTCATGTCACCACATGGCATAAGGTTTTACCAGTGGGGATGCAGGTTAGGACATTTTTACTAAAACTACTCACCAAATAGAGGGTTTTGGTGCACTCGAGAAACAAGTTTAGATAACTTTAGTTGTAGAGCACTTAAAAATATCAAGCCAATTGAATTCCTATACTAAGATGTTATATATTACAAATGAATCATTCATCCACATATGCCAATTTGTACTAGTCTATACACTATGGAATTGCAACATTTTAAAAGGAAAAATGAGATATTTTACTGATTCAAATGGAAAAAATTACATTTTCTATCTTCCACCCACCTAGAAGGGTTGTTTAAAGAATTCCTCCAACCAATATAACTAATATTGAAAGATTGTGACAATTAGGGAGTAATTATATGCAAAAGTTGACAACTTTTTGTCAAAGTCGTCAAGCAACTTTTTTTGCATTATGGAACTTTTGGCAATTCTTGCAAATTTCACAATCTAACCCAACTATGACTTTTTCCTTGTCTCCTAGGGTCATAAAACATATTTAGAAAACCTATAGACACCTCTAACCTATGCTAGGTATAAGGTGTTCTATTTGACTAAAATTAAAACCCATGGTTTATAAAGCACAAATGGGAACTAGGTCTTACAAATAGGCTTGATTTATTAGATAACTATTTCTACCTATTAAAAATATTTCTTAGGCATAAATTTCCTTAAGTAAAAATCATAAAGAGTTAGAAATGATAGATTCTCTAGATGGTGGAGGGTGAGGTGCTCCTCCATAAAGAGCCAACCCTATTAAAGGTTTACAGTGAACACTATTAAATGTGAACTAATTAGAGGATAGAATCACCCTATTAGGAGTAGCCTTGTCTGAGAACTTTGATCATTCCATTTAGAATGTCACCTAGTTAAAGGATTTATATGGACTATTAAGTATTCCAAATGATTGTTAAGTTAGCCTATATTAAAAGGTCAGTACAAAATATTTAATATGATTAGAAAGAAAATATTAAGTTTGATCTATGTTATTACAACTCACTTTTCAAGTTTAGATCTTTGTTTGGCCCTTGAGCTAACTTATTAATAAGCACCACATTGTCATCTTTATAATTTTTATTTTCTTAGAAACCCTTCAAGAAATCAATGTTCACTTCTCAACAACACTTAAGCCATCTTTCTTAGATTAACTTATCAATATCAACAACATCTATGCAAGCTCTCTTCTTTAGCTTCACACCCACTAGCATACTTTGGTGTTCACTCTTATGTGCCTTGGATCCACCTTTTTTGTTGTATCTTTTTCATACACACCATATAGTCACACTTAACACATTTGTTTAGCTCTGTACTACTCTAAATAGGTAATTTTTTCTTTATCATTTACTACAATCATCATAGATCTTAGTGTTTACGATCAAATTCAACATGATTCATTGTATCTGTCTAACTTCTCATTCTTCCTCTAGAAACTTCTCTAGAGTTTTTCTATTAGGTCTTTACCTAATCCTTTCCTTAAATTTAATGATCCAACTCATCAATCTTATCTTCAACATAATTGACATCTCCCAATAAATCAACTAAGTTGGTTGGGAATCATGATTTCCTCAAAATTTGTTCTCAACACTGTCACTTGACAATCTCTAAATTATGACACTCAGTCATCACTAAATTACTCATTCATTGTCAATCATCTGGCTCATAATAAAAAATATTTCTTGGTCAAAACTAATGCTCAAGAAATACTAGATTTTCTTAGCACAACTGTGGCTTGTTTGACACTAGCATCACTCAACATTCCTTTTATTTTTACTTTATGCTTGGCTTAACTTAGCTTTCTTGATGTGAATAATCACTTAAATTATTTATTAAAGTCTATCTAATCAAATGTCCATTGTAGCTTCATTTTTATAACTTAAACCTTTCCTCTAGGTGTTTTTGTGATGAGAAATTTCTCAAATCCTCTTCATCAAATAAATAGATTTGACATTTAGATTAGGTAGCAATATGTCTTATGAAGTAGATTTGAAATGAATGAGAAAAAAAATTGTTCCAATTGTAAGTTTCCAACAATCTCCCTCTTTCACTATATATTCTCCCTCTTTGGAAATAATGCCAAAGACAGTTAGCTTTCTTCCTCAAACACTTCATACATTTGAATTATATAGATTTTGCATGTTTGGCTGATTTTTTTCTTTGTCTATGACTAATCTATTATGTTGTATTGCATCAATGTGTAAGATATTATGGTTTGCAAATTTTGATGCAATGTACCATGTCTTCTTAAGTAGCTTTGTTTAGGGGAATTGCCCATAATTTACCTCTAAGATATTCATGAACATCTTTACATAAGTTTTTAGTGAATATGTTAGAAATCTATTCTTTGGTGTGCACACATTCTATCTTCACTTCTTTGTCTTGAAATATTTCTCTAAAGTAATGGGAATGTGCTTTGTCTTAGTATGCATCACTAGATTCTTTGAAATGTTGATAACACGTGTGTTATCACAATAGATAACCATTGGATCAGTTATACCTTCTTTCATACCTTTCAATAATTGCTTAATCCACATAATATTTCAACAATTCAATACATCTACCACATACTCAGCTTTACCTATTGATTGGGAAATACAATTATATTTCTTGCTTCTCCATGACACTAATCTCTTTCCTAGAAAGAATACACCTCCACTAGTTCTTTTTTTTGTCATTGATATTTCCTACCCAATCTAAGATAGTAAAAACCTTTAGTTCAAATCTATCACTTTTCTTGTAATATAATCCATAGTCTTCTATACCTTTCAAATATTCCATTGTTCCTTTTACAACCATCATGTGATTCTCTTTAGGATTTGCTGAAAATCTAGCAATTCTCCCAACTGCTAAAGCAATATGTGGTTTTCTATGAACAACATATTATAGTTTTCTAATCATGGATCTACATAAGATCTAGTTCACTTCAATAGAATTGTCATTCTTAGATATCTTATTTCCTATAGACATAGGTGTGCCTACTGGCATTGAATTTTCCATACCAAAAGTCTTGAGTATCTCCTTGACGTATTTTGATTGAGTAATAAAAATACCAAACTTCATTTGACATAATTGTAATCTAGCAAAGAACTTGATTTCAGGAAACATAGGCATCTCAAATTCGTTCTTCATTTCATTAGCAAGTGTTTCTCATAATACTTCTCTTCCTCAAAATATAATATCAGGATAAAAGAAAAAAAATTGTATCATCCTTTTATAAAGGAAAAGACTAACAAAAGTATAACTATTCACCTTCAATGACATCAAATTTGTATTATTATTTTAAACTTGAAAATAAAGTAAAGTAAATGAAATGTATAGAAATGGATGCAGTTTATGATTATAATTTTTAATAATTATTTGGCATAAGAATTGATATATTTTCATAATTTTTATACAAAACCTTTTAACTATTAAAAGATGTTGAAAAGTACGGATCTACTTCCCACTGCAAAACTATATGGAAATAAACTTATTTCCCTTTAGACCTATATTTTCTCTTTTATAATGATTCAAATTTCAACTCACCTCAAATTGATAGTTTTCATCTCCCACCACATTTTCCAAAACAAATCTATTCTAACCAGAAGAAAAATTATACATTCTATAAAAGGATACTCTCCTTTAGAACATCATTTAATTTTTTTTTAAAATTTAAAATGATTTATTATTTTTTCTTTCTCAAAACCAACATCTTTTTTAGCATTAAAATATGTGCTTGTATAATTGCTTAAATTATAATATACTATATATAATTAAAACAATATAAACTTTATATTAGAATATTCTTGACTCTGAGCTCCATAAAATGGTATTTATATGTTATTAAAAAATCTCATAAAAAAAAAGAGCTATTAAAACACCATTTTTTTGAAATAATTGTTTTTCTTTAGTAATTGGATACAAAGTAGTATAAAACATGCATTTAGTAGACATTTCCAATTGGAAAAGTGTGAGACAATATATAACTTAGCTTGCATGAATTTATCTAGATCATATGTTTTCAAACAAATTTGATTTTTATATAGAAATACTAAAATTTAATTGTTCTAATAAGTTAGCCTGAAAGGCGAGAAAGCTTTTGACAAAGTTTATGATCATATCATGCTCTTGGGGCTGCTTCAATCCATAAAGGGCTTTGTTTAGTTTACATACCATGATCTTTTTGTCTAGATCCATAAATCCAATTATTTGTTCAATGTACACTTCTTCCTCAACTCTACCATTTAGAAATATAGATTTAACATCCATTTGATATACCTTGAAGCTCTTGTATGCTGAGTATACAAGCAAAGTTTTGACTACTTCCAATCTTGTTATAGGAGTAAAAGTTTCTCCATTTTTGTTACTTCACCATTTTCATTGAGTTTGTTCCTAAAAACCCATTTTGTTCTAATGACATTTTTTTCTTTGAGTCTTAGCATTAAAGTCTAAGTATTCTCCTTCTCAATATGGTCAATTTCCCCATTCATTGATTGAATCCAATCTTCATTTTCTAAAGAATCATTTACTAATTTGGGATCAAATTCACAAAGTAAGAATGTGTCATCTTTGAGCCTTCTTCTTATCATAATACTTGATTCAACATTACCAATGATTTATTTAGGTTTGCAATGTATTCTCACATATTTTTCCAAAATAGGTAGTTTTTCTTCTTGGTTATACTATAGGTTCATCTTGGAAAATGATTTGAGGTCATTTTCTCTCTCTTGTTTAGGGTCATGTTCAACTTCTATATGCTAAGAATTTACTATCTAATCGTCGAAATTTCCTATCCATGACTTGGCATCTTTATGTTGGATACAATTATTTACTTGCATGTTGTCTTTAATGTTACACAAATGTCAAGTATATATCAAGGAATCAATGTATACTGAGCTTACTTGGGAGTCAAAGGATGTTGTAGTATATGATGAATGTCTCAATGTTTACCAAGTTCAATGTGAGTGTTAACCAAGGTCACTCAAATATCAAAAGGAGTTCACAAGAAGACAATCTCTACCAATTTCACTTGGAAAACAACAAAAAGTTGGCATGGAACCTATGTTAACCAAGCTCACTCAGTTACTAGAGGAATTCTAAAGGAAAATCATTTTTGAATTAGTGTTGACCAAGTTGGTTCAGCTAATGAAGGATTTTGTCATATCAGTTTTGTTGGTTAGTTATAGCGGGCTCATGGGATGAATTTTATTTATTTAAAATTTTATTCAATATAACTTGACAAGGTAAAACATTTAAGTATAATTTCAAGTTGAGGATTAAAGTGTGTGGAAGTGAAAGTGGCATAGGATTGAAAAGATAAATCAAGGAAACAAATTTGGAGTTAATCAAGCTACAAAGAACATTCTAATCAAGGAGGATCAAGTATTCAAGCCCAAGGTATTTTTTGGTGGCTAATATTCACAAATTGGCTAATTATCATAGTTTTACAAAATTTAGTTCTAGAATATTTAAAATCGCTCAATAATTTAATTTATTGAAAAATTTAAACTCAAGTATTCACCATAATATTCATTACATGCTTAGATTTTAGTCACCTAAAAATAATATATTATTGGAGAAATTAAATTAAACTAACCAATAATTATCATAATTATTAGTTACTTTAGGGATATATCACCAATATCTAGTTTTCACTATTGATTTAAAGTATATGTAGTGGTCCTCATAATATTCAATGAGGTTAAAAAGTTCAATTTGTATTTGTAATATTCCATGGCGATTAATGAAATTCCTATTATTATTGAGATTCATCCATATTTTATACAAAAAAATGTATGATTCAAAAATAATTTCCAATATTAATCATATTTAGAATAAAAAATTGAGAGATTTTCCAATAGAAATAATTTTTTTTTTCAAAATAATGAAAGATTTGCCGATATTTTATATCTTTTTTTGGAGGGAGCTTTCTTAAAGTTTACCCTATTCAAGCCAAAATAGAGATCTAAAATCAAAAAATACACTTTGCATAAATAATTAAGTCATATCATTGTTACTTTCTAATAATTTTAGTAGTGAATCAAATCTCCTAACAGAGTTAGCTTAACAACTATTTTCTAAATCCTTTAACAAGGTGGCATTTCCAGATTGAAGTGTCTAAAGACCTCTAATAAGGCCACTCCTAATAGGGTGAGCTAAATCCTTTAATAGGGTCACACCCAATAGTTTGTTTTGTAACCTTTAATAGGGTTGGATCCTAATAGGGCTCACTTCAAAAGAATGAAAAATAGTAACTAGTTGCAATTGGTGGTTTTTCCCAAATTAGGTTTCCATGTTAAATCCTAGTGTCTCTTGTGTTCATTTTTTTTTTTAAATTTTTTTTTTATGATTCTACAATTAAGATAATCAAGGTTAATAACACCTAATATCATAAGATCTTCGTATTCAATTTTAACAAAGTAACAATGATTGTTAGTGTAAACTGAGTTACTGTGTTAACCGATTATTTTTTCCTGACCAAGTTATAGTAGTACATTCAAAAAAGTTTGATTTTAATTTGTACTAACATCTTAAGCATCTAGGATTATTTTTTTTGTAACTAATTCAACCCTACCCTCTTAGTTACTCCTCTTATATTTCCAACAATTGGTATCAAAACTTTTTGGTGCCTGTAGAGAACGTTTCAAGGACCTAAGTTGATGTAGGGGCATCCTTAGTTCCTTAACTTTCCTACTCCTTTTAGTTGGTGGTTGCTGAGTAACAATGCTTACTAAGTTATAGTAGCTACCAAGTGGTTGTGGTGCCTGAGTGGAAGACTTGATCGAGTTCATGTGTTAGTCAAGTATGTAGTGTTAGTTAAGTATGTAGTATTAGTTGAGTACATAGTGGTAGCTGAGTATACATTGTTAGTCAAGTATGTAGTATTGACTGAGTTGCAAATGATGTTGAGTTCCCTATTGGTGCTAAGTTCTAGTATATGTTGAGCATTTTCTAGTGTAAGTATTATCCTTAGTCCTTCTTTGACTGAGTTTTCTATGTCTAGTTCCATTTTGGGCTGACCTTGTGCATATTTAATTTCATATTTTCATCAATTATTATTGTGATTCAACTTGTGGCTTGGTTGTGCATTTAATGTAATGGTTTATTTAGTTGGTAATTTGTAATAGGCAAAATTGTGGCCATGTATGTATTTAAAATGGTCTTAGGTAAAGTCTTAGGATGATGATTCAATGATAGAGATATAGTGAAGCATAGAGAAGTCATTTAGTTTGAGGAGTCTTAGCATGGAGTATCTTGGAGGTAGAGGTTTGCATTTGAGTTTGGAGATCTATTCTTCTTTTTAATGATGGTAACTATTATGATTAACCTCAGACATAAATAACAGTGACATGCAAATATAACCAATACTAGAAAATAGTAGATCGCATAAAAGAGAACACAAGACACTAAGATTTAATGTGGCTCACCCAATCCCTAGGCTATGTCCACCAACAACAAGTCCAATATTATTATTATCCAATGATTACAATCTATAATCCATTACAGCTCAATACCATTAGAAGAAGATACAATATCACCATTACATTATGAAATCCCTAATCCTAAGCCTTTTTATACAAGTTTTTGCCTCTTACAAAATAAGGGCTAGAATAAGTCATCCAATAGGAATATAGAAAATGATGCCTTTTACAATATAAGGTATGTTTTGGCTTTGGGGGCACTACCCCCAAAAATCCATAGGAGAGTTGCCCCTCAACCGTACCATATACTACAATAGGAAGTGCACCTGGGGTGCTACCCCAATGTCATGTCTCCTTTTCAAATAATTAAAAAATAATAATCTTTGCTAAGGCAGGCAGGCCCAAGAAAGTGAAGTTTCAAAAAAAGGGGGTTAATCTTTGGAAACCGTTGGACTAATAAATGAAAATTATTATTAAAATATGTTTCATTAACCTCTCTTGGACATGAGTTACATTTATGCCCTCTTTTAAGAGGTTTGGAGGCATTTTGGGGGGATTCCAGAACTTGATTTTGCTCATTTTCTTTGTTATTCTTCAGAGGCTGCCAAACCTGTGGAGAAGGAGACCCAAGAACGGGAGTTTAAAGGTTTCCAGGGAGACCCAAGAATGGGAGTTTGCAGGTTTCTAGGAAGGCTAAGGATGAGATTTTGAAGCCATTCCATGTGCATGCTCATACAGAAATTGCCTTTGTGCTGAACAGTGCAGATTTGTGGGTTTTCGGGTGTGTTTTGTGTATGAGTTTGGTGTTTTCAGTTGAGTATTTCATATCAGTTTGTGTTGCTGCTTTATTTTAGAATTTAAGGTGTTAAAATAGAGCTGAATATATGTATTGGGATGTGATTAGACTTCTGAGATAGATTATTAGTGTTTTTGTGGTGTTTTCGGGCATTTTTGTGTTAATTTCGGGAGCCCGATGAGCATAGTTTTTGTCCTACATTTGAGAACTATTTTGTAAAGGCTATATGTATCTGGAAATTTCATTTTGTAGGCTATTATGCTTCTGAAATTTTTGTAAAAATATCCACTTTCAGATTTATTAATAATAGGTGAAGCTGTGAAGCTTTTGGCACAATTTCTGGCATACCCTATTTGGGGTTTCTTGAGAAATTTGGTGGATCTTTGTGATATTAGTTTTTTGATCTTGAAAATTTGATTAGAGGTTGGGAATTTCATATAAAATCAGAAAAGGGACATTTCACCCAAGTCCCCACAGGGGTGCTACCCCTTGACCCCTCTTGGGGGTGCTATTGCCAAGACCCTATAGAAATAATATGGGGAGAAACACCATGCCAAATAAATCTTTGAGCTAGATTAGGCTTCACATCACAATAATTTCCCACTTGGAGACTAATTAGGCTCCACAAAAATAACCTCCCACTTGGAAACTAGTCATAGTTAAACATGGAGCTCCCACTGGAATATAAAACCACCATGGACTCTATTGTTCTTATATTCTCTTTAGTCTAGAAGACCAACCAAAGTTAAAGAGGAGTTAAACTTCTCCCTTTTCACTACCTTTGTAAACATATCCATTGGACTATCCTTTGTATGTATCTTCTCTAGCTTTAACTATCCATCATCCAAAATTGACCAAATGAAATGGTTTTGCAACTATATGTGTTTTATCTTTGAATGTAGAGCTGAATTGTTTGCAAGATGAATGACACTCTGACTGTTGATAAACAAATAATTATCCTTCTATGGGTGTCCCAATTCTTCCATGAAGAACTAAAGCTATATCATCTCCTTGGCTACCTCTACAGTAGCAACATACTCTACCTCTATAGTGGACAAAGCATTAACCTTCTGTAATTGAGAAACCCAGCTCACAATTGCCCTGCCAATAGTAAGTACATAACCTATAGTACTCCACCTAGTATCAATATCCCTTGCCAAATCTGAGTCAACATAGCCCTATAAATCAATACTATAGCACCCAAAATTTAAACACTTACTGGATGTTTCTCATAAATCTCTAAAAATTCATTTAACTACATTCCAATGCTCAATTCTTGGATGACTCATATACTTGCTAACAACTCCCACTACATGTGCAATATCTAGCCCTATACATACCATAGAATACACTATGCTTTCTATAGATGAAGCATAATGTACCTTATACATCTTATCCTCCTCTTCTTGTATCTTGGGACACATCTCCTTAGTCAAATTCAAATGACTAGGTAAAGGTCTGTTGACAACTTTAGCATTCTACATAGAGAAAAATTACAACACCATCACAACATAATTAGCCCAAGATAATGTAAATTTCCAATTCTTCCTATCTCTACAAATATTCATACCAAGGATTTATTTTACTGCCTCCAAATCCTTCATAGAAAATGAATGTGCTAATTGTTCTTTTAACCCCTTAATGTGATCCATGTTTGACCTAGCTACAAGCATATCATCAACATATAAACATAAAATAATGTAGATGCAATCAGCCAACCTCTTAAAATTAACACAATAATCTGAGTGACACCTACTATATCCATGCACATGCATAAACATGTCAAATTTTAGATACCATTGCCAAGGTGCTTGCTTCAAGCCATATAAACTTTTCTTCAATCTACAAACTAAGTTATCCTTACCTTTGACCTAAAATCTCCATGGTTGTGCCATATAGATCTCTTCATCCAAATCACCACAAAGAAAGGTTATTTTAACATCAAGCTACTCCAAATGAAAATCTTTAGTAGCCACAATACTTAAAATAGTGTGAACAGAAGTCATTTTAACAATAGAAAAAAATATCTCATCAAAATCAATGCCCTTTTTCTATGCATATCCTTTTACAACTAACCTAGATTTAAATTTTTGTCTTATCTCCATCCTCTTCTTCTAACCTGTAAACCCATTTATTCTGTAAAGCCCTTTTACCCACAAGCAACTTGCATAAATCCCATATTTTATTTTTTAGCAAAGAGTCCATTTCATCTTTCATTCCAAACTCCCACTAAATTTTAGTATCCACCTACATAGCTTCATCATAACATTTAGGTTCACTAGCACTAGTAAGTAAAATAGAATATAGAGAAGGAGAAAATATTTCTAGAGGTTTACTTAGCCTTGTTGATTGTATAACATTTACTGGGGTATATGGTATTTATTGTTGTAGTTATTTCAAATCATTAGGAACTATTAGAAGATCATCTTTTAGAGTATCATCTAGCACTACATAATCATTTTCTTTCTTCTCATGTTGTTGCAACAGATCTTTGTACAACACATTCTCATTGAATATGATATCCTTTCTCATAATTTTACAATTTTCAAAATCCCAAATCCTATAGCCAATTTCATTAATTCCATATCCAACAAATACACATTTCTTTGACTTAGTTTCCATCTTGGTTCTATAGTCAGAATCTATATGAGAAAATGTTTCACAACCAAAGGTTTTGACAAAAGAATAATTCACCTTCTTACCGGTCTATTCTCTCTTTGGAATACCATAGCCCAAAGGAGTAGAGGGATCTCTATTAATCAAATATATAGTAGTATTGACAGTCTCTACCCACATGTTTAAGGAAAACCTAGCATGCGATCTCATGCTTCTTGCATGCTCCATTATAGTCTTGTTCATGTGTTCAGCCACACCATTTTCTTTTGGAGTCCTTGGAACAATTTTCTATCTACAAATACCACTAACAAATCAATAATCTTCAAATCTAAGACATTTTAATTTCTTACTAGTCTCATTTTCAACCAAATATTTCCATTTCTTAAAAGTTTGAAATACATCAAATTTCTACTTAAGGAAATAAACCCATACTTTTCTAGTTGCATCATCAATAAATATAACATAATAATGAGAGCCACCAAGGGAAAATACCTAAGCTACGCTACATACATCTATATGCATGAACTCTAATTTCTCACTTTTCTTTTCCTTCCCAGTCTTCAAAAAACTCACTCTCTTTTGTTAAATCCATACACACAACTTTCAAAGAAATCCATATTAACACATTTTAGACTTGGTAAAACTTTCTTTGAATGAAGTACTTTCATACCTTTCACACTCATGCCCAAGTCTATTTTTTCATAGTGTTATATTAGAATCTACAGTAACTATTTGTTCTCCCTACTCAACTACAACAACTATTCCTAAACATAAATTTTTCCCTAAAGAAATCAAAGTAGAAGGTGCCTACTTTCGCACCTTTTTCTACTACAAGGGAAACTTTTGAAACCTTCCAATTTTTATCATAAAAAGTAACTACACAACCCTCATCACCAAGTTACCCTATTGAAATTAAATTCCTACTCAGCCATAGAACATGTCTTACCTCATGTAGTAGCCAATGAGTTTCATTCTACAACTTAATTTAAACTTTTCCCTTTCCAACAATGTAACGGGGTTCATTATCCCCCAAATAAATGAGCCCAAAATTCCCTTTGACATAATCAATAAAATAACCTCTATGAGGCATAGCATGAAATGAAGCACTAGAATCTAAAACCCATGAATCATCAATACTTTCTGAAGAAAGAAGAAAAGCATCTTGTTCATATTTGTTACTCGCTACATTTTCCTCCTTGTTCCCTTCTAGTTTATCTCCTTCATTTTTCTTTTGAGTCCAAAAATCTTTCTTCTTATTCCATGGTATACCATTGTACCAAAAATCTCTTAGTCCTTTGGATTAATACCTCTTCCCCTTTGAATTTCCTCTTGATTTCCCACAATTTCTAGAATTATTTCCTCTCTCGATCATTCTACCTCTACTCTGTGTATTTAGAGAACTTCATAATGTAGATCCATCTTAGGTTTTCCTATGAGTTTCCTCACTCAAAATAACACTAATCACATCATCAAATCTTAGCGTATTAGATCCAAAAACAAAATTACTTACAACCATTACCAAGCCATTTTAGCTTTCAAGAAAAGAACACAAAATCAAGAAAGCCCTAAATTTTTTTTATCAAAATTGATACCCATAGAAGATAAATGACTAGTAATAGTATTAAACTCATTTAAATGATCTACAATAGATCCACCTTTTCTCATCTTCATATTAAATAAATGCTTCATGAGAAATACCTTTTTTGAAGGGGAGGGTTTTTCATATAGTTTTGCTAGGGTTTGTATCAACTCTTATATCATCTTTGCTTTTGTAATGTTAAATGTAACCGATGGTGCTAGGCATAATCAAATGCTTCCAAGTGCCTTTCTATCTAAAATCTCCCAATCCTCATTTGTCATAGTTCCTTGATTATTGGTTTTTCCTTCCAGTAGCTTCCATAAATCCTTTTAATAAAGATAGTCCTCCATTTGCATCTTCCATAACTGAAAGTTCTACCCATTAAACTTGTCAACCCGTAGCTTACCCTCATTTTCCATTACTCCCGCTCAATCGTGAGACTTCGACTCAACTGTGAGACCTTCCTACAAAGGATCGCCATAAAAATATATATAAGAAATGATGACAGTCTAGCTAAAAAAAATGTGACAACTATCTATCTCTAATACCACTTGTTAGGATTAGCATCATCAATAAATAATAGTTACATGAAAATATAGCCAATACCATAAAATAGTAGATTGCATAAAAGAGAACACAAGACACCAAGATTTAACATGGTTCACCCAATCCCTAGGCTATGTCTACCAACAACAAGTCTAGTATTATTATTATCCAGTGATTACAGTCCACAATCCCTTATAGTTCAATACCACCGCAAGAAGCTACAATATCACCATTACATTATGAAATCCCTAACCCTAAGCCTTTTTATACAAGTTTTTTCCACTTACAAAATTATGGCTAGAATAAGTTGTCCAATAGGAAAAAAACAACTAACACCTTTTACAATATAAGGTCATTTTTGGTTTTCAAAAACCCCTATGGGGGCATTGCCCCTCAACCCCACCCTATACTATGAGAGGGAGTGCACCTAGGGTGCTTCTCCAGGACCCTAAAGAGGTGTTGCCCCTTGACCCCATCTTAGGAGCACTGCTCCTAAACCCCCATAGAGATAATATGGGGAGAAAAAAACATTGAATAAACCTTTAAGTTTGATTAGGATCCACATCACAATAGTAACCCAAAAGGTCATATAATTAGACATGTTGGATGCAAACTTCTTGATTCAAATATATGGAATTTTGTCTCTCTAGATCTAATTACCATTCCTCTTATTCATTTCCAATTTTATGTTTGTTTTTTGGGATCTAGATTACCTCCATTAGGGGTATTATAGCTTAGTGTTCTTAACTATGCAATTAGATCACTCAAGTGTGAGATAGTTTTTACTAGGAACTTGGATTCATTAAAATTTTATTTGAGAATATTTTTCTTTGGAAGTTGTAGCTAGTTGGTTAATTTGGAGTAGGGTGGAGGATTTGTAGATTTGGCCTGCAATTGTAGAGGACTCATCATTCGATCATTTCTCATATATGAAAAGATGGTTCATGGAAGGAGAGCTGGTGATCTAGAGTTATTCGACATGTTGAATAAAATTACATCCCAAGTAGAAGCTATTGAGTTAGCACAAGACCATGGAAGACATCTTGATGATGCTGAGAGCAATGAGTATGATTCTTTTTGGGATCAATTACATGAAAGGATTAATGATCTAGAAGAGTATGATTTGAGTTGGCATCCAAGGATTAGAAAGAATCTTTTTTGGTTGGTTAAAAATATTATGAAGAGAAGAAGATAGATCATAGAAGTAAATGATGATTTTGCTGAAATGGATGACATATATTTTGGTTTTCATGAGTAGATGGATAAATCTTACATGGAAATTGTAGGGCATCTTGTTGTGCATAATGAGATTGTTGAGGAGGACAGTTTTACTTATGTTGGTAAGGAATTGGAAGTTTCTAATATTTAGGATGATGTTAATGTTGATATATATGTGATTGACAATTTATATGTTGATCTAGAGTTACATGTTCCTTCTATTATGGATGTTATTGATGTGAATGTTTCTCATGATAAAAAGATGGATTTACATGTCGGTGATGTGGTTAAGGGTTTCAAAGATGTTAGTGAGGTGGAT
This sequence comes from Cupressus sempervirens, assembly GCA_028749045.1. Lineage (NCBI taxonomy): Eukaryota > Viridiplantae > Streptophyta > Pinopsida > Cupressales > Cupressaceae > Cupressus > Cupressus sempervirens. The sequence goes on along the minus strand of CM053787.1, from coordinate 784,069,404 downwards.
TTACATGATTTTGTTGCTGTTGATATGGATCTAAACTTATCTATTGCTGAGATGCTAAAGGATATGAATTTTGCTACTCATAAGGATTTTGATGATGTTGTTGATCTATATGCTGCTAGAGGAATGAATATATAGGTATGGATGACATAGTGTTATTGCTGAATGTTCCTAATGTGGATTCATTTACACTTTATTTGGTGAAGAATTTTTATGTTATGGATTAATATGTTTCTTTTATTATGGATCTAAGTTCATATGCTATTATTAATTGGATTTTTAATTTTGATATTATTACTGATCTAGTTTACATGTATGAGGATATTATTATTGATGTTTGTGATGATAAGTTGTAGAGATTACTTGTAAACCATTTTGGTTTTTAGTTAATCCCAATATGTGAGTATGTTGATTAGTTGGATGAGATTCTAATTTTTTGATGGAGGAAGCACAAATGGTTGACCTTTAGATTTGATCTCATTTCTTTGATGGAGTGGAAACCTTTTGTGAACATGAACCTGAGTGTAAAATTTTCATTTGTAATCAAAATGTGAGACACATTTTTCTATTTACCTTGGGAGTCTGATGCAAGAGCATCTCAGGTCTTTTCTATTTACTCTAGTAGTCTAATGTAGGGGCATCCTTGGTTTCAACTTTCCTTCTCTTTTTAGTTAGTAGTTACTGAGTAATAGTGCTTACCAAGTTATAGTAACTACCAAGTGGTTGTGGTGGTTTTGTGGAAGACTTCATCAAGTTCATGTACTAGTTGAGTACATAGTGTTAACCAAATATGTAGTGTTAGCTGAGTATATAGTGTTACCTAAGTATATACTATTAGCTAAGTACATAGTGTTAGCCAAGTATGTAGTGTTGACCAAGTTACAGATGATATCAACTTCCCTATTGTTGCCAAGTTCTTGGTTGATGTCAAGTTCTAGTATATGCTGAGAATTGTCAAGTGTTAGTATTTTCCTTGGTCCTTCTTTGATCAAATTGTTTGTGTCTAGTTCTAGTTTGGGCCAACCTTGCACTTATTTAATTTTGTATTTGCATTTAATATTCTTATGAGCCAACTTATGGCTTGGTTATGTATTTAATTTAAGGGTTTATTTAGTTGGTAATTTATAACAAGCTGACTTTTGGTCCTACATGTATTTAAAGGGGACTTAGGTAGAGTCTTGGGATGATGATTCAATGATAGAGATGTAGTGAAGCATGGAGAAGTCATTTATTTTGAGGATTCTTAGCATGGAGTAGGTTGGAGGTAGGAGTTTACATTTGAGTCTAGAGATCTTTTCTTCTTTGAAAGATGTATTCTTATTTGTAATGGTTGTAACCTAGAAGGTTGTATAGTTGGGCATGTTGGATGTAAACTTCTTGATTCAACTATATGGAATTTTGTCTCTCTTGATCTAAATATCATTCCTCTTATTAATTTCCTTTTGTGTATTTTTTTTTCTATGATCCAAATAACATCTAGTAGGGTACCTTTAAATTCTCATTGCATCATAAGCTAAAGATCAAGATGTTTTATAGAAGGGAGATCCCTAAGCTAAAAAGAGATAACTTCAAGGCATGGCAAGAACTCATGAAAATGCATTTGGAAACTTTTGGAGACTTAGGACTAAAGTACCTAGAAACCAAGAATGTGGCACCTACTAGACCTATGACTATTGAAGAAATTTTAGAAAAGAAGAATCATAACATTATGATGATTCACATTTCTTCAAATCTCAACTATGTTGAATTTGATGAAGTCAAAGACTGTGGTGCTACTTGTGAGATGTGGATCAAACTGAAAGCTATTTATGGAGGTAATGATAATATGAGGAGAGCTAAAGAAAAATGTCTGAGAGGTCAATTTGATCACATGAATATGAGAGAAAAAGAGAACATGTCACAATAAAGTGAAAGAATCAAAGCTAGTGTGTTTGCAATTAGATCCTTAGGTGGGAAAATTGATGATGTAATAGTGGTAAGAAAGGTACTCAAAACCCTTCTTCCAATTTATGAAACCAAAGCTTCATTAATTCAAGAAATCAGATGTGATCCTAAGAATGATATAACCTTTGATATATTAGTGGGAAGGCTGACTGCATTTGAATTAGATAATTTTGATAATTATGTTCCTAACTCCAGTAACCTTGAGTTTCCATTTCAAGTCAAGCTATCGCTCAAGAAGAAACCTACAGAATCTAAAAGCAAGAAGTCTAATAGTGAATATGAAGATGGTTCTAAAAATGATCTTGAAGTCATTAAAGAATTACTTGCAAGAAGATTTCCTAAGGGAAAAGGAAAGCACAAGGGAAAAATTCCTCTGATCTACTTTTCTTGTGAAGAGTTGGTCACATTGCTGCAAGGTGTCCAAATTGAGAAGGCAAAGAAGAAAAGAAGCATGACAAGTAAAAAGGAAAGAAGGATTTCAAAAGCTACAAGGACAAAGGTAAAAAATCTTGTTATATTTCTAAAGATTCGAATAGTAGTGAACAAGATGAAATGGTTTACATTATTGTTAAAGATGAATCAGATGATGAGAATGATAAGATGGCCCTTGTCTCACATGTTAGTAAGAATGATACAAGGATTATTGATAGTGGTTTTTCTCACCACATGACTAGTGATAACTCCAAATTTGAGCACTTGGAACACTGAGATGGTGGAAGTCTTATATTTGGAAATGATGAACCATGTTATGTGAAGGGAAAATTTTGTATTGCACTGACCAATGGTCTCAAATGTGATAAATATTACTAGGTTGAAGGACTAAAGCATATTTTGGTTAGTGTGGAACAATTCAATAACAATGGATTGAAGGTAGAATTCATGAATAGGAAAACCAAGCTACTAGATGGAGATGGAAATCTAGTTGTGATGTAGGAGCATCCAGTGGTGTAAGAGCAATCCTGTATCACCCAAAAATATGCTTAGTGTTAGTTTCAATTTAAAGTATTTTCATGTCTAGATACCTAGTTCGGTGAAGTAAAGATTTCAATTGTTCCATTATTGGTTTTTTGGGTTAGAGTTTTTGAGCATCTTGGCATATGTGCCAATGCAGAAAATAGGTTATTTTGTAATTAACCCATAATTATAATGAATTAGAGGGTGCAAGTTGGAGGGATGATTATAATTTTAATTTAAAGCACTCCAAAAAAATAGGTCAAAAGGCTTTATGGTTTGAAAGTTATTGTAGTTTTAAGTTACCTGGGTGCTTCTTTAGAGCACTTCAAAGTCAAATTTGAGGCACTAAAAGGCCTCATATAAGCCTAGAAAATGGGGGATGAGAAAATCTCATCCACATAGCTATAGAGTGCTTGGAAATATTTCTATAAATGTAAATGATTTGTCAGTTGGTTTCCCAAATCAAAAGTTATGTGTCCAAGAAGTTGGACTACCATTTATGGATTCTTCTAATTTTATACTGACTTCTGATGTGTTTTCAAGAACCCTATGTTTTGGTGGTGGATCTAAAATGGTATATTCTAAAATATATTCCTAACGCTAAACCTAATTTGGTTTACTTTAGGACATTTCTAGCATTGTAAAGGAAGTTTTTGGTGAAGTTGGGGAGAAGGTACTGTGAGAAGGGTTTGCTCCAAAATCTAATAACATTGTAAGCCCATAATGCATGTCGTGGATTATATTTTTTTTGTACTCAATATAATAGAATATCACTCATGATAATAATATTCCCCTTTTCTTATTGCATTCATTGTTGTATTGGGTTGTGTCCCCATCAAGTGGTATCAAAGCTCATTTTCCTGAGTGTGTAGGCAGAGCACTGACTATGAGGTAGTTTGCACTAGGACTATGTGGTTGTGGATTTTGATACTAGAAGATGCCTCTACGAAGAGAGCATGTTGGAAGGGTCAAAGTTGTTACTCCTGAGGTTAGAATGCTCCAAAGAAAAGTCTAGGCATTAAAGGAGGAGATCCGTAGAGGGATGAATGTTGCCATAAGTGATGAAAGTGAGGAAAAAAATGGAGAAGAAATTATTGGGTAGGAAGAGGTAGGAGATGAAGAAGTTCTAAACCAGATGGAGGAGAGACTTTTTAGGGCCATTTCCAAGCCTAGAAAAAGACCTAAAATTAATGTCGACATGTTTTTGGGAAATCTAACCTTGGATGAGTTGATCGACTAGATTAATGAGTTGGAGGAATATTTTGAGCATGAGGATATTGGGGACCCTGATAGGGATAATTTTGAGAAAGCCAAAATGAAAGGCCATGCCAAAATCTAGTGGCGAGAGATTTAGTTGGAAAGAAATAGAAGAGGAAAGGATAAAATCACAAGATCTGATCACATGGCGGACAAACTGAAAAAGTAATTCATTCTTGTTGATTATGAGCTTGATTTGTTCAAGAAGATGCAAGGGTTAAAGAAAGCAAGAAACTTTTTCTAGGAATAAATAGAAGAGTTTTACCAAGTTCTTATTAGGGTAGGGCATGTAGAAGAAAACAAGGAAAAGGTTGCCCATTACCTTAGTGGGTTAAGACCTAGCATTTAGGAGGAGTTAAATCTAGTTAGAATGACTAGCATTGAAGAGGCATACTAGTTTGCCTTGCAAATTGAGGAGAAGCTAAACAAAAAGTTTTATGGAAGGAAAAGAGGGCATAGTCAAGGAGGAAGGGGCAGTGATAGGTCATTTGGAGGTCAAAATGAGAACCAGAAGAAAAATGAAGATGTGGGTACTTGTTGAAACTAAAGGAATTAGGGTTTTAACCACTCCTATGATCAAAACTTTGGAGATTAGAGAGGAAGAGGTAGAGGATGTGGAAAAGGTTTAGGAAGAGGGGGATTTCATGGTACCTATTTTCATTGTAATGAAGAAGGTCATTGAGCATTTGAATGCCCTCAATGCCAAGGAAGGATAGATAGGAGAACTAATGGTCAGGAAAGGGTTACTCATGTGGATAATGATGCATAGTCATCACATTGAGAGGATGCAAAAAGAGGAGAGGTTATAGTTAATGAAAGGGTCTTACTAGGTGGTGAGACTGAACTTGAACAAAGGAAGATTTTGTTTTATGCCAGGTACAAGTGTGAGGGTAAATGTTACAATGTCATTGTAGATGGTGGAAGAAATGAAAAGTTGGTGTCAAAGGAGATGGCCTCAAAATTAAAGCTCAAGAGGGAGAAACACCCCCAACCCTATCAGATTGCTTGGGTGTAGGATGATCATAAGGTCCTAGTTAGTGAGAAATGTTTGGTAAAGTTCAAGATTGGGAGTTACCATGACAAGGCTTTCTATGGCATCATTCCAATGGATATCTACCATTTATTGTTGGGAAGGCCATGGAAATTTGATAGACATGATATACATGATGATCATGCAAATACATACTCTCTAACAAAGGATAGAGTTCACCAAAAATTGAAGCCCTTAATAAAGGAGGGTAAAAAGGTATACAATAGTGCTAGGGTATGTCTTGTTGATGGAAGAAAATTTTTGGATGGTATGAAATATCAGCATATGTGTTATTCTTTAATTCCTAGGAAAGATAAGGAAGGTAGTAGTGAAATTCCAGTTGAAGTTTCAAGTCTATTAAGTGAGTATGGTGATGTCATCTATGATAATGTTCCAGAAAGGTTGTTACCTACAAGGAAAATTATTCATCAAATAGATTTAGTCCCTAGAGCTAGTTTCTGTAACAAGGCTTCTCATAGGATGACTCCTAACAAGTCCAAGGACCTACACAAACAAGTTCAGGAGCTTTTGAGGAAAGGTTTGATTTGAGAGAGCCTAAGTCCATGTGCAATACCTACAATGTTGGCACCAAAGAAGGATCAAGATTGGAGAATGTGTACAAACTCTTGGGCTATAAATAGAATAACCATCAAGTGTCTATTTCCTTTGCAAAAAATGGACGATCTTTTGGAATATTTAACTAGAGCTTAGTACTTCACAAAGATAGATCTCAAGAGTGGTTATCACTAGATACAAATGTGAGAGGGAGATGAGTGGAAGATTGAAATCAAGACCAAGGATGGTCTATATGAGTGGTTAGTCCTGCCCTTTGGACTGACCAATGCACCAAGCACCTTCATGAGGCTTATGAAATGAGGTAATAAAGATTTTTTTGGAAAAATTGTTATTGTCTATCTAGATGATATTTTGATTTTTATTAGGTCTTTGGATGAACATTTATTGAACATTTGTAGTGTCTTTGAAAGGTTGAAGTAAGAGGAATTGTTGATTAATTTTAAGAAGTGTAGCTTTGTCAAAAAGAAGTTAGTATATTTGGGGTTTTTTGTATCAACTGAGGGTCTCAAAATGGAACCAACCTAGAGAAGGTGAAGGTTATCTTGGAATGTCCTACTCCAAGGTCTACCACTAAGGTGAAGTCATTCCATGGGATAACTAGTTTTTATAGGAAATTCATTAGGAATTTCAGTAGTATATGTGCACCCCTAACTGAAACAATGAGGGGAGATAGAAATAAGTTCAAGTGGACTATAGGAGCTACTAGGTGTTTTGAATTTCTAAATAAGAAGGTGGCAGAGCAACCTATTTTGGCACTTCCTAATTTCAACAAAGTATTCCAAGTGGATTGTGATGCTAGTGGTAGTGCTATTAGGGTTGTATTGAGCCAAGAAGGTAAACCTATTGCATATTTTAGTGAGAAATTGAAGGATGTAAAACAAAAGTATTCTATTTATGATTAGGATTTATGTGCAATAGTTCAAGCCTTAAAGAAATGGATGCATTATTTTTTTCCAAAAGAGTTTGTCTTGTATACTAATCACTAGGCATTGCAATACCTAAATATCCAAGGTAAATTGAATCAGAGACATATGAAATGGGTAGAGTTCATGCAAAGGTATACATTAATATTGAAGCATAGAAGCGGAAGGTGTTATAGGGTTGCAAATAAATTAAGTGGGAGATAGTTGTTGCTGACAGTACTGCAGGTTGAAGTGGTTGGGTTTGATGAACTCAAGAATCTATATCTTGAGGATCCTGATGTTGTAGAGGCTTGGAAGGCTTGTAAAGAACCTATTACTTTAGATAGGACTAGGTGGCTAGATTACATGATTCAGGATGGTATGTTGTTCAAGGGAAGCCAATTGTGTATTCCAAAAAGTTCCATGACGGAAAACTTGATCAAGGAGAAGCATAGTAGAGGAATGGCAGGACACTTTGGTCAAGATAAGACCATTGCCATTAATAATGAACATTATTTTTTTCCTCAATTGTCATAGTCCTGTGAAGAATTTTGTGCAGAGTTGTCAAATATGTCAAACGACCAAAGGATTTAGTCAAAATACTAGACTCTATCAGCCATTGCATGTTCCAACAAAGCCTTGGGAGGACATAAGTATGTATTTTTTTCTTGGATTTCCAAGGACACAAAGTGGTAATGAATTAGTATTTTTTTTTTTTTGATAGGTTCTCCAAGATGGCACATTTCATTCCATGCCACAAGTCTCATGATGCAGTGCATATTGTAGATTTATTTTTTAGAGAGGTGGTGAGGCTACATGGTCTCCCAAAAGGTATTGTTTCTGATAGAGATACTAAATTTGTCGGTTATTTATGGAGGACTTTGTGAAAGAAGTTGTAGATAGAATTGAAGTTTAGTTCAACACATCATCTATAGGATGGACAAACAAAAGTGGTAAATAGAACTCTGGCAATTTGCTGAGGTGTTAAGTAGGAGATAAGCCCAAGGGATGGGACTTGATTCTACCACAAGTAGAATTTCCTTACAATAATTCTATAAATAGGAGTACTAGTAGATCACTATTCCAAATTTTATATGGGAGTAGTCCAAGGATTGCACTAGAGCTGCAAAAGATAGAGCAAGGAGAGAGGACAAGTGCTGAGGTGGAAGACTTTGCTACACATGTCAAGAACCTACATGAGAAGGTGCAAGCACATATTACCTAGATGAACCTATAGTATAAGGCTGGTGCAAATGAAAAGAGGAGACATAAGGAGTTCCAAGTTGAAGATAAGGTTATGGTATATTTGAGGAAGGAGTGATTTCTAGTGGGTACCTACAACAAGCTGAAGATGAAGAAATTTGGCCCCTACAAATATTTTAGGAAACATGATTCAAGGAATGCATATGAGGTGGAGTTTCCATATGGGATTCACATTTGTCCTATTTTAAATATCGAAAACTTAATAAAATATCATGATGATGGTGCAAATGAGGAGTTGATGCTAGAACCATGTCCAATTCCTACTTAAGTGAAGGAAGAGATTGAAGAAATTCTGTATAGTCCTATGGGTCAGAGTACCAAAAACTAGCAGTATGAAGAATACCTGGTGAAGTAGAAAGGACAACCAATAGGAGACTCAAATTGGATATCAACAATGTAGGTTTCCCATTTGGGTTTTCCTCTACCAACTATAAAGTGATAGGATCACTTTTCAATCTACCCTAGGTGTCTGAGCAGGAGCATCTAATGGTGTAAGGGCAATCTTGTATCACCCAAAAATATGCTTAGTGTTAGTTTCTATTTAATATGTTTTCATTTATGGATATCCATTTGGATCAAATAAAGATTCCAACTCTCATAGTTCTACTATTGGTTTTCTAGGTTAGAGTTTTTGAGCACCTTGGGATACCTCCTACGCTAGTGGAAAAATACAAGGATGAAAAGTGCTTCATGGTAGAAACTAATTTCACTTGTATGGAGGTAGTAGTTCCTGGAGTTAAACTCATTGAATCTATGGGTTATGAAATGAGTGAGGAATTGATTAAAGGCTATGCACAGATAATCCTTCACTCAGAAGTTGATTCTAAATGTCCTAGATGGGAAACATTTATTGAGAAGATGAGAGAATTCAAAACAAGTCAGATAATCAAGGACTCTAAGAAGAAGGTGGAAAAGCTTATTGATTCTATTATGAAGGAATCATGAATGACAAGAAAGGAATTTCATGAAGTGAAAGGGATAGCCATGGAAATGAAGGCCATTGGTCAATCTAAGCTATTGAACCCTACACTCATTGTAGTGGTTGGACCTATTGAAGAGGTCATAGTTGCCCTGACAAGTGCACAAGAACCTATTGTACCATATGTAGCAGTTGCACAAAAACAACCTCCAAAAAATCTAGTGAAGACTAAAGAAGCGCTAGCACCTAGGAAGTCTACAAGACTAGAAAAGACCACCCATCCTAAGAACAGAGTCAAATAGATTAAAAGTGGTCCAAGCAAGAAGAGAAGAACCTTGAAAATTTATAATTCTAAATCTAAAGAAGAAACTAGTAATAGACCAGTAGAGCAAGTAGATTAGGAAGCAAAGACCTTAGCTAGATGAAAGGCATGGAAACCCAAGGTAGAGAATCTTAAGATGCAAATAATTAATGAAAATAATTTTGTGCAATTAAATAAGTACTATGATTTGTAAAATAATATGGATAAGAGACAACTAGAGAATGTTGTAGTTAGGAATATGATTCTTAAAGATAAAAGGTTTGATAGTATAAGAGGCTAGGTACTAGAAGATCTATACAACAAAATCTTAAATAGAAAAAGAAAAGTGATAGAGGAAGAAAAAAAAAAAATGATATGGTGAAAATTTTATGTACTATAAATAATGAGGAAGAGTTAACAAAAATTCGAAAAGGTATACCACCACTACTAAGGAATAAAAAGAGATCCATTCTCCTCATGGGAGCAATTATGAAGAAGTAAATTTGGAAATTGAAAAGGCTATAGTCACATATATGTCTACTATGCCAAAGAAAAGTGCATAAGTAGAGAAGGCAAGCCCTAAGATAGAAAATAGTGCATAGCCAAAGAAGGTAGGCCCTACGTCAAAAAGGAGTGCATAGATAGAGGAAGCAAGTCCTACTATAGGCAGTCCACCTCATAGTTTTGAGCAACCCACTAGAACACCAATTTCTATTGATTCACCATATATCACCATTGGTAGTAAATCTATGCAAGTAGACAACACCAATGTGATAGTTGATAGAACAAAGGATCCATTCAAATATTTTCATGCCAACATTGTTGGTAATATTGTGGATTATAGTAGCTCATCTAATGAAGAAGAAGGTGAGGAGCCTAAGGAAGAAAATGCACCTTCTATGAAGAAAATTTAATCTAGCATTGAAGCAGCTATGTCAAGTGTGCCCTTAGTAGCAGCGAGAACAACACCCTCTACACCACCTACTCAAGCAACAGTGGTCACATCAACAATAGTTCAATTATATGAAGAAGGTGAAGCACAAAATCTCATATCTTCTTTGAGTAAATTTCTTGAGATGAAGAAATTAGTCAAGTCCATTGAAAAGACTTTGAATTCAATTTTGGACATAATGGAAAAGATTGTAAGTCATGTTGACACACCTGAAGATATTCAATAGCGCATAGCAATTTTGTGTAAAAAATTTGATGATGAGTTCACAACACTTACTATTGTGGCTACAATTCAAGCACAAATAGAGCATGATGGTAAACACCTTAATACCATGTGTACAAATATAAGGAATGATATAGAAACTTTGAATGTATGCTTTAAGGCATTAAGATATAGTATAAAATAAGGAAAACAAGCTTATGCTAAGTGCAACTTGGCATACATCTATCTTCAAGGTTTTGATGATCAAATCAAAGAAAAGGTAACTAAGCTTCAGACACTCACTGAGAACTTTCTAAAATAGAATCAAAAGTTAGATACCATTGAGCATACAATGAAAGAACTTCATAACAACATCATGGATTTACAAGTAGAGAAAGAGAAAGTTTTAAAAAGATTCACTATTTTGAGAGATCACTTATCACAATAGGTAACATTGCTAGAAAATCAATTTGATGAATGCTTGGTGAAAAAAATCCTCATATGACAAATTTAAATGTAGTAGAGTTAGTTGCATATGCCTTATGTGTGCTAATCAATGTATCTGATGCACTGATGTATAGTTGGAAGAAACACCTTCTATAGTTGAGGAATGATTTCAATGACTATTTGTCCTAGTTTCGATGCAGCTACAATTTTTGACAATTCTCTCTCTTTTCCTTTTATTGGCAACTTTTTTATTGATGTCAAATGGGGAGAAATATGGAAAATTCTAATTTTAAGGGGGAAAAATAAGGAAAAGTATAATTGATAGTTACATTTTGAAGTATAGTACTAAGTTTTGCTTTAAGAAAATTTTGTAATTGGAGTTATAAGAGATGTAATCCTCTCAAAACATGAATACAATGTTTTTTTTTTGTGTTATGATTATTTATTTTGATTGGTATGATAGCATGTTTGAGACTTAGCCAATTTTCCCAAAATTTACCCATCAATACCAAAGGGGGATATTGTTGGCAATATGATCAATCAATCAGATAAGGTAACTTATATGGTTGTCATTTATGGCAACATATTTTTTTTGCAGATTAGTCATGATTATTCATGAAGGAAAATTGTCTAAGTATTAGATAGTGTTACAATGGCATGATAGATTTGTTAATAAAAAAATATTCTCCTGTATAGTTAACTAGAGATGCATGACATCATATTGATGATGCTTACCAATGTGCATTTCCATACAGTCAACTGAGTTCAAGTTTTTAAGGAGATAGTGATGCAGTGACAATACAATGTAGAATAGAGCATGCCAACATAATGTTTTAAATGACTTGAATAATTGTTTCAATTTTTATTTCTTGATGAGATGACTCTAAGAATGATATGTGAGCCGAAAAAGGAAGAATTTACCAATATGTTTAGAATAAGTAAAGAACTTCATTTGCAAAGTTAGGTGTAATGTGATATTCTAAAATACATGTGTAACCAACAATTGTGAAGTAATGTGAATGTTATGAAATACAAGTGACAAGTGAATGTGATGTTATTATTTATGATATGAACAATGTTCATTCAAGATATGATGTAGATTGATATGTGTGAAATCACTCTTTGCATGAAGAATTGATAATCAAAAGATTTGTGAAGTACAACAAGTATTTTAGTATTGTATGTATACCTATTTCTTGAAGAACTTATTCTATAGTTGCATGTTAGGGTAGTGAGCTCTTCTTGTACACATTTGTATATGATCTACCAACTCCTAATAGGGTTGAAGCAACTCCTAATAGGGTCAAGGCTTCTAACAAGGCCTAGTCTTCTAATAGGGACTCGAGACACTATACGTGCTTCATAGACTCCTAAAAAGGTCAATATCCTTAATCGAATCCTTTATATAGTGAATCATCTTGTGGGTTCCATCCCCACTAGGGTTTTCCCTTGGCTAGGATTTTCCTAGTTAACAAAATATGACGTTATAAGTTCTTCTCTTGGATGGTTTCTTATTATGTTTTTCACTATTGGTTCTCTCTTTTATGCATGTGGAAAAGTAATTAATAAAATTTAGTTTTAGGAAAAAAGATTGAAAATATTGATTCACACCCCCCCCCTCCTCAGTATTATCTATTTATAAAAATTGGTATCAAAGACTACTTATTTAGATGAGGCTTAATAGATTGAATAAGATCCCTATGGATATGAAACACTTGAAGAAGAATCTTGAAGAAGCTCTTGAACAGATTGATCTACTTACAGATGAAATAGATCACCTTAAAGAGAAATACAAAGATGCAAAAGCTTACATTGGTGAACTAAAGGACAAGACAAATGATCTAAATCAAAAAGGACCTTGTGAGCAAACCATTGATGATGATATTGAAGATCTAAAGAAAGAAAATGTGATCCTAAAACATGAATTAAAAATAGTTGAACTTAGTTAAGTCTTAAGAAAAATGGAGGAAAGAATGACTCCAAAATAAAAGTTGAAAATGTAGATGTAAGATCCTAGTCAAGCAAGGTAACATGTGAATTGGAATCTATCAAGTTAGATTATGTAGAATTAGAAAAATACAACACCATTGTGAAAGGTAAGTTGGTGCAAACCAAACAACAACTTGAGAAATTATATACCAGCAATGAAATGATTGAAGAACAAATATCTAAACAAAGACCAAGTTATGAGAACACTAGACTTGGATTCTTTCTTGGACAATCCACCAAGAAATCTATTGAGAGAAAATAACCTAATACTTCTAAAGTCAAGAAGGACCTAAGCAAAATAGATGATACATCTAAAGAAAAAGAGAATGTTACTCACTCTGAGAAAGCTAAAGAATCTAATCAAGATGAGGTCAATAAAAGAAAGGAATTTCATGCCTGGTGTGATGAACTTGAACACATTGAAGATGATTGCGAAGGTAAGTCCTTCAAACCTATTTCATATTTTTATTGTCATAATTGTCATGGATATGGACATTATGCAGTAGACTATAGGTAACCTAAATTTGATAGTAATAATGTAAATAGTAGAATTTCTAGGAACACTAACAATTCAAGCAATAGATTAAGATCTCACAATAATGAAAATGGACAAAGAAGATAAATTGTTTGTTACAGATGCAAAAATCTTGGACACATAGCAAGGAATTACAGAGCACCTAAAAAGCAAAAAAATTAACCAAGAAGGAAAGTACTTATATGCCAATTATGCAATAACTTTGGACACACAACAAAATTTTGTAGAATGGATAGAAGAAACCTTAACATCAATCAAAATCATAGAAGGAAAAATAGAAGAAATAATGATAGTCTGAAGGAAGAAATGAAGGAGCTGGTAGAAGAATTTAAGAAAATATTTGTAAAAGCAAGAGAAGCTAGAAGTTCTCAGTTAGTTTAGGAAGAAGCTCATCGTAATGTAACTAAAAAGATAGTAAAGTCACTTATTGTTTGTGACTCCTTTGACCACAATTAAGCATTCTTAGTGAAACAAAGTGTCAGTTATTGATAATTGATGTTAGAGAAAATATCATGGGTTGCATAGTTAATAGTATGTACTAGACATTGAGAGAAGTCTATAGTGAAGTGTGCATTGCTTAATATGATTAGGATAAAGATATATAAGAAGAATAACCTCTCTATTATACAACAATGGTATACTGAGCTAGTCATAGATATGCATTTAATACAAAGCACAAATTGCAAAACATTTAAAGGATGTGAATTGATTTGCATACATCATTTGTTTGTGTGAAATCTAAATACAAGATCAAAGAAAGATTTGAAGAGTTAAAGAGGTCTGTAGACACACGAATTTGCCAAAAACCCTAATATGTGAAATTAATGTATTTTCTAAATTTGTTGAGCATAATTTCTCAAAAAATGGCAAGACAAGAAGTTTTTAATGTGAGCAATAGACCTAGATATAATTTCAAGAAACACCCATTTGTTTGTTTGATTGATGACCCTATTGGAGCATTTTCACGAGTTCCAAAAATGTTCTTCATGTTGAGGATATACGAGGTTATATTCATTGAAAAATTGAAAGCATATGTGAAACAAAAATTCATAAGGAATTCGAGAAAATATGCAAAAATGATTTGTCACTAAAACTAGAACATGGATACCTAGAATGACTTAAGCTAGTTATGCATATGTTCTACACAGACTTTGAAAATCATGAACGGACAAGAATAATTCTAAGTAGAGTACATAATGATCTTATATGGTTGGGAGATTCTATCATATGTATTGATAATGACCTAATTCATAAGGTCATCACTTTAAATTATGAAGGATGTAATCTAGTGAACATTAAGAATGTACACAAGATAGTTGAGACAAATCTAACACATGTTTTGATGGTAGAAACATGAAGGTCAATAATATTTAGGATGATGGAGTGAGACTGACTTGTCAAATTTTGGGATAAAAATTCAATCATGGATCTAAGATAAATTTAGTTCCTACAGGATTTCTTCATGTAGCTTACCTAGTAGTAAAAGGCGAAGATGTTAATCTATGTGACATTATCAGAACATAGTTGTTGGATAATATATTAAGAATCAACAAGTCTAGGAGTGCATTCTTTAGGTTTAAATCTCTACTAACACATATATTCTTCTACACAATTAAGAAGTTTCTTGGTATCACAAATTGGGATGGAAGTGAGTGCATAATGCAAACAATCACTCATACATACAGAGCTAGACCTAAAATAGTCAAAGATAGTGATATTAATAGAGTAATGAAATCTTTCTAGGAAGAAATGAAACAAAGGTATAGAATACCTCTTGTGCTAGTGGAAAAATACAAGGATGAACTATGCTTTATGGTAGAAACTAATTTCACTTGTATGGAGGTAGTAGTTCCTCAAGTTAAATTCATTGAACCTATGGGTTATGAAATGAGTGAGGAATTGATTGAAATGTATGTGCATATAATCCTTCACTTAGAAGTTTATTTTGAATGTCCTAGATGGGGGACATATATTGAAAAGATGAGAGAAGTTAAAATAAGTTCGATAATCAAGGACTCTAAGAAGAAGGTGGAAAAGGTGATTGATTCTATTCTAAAGGAATTAGGAATGAAAAGAAAGGAATTTAAGTAGTGAAAGGGATAGCCATGGGAATGAAGGTCAGTAATCAATCTAATCTATTGACCCTTACACCCATTGTAGTGGCTAGACCTACTAAAGAGGTCACAATTTCCTAAACAAGTGTGCAAGCACCTACTGTACTATATGTAGTAGTTGGACAACAATAACCTCCAAGGAATCTAGCGAAAAATGAGGAAGTACCAACACCTAGGAAGTCTACAAGACTAGAAAAGACCACCCTTCTTAAGAAAAGAATCAAGTATATTACAAGTGGTCCAAGAAAGAAGAGAATAACCTTGTAGATTATTTCTTTTAAATTTGAAGAAACTAGTGACAGACCAGTACAACCAGCTAATCAAGAAGCAAAGACCTCAGCCAGACAAAAGGCATGGAAACCCAAGGTAGAGAATCTTAACATGCAAATAATTAACAAAAACAATTTTGTGCAATTTAATAAGTACTATTATTTTTACAACAATATGGATAGGAGATAGCTAGAGAATGTTGTAGTTAGGAATATGATTCTTAAAGATAAAATGTTTGATAGTATAAGAGGTCGGATACTAGAAGATCTGTACAATAGACTATTAAATAGAAAAAATAGAGAGATAGAGGAAGAAAAGTAAATAAGAATTAATATGGTGAAAAATTTATGTACTATAAATAATGAGGAAGAGATAACATAAAGTCTCAAATGTTTAGCACCACTACTAAGGAATAAAAAGAGATACATTCTCCTCATGGGAGGAAATTATGAAGAAGTAAATGTGGAAACTAAAAAGGCTATAGTCACATATATTTCTACTATGCCAAAGAAAAGTGTGTAGCTAGAGAAGGCAAGCCCTAAGACAAAAAAGAATGCACAGCCATAGAAGGCAGGCCCTATATCAGAAAAGAGTGCGCAGACAAGGGAAGCAAGTCCTATTGTAGGTAGTCCACCTCATAGTTTTGAGCAACCAACTGGAACAAAAATTTCTAGTGATTCACAACATATCATCATTGGTAGTAAATCTATGCAAGTAGATAACACCAATGTGATAGTTGATAGAACTAAGGATCCATTCAAAGATTTTCATGCCAACATTGTTGGAAATATTGTGGATTATAGTAGCTCATCTGATGAAGAAGAAGATGAGGAGCCTAAGGAAGAAAATGCACCTTTTGTGAAGAAAATTGAATTTGGCATTAAAGCAGCTACCTCAAGTGTACCCTTAGTAGTAGTAGTAGCAACACCATCTCAACTACCTACTCAAATAAC
The DNA here is from genome assembly GCA_028749045.1 of Cupressus sempervirens. Classification (NCBI taxonomy): domain Eukaryota; kingdom Viridiplantae; phylum Streptophyta; class Pinopsida; order Cupressales; family Cupressaceae; genus Cupressus; species Cupressus sempervirens. The sequence goes on along the minus strand of CM053787.1, from coordinate 784,052,800 downwards.
AATGGTCATAGTAGCATTAGTAACACCCTCTACACCACCAACTCAAGTATCAGTGGTCATAGTAGTAGTAGTTAAGTTAGATGAAGAAGATGAAACACAAAATCTCATATCTTCTTTGAGTAAATTTCTTGAGAAGAAAAAATTAGTCAAGTCCATTGAAAAGACTTGGACTTTAGTTCTGGACAGAATGGAAAAGACTATAGGTCCTATTAACACACCTAAAGATATTCAATAGTGCACAACAATTTTGTGTTAAACTTTTGATGATAATTTCACAACACTTACTAATGTGGCAACAATTCAAGAAAAAATTGAGCATGATGTTAAACTCCTCAATACCATGTGTACAAATAGAAGGAATATATAGAAACTTTGAATGTATGCATTAAGGTATTAAAACAAAGTATAGAAGAAGGAAAACAAGCTTATGCTAAGTGCAACTTGGCATACATTCATCTTCAAGTTTTTGATGATCAAATAAAGGAAAAGGTAACTAAGCTTCAGACACTCACTGAAAAATTTTTGAAATAGAATCAGAAGTTAGATTCCCTTGATCATACAATCAAAGCACTTCATAATAGCATCAGGGATTTACAAGTAGAGAAAGAGAAAGTTCTGAAAAGATTCACTCTTTTGAGAGACCACTCATCACCACTGGTAACATTGCTACAAAATTAGTTGTAGGAATGCTTGGCACAAAAATCCTCATATGAAAAATTTGTAGCTACAAAGTTGAACATAATAGAGTTAGCTACATATGCCTTATGTGCACTAATTAGTGTATGTGATGCACTAAAAGATAGTTGGAAGAAACACCTTGCATAATTGAGGAATGATTTCAATGACTATTTCTCCAAACTTTGATGCAACTACTAGTTTTTGATATCTCTACAATTACAATTTTCCATATCTCTCCCCTTTGCATCAATGAAAAAGGTGCATATCTGTACAATCAACCAAGTTCAAGTTATGAAGGAAATAGTGATGTAGTGATAATACATTGTAGAATAGAGGATGGCAGTAGAATGTGTTAACCAACTCGAATAATTATTTTAATTAGTATTTCTTGATGAGCTGACTCTAAGAATGATATGTGAGCTGACTAAGGAAGAATTTACCAATATGTTTGGTATAAGTAAAGAACTTCATTTGTGAGGTTAGGTGTAATGTGATATTGCGATATACATGTGTAACAAACAATTGCAAAGTAATGTGAATGTTGTGAAATACAAGTGACAAGTGAATGCAATGTTCTAATTTATGATATGATGAAAATTGATATGTGCATAGTCACTCTTTGCATGAAGAATTGACAATAAAAAGATTTGTGAAGCTTAACAAGTATTTCAGTATTGTATGGATACTTATTTCTTGAAGAACTTATTGCATAGTTGCATGTTAGGGTAGTGGGCTCTTCTTGCACACATTTGTATATGATCTACCAATTCCTACCAAGGTTGAGGCTTCTAACAAGTCCTAGTCTCCTAATAGGGACTCAAGACACTATACATACTTCATAGACTCCTAACAAGGTCAATATCCTTAATTGGATCCTTTATATAGTGAATCATCTTGTGGGTTCCATCCTCACTAGGGTTTTCCCTAGTTAACAAAATATGGTGTTATGAATTCTCCTCTTAAATGGTTGTTTATTTTGTTTTGCACTATTGGTTTTCTCTTTTATGAATGTGGAAAAGTAAATAATAAAATTTAGTTGTGGCAAAAAGATTGAAAATAGTAATTTACACCCCCTCTTAGTATTATCTATTTCTAACACAAATCCCACACTAGAGATAAGTACTTTATTTTTTTGGTTGATGATTATTATAGGATGATGATAGTTGTGTATTAAAAGGATGAAAAAAAAGCTTTTCAAAATTACAAATGGTATTTGGCTAGAGTTGAAAAGGAAACATAAAAGAAACTAAAATTTTAAAGATCAGATAGAGGAGGTGAATTCATCTCAAATGAATTCAATGAATTCTATAATGAAAGATGAATTAAAAGATAGGTATGTGTGCTTGGTACAACTCAATAGAATGAAATTACTGAGAGAAGGAATAGGTCAATCATGGATTGTATAAGGACACTAATGATAGAGAAGAAAGTTGCTATCAAATACTAGAAAATAGCAATCAGTACTACAGTTCATACCTTGAATCAATTTTAGTTGAAGAAGGAATCAAATCAAACACCTTTTAAATTATGGTATCACTATAAACCTAGCTTGTGTTATTTCAAAGTATTTGGAAGAAAATTTTATATTCTAAAGGAGTCAAGAAAAGGAAAATTTGATGTGAAAAGTGATGAAGGCATATTCTTGGGATATTCCAATAAGAGTAAAGAATACAAATGTTTGAATCTATCTACTCAAAAAGAGATAAAAAGTGCACATGTGTAGATCGATGAGTTTGCAAAAGATTTTGAAGAACAAAGTAGGAAAGAACTTGAAGACTACATAAACTTTATTTACTATGAACCTAATACCATACTTGAAATTCAAGAAAGTAGCAGTCAATAGTCTTCACCACTTGAGTCCCCAAAATCCCCAGTTCAACCTAAGTTGTAGCCAATGTAACTTGAGTCATAGTATGAAGGACTTGAGTCATAGTTAGAAAGACTTGACTTTTAGCAAGTGAGAACTGAGTCATTTGATGGACCTAACTCACAAAGAGTAGGACCCATGTATGATTTAGAAGTTCATGGTGAACCAAGTTAATTCAAAAAGAAGGAGCCCAAAATTTCTAGATATGTTAGATGGCATCATGCACCCCAAGAAATCACTGGAGATTAGTCAATTGGTACAATGACAAGGAACAAAGTAAAAGATACATGTTTTCTTACTAAATTCAAACCTAGAACTATCAAAGATATGTTAGAGAATGAAAGTTGGATAGAAGCAATGAATGAAGAGATTGATTTGATAGAAAGGAATAAAATTTGGACTCTTGTTCCTAGACCCAAGGACAACAATGTAATTAGAACAAAATGGGTGTTAAAAAATAAATTGAATGAGAATGGAGAAGTTTCAAGAAACAAGGAAAGATTAGTTTACAAGAATTATATTCAAGAGGAATGTATTTACTATGGAGAAAATTTTGCTCCTTTTTCTACGCTTGAATATGTTAAAGCACTCCTTGCATGTGCAACACACAAAGGATTCAAAGTATATCAGTTGGATGTGAAATCAACATTCTTTAATGGAATATTAGAAGAGGAAGTGTAGATAGTGTTGAAATTAAGGTCAATTTGTCTATTAGTGACTTAAAACTTAGTCAGTTGGTTACATTGCTCCTAAGCTCTATAGTTTCTACTGAGCTTATCATTCATCTAGTATTAGTAACCAAGTGTTTTAGTTACTACCAAGATAAGTAGTCAAAATGTTGTTCATACTACTCGAAGTGATTGGTATGGACTTAGCTTCAACTTCAATTGAGTGCCAATGTATTTTGAGGTTGACAGTGTTTTCTGAGTGTCATATCATCACCTAGTTTGTCTTCTAAACATGAGTTACAACAATGGGCTAACTTTGTGAATTATGTTATATAGCTTACTCTAGTATAAGTAGTTCATTGGATTGATAAATATGTAATGTATTTTATAATATCCAATGTAGAAAAGTATGAGAATATGAAGAAATATAAGCAGAAGAGTGCAAATTCAAGAATGCTATTGTATGTGTGAATTATGGGCCTCTGATTCTCACACACATTTCAACATAGTCTTTACCTAAGAGATCATTCTAGAATGAACATTGAGTTGTTCATCTAAGTAATTTAATCAGTGCAACCTGTTGCCTTCTAACTAGAAGGATTTTTCCTTGCTCTTAGACTGAGAAGAGGGCAACTAGACCTTTTAGTATGAAAGATTTATGCAACTAAATGATGATACAATTAATCTAGATGAAAAATGCTGGTGTTAATCTAGAAATAAAAAAAAACATTTAATCTATATGTATGCATTGTATTAAACTAAATGATATTGGTGCTAAGCAAGAAAAGCTACGATAACATAAAACAAGTGAGTATGTAATTCGGCAAAAATTTGATGCAATTACAATTCCAACCTCTGTAATGAAGAATTAGAAGCCTTTTAAATAGAATTCCTAAAATCATTCAATAGTTGAGATCAACCTAGATGAATGGTCAAGATTGAAGATGAGATCCAGTTAGGATGGAAAATTCCTAGTGTAGGTGAAGCTAACTAACTCGAATCTTGAGTGTAATGAAAAGTTAACTAAAATTCAAATGAGTGCATTAAGAAAATTTTGATTTGAGAAGTAGATCACTTAGAATTCCCATTCTTGAACTGAAGAGAAGAATTTAGAAGGTTATTTAATTTAATAAAAATGGGAATGCATATTTCAATTAATTGAATAATCACATTCAATAATTAAAATGAGAGCATTATTAAATTAAATAATTTTAATTCCTTAGTACATTAGCATTAGGAGATAATTAAATTTAACCAAAGTATAAATACTTTAAATTAAATTAAATCTAATTAATAGGTTTAATGTAGCTAATTTGAGTCTATACTTTAGGAACTAAATAAATAGTGTGACTAATGAAAATTAGGGTTTTCTACATCTAATAATCAAGTCAAGTAGTGAGAATTAGAATGAGAATTTCCTAGTGAAATAGGACTTAAGGATTGATCAAAGATAGATTAGAATTTGTTGTCATGTCAATGAGCCAATTTTGGGGTATTACATTTGCCCTTGTTTGAATGAATTTGTGAGCAACATGTTCAATTCAAAGAAAATCAGAAAGCATGATTCATAGATCAAGAAATGAGTTTGGTTCCACAATTGATGACATATAGACCAATTGATAAGCTTTTAAAGGTTATCTCCAGAACAAAGCTTAACCTAAGGGGATCTAGATAGAACACCTAGATAATAAGATAGATAATTTGAGTCTATACTTTAGGAATTAAATAAAAAGTGTGATTAATGTAGCTTAGGGTTTTCTACATTTGATAATCAAGTCAAGTGGTGAGAATTAGAATGAGAATTTCCTAGTGAAATAAGACTTTGGGATTGATCAAAAATAGACCAAAATTGATTGTCATGGCAATGAGCCAATTTTGGGGTATTACATTTGCCCCTCTTTGAATGAATGTGTGAGCAACACATTCAATTCAAAGAAAATCAAAAAGCATGATGCATAGATCGAGCAATGAGATTAGTTCTACAATTGATGACACAGAGACCAACTAATAAGCTTTTGAAGGTTATTTCCAAAACAAAGCTTAACATTAGGAGATCCATATATAACACCTAGCTATTGAAATTGATAAGCTTTTAAATATTATCTCTAGAATAGAGCTTAACCTTAAGGGATCTAGATAGAACACCTAGATACCTAGATGATATAAGATAACAAGATCCAATCATGAGTCATACAATCATCCTCAAAATGAGGCTTGATCCTCAGGAGTTAGGGTTTAGATTATCCCAATACCTATCCAGCAAACTTTGATAAAGACTATTACATGATGTGATCAACTAATGAAAAGATGAAATAGATGACAAAGGTGGCCCAAGTAATGAGATGATGTTAGTACTCAGAGGCCTTCGAACACACTTGTGGATGAAGCTACTCTAGGCCTCAAATTGCTCATCCAAGCATTCAACAATTATACAACAAATGCACATGAACCCACCACATCTCTTTCACTCAACTATCCTAAGCTCATAGACTAGAATTCTAATGCATCTAATGAAGTCCTCACATTCTAGAATGATTATTCTCTTGCCTGCTACTTAAACATTGTCGAACTAGTAACATCTTCCACCAGCAAAAAAATCATCAACATGATTGAAGCTAACATCGAATATCTTAGTCATACAATCAAAAAGAAAAGAAATAAAAGGTGTGATGATGAAAACCACATTATGGTACTGTTAGAACCTTAAAAAGTAAAAATAAAAGATGTATCCAAGGGTAAAAACCTCTTTGAGGTGCCCATGGATGAGATATTTGATGCACTTCCTAGTCATGTTTAGGAAAGATCATCAATGTTGATAGAGCCAACATAGCCAATCAACATGGGAATAGAGGAACAAGCTCACATGATACATCTTGCACAGTCACTATCTCCAAAGGAAAAGAGGAATTCATTGCCTTCTTCCAAGACAAAAAGATTAACTTTGTGTGGACATACTTAGATATGCTAGGATTAGATCATAACCTCATTATACAGCACTTGTTTATTGCTCCAAGTGTTAAACCAGTCAAACAAAATCTTAGGAAAATGCATCCTCATGTTATAGTACTCATCAAAGCTGAATTGGAAAAGATTCTAAAAGCTAGTTTCATCTGTACTATCAGTTTTGCTGAATGGATATCAAACATTGTTCCAATTTCCAAGCATGATAAATCTATTAGAGTTTGTACCAATTTAAAAAATCTAAAATTAGCATGTCTAAAGGATGATTTTCCACTCCCCAAAATTGACATGATAGTGGAAGTCACATGGCTTAACTTTCTTATTGTAACTTCTAGACATACGTTGTTGATAAGCTCAAAAATGATCACACGCCACTTGTTGACATTCATCTAACAATACTAGCTCTTGAAGCTAAGATATCCTGTAGTCATCATTAGTAATGAGACCCTTCATGGAGATTCTTGGAGTAGGAATCTCAACCTCAATTGGAAGCATAACATGCACTCCATAGACCAAAGAAAAGGGTGGTATACCTATTGGAGTTATGATACTTGTTTTGTATGCCCATAAAGCCATATTAATCTAAATGTATCATTCCCTTCTAGATTTGCTAACTATGTGATGGAAGATCTTAAGGATTGCTTTTTCGGATGCCTCTACTTAACCATTACCCTAAGGATAATAGATATACAACTAGTGTTACATGATTCTAAACTTTTTGTGTAACTCCTTAAGATCTTTATTTTTAAACTATCCTCCATTGTTAGTAATAATGGAGGAAGGTACACCATAACTGCATATGATGTAATTCATGATAAACAATGCTACAATTTTTCTATTGGCAATAGAGAGAGGGACTGCCTCCACCCACTTAGTGAAGTTGTCTATAGCTGTAATGATAAAATTATGCCCATTAGAAGAAGATGGGTGGATCTAACCCATGAGATCGAAGGCCCATTGTTGGAATGGCCAAAATGTAATAGATGGAATTAGATCTCTAGTTGGAGTGTCAATCAGATTCCCATGGAGTTAGTATTGTTTGTAGAACTTAGCATATTTGATTGTTTCTTGCCTCAAGCCATTTGAGTGAGATCTATAAATGCCTTCGTGTACATTAATTAAAGTATGTTTGGACTCATCAAGCTCTAGACACCTAAGGAGTGTTCTATCAAGACTTCTCCTAAATAAGTCATCAATAATAATGACATACTATGAAGTAGTGTAGATAAGGTGACATTTTTCATTCTAGGTTAGATCCTTTAGAATAGTTTGGTCATGTAGATAGTATTAGATGTGGTGGTAGTAGATTGAGTTGTGTCCTACAATAGAATAGATCATCCTAGATTTAGGAGAGTCATAGGTAGGGTAGAGTAACATTTCCACTAGGAACTTGTGTCAAAGATCATTTTCTAGCATTTCTAATAAGGAAGCAAAAGTAGCCATGGCATTAGCCGCTTTATGTTCTACTTGAAGAATTTTCTAGAAAGTGATATGAGAAAAGTATTTCTTCATGTAATCAATCATGCATTTGTAAGGGATCAATTTCTCATCCTTTTTCTAATATACATTATTGACATGGTTGGTTATGAGCTGAGAGTCCCCAAATATGTTTAATTGATCCACTCTCCATTTAGTTGCAATCTTCATGCCATTAATCAAAGCCTCATATTTTGCTATATTTTTTGTAAAAGGAAATAGAATCTTGTACACCTTAGGTAGTGAATACCTCTGTGGTGTTATGAAGAGTAACCCAGCATTGGATCCCTGTTGTGTAAAGGAACCATCAAAAACCATCACCTAAGTTTGATGTGTGAGTCTTAGAATTGATTCATTAGGAAAATCAATGTTCAGTATGAGAAGAATTTGCATTGGTGCTTCTACTACCTAATTGGAAATTTCTTGTCCCTTGATAGCCTTTCATTCAACATACTTAATGTCAAACCCACTTAGTATCATGACCCATTTAGCCAACCTTCCTATTAGGGCTACTTTGCTAAGTAAGTACTTTGGTGGATCAATTTTAGTAACCAATCATGTAGTATGGGAAAGCATGTAGTGTCTCAACTTTTGGGAAGCAAAGACAACTACCAAGAAAGCCTTCTTAATGATACTACAATTCTTTTCATAGGAGATCAATGTGTGACTCGGATAGTAGATGGCTCTTTCCTTGTTGTCATTGTCTTCTTAGGCTAACAAGATTCCTAAAAATATTTTTGTTTCTAAGATGTATAGAATAAGAGGTTTTGCATGAATAGGAGGCATTAGGATCAATGGATTAGCAAGGTATTGTTATATCCATTTTAATCTTTGATCACAATCCTAGCTCCAGTTATATTTCACAAATTTATGCAGAGTCTTGGTAAAAGTTGTGATCTATCTACCAACTATGAGATGAATCTACAAATAGATTGAAGTCTTACCTATAAGCCCCTCATCTAACTGATATTATGGGTGGAGGAATATCCATGATTACTTGAAATTTCTCTAGATCAACCTTGATTCCTTTTGTAGACACTATGTAGCCTATTAGTTTCCTTGATGTTACGCCAAGTGCACATTTCTTGGGATTGAGTCTGAGATTGAATTTCTCCATGTGATCTAGGATAGCTCCCAAATCTTGGAGGTGAGTGTGTGTCATTCCATAAATTTTAATGAAAGAACATAACCAATTTTTTTGTTTTCTCACAAGAAACATTACTATTTCTTAATTAGCTAAATGTTTTGGTGTACACTATGTAGGAGTTTACACTTCTTTTGGGTTATAGTTTTACTTGTGTACTACTCTGCATATTTAAAAGTGTGTGAGTTGCATTCTAAGTTTATAATATTTGATGAAGATTAGAAATTACCTAACTGAATTTGTTGAGCAAATTAAAGGATACACTATCTGTATACAAACTTGGAGTTGTTTAAGTTCACTACGGATCAAGAAGGCTCCACTTGGGGATTGAAAGAATGAGCCCTAAATATTTGACACTCAATCCAAGACACTCTAATGAGCAGATGTGATTTTAACTCATGTGAACATAGTGGTAATAGCACGGAGGATTGCAACGAGAGGATGATGCATTAATCAATTGCTTCCATCAATATCAGGGTTATCCTTATATCAATTATCATTATAGTTAGTCGCATTAGTTAACTAATATTATAGTTATAACTTAAATACATCCATACCCCTTCTTCTTTGGTTACGCCTTACATAAAAATGCTAACATTATTCTGATCAATTATTAAATCAAAGCTACTATGCTTGGAGTTATTGTGCAATTATTATTCAAGATAGATTATCATCTATGCCCACACCTCCATACGTTGGACTCATCCCATTGACAATTATGGCTAATAACAATGGCAATGGCCTGACAATAATTTATCACATATTCAAAATTAAGTGCCTTACTTGTTTATCTTCTCTATACTACACTTGACCAAAACAACCACTAATTAATATAATGTATATCTAAATAATATAAGATAATATACTTTAAATAATATATACTTAAATCATATAAGATAATATCTATATATTTAGTAATATATTACATATCTCTAGTGACCCCTTACGTCCCCACTTACCTATATTCCCCTTTATGTTAACATTCAAATTTCTTAAACTCATTACATCTTAGTATGACCATTTACATAAAAAAAATAAAAAAAGTAACTACGCCCAACTTATATATATATTAGCATAACTTGTTAATTTGAGTGTCACCATAAAATCAATAAAAAATTAAACTACTTAATTATTCCTACTTGCTTCCCTTTCCATCTAAGCACCTAGACTAGGATCTTGGCCTTCATCATTACAGTACTATAGCTATCATGTCACTCAATTCTATGCAACCTAGTGCTTCTTTCTCTTTTCAAGCGCATGCTTTATGGTCAACTTTCTATAGGGCAGATTTTGTTTTAAAACATAGCACAATAAAGTTTAGAAGTTTCCTCCTTTTCCACATGAGAGCCTAGGTGGGTGGAGGTAGTTGGGGAAAGGATGGGAGAGGAAGCGCACTCTCCAAGGAACACTCCCATAAAGAATTTTTTGGCCTTTCCTAAACTCCAAAAGATATCACTGACAAGGAAGGCAAAGAGTGATAAGACAGGGCCAGCATCATTTATTTCACCTTAGTACCCTTTTCATGTCCCTAAAGGATGACACCTAAGTTTGCATGCAACTTGGCATTATTTTACTTTTTTTTTTCTTTTTGGTTTTGACTTTGTTTAGTATGATAAAAGATGGTGCCTTTGAATTCAAAAGGCTATCCAAAGTGTCAAGATTGGCATTAATTCTAGCACCCTTGTTTGTATATATATATATATATGTGTGTGTGTGTGTGTGTTTTAATTGACTTCTTTATGGATAGTGATTAGACATCTATGTCATCTAGTCCATTGTTTATTTTTAAGTTTTCTCTTAGCTAGGGATGTTACATGCTTTTAGAGTCCTAGGTAGGTTCTTAGCCAATAAAATAATACTCTGTAATAGAAGGAGGCATTGACTTACCTTTCCATAGAAATTCTAGAGAAAGAAAATGGGCACCTTCAGCTAGTTAGTTTTGATGTTCCATACACTTTATATGTATTATTCTTCTCCCTTAATAGAGGTCATCCATCATAGATTATTACAATGATATATTATGAATTCTTAAACTTGTTCTTTTCATTGAGATTAATAAACTTATTAGATCATTTGGACAAAGGATTCCATTTAAAACAACATATGGCAAAACATTTTGGAGAAATCAATTAAACAAATAGAACTCAAGAAGTGTTGAGCTAACTTTGAATTCATCAAATGTTTTCATTTTCTTTCATATCATTCAATACCAAAATTTAAACTATCTACAATTATTTCTATCAATTTCATACCTTACTTCTTTATCAATTCCATTACTAAACATCAAACTTTTAAATTATTCCTTATGCAATAGAATAAGAGATCAAGGTGACAAAGTTCAGTTTCAATCCTATTGTGATCTCAAGATACTCAAATTCTTCTTTCTTCACATTCCAAATTAAATATAAATGGAATAATAGTAGTAAAACATAACCCCTCTTATATGATCCTTTCAAATTTCCTTCAAAATAATATCAAGCATGAATTCAATCAATCTGATCACAATAGAAAGATCATATATGATAATGATACAAAAAATTCTCTTCCTAAGGACATATGAAATGGAAACAACACTACATGCTTCAATACACTTTCCTATACATAACCAGTGGGGAGTTATCTCTTCTTCTTAACACAATAATAATGCACCTGCTCCTATGCAAGAAATGGGCTCCATAATATCTAACTTCCAAAACTCTCAAAAAGAATACCTGCACAAGAGAGATACAAATGGGGAACCATGGAGGCTCACCTCCCAACCTAGGCCTCAAGGAGGCCACCCACCAAGCTTGGGGAAACAAGATATAAACAGTTTCATACTTCACATTCACATGCCATGCATATGCACAATAAAATTGACAGGATTACACAATATACTCTTAACACACCCCATCCCAAGGCTTTGCACAAAGATTCAACAAATGAATCAAGAAAAGGGTGAAGGTGGGATCTCATCATAAGGAGGATTGCATAGCCTTCAAAATTCACATCTTTTTAATATCAAAATGCCCTTTTGGGGAAATCAACATGATCACAATGCCCTTTCAGGGCAATCAACATCTTCCCTTCCTCATACCACCTTATACCTCCCAAGATGCAAGTGAGCCAGATAATTTTCATGCCATAAACATATTCAACCATCTCCACACAAGGAAGAACTCCTCAACTCCATGTGTGAGCTCAACTAACCCCTTCACCCCAGGCATCTCTTCCCTCCCAAGGGTGAGTGATGCCTCACACCCAATTCATAAGACATATAATATGAACAAAAAATTCAAGAGAGATTCACACAACACCACCCACATGCAACATACAACAAGATCCATTCACAAAGACACCACAAGACACCACAATCCCATCATGAAGTAAAACACCATTTCTAACCTACATGCAAAATGAAGAGACTTCACGGATTATGTTACCAACCTTCCTCCAAGCAAGGCAATGAATACTTGTAGTAGAGCTCCCTCCTTTTCTTCAACCCTATTAGTCTCTAAAAGTAGAGAGTTGCCAAGTAAGTTTTAATGTTTAGCCATGCCTCTATTTATAACCTTCTTATTTTCGGATTCAATGAAGAATGTCACTTTCATGGGGTCTCCTAAGTCCACTAGACACAATGGAGGTCATTAATAACCCCCCAACCTATAGTACTAACATGGGTAAGGTTAGTTTTAATCACACTTAGCCTTAAAGTTACTTTATGACCCTCCTAAAGCTAGGTAATTCAAATTTAAAATTTCTTTTCCAAAGGTGATAACCTTGTCCCCTTCTAACTAAGGTGGTAATCAACTTTCTCAATGGAGGTGTATAACACAGAGCAAGGTGGCCACATGATCCATTGACGAACAACATGTCATTACCCATAACAAGTGCAAGTGCCAAGTGACACATACAAAATGCACTAAAATGTCACCCATAACATATTAAAAATCTACAAATGAGAAACATACCACACACATGCATCACACATTCACAAAATAAGCATGTCACAATGAGGTTTACAAATCTTACAAAGATTCACCTTGGCAGAGTCATTAAACATGTGTCTATACCTTGTTTCCCCGTAAAGTTTCCATGGTTCCACTTCCCTGCACACTCAATGTGAACATCAGTAACCCAATATAATAATATAAGATACCTATAAATATGTACAACGTAGATCCAATATCTCATACTTCTCATTAACATATACAAATAATTGTCATCTAATCATTTCTGTTCTAAGCACTAGCCATAAATATTGCAATATCATATTCCATTTAACTTGCATCTAATTGCATATTTTCAAAACATTGCATTATCATTCTCATCAAACATTTAAAACATTGAATTATTGAATATGTGTATCAATAGTAATCCTTCTTAATATAAGTCATTTACCATTAGAGTATCACCACAACTCTTTCTCACATAACAATGAAACTCTAAGTCATCTTTAGTAAATTGTAAAACCAATATAAAATGGATCTTAACATATAGGTCCTAGGTGAAAATCACTGATGTACAAACCGGTTAACTAGTAACTTTAGATCAAGTTAAACATAGTGATGTTCCAAGCAATATCCCTTTATCTCATTATGAGAGGTTTATGTGATTTTTTAGGTTTAACTCCATAGACTGTTAGAATGCTTCATTAATTATGTCATAATAATTTAGAACCAATTTCAACATACCCATATGTCTAATTATTATCATAACCTATGCTCATAGTTGTTCTTAGTAGGCTAAATGTTATTTTAACCTTCCTAAATGCCTAGTAAATCATACATAGAGTATCATGGTCAGGTTCTTGTCTTAATCATTTTAAATCTCATTTCCATGTGGTCTTATCTTATCGACCTAATGTTACGAGATAGAGTATCAAAATCTTCATTAATATCCTATAGGATCCCTTAAATCATTATTAGTAAGAAAAGAAATGTAAATCATAACTCACTTAACTCCTACCCATATTTATTTCATAAGGATCTAGAATAGGGTACTAGTGTGGGCCTAACAGTGTGGTTCTTTGCACTCTTAACTAGAGTGTCATCAACACACTCCTTCATTATTTTATGCATCATGTCCTAAAAAATTGTAGTGACTACCCTCTGATATGTAGCACCAGCATTTTTAAGACCAAATGGCATCACATTCCAATAGAAAGCTCCCCATGCACAAGTAAAAGTAGTCTTTTCATGATCTTCTAGTGTGATTTTGATCTAATTAATACTAGAAAATTTGTCCATGAGTGAGTACATCTCATATCCTTCCATCATGTCCATTATCATATCAATTTTGGGGAGTGGAAAATCATCCCTTGTACATGCCAAGTCATTCAATGGTTGAGATTAACCTAGATCAATGGTCAAAATTGAAGATGAGATCCACTTAGGATGGAAAATTCCCAGTGTAGGTGAAGTTAACTAACTCAAATCTTGAGTGTAATGAAAAGTTAACTTAAATTCACCTAAGTAATTCTAATTTGAGAAGCAGATCACTTAGAATTCCCATTCTTTAACTGAAGAGAAGAATTTAGAAAGTTGTTTAATTCAATAAAAATAAGATATGATCTCATAAATGTATATTCAATAATTAGAATGAGAGCATTATTAAATTCAATAATTTTAATTCCCTAGTACATTAGCTTTAGGAGATAATTTAATTTAACCAAAGTATAAACACTTTAAATTAAATTAAATCTAATCAATAGGTTTAATGTAGCTAATTTGAGACTATACTTTAGGAATTAAATAAAAAGTGAAATTAATGTAGATTAGGGTTTTCTACAGCTGACAATCAAGTTAGGTAGTGAGCATTAGAATGTGAATTGTGTAGTGAAATAGGACTTTAGGATTGATCAAATAAGAATTGTTTGTCATGGAAATGAGCCAATTTTTGGGTATTATAGCTACAAGAAGTATAAGGTACAATGGAAACTTATCTATCACAATTAAGTAATCATTGGAATCCAAGGAATCTCATTCAATAAATCATAGTTGTAGATCAGAGACTAGCCATTAATTCATTGTAACAAATGCATCAATCATATCCTTTAACCAAGTGGACATAACACTCTTTTTAAATCTCCTAATAGAGTACATAATTTACTATATGTTTCTAAATCCTTTAACAAGGTGGACCTAATTGTCTCTATTACTCCTAATAGGGAAGATCACCAGAAGTGGTCAATTGTAAGCCTTAATAGGTCAACTTTATATTGCACTACTAAAGCATGTGGGTATCATCTACACCCTAGTTTTATTTTCAAATTGGAAGGTTTTTGAGTCACCATATCTTGTGTCAAAGTGTTATGAATGTTTTATTCCTTTCATTCTTTCATGCATGTAATTAGATCAAGATAATATATGAAGGGTTAATTTGTGAAGTAAGTTAAGTTTTTATTGGTTCCTAATTCACCCCTCCCCTCTCACTAACCTAGTGTGCCTTTTATTTCTAATAATTTGTATTAGAGCATTTGGTTCTCACATCAGAAGTTTAATAGCTTGAGATAAGATTAGACATAATGGAGGTATATAGGCTAGAAAAGGATATTAAGAATGAAAAGATGCATCTTAAATTAGCTATTGAGCAACTCAAGAAAGAAAAGGAGAAATTTTCTCAATAATTACAAATAAGGAAAGATCTTGCAACACAAATGGATGAAAATCTCTACATTGCAAAAAAAATTGAAGACTTATGCCCAGAAAGAAATTTACATGAAGCTGATGCAACAATCAAAGATCTACTTGAGAAGAAAATCAATCTTCAAGAAGAAGTTAGAAAGCTAAAGAGAGAGAAATAAATCCAATCAGTTAGATTATGTGAAGTCATGGAAGAAAAAGACAAAGCCAAAGAAGAGATAGAAGAAAACAATAACTAAATTCAACAACTATCTCTTAAGAAAGAAGACTTTATTGATCAACTCAATGATGCAAATCAAGAACTTATCAATCTATGGAAAAAGAATGAAAGACTACATAATAATCAAGATAACCAATGAGAGAATGATAAAATCTCAAGAAGGAATGAATCAGTTGAATGAGAAAACTCAATATTGAGACAAAGGAAAAGTTGAATTAGGATATACAGAAGAAGGTGAATCATCTCAACAAGAAACTCAAAAGAACAAAAGACCTACTTGCAATCATTGTGTTAAGATAGGTTATACATAAAATAAGTGTTGGAGCAATGGTAAAGAAAAATTAAATGGAAAATGTTACAATTGAAATAAGTATGGTCATAGAGAAAATGAATGCACATAGAAACCTAAGTTTGAAGGAAAGTGTGAGAATTACAACAAACAAGGACACAAATCTTCAGAGTACAAGATCAAGAAGTGGAAACCAGAAGAGAAAATTAGGAAAACAATATTTGGATGGGAATAGAACACATGGTGTACATGTTACTACTACAATAATTTTGGGCACATTGGAGCTAACTATGTGAAACATCACATGAGGAAAAGAGACACTATAAAAAAATGCTTTATTTGTACATAAATTGGACATCTTCCCAAAAACTATATGAAAAAAGGTAGAATAGAAGATAAAAAGAAAGCCAAAGAAGAAAATATCAGAAAATAATTGAAGAAAAAATGGGTGCATAAATCTCCAGAGAATGCAAGCCAAAGTCCTAAAGTTGTTGACACCCAAGTCAATGAGTTTGGTGGCCAAACCATTTCAACTTAGTTCCCTATGGAGATTAGTGGAACTATGATTTAGAAGAAGACATATAATATTAGTTCCATCCAACAAGTAGAAAGATCCATATCAACATTCAAGAAGGACAAGGCTCACCAAGTGATAATCAAAGTTCTAGATCTTATCGAGCAAGGTCAGGTTGCAAGACCTTACCGAGAAAAGTTAGATCGCATATATTTTTTAGGATGTAGATGTCAAGTTGGTAATTCCTACTAAGTCAAGAGACCTTAGTGAGTTGAAGGTGTCTTCCAAGAATTAAAGGCCAAAATAAATAGAGGACAACCTATCACCAAGCAAATATGTTTGTGATGCATTAATGACAATCGTAAGGACTAAAATTCATTAAAAAAAGAAAATCAATATTGTTTCGCCACAAATTTTTAGAGCATAGCGAAAATAGAAAATATAGAGCCTCCAAGTGATTTAAGAAATTTTTGTTGAAGATTTCTCCTATGTTCAAAACCATGCCTAGTGATTGAATCTTCTAGTAGCAAGGTTAAGAAAGGTTCTGAAATGTTGGTTCATGGAGTTGATTGCAAGGCTCTTGCATTCAAATTGAGTTTGGCAATTATAGAGGCACTTGAACCTACTAGAGTGCAATTGTAAATTCCACATAAAGTACTTCTTGTTAATGATATATGATTATTTTATTAGTGTTATATTGAGGAGCTTGGAACCCTAGAAATGAATGAGGCTTTCAACAAACTATGTGTGGATGGTAGTCAGAAACCTAAGCACAAACATTTGGAGACAAAGTGTTCGACACATATTTTACATATACCAAGGGATTTTCAAGTGAAGTGGATCAAACTCATCTTGAGCCATGTTCATAACATGAAATTATGGTTAGATCATTCTATCTTGATAACCAAGAAGATGATACACATGATTACTAGATTTCCCATGTTGAATAAAGCTACTACCACTAAAACCCTAGCTCAGGTTGATAAAGATTCTTTCTAAATGGGATGCAAGAGGCATGAAGCTAAGTGGTGTAACTAACATGGAAATCAAGTTTGGCATCCATGTCATAGCTCAAAAAATCTATAGTTCAATCTGGTTAAACAATGTATCATGTGAAGTAGTTGACCTAGCGTTAAAGGTGGTGAAGAATAACTTATCCTTTAATCTTCCCAAGTTGTTGTTAAATCAATTGTGCAAGAATATGGATATCATGTAAGTATCAATGAAAAATCTATATAAGTTTGGTTCTCTCTTGACATATTTATTTTTCTATCTTCTAAAGTAATTTTCCTTCTAAAGGTATTGTAGTATGGAAGGAGGATACTCTAATATTGTACCAAATCAATGATTTTATAACTAAGATGGGAGAAAACTTTGACAATATTATGGACAATTATTTTGAGACATTCAAGGAGAAGATGAAAAGAAAATTTAGGATACACAGGAAACTAGTAGAGTATTATCAGAAGGATATTTGTGTTATGGTTGACTATGAAAAGGTTTCTATTCAAGTAGTTATTCCTAGAGTGGCATGGGTTAAGCCTTTGGAATATGAGGTTAACATTGATGTCACTAAATATATCAATAGAGATATACTAAATGATCTTTTGGATCCTAAGGCAACATATTTTGGTACTTTTGTAGAGGCTAAGGCTAGAATTGAGCTTGAGATCAAGTTACCCCAAGTAGTGAGTAGAGGAAGGAAAATGAGTGAGAAAATAATGAAGAATACTAAGCAATCAGGCTATTCTCTTATGCTTACCAAGGGTAAAGGAGATGATATAGAAGAGGAAGAGGAAGAGGAGGATGTAGAGGAAGAAGAACCTAAGGAAGAGGGGCCTCCAAAGAAGAAAGGGAAGGTTATAATAACCAAACCTGCCAAGTTTTGCCCTATTGTGTTTACAAGAAGATCTGCCTAATCTAAAAGGAAAATGAAGTTGGGAAAAGAAGATGAAGCTAAATAGATTACCCTTTAGAGGACTACCCCAACCCATCAAGAAAGATTAAAGAAGATGGAACAAGAAACATGTATGTCATGTTTTAAATCTCTTAAGTATGAGACTAGGAGCAAAGAAGAGAAAAATAAAATAAAGGATACCCTTGTAATAAAATTGGGTAATTGGAAGTATTCAACCAGTGAGCTTACACAACAAGTTCTTGATGTAATTTTGAAAGTAGTCAAACCTCATAGGGATAGTGTAGTGGAAGTTGCCAAAGATAGTAGTGAACAAGCCTTGAGACATCTTATGTCAAGTCTTAGTGAGAAAGAGGTGAACAAATCTTTAAAATCAAATGAGAAGAATCTCACACCCAAATTCAATATATGTCTAATACTACTAAGGGACATTGAATTTGTGGTGAATTCTAGCACTACCACATGGAAAAATATCTATGGGTTGCACAAGCCTAGTGACTTTGTTGTGCAAATTGATGACAAACATGGTGAAGATGATGATGTTGAAGAAGAAGTAGAAATCAAAGATGATGAGATAGATAATGCCAATCTTGATGATGAGGAAGAAGGACAGGAAGCCATTGGAGGAAGTATTCTAGAATATAAAGTATTAAAGAATCTAATGTAGAAAAGATTGTAGCATTAGTTATGACTTCCTATCCTCACTCTCCAAGAAAATCCTTAGTGCAATCAGGCTCAAAGAAGGCTTCTACTAAGTTGGTTAAGGTCAAATTTGCAACATCAAGTAGACAACCAATCTCTAGAATTTCTCTTTCAAGTATTTCAATGACTGAAGTGCTTAGCACTTCATCTACCATGCAAAAAGTCTTCCCACCATCAGGCTTGAATGAGAACAACAAGGTATTCCTATTGTTAATATTATTCTTACTATGAGTATTGTTGGTTCTATTCCTACTTTTTCAACTATTGTTTCCACATTGGCCAGTGCAATGATAGTTGAGAATTAGTCTCAACTAAGCATTGAAGTTAAGAATAAGGGAAAATAAATTATTCATTGTGTCATTCCTATAGAAAAAGGTAAAGAAGAGGAAATTGATCTAGATGAGGATACTGTTATTTTGAATTGGGATACCATTGGAGAACTTTGGAAAAAAAGGGCTAAGAAAAAGAAGCTTAGAGAAGAGAGGAAAAATATTAAACAAGTCCTTGAGGACATAACAAGCATATTTGTTGATGCTCTGAATATTGAGGTTGATGGGAAACAACCTATTCTAGATTAGTTAGCTGAAATTATCCACAAGTATAATGACAAATTGAATGGATAAGAAAAAATATACACATTACTTAGCTTTACTTAGGTTAAATGCATTATTTTATTTTTTATCATATAGACACCTAGAAGTATGCATAGTTAGATGAGTTGTCTTGTTGACAACACAAGAGTTTGCATAATCATCTGATTTTTCATGTATACAACATAGTTGTTTGCACACTAATTTAGCACATGGTGTCTAAAACATCTCTTTACAAGATACAATTATGTAAGCTTATCCTCTCATCATCACACAAAATCCTATGCTTAATGGAGGATAATCCATTCTTGATGGACATGTGCTTAGCTGTGAGGCCTTTATATATGAGCACTTCTAGTGTGTATGTAGACATATGATATTCTAATTATTTTTATTCTAATCATCCATTATTGGTCCATATTGTGCTAGTTTTTGAGCTTCTTAATCTTGGTGTTATTTCTCCCTAAGGAAAATTCTTACATGGTATCATAGCTATGGGAGCTTCTCTTCACATAGCCATTGGAGACCATTTTTGCTTCACCTCTTGGAGGACCCCAATTTAGATCTAGATTATTTGTAGCTATTGGGAGTGTCTAGGGCCAATGTGGACCTCACCATTGTATCTAAAGCATTGATTTAGTGAAATCTAACTATAAATTTTCCTACCCTAGGCCATAATCAAATTTGAGGTGTTTTTTTTTTCTAAACCAAAACTTGAAGGCTCGATTTGTGAAATTGGTATGATTTTTTAGATCTATGAATTTAAATTTTGGATCTACATTTTATTATTAATTTCATCTCCACAATTTTTCTACAATTCTTTTCTAGATCTACTGTATTTTTTTTGGAATTTTTTTGGCCTATTAAGCTTGTAGAGAAGCATTTTTTTGTAGCCAAGTTAGGTGGTCAAATCTCGACACCCACAAATATTCCTTGATATATTCCTCTACTAAACTAATAGACTCAACATCATAACAAATTGGCATACCAAATTCAACACTTGACAGACTTCATTACAGTGGCTTCTAAGTCATTTTAGCTTGTGTAGGCTCTAAGTTTAATAAACCTCAGCATTTACCATTTTGGTGAATGTGGGATTAAAAATCCCACATCCACCACTGTCAGCCTTCCTTACTATCAGCTTCCAAAATTTGGTGACCATTGTTGTGGCCCCATCCATCTTTCACTAACATTTCCATGCAATGTTCTCAACTCCCTCCACATAGAGATAGTTAATGATGCCATGTGTATGCCAAATCTGCCCCAAGCAACTCCATGCAATGCCATGTTTGAGCACCCACCAAGTCAACTCCCACATCAGTGCCAAAACAACTTGTACAGTTAGTGCATAGACACATCAACCCTTTAGCTAAGTCAGTAATCATGTGTACTACCATACATGTTGACATGTCATCTGACAATGCAAGGGATATGTCAACCTCTGTATACTATAGAAATCATCCAATCCATACAATCTATACAACTATGTCAGCCTATCAAGTCAGATTTTTGCTGACATTAGCATTTTATGAGCTTAAATTTGATGGTCATTTAACCGTCACAAGTTGGCTAAATTGCACTACTGAGATGGTCATTTGAACTTTAATTTTAACATAGTTTTTTCCTTAGCAAACCCCTCACCATATGTAGTTTTGATTTGATAGTCCAACTTCAGAAGGCCATATCTAAATCATTCAAACTCCAAATTAGGTGTAGTTTTTATGATTTAGGCTAGAATTTCTTGAGCTTTTTACTGGTGCTATTATTTTTTGGTTTTGGTGCATGGATTTGTGAGAAAAATCTTTTTTTTGTGACTATACTTTTCCAATCTTTCATTTGGCAACCTCAAATGCTCTGTATGGGCTCATTTAGATATAATTTTAGGTTCCATTTTTTTGAAAGTGCTTAATTTTTCATCTACTTTCTAGATCTGCAATCAAATTATAGGCTTGTGTGGACAAAAATATCACTTTCAAAAATAGGTCTTTTTTGCATTGTATTGCTTTGATCAAACTTCAAATTTTTTGTATATCTGAGCTACATTGCTAAGTACTAGATTTGAACTCCAAGAAGAGGTTGTAAATAGAAAAATTAGAAATCCATTTTTGTCCATTTTGACAAGTGGCCTATTGTAAATGCACTACATCTAAAGTGCCTAAAGCATTCATTTGGAGGGGAGGGGGTTCTTTGATTGAGTGACAAGGGGGGTTCGCGGGGGGGGGGGGGGGTGTGTCTTGTGTTCTTGTGTCTCCTTGATATTGTTCTCTTTCTTTTGAATTATGGGTTCTTTTTCTAAGTTAACACCACATAATTATGCTACTTGGAAAGAAAAGATAAAGGAACCATAAGTTGAAAAAGGTTTATTGTGTTTTGTAATTGGTATTGTTGGTCTGATTTTTCACACTTGCAAATTTTTTTTGAAAATTATGGTGAGTAATCATTTGAGTTTTTAGGATTGCCCTAGTCTTTCCCTGTTTCATGTGTTATCAGAGCCTATTGGTTTTTCCAGATTGATCTTTTAAAATAGCCATGAAATTGTCCTAGGTCTGAAATTGATGGCATCCCTTTTGAATTTCTCACAAGGAGTTGTAAAATGTTTTAAGTTAGTCCTTTACATTCTTACGGTGTAAGGTTTCACATAACAACGGAATGTCTTTTTCTTTCAATTTTTTTGGCCACACTTTTTGATACATCGAAGAGGTGTAAAGGATTTATTACGCCTTGAAAAGCTCTTGTTACAAGCTTACGAGTAAATACCTTGAGCGAAGGAGTGGGGAAGCCTGCAATGTGATCTACACATATATGCCCAAATGGGTAGCGTAAAGGTGTAAAACATGATTTGAAGGGCACGCGAGGGTATTACGGTGTTACAAGTAAAGGTTTTTTAAATAATCATAGAGGCAAGGTTTCATGGTGTTTACGTTTCTATGATTCTGGGGTTTGCGGACAACCATAAAGCTTTGTTCTTAGCGGTAAAGGAATCATGCAGGACCTATTGAGGTGTCAGAAGGGCTCAATTGCAGCAAATAAAATGGAGACACGACATTTATGTCAGATGTGCCCATCCCTCGTGGCATATGACTTAATCTTTTGATATTATGCCCTTACGCTTGTAGGTTAAGCGTATGAACGAAGAGCTATTTTTTCTTTTTTTCATGGTTATGGATCTAGTCTCAGCGTGTAAGCGTAAAGAGGTGAGAAGGAAGATCAGTAAAAGGGGTTTACACTCATACGATAAAAGGAAGATGTGAGATCGCAATAGCAGTTGAGAGGGCTCTCCAGTGATATGAATAAAGCTAAGTCGCAAGAGCGGGAGATAAGTTTTGAAGCCTTACGATGCCCTGAGAAATGAAGTAAGCGGAACAACGTAGAGGGAATTTTGAAGGTCTCCATAGATACGTGCATGTAGGAGCGTAAACGCTACAAGGACAGCTTGAATGATGGTTTTACGCTCACACGAGGAATGTTGAATCGTAAGAATGGAGATGTTAGTAAAAAGGTTTTTGATGTTTTGGTGTAAAGGGTTATGTATAAGCATAAAAGGTAATAAGACAAAGTTAAGGATCTTTATGCTTACACGGAAGAAGCTTAAATCGTAAAGGCGAAAACACATAGTAAAAGGTCTTGAGATCCTATGGGGTAAAAGGTTTCGTAGGAACGTAAAAGGGATTTGCAAAACAGTGAAAGAAAATCATTACGTTCCTACGATTAGGGCATTTTGAAGCTTCTCTGAGTGAGCATAGAGATCCATCAAGAGCATTTTTGACATCACTAAGATTGAAGGTTTGACTCAGCGTAAGAATGAAAGATAGTCATATAAGAAAGAACCTTTGATGTGTCACGACAAATAAGCAAAAAAGGACAAAATTACTATAGCCAAGAAAAGTAAGGCTTTGAAAAGTACAATCAAAATCCAATTTTGTGGCTGATATACCCTGATGGTGACCTGTGATCATAAGTTTTAAAGCTCATGCATGCTAAATTTATAAAAAAGGTTGGCAGATATATAATTAAAACATCAAGGATTTAATTGAATTACCAGCCTCAAGAAGCTTGTTCCTGTGTTGTTCTGAGGTTTTAAAAGCTACAGAGCTTTGTATATCCTATGAAATTCTAGAAGAATTCAAAGTAAAAAAAACATGGCCGACCAAGAAGTTGAAGAGGTGCACACAAAAGAATTCGAAGTCGAAGACGAGGGTGATGATGTGGTAGAAGTCACACCAGGAGGAAAAAGGAAGAAATCTACTGTCAAAATAGAAAAGAAGACAAGGGTTAGAAAACCAAACAAGCATGCAGAAGACTAGTTAAAACTCCTTCCAGGGTCATCAAATGCAATTTTTCCAAACGATCATCTATTCAGAGACCCTTATCTTTTTTTTAAGATGCTGAATGCCCTAGAATTACTAGCTATGATCTTTTCATGTACTTTTATCAGAACAGAATAGAGAATGTGCCAATATGTAACCCTTGGAATAGAAATATGGAAAAATTAATTTTTCCAAAAGTGTTTGTTGATGTTGACCTATTGAAGGCCCTAATAAATTCATACAATCTAGTAACCAGGACTTTTCATAGGCATAATGGGAGTGTATTATGCACATTGGATAGAACTTCTTTTATTGAAGCTTTTGGATTGATGGGAAAAATGGATGTACCTATTGACATTGTAGACTTACAAGGAAAATTTGCTAGGAATAAAACCTACTTTGTAAACAATATCATGCTACCGCACATTCCTTACAAAGTTAAGAAGGCAGGGTTAATCCCGAAAAAGGTGGGAGAATTTTTACCTTTCAGTATGTTCAAAAATTATTTCAAAAACACAGTGTATGGGTTGCACAAAGTATTGGGAAGTGATGGTGCAGAGGATTGTGTATATGGTTCTCTTTTTCTGATGGCATGCGACATACATGATCCTTTTCATCACAAGGAGTATGATTATGTGGCCTTTATCATTGACAATATGCACATGCAGATTTGTGATGCTAAGAAAGGAGAACTGAAAGACTTCAAGATCCACCATTATTCATTATTGATGCACCTTATCTTGTATAGAAACATTGGGTACATTAGTGGAGACTTCATTGATCAAACTTCTGATGAATTTGGTGAATTACCTGTGCAACTCTGGACTCGTATTTGGCATAAAGACTTCTTCTATTCAAATGCTCTAGTTTTTTTCAATTTGTTCAGTTATGTTATTATGAGGAAGCTAGATCATACTTTCTTTAGGGCACCCAATGTTTTGAAGACTTTGCTTAGGCCCTCTTTCTTAGATGAAAAAATAAAATTAGATCATAACTAGGGAAGCATATTTTTATTTAAAGAATGTACTTTAATCAGAGTTTTTGCATGCCCACAGCCTCCTCATCTATTGCCTAAATATCTACCCCCTAGATTGGATATTATTGAATTCTTTTGGCAATTCTTATTGATGAATAAAGAAATGATCCCTCCCTCTCTACATAAGCCTACTTTTGTATGTAGAACCTTTAAGGTAGGAAACTTTGAAATAGGAAAGAATGCTTTTGAGGAATTGAGCGACTATTTAGGTAAGTATAAATTTGCTAATGGGCCCTATAGGATGTATGATCCTGACAGTTATATTGCAAATTAGGTTAAGACCATTAGGGGTTTTGTTCTGCCTCCAAGTAAGCCTATCCCTATAGAGGACCTAATTGCCAACATAGTAGCAACAGGGGAGGCAGATGAGTTATTGAGGAAGTATGAAGAAATAAGGAAAGTGGAAAATGCTTTGAAGAGGACCAACCCTGATTTTAAGGGTTTTTATACAGAAGTTCCATATCCTAATAATCTGAGGAAAATGATTGAGAATTTTGATCATATTATGTTACAAATGCTTCATGAGCTAGAGGGAGAAGAAGCCATTGTAAATAGAGAATCCCCTGAACTAGATACACAATTAGAAATTGATTTGGAAGAAGAGAAACCATCAACTTCAGCCTGGGTGCCACAAGGAATAAAAGACAAAAGACAATGCACATCCCTGAAAAGGTGGTAAGCAGAGCTATACAAGTCATGTCTAGAAGTAGTGAGTATTTTTCTAATATTAGGAAAAATTATTTTCATCAAAGGGCTACTGAAGCAGGAAAAGCTTCTACTGACATGCAAATTGCAGCATCAAGGTTGGATGACAGGCTCATTCAATCTGAGAAATTCATGGAAGATGATGATTTTATTAAATCATCAGAATTTAAAAGTTTTCTCTATATAATCAAACAAAATGAACTCACATTGAGTCTCATGCCAGGAGAAGATCCAGAGAAAAATAAAGAGTTAGTTGAAAAACTATTGGCTTATGACCCTGAAAGTGAAACAATGACTACCGCAAAAGCTAGGGAATTAGTACATAGGAGTGGCATGATTCTAATACCTCATTGAGAGATTGAGAAAGATTTTTTATTGGACCAAATGAGAAGACAAGATACGACAATCAGTTATGAAGCCACTAGCAGTGAAGGTTTTAAAAGAGGATCAAGTTTTAATGTGGACACTAAAACCCTAGCAGTATGGAGTGTGGCCCCTGACACCAAGAAGCCTAAGATGATGGATATAGAAGAAACTACTCAAGGAAATATGACTGTGTGGACATTAGAGAGCACTACTGTGAAGGAAATCTCCAGTTTGGTAAAACATTTTGCTCTTGTGAATGAGGAAAAGGTTGATGAAATTGAGGATAAGTTAGCTACAATATTTAATGAATGCCTTGATATCAGGAGAACATATGAAGAAGAGCTCAAAATGAGCCATGTATAGAAACAAAGAATAAAGGAGTTGGAGGAAAAAATTAAGATTCTAGAAACAGAAATAAAATCTCTCAAAGAAAAGCTCAAGATAGTAGCAGAGGCAGAGCATGCACCAAGGCAAGAGGAAGAAAGAAGGCACGTAGTAGAAGCAGAGGCCCAAAGAGAAGAAATGCTTATGGGAAAAAAAGTGTCAGTGCCTGTGATTAGTGTGGAAACCAAAGTTTCCCAGGTTGACAATAATACCAACAAAAATGTTTTGATGAATGTATTAAATCATAGAATCAGCATTCTAAAAAGAATATCTCAGGATACTTATAATACATTCATCAGTCTACAATCTGCGAAACAGGTATGCATGGGTGTAGTTAGATGGCTTGAGCCTATTTTTCAATAGTGGGGACCCTATATGAAATTTTTTGATAGGTTGATACCCTTGTTAGCCAAGAAGCCAGATCTCCAAGATAAAGTTATTACTGGGAAGGAAGGTATGGACAAAGTATAAGAATTATTGCAAATCTTCACAAGGAAGCTGTTAGTAATTCAAAGTAAATAAAAAATGCTAACAAATGGTTTCTATTCTTTGATTCCTTCTGTTATGGATTCTAATGATAAGTTAAAAGATTTTGATGAGTGGTCTAATTCTTTTGATCACATTATAGACTTGCCACAAGTGGTGTCCGTCCTCCAAGATGGTATTGATGAATGTCTTTTCAATGAGCTAAATTATACCCTTTTCAAGGTTGAAATTAAAGTGAATAGGTTTATCATAGAAGGAAGTGTGATTACTGATGCCAGGTGGCAGAAAATAGTGGATGAATTAACAACAGTTAAAGAATGTGATTAGCCCACTAAAAGAGAAATATTTGTCTGGGAAGCAATCACAGAAGTCAAAGCACTACCAACTGGGAGCGGTTAGAGAAAAGGACAAAATTGAAGATTTTATGCTCTAGCTATCATTTGCCTTCTGTTTTATTTGTTTTGTTTTGTTTGTTCGGTTTTCTTTTGAAAAGGGGTAATTTACCCTATTTTTGTAAAAGGACACATGTCACTTTCTTTAGCTTGAAGCTTGTTGCATCTCATACTATTTAAGTGAGATCCCAAGGCTAAAGAATGGTCCAAATTCTATTTCTTCTAAGTACTGTGCTTAGTCTGGTTTTTGGTCCAAATTTTGAAAGCAAGTTTGTAATGTATTTTTTTGCAAATTCTCTAAGAAAACATGAATATTGAATGAGCTGTGTTTCTTTCTAAAGGCCATTATGTGTCTATTGTAAAGGATATACCACTTTCAAAGGAAATGAATACAACTTATGAATTGTCCCCATATCAGTTCTTTTTGAATTTTGTCTCCTTTTAAATACTTAGCTACCTTGATGTGGTATGAGTAAAAGCTTGTGCAATTGAATGTAATCTAGTTGGGTTGTATATCCATTTATCATTGTTGCTAATTCAATGGATTAAATAAAGGCTTTGATGAATGTGATAAGATTCCTTAAGTATTGAAAAGGATTTTTGAATGATAAGTTCTGATAAGAATTGCTGATAGAATTTGTTGTAAGGCAACAAATTAGATCTAAGAATTTTCTATAGACTCTGAACCCCAATGGATTAGGCACTGATCAAGTTATTTCAGCTGAAGGAGAAATATCTTAAAAATGGTTTTTCAAATGCATCATCAAATCAAATTTTACTTTTATTTCCTATAGATCTTCAAAGTTGGCTAGCACTTGTCTGCATGGAATGTTTTAGCTTCAAGTAGCCATTGTTGTTGAAAACATCTACAGATCTATAGAAGATTTCTTGGCCATATCTATTTATGGGATGTGTTTATCAAGTTAGTAAGAATTATGTATATGTTTGAGGATCTTGAAATGAGAATCAGAATGAAACTAAGAATAATCCTCATACAGTTGTTTCAGTTTTGAACCACCCCTGGGTACACCCACCCTAGTTTTGCAGAGCCAAAAGAGTATAAAACCATTTGTGGTTTTGTTGAAGTTGGGTCAAAATACCTTACATATGCCATTGTTAATAAGAATAGGCTAGTCTTTAGATTGTGTATGTACTATCATTTTGGTATTAAGCATTTTTTTGCTTAGTAGTTTTAGTACTTTTTAAAACACCAACAAAATGGCGACTCTGCTGGGGAGTTGTCCAACACTTCTGTGAAAAGTACTACAGTTTTCTTTGGTCCTGCTGTGTACGTGTGTTTCATATGATCTATGTTTTTCTCATGGTTATAAGGGAATTTTTTAGTGTCAAACCTTTAGAATTTAAAGAAGATAGAGCCGAAGTACCATTGCTACACACTGACGTATCCAGCCTATCCAAGTGTCTTATCTAACAAGCAAGAGTTGCAGTCTTACTCCATCAGTGATTGGTCTTTCTGTGCCATATATTTTTTTTCCTACTTGTGTATTATTTTCCTTCCATCAGCAAAAGTGTCATTATATATTTTCTCAAAATAGGGTGGTGACTCAGTCAAGGTTTTGAAGCTAGTGCTTATTGTAACAAAAGGTGAATATGGCTGACAAGAGAAAAAACACAACAGCTTACATGAGAGCCAATCCAGATGTATCAATGTATATTGATTTACCCCAAGGTGGTAGGAAGAACCAAAATAAGAAAAAGACGGATCCAAATCCCACTTGGAAACCCAGAGGTAATGTATCCATCAATTCCCATTATCAACCAGTAATAGGAAGAGAGTATTCTTCGCTTAGCTCTGAATCCAAAACTACAAGACTCTTAGGAGGCATTTTCAGTACCCCATTACCAGATTAGAGAGTTTTTCGAGACAAGGATGTGTCTACTATGGGAATTGCTTCATTAAGACCAGATCCTGTAGTAGATATGAATTATAGGCTAGGATTTAGGAGTTCATCTGATAATCCTTTTAATCCCAGAGTAGCCTCATATGTAGAACCAAATCTTATAGATCCGGATGAACCTGCTGATTCCGAGGCAACTTCTACAGACCCTAGAGAAGTGCACTCTGAGATAGAATTTTTGAAGAAATAGATTGCTGAGGAAGAAGCTAAGCTCATTCATCTTGAAAAAAAGAAGGAGCAAGCCACATTAGATGCCATAATAGAAAGAGATGCTCTGCTAAGAATGATGGCTACTTTGAAAGAGCAAAATAAAAAATTAGAAGAGAATAGCACAACTCTCCATAAGGATGTTTTTGGAGATGTTGATAATCTGAGAGCTAAAGTGCAAGAATAGGAGAAACACCTAAATCAAGGGCAAGAACTAGTTATTGCTCAAGTTCAAGCCTATAAACCTGTTCAAGTTGATCCTGTAGAGCCCACTACAAAAGCTCTAGATAAAGGGAAAGGCAAGGCTATAGGTGTAGAACCAGAATAAGTATGCAAAGAACATTAAAAAATAAAGTAAACATTCACAAACCAAAAACTAAATTCACATATATGCTTAGACAAAGGAAGAAAACAAGAAGTGCAAACCTCACAAGAAAAATCACTCCATGCTTTCTTGATTCTGTAGATGTGTCCTTTTGCTGTGGATGTATGCTCAAGATGCTCAAAAGTTGCTTCAATGGAGATGGGTAATGGAAAATTGGTAGCTTTGTGAGCTCTCAATTTGGCATTATAAGGGTAATATTGATGGCTTTGGTTCTCAAAATAGCATGGTAACTTTAGCTCAAATATTGTTGATGAAGTGGCTTGGGATGGGATTCAATTTATAGGCTAAGGGGTAGAGGGATGGAGGGCTTAGATGCAAGGATGGATGAAGGCTTAAGGAGGGCTAAGATGCACTCAAAGGGGAGCACATGGATTGTGCTTGTTTAGCACCAATGGGAACGTGATACTTGTCACAAGGAGGATGAGTGTGAGAGGGTAGGGTAAAGGGTTGGTTAAAGTCATGATGAGTGGGGTTGAGTATGTAAGAGGGATGTAAGAGGAATGAGTGTGGAAGAGGGAAGAGTGTGGAAGATGGGTGTAAGAGTCATGAGTGGGCTTGTAAGAGTCTTTATGTTTTGTAAGAGCACTCATGACTTAGTGGTTGGATTTTTTGAGGGGAGACTTTGGTTTGGATTAGGAAAGTCTTAAACTTGTTTAAGGAATGTGACAACATTAGGGGGTGGATTAGGCTTGGGTTTAGGATTAGCTTAGGGATGTTAGAGATGTGCAAGTGGATGGCATTAATGAGGGTGGGTGAGTTAGTGGCTAAGCTTGGTTAGTATGGGTAGATGGGGTGGATTAGGCTAAATGGAGGATTAGAGATAGGTTAGGGGTTTTTGAATTTGAGGATTTCATTTATCAAATAGATTTATTTAATAAATGGGGATTTTTGGAATTAGATAGAAGAATAGGATTTAATTGATAAATAATAGATTATTTGATTTATCAATTAGGATTATAGATGATTAATTAAATTAATCAACTAGGGGATGACAAAGGATTAATTAAATAGAAATTTAATTAATAATGCCTTTTTAGATAACTAAATAGGATTACTAAAATAGTGTAATCAAATTTAGGTGTCTACAATAGGAATCCAAATAAATGAGCCTCAAGCTATACCAAGAAAACCTATACAACCCTCCATGTCTAAATTAGATCTAGATCTTGAGAAGGCTCAAAAAGAGAGGGAAGATCTTGCAAAAGAACTTGAGAAGGTTGAGAATGAAGCTCAAGCTGCATAAACTAGAAGGAAAATCCAATTCATAAAGTCTAATTCTGCATTGGCTTGATGGCCCAATTTGTCTATCCCACCTACAAATCCTGCACCAGTTAGTGCTCCCACAATTTCAACTCAGGGAATACCCCAATCTGCTCCTACCTCATCTTCGACTATTGGCACACAAGTCCCACTTGTCCCACCACAATAGTCCCAAGCTGCTCCCCTGAGTCATTCCAATATAGCTAGTACCTCAAATGTTCCTAGTTTCCAGAAGAAACCTATATACCTGGAAAAGTATAGACAGATATCATTTGTTGGTATTCTTGGTGCCCCCCATCCCATATCATTTGATTTAAGGGATAAAGTGGTTAAGTTTTTTGGAAATAATGTTGTTACTAGTGAAGAACATTTGAGGATTTTCATTGACATGTTGAATGATTATGAAATTGAACACGAAGACATGGTAATGAAATTGTTTGTGCATTCACTAATAGAGGATGCAAGGGATTGGTTCAAGAGGTTGCCTGATGATAGTATTACCTCATGGAGTGATTTGGAGAAGTTGTTCAAAGAGCAATATGGGGACAATACCAATGTAGGATTCATGTTGAATGAGTTCAACAATATCAAAAAGAATCCAAATGAGTCCACATTTGATTTCAATGTGAGATTCCAAAAAGGTATGTACACACTTTTTCAATTCATGAGGTTAAATGAAGATGTCTATCTCACAACCTAGTTCAATGTTTTTGATAGCAAAATGGCTTATCAATTAAGGGATAAAGATCCTAAAACTTTGAGAGATGCCTATAGAGTTGCAGTAAATATAGAGAATAATAGAAATTCATCTGGAAGACTAGGTAGGAGGGATGATCCTAAGCTTTTTAATCCTAAGAAAAATAATAAAAGGGAGGGTGACAAAACTCGTATAGGAAAAAAGCTCGAAGAACCTACTATAGGCAAGGTTTTAGAAATGCTCAAGAAGATGAATCCCACTAGTTTCAATAAGCCAAATGTTGCTGAAAGACCCCCTGTGAATAACAACAACTTCAATAGGCAGCCTAAGATGCAGAATTACCCTTATACCACTTAGTGGAAAGATGGTAAACCAGTTCCCAACCAAACCCAAAATGTGAAGGATAAGTGTACTCCAAACCCCCTACAAAGTAACACTGTAAATATGAATGATGATGTACCATGGTGCATTATATGCCAATCACCTCATTTTGCTGATTATTGTACTGTTGCTCAGTCATTTGCCCAATCCCAAGGAGTGCAAGCTGAAGAAGAAACTGAAGAGAAAAGCCATGATGATATAAACTACAATATGGTGAGCATGTGTGATGATTTGATAGATTTTGATTCAGAAGAGCCTGAAAATGATGTTACTAGCTAGAGAATTGCTTACTAGCTACATCATCAGCAAGTACTTTTAGATGATGAAGGGTATGATATAGATAAGGTATGCAATACATTTTCTGATGTAGGTCTCACAAGTTTAAGAATGCCCTCCAAGGAGGAAATTGACAGAATTACAGCTGAAATGATTTCACAAGTCCATAGTAATTATAATTTGAGAAATAGAGCAATAAATAATGATGCAGGAAGGCCATCTAGTGTATTCATCAAAGACATCACTCATAAGATGAATGATCAAGACAAGAAAGTCAATGTAGATGTGCCTAAAATCAAGGAGAGCAAGGGTAAGAAATGGGAACCAAAGAAGAGGGTTCAATTTCAGATAAGCAAAGCAACAAAACTAGTTGTGCAACTGAAGAAGTTGAAACCAGATGTTGTCAAGCAAACTGTGGTGCCTAATACTCAAAAGACTCCAATTCTAGGTACTATTGTAAAACCTACTATGGTTGAACCTGTTGCTATGATATCCATGTTATCTCAAATTGCTGTAAAAGTGCCCTTGTCTAAACTTTTTAGAATTGAAGAGCATAAGACTAAGGCTTTGTCATGGTTGGGTGGAATAGAAAACAATAATATTATTGTATATCAAACTATGTCCCAACAGACCCCATTAGTGATAGAGGATAGTGGTATCATATCCCAGATTCCTCAAATGTTTCTAAATGATTCCTCAGTGGCATTCACAGAAGATATTGATCCTTTTTTCCTCAGTCTAATCATAAAGGGGAAGACCTTAAAAAATTGCATGATAGACTCAGGAGCTTCCAACACTATAATGCCTTTCAAAGTAATGGAAGCCTTAGGATTGAAGGTGGATACCAAGCAGGACAGATGTAGAGGGATGGATGCTAGGGAAGTCCTAGTCATAGGTACTATAAATGCCTTACCATTCAAACTAGCTGCATATCCTGAAGTAGAATTGACCATGTCTGTCCTTGTGGTAGATATACCTCCACACTACAGAATGTTACTCTCCAAAAAATGGAGTCCTGCCATGGGGGGAAGCCTACAATGTGATCTTACTTATGCCACTTTTCATATAGGGGACAAAGCTGTCAGGGTAAATAGGGAGCCAAGGGTTAACCACATCTTAGGTGAACGAATTGACAAAGATACCACTTGTTTCCTAGATACTGGGATTAATGCTTTTAGGGCTGAATTAATTATTCAGGAAGTTGAAAATTTACCTGCTATCATTGAAAATGAAATTGAATGTTGCATGAATTCACCAAAATTATGGACAATCTTCTTTGATGGGGCTAGTTCTAAAGAGGGTGCAGGGGCATGTGTAGTCTTTGTGTCCCCTAAAAATAACACTTTTAGGTATTCATTTACCTTGAAGTTTTCCTGCACTAATAATATTGCTGAATATGAAGCTTTGATGCTAGGACTCAAAGATGCCATACATCATAAAATTAAGAAATTATGTGTCATAGAGGATTCTGAACTAATTATCTCTTAGGTCAAAGGAACCTACTCATCCAAGAATAGGAGATTGAAACAATATAGAAATGTAGTCTGGGATCAGATAGAATTCTTTGATGCATTTGGGATCTCATGGAGAGATAGGACCCAAAACAAGATGGCTGATCTGTTGGCAAATGTAGTAATCAAGCCAAAAGAAATATCATTTGCAAGAATTTCCCAGATTGAGGTGCAAAATAGACCTTCCATACCTGACAACATTGAAAATTGGCAGGTTTTTGAAGATGACAAAGATTTTACAAATTTTTTGTTAAATGAAGACAAGTACCATAGTTAGGAGATGGATTGCAATGGATTGATTGAAACCATAAATGGGAAGGAACCCATTTTTGGTCAAGAAATAATGCAGTTGAAAACAAATAAGATGCCGAAGGGGTTAGTAGTCTTGGAAAATATTTTTGATAACAAAGACAGAGTAAAATCAGGAGTAAACGACCCAAAACTCTAGGAGTTAGAAGAAATAAACTTGGGTACTAATGAAATTCCTAAAAGGGTCTATATTGGCCAAAATCT
This sequence comes from Cupressus sempervirens, assembly GCA_028749045.1. Lineage (NCBI taxonomy): Eukaryota > Viridiplantae > Streptophyta > Pinopsida > Cupressales > Cupressaceae > Cupressus > Cupressus sempervirens. The sequence goes on along the minus strand of CM053787.1, from coordinate 784,018,328 downwards.
TCTTGTTGAAATCAGGAAAACATTGATTGACCTACTTAGAAAATACAGACATGTTTTTGCTTGGTCATATGATGACCTTAAGGCTTATAGGGAGGATCTTTTCCAGCATGTCATACCATTGAAGGAAAATGTAATACCTTTTTGACAAAAATAGAGACCAATCAATTATACCCTTGCCCCAAAAATGCAAGAAGAACTGACAAAACTGAGAGATGGTGGGACAATCAAACCAATCAGGCATTCCACCTGGGTTTCAAACTTGGTTCCTGTCAGGAAGAAGAATGGAGATATTAGGCTTTGTGTTGATTTTAGAAATTTAAACATTGCATCTCTGAAAGACAATTTTGGCTTACCTAATATGGAAGCCATGTTACAGCAAGTGAGTGGCTCTGAACTGATGTCAATGATGAATGGTTTCTCTAGATATAATCAAGTTCTAGTAAAAGAAAGTGAATAGTTCAAAACAACCTTCACAACCCCTTGGGGAACATATGTGTATGTGAGGATGCCTTTTGGCTTGATTACTATAGGAGTTACTTTCCAAAGAGCCATGGATGTAGCATTTCATGACTATATTGAAAAATTTATGGTTGTGTGCCAGGATGATCTTACAATGTATTCTAATAAGGCTGAAGATCACTGCAAACATTTGGAAAAAATATTTATAAAAACCCTAGAATATGGAGTGTCTTTAAACCCAAATAAATGCATATTCAAGGTCACAGAAGGAAAATTATTAGGACACATAGTGTCTAAGGATGGGGTAAAAGTAGATCCTGAAAGGGTAGCAGCTATTGACAAAGTCCCCAAACCAAAAAATGTGAAAGGAATTCAATCCTTTTTTGGCCAAGTCAATTTTCTGAGGAGATTTGTTACCAATTTTGCTGAAATCAGTAGACCCATCTCAAAGATGCTCAAGAAGGGAGCCATTATAATTTGGAATGGTGAACCTTCACAAGCATTCCAGGATATAAAAACTACTATAAAGAATGCTCTAGTGTTGAGGACCCCAGATTATGCAAAACCCATGCATATTTTCTCTTTTGCATCATTCCATACAGTAGCTGCAGTCCTATTATAGAAAAATCAAGAAGGATATGAGTAGCCTATTGCCTTTTTTAGTAAGTCACTATAGCCTACTAAGCTTAAGTATGAGATAAATGAAAAGCAAGCATATGCTTTGGTAAAGGTTGTAAAAGCTTTCAGAAGTTACTTGGTAGGTGCTATTGTTATCGCTTTTGTACCTAGTGCTATAGTCAAGGATATATTCTCTCAGCAGGAAGTATCAGGTAGGAGGTGTAGATGGATCAATAGAATTCAGGAATTTAACATTGATATACAAATAGCAAAGTTAGTAAGAGGTCAAGGTTTGGCCAAACTCATGGCTGAAACTAATCTAGAGGCTAATCAAATAAATCTGGTAAATGATTATCTCAGAACTGACTTATGTGACATGGACCAATGTGATTGGTACACCAATGTCATATATTATTTGCAACATATGGAAGCTCCTCCCCATCTACCTGACAATGAAAAGAGGAATACTAAATTGCAGGCCATCTGGTATATAATTGTCCAAAATAACCTATGGTGGAGAAATTTTGAGGGAGTTTTGTTGAAGTGTGCTGATAAAGAAAAGGCAAAAGATGTTTTGGAAGAAATGCATGCTGGAGTATGTGGGGGACACTACATGGCCAAAACTACTGCACTTAAGATAATGAGAGCTAGATTTTGGTGGCCTTCTCTGTTCAAGGATGCTCAAGTTATGGTTAGGAAATGTGACCCATGTCAAAGCTTTGTTGGAAAACTAAAATTCTCAAGAAATACTCCATTAAAGCCAGTGGAGATTCAAGCACCTTTTCAACAATGGGGTCTAGACTTCATAGAAGAGGTTTTCCCCAAGTCTAGTACTGGCTATTCTTGGATTCTAGTTGCCACTGACTACTTTACAAAATGGGTAGAGGCTATCCCCACGAGAAATGCAACAAGTAAAGTGGTAAATAATTTCCTATTGAATAATATTATTTCTAGATTTGGATGTCCACAGAGAATTGTAATAGATAATGCTATGTGCTTCAGATCTGGGGAGTTTATCAAGTTTTGTGATAAATATGGAGTGACAAGGTCATCATCTTCTCCATATCATCCACAAGGAAATGGACAAGCTGAGTCCACAAATAAGAGCCTGTTGAAGGTCATTAAAAGAACCTTGGATGATAATAAAAAGGCATGGGATTCCAAGTTACAGTTGGCAATATGGGCTGACAGAGAAACTATAAAGAAAGCAATTGGTGTAGCTCCATTTGATTTAGTGTATGGGATTCAAGCTAGAATGCCTCAGAATAACTTGATGGGACTATACAATTACATCCAGTTATATGATGAAGATACTATAGATGAAATGCAAGAAAGAATGGATGAATTGGTAGGACTGACCGAAACTAGAAGAGAAGCATCTTTAAGGAACCAAAAGTTGCAATTGCAAGTCAAGACACTCTCTAATAAAAGAACTATAAGAAAAAAATTTGAAAATGGAGATTTAGTCCTTATGTGGAATGCTAGAATTGAGGATAAAGGAAAACATGGCAAATTTAATCCTATTTGGTTAGGCCCATATCTCATTGAAAATATTTGGGGTGAAGATTCTTATATACTCAAAGATATATTTGACAATATTCTTGAATTTCCAATTCATGGACAGTTCTTGAAGAGGTATTTTTCTTGAAAAATACTTATTTTTCTTCCATGAATAGTAGTTTTAGGGTTTCCTATTGTTTTGTACATTTTGTGCTTTTTGTAAATCCTTGTAAATACCCTTGTGCAGTCTAGTTCCTTGTTTTTGTGCATTGCTTTGTGTTATCTAAAGAAGTTGTCATCTTACCAAATATGTGGTCTACTCTCCCAGATATTCTTAATTCTTGCATAGACTCAAGTAGTCTATCATCCCCAGACAGAGCCACTGTTGGTCTAATTTTTCACACTTGCAAATTTTTTTTGAAAATTATGGTGACTAATCATTTGAGTTTTTAGGATTGCCCTAGTCTTCCCCTATTTCATGTGTTATCAGAGTCTATTGATTTTTCCAGATTGATCTTTTAAAACTACCATGAAATTTTCCTAGGTCTGAAATTGATGGCATCCCTTTTGAATTTCTCAGAAGGAGTTGTAAAATGTTTTAAGTTAGTCCTTTATGTTCTTACGGTGTGAGGTTTTGCGTAACAACAAAATGCCTTTTGCTTTTGATTTCCATGGCCACACTTTTTGATACAACAAAGAGGTGTAACGAATTTATTGCACCTTGAAAAGATCTTGTTATGGGCTTACGAGTAAATACCTTGAGCAAAGGAACGGGGAAGCCTGCAATGTGATCTACACGTATATGCCCAAATGGGTAGTGTAAAGGCATAAAGCATGATCTGAAGGGCACACGAGGGTATTATGGTGTTATGAGTAAAGGTTTTTTCCATAAGCATGGAGGCAAGGTTTCATGGTGTTTACGTGTCTATGATTCTTGGGTTTGCAGACAACCATAAATCTTTGTTCTTAGTGGTAAAGGAATCATGTGGGACCTGTTGAGCTATCAGAAGGGCCCAGTTGTAGCAAATCAAATGGAGACACAACATTTATGTCAGATGTGCCCATGGCTCGTGGTCTATGATTTAAGCTTTTCATATCACGCCCTTACACTTGTAGGCTAAGCGTATGAACGAAGAGCTATTTTTTCTTTTTTTCATGGTTACAGATCTAGTCTCAACGTGTAAGTGTAAAGAGGTGAGAAGGAAGATCAATAAAAGGGGTTTACGCTCATATGATAAAAGGAAGACGTGAGATCGCAATAGCAGTTGAGAGGGCTCTCCGGTGATACGAATAAAGCTAAGCCATAAGAGCGAGAGATAAGTTTTGAAGCCTTACACTGCCTCGAGAAATGAAGTAAGTAGAACAACATAGAGGGAATTTCCAAGGTCTCCACAGATACGTGCATGTAGGAGTGTAAAGGCTATAAGGATGGCTTGAATGAGGGTTTTACGCTCACATGAGGAATGTTGAATCATAAGAATGGAGATGTTAGTAAAAAGGTTTTTGATGTTTCGGTGTAAAGGGTTACATATAAGTGTAAAAGGTAATAAGATAGAGTTAAGGATCTTTATGCTTATATGAAAGAAGCTTAAATCGTAAAGGCGGAAACACACAACAAAAGGGCTTCAGATCCTATGGGGTAAAAGGTTTTGTAGGAACGTAAAAGGGATTTGCAAAATAGTGAAAGAACATCATTATGTTCCTACGATTAGGGCATTTTGAAGCTTCTCCAAGTGAGTGTAGAGATCCATCGAGAGCATTTTCAGCATCACAAAGATTGAAGGTTTGACTTAGTGTAAGAACGGAAGATAGTCATATAAGAAAGAACCTTTGATGTGTCATGATAGATAAGCAAAAAAGGACAAAATTACTGTAGCCAAGCAAAGTAACGCTTTGAAAAGTACAATCAAAATCCAATTTTGCGGCTGATATACCCTAATGGTGACCTGTGATCATAAGTTTTAAAGCTCAAGCATGCTAAATTTATTAGAAAGGTTGGAAGATATATAATTAGAACATCAAGGATTTAATTGAATTACCAGCCTCAAGAAGCTTGTTCCTATGTTGTTCTGAGGTTTTGGAAGCTATAGAGCTCTGTATATCTTGTGAAATTGTAGAAGAATTCAAAGTAAAAAAAAAATGGTAGACCAAGAAGTTGAAGAGGTGCACATAGAAGAATTCAAAGTTGAAGATGAGGGTGATGATGTGGTAGAAGTCACACTAGGAGGAAAAAGGAAGAAATCTGCTGTCAAAATAGAAAAGAAGACAAGGGTCAAAAAATTGAACAAGCATGCAGAAGACTGGTTAAAACCCCTTACAGGGTTGTCAAATGCAATTTCTGCAAACGATCATATATTTAGAGACCCTTATGCTTTTGTTCGAGATGCTGAATGCCCTAGAATTACTAGCTATGATCTTTTCATGTACTTTTATCAGAACAGAATAGAGAATGTGCCAGTATGTAACCCTTGGAATAGAGATATGGAAAAATTATATTTTCCAAAAGTGTTCGTTGATGTTGACCTGTTGAAGGCCCTAATAAATTCATACAATCTAGTAACCAAGACTTTTCATAGGCATAATGGGAGTGTATTATGTACATTGGACAAAACTTCTTTTATTGAAGCTTTTGGATTAATGGGACAAATGGATGTACCTATTGACATTGCAGACTTACAAGGAAAATTTGCTAGGAATAAAACCTACTTTGTAAACAATGTCATGCTTTTGTACATTCCTTACAAAGTTAAGAAGGTAGGGTTAATCCCAAAAAAGGTTGGAGAATTTTACCTTTGAGTAGGTTCAAAAATTATTTCAAAAACACAGTGTATGGGTTGCACAAAGTATTGGGAAGTGATGGTGTAGAGGATTGTGTATATGGTTCTCTTTTTCTGATGGCATGCAACATACAGGATCCTTTTCATCATAAGGAGTATGATTATATGGCCTTTATCATTGACAACATGCACATGTAGATTTGTGATGCTAAGAAAGGAGAACTAAAAGACTTCAAGTTCCACCATTATTCATTATTGATGCACCTTATCCTGTATAGCAACATTGGGTACATCAGTGGAGACTTCATTGATCAAACTTCTAATGAATTTGGTGAGTTACATGTGCAAATCTGGACTCATATTTGGCATAAAGATTTCTTCTATTCAAATGCTCTAGTTTTTTTCAATTTGTTCAATTCTATTATTATGATCAGCTAGATCATACTTTCTTTAGGGAACCCAATGTTTTGAAGACTCTGCTTAGGCCCACTTTCTTAGATGAAAAAATAAAATTAGATCATAACTGGGGAAGAATATTTTTTTTTAAAGAATGTACTTTAATCAGAGTTTTTGCATGCCCACAGCCTCCTCATCTATTGCCTAAATATCTACCCCCTAGATTAGCCATTATTGAATTCTTTTGGCAATTCTTATTGATGAATAAAGAAATGATCCCTCCCTCTCTGCATAAGCCTACTTTTTTATGTAGAACCTTTAAGGTAGGAGACTTTGAAATAGGAAAGAATTCTTTTGAGGAATTGAGTGACTATTTAGGTCAGTATAAATTTGCTACTGGGCCCTATAGGATGTATGATCCTGATAGTTATATTGCAAATGAGGTTAAGACCATTAGGGGTTTTGTTCTGCCTCCAAGTAAGCCTATCCCTGTAGAGGACCTAATTGCCAACATAGTAGCAACAAGGGAGGCAGATGAGTTATTGAGGAAGTATAAAGAAATAAGGAAAGTGGAAAATTCTTTAAAGAGGACCAAACCTCATTTTAAGGGTTTTTATATAGAAGTTCCATATCCTAATAATCTAAGGAAAATGATTAAGAATTTTGATCATATTATGTTACAAATGCCTCATGAGCCAGAGGGAGAAGAAGCCATTGTAAATAGAGAATCCCCTAAACCAGATACACAATTAGAAATTGATTTGGAAGAAGAGTAGCCATCAACTTCAGCCTGGGTGCCACAAGGAAATAAAAGACAAAAGACAATGTACATCCCTGAAAAGGTGGTAAGTAGAAGTATACAAGTCATGTATAGAAGTAGTGAGTATTTTGCAGATATTAGGCAAAATTATTTTCATCAAAGGGCTACTGAAGCAGGAAAAGCTTCTACTGACATGCAAATTGCAACATCAAGGTTGGATGACAAGCTCATTCAATCTAAGAAATTCATGGAAGATGATGATTTTATTAAATCATCAGAATTAAAAAAATTTCTCTATAAAATCAAACAAAATGAATTCACATTGAGTCTCATTCCAGGAGAAGATCCAGAGAAAAATAAAGAGTTGGTTGAAAAACTATTGGCTTATGACCCTGAAAGTGAAACAATGACTACTGCAGAAGCTAGGGAATTAGTACATAGGAGTGGCATGATTCTAATACCTCATTGGGACATTGAGAAAGCTTTTGTGTTGGACCAAATGAGAAGACAAGATAGGGCCATCAGTTATGAAGCCACTAGCAGTGAAGGTTTTAAAAGAGGGTCAAGTTTTAATGTGGACGCGAAAACCCTAGCCATATGGAGTGTGGCCCCTGACACCAAGAAGCCTAAGATGATGGATATAGAAGAAATTGCTCAGGGAAATATGATTGTGTGGACATTAGAGAGCACTACTGGGAAGGAAATCTCCAGTTTGGTAAAACATTTTTCTCTTATGAATGAGGAAAAGGTTGATTAAATTGGGGATAAGTTAGCTACAATGTTTAATGAATGCCTTGATATCAGGAGAACATATGAAGAAGAGCTCGAAATGAGCCATGTACAGAAACAAAGAATAGAGGAGTTGCAGGAAAAAATTAAGATTCTGGAAACAGAAATAAAATCCCTCAAAGAACAGCTCAAGATAGCAGCAGAGGCAGAGCATGCACCAAAGCAAGAGGAAGAAAGAAGGCACGTAGTAGAAGCAGAGGCCCAAATAGAAGAAATGCTTATGGGAACAACAGTGTCAATGCCTGTGATTAGTGTGGAAATAGAAGTTTCCCAGGTTGACAATAATACCAAGAAAAATGCTTTGATGAATGTATTAAATCATAGAATCAGCATTCTGAAAAGAATATCTCAGGATACTTATTATACATTCATTAGTCTACAATCTATGGAATAGGTATGCATGGGTGCAGTTAGATGGCTTGAGCCTATTTTTCAATAGTGGGGACTCTATATGCAATTTTTTGATAGGTTAATACCCTTGTTAGCCAAGAAGCCAGATCTCCTAGATAAAGTTATTACTTTGAAGGAAGGTATGGAAAAAGTTAAAGAATTATTGCCAATCTTCATAGGGTAGCTGACAGTAATTCAAAGTAAATTAAAAATGCTAACAAATGGTTTCTATTCTTTGATTCCTTCTGTTATCAATTCTAATGATAAGTTAAAAGATTTTGATGAGTGGTCTAACTCTTTTGATCACATTATAGACTTTCCACAAGTGGTGTCCATCCTCCAAGATGGTATTGATGAATGTCTTTTCAATGAACTAATTGATACCCTTTTCAAGGTTGAAACTGAAGTGAATAGGTTTATCATAGAAGGAAGGGTGATTACTGATGCCAGGTGGCCGAAAATAGTGAATGAATTAACAACAGTTAAAGAATGTGATTGGCCCACTAAAAGAGAAATATTTTTCTAGGAAGCAATCACAGAAATCAAAGCACTACCAACTGGGAGCAGTTAGAGAAAAGGACACAATTGAGAATTTTATGCTCCAGCTATCATTTCCCTTCTATTTTATTTGTTTTATTTTGTTTTTTCGGTTTTCTTTTGAAAAGGGGTAATTTACTAAATTTTTGTAAGAGGAAACATGTCACTTTCTTTAGCCCAAAGCTTGTTGCATCTCATACTATTTAAGTGAGATCCCAAGGCTAAAGACTGGTCCGAATTCTATTTCTTCTAAGTATTGTGCTTAGTCTAGTTTTTGGTCCAAATTTTGAAAGCAAGTTTGTAATGTATTTTTCTACAAATTCTCTGAGAATACATGAATATTGAATGAGTTGTATTTCTTTCTGAAGGCCATTCTGTGTCTATTGTAAAGGATATACCACTTTCAAAGGAAATGAATACAACTTATGAACTATCCCCATATCAATTCTTTCTAAATTTTGTCTCCTTTTAAATACTTAGCTACCTTGATGTGGTATGAGTAAAAGCTTGTGCAATTGAATGCAATCTTTTAGGGTTGTATATCCATTTATCATTGTTGTTAATTCAATGGATTAAATAAAGGCTTTGATGAATGTGATAAGATTCCTTAAGTATTGAAAAGGATTTTTGAATGATAAGTTCTGATAAGAATTGCTGATAGAATTTGTTGTAAGGCAACAAATTAGATCTAAGAATTTGCTATAGACTCTAAACCCCAATGGATTAGGCACTGATCAAGTTATTTCAGCTGAAGGAGAAATATCCTACAAATGGTTTTTCAAATGCATCATCAAATCAAATTTTACTTTTATTTTCTGTAGATCTTCAAAGTTGGCTAGCACTTGTCTGCATGGAATGTTTTAGCTTCAAGTAGCCATTGTTGTTGAAAACATCTACAGATCTATAGAAGATTTCTTGGCCATATCTGTTTATGGGATGTGTTTATCAAGTTAGTAAGAATTATGTATATGTTTGAGGATCTTGAAATGAGAATCAGAATGAAACTAAGAATAATCCTCATACAGTTTTTTCAGTTTTGAACCATCCCTGGGTACACCCACCCTGGCTTTGCAGAGCCAAAAGAGTAGAAAACCATTTGTGGTTTTGTTGAAGTTGGGTCCAAATACCTTACATATGCCATTGTTAATAAGAATAGGTTGGTCTTTAGATTTTGTATGTATTGTCATTTTGGTATTAAGCATATTTTCGCTTAGTAGTTTTAGTACTTTTTAAAACACCAACAAAATGGCGACTCTGCTGGGGAGTTGTCCAACACTTCTGTGAAAAGTACTACAATTTTCTTTGGTCCTACTGTGTACGTGTGTGTCATATGATCTATATTTTTCTCGTGGTTATAAGCGAATTTTTTAGTGTCAAACCTTTAGAATTTAAAGAAGATAGAGCCCAAGTACCATTGCTACACACTGACGTATCCAGCCTATCCAAGTGTCTTATCTAACAAGCAAGAGGCCCAAAGAGAAGAAATGCTTATGGGAACAAAAGTGTCAGTGCCTATGATTAGTGTGGAAATAGAAGTTTCCCAGGTTGACAATAATACCAATAAAAATTCTTTGATGAATGTATTAAATCATAGAATCAGCATTCTAAAAAGAATATCTCAGGATACTTATAATACATTCATCAGTCTACAATCTGCGAAACAGGTATGCATGGGTGTAGTTAGATGGCTTGAGCCTATTTTTCAATAGTGGGGACCCTATATGAAATTTTTTGACAGGTTGATACCCTTCTTAGCCAAGAAGCCAGATCTCCAAGATAAAGTTATTACTATGAAGGAAGGTATGGACAAAGTATAAGAATTATTGCAAATCTTCACAGGGAAGCTGGTAGTAATTCAAAGTAAATAAAAAATGCTAACAAATGGTTTCTATTCTTTGATTCCTTCTGTTATGGATTCTAATGATAAGTTAAAAGATTTTGATGAGTGGTCTAATTCTTTTGATCACATTATAGACTTGCCACAAGTGGTGTCCATCCTCCAAGATGGTATTGATGAATGTCTTTTCAATGAACTAAATTATACCCTTTTCAAGGTTGAAATTAAAGTGAATAGGTTTATCATAGAAGGAAGCATGATTACTGATGCCAGGTGGCAGAAAATAGTGGATGAATTAACAACAGTTAAAGAATGTGATTGGCCCACTAAAAGAGAAATATTTGTCTCGGAAGCAATCACAAAAATCAAAGCACTACCAACTGGGAGCAATTAGAGAAAAGGACAAAATTGAAGATTTTATGCTCCAGCTGTCATTTGCCTTCTGTTTTTTTTTGTTTTTTTTTGTTTGTTCAGTTTTCTTTTGAAAAGGGGTAATTTACCCTATTTTTGTAAAAGGACACATGTCACTTTCTTTAGCTTGAAGCTTGTTGCATCTCATACTATTTAAGTGAGATCCCAAGGCTAAAGAATGGTCCAAATTCTATTTCTTCTAAGTACTGTGCTTAGTCTGGTTTTTGGTCCAAATTTTGAAAGAAAGTTTGTAATGTATTTTTCTACAAATTCTCTAAGAATACATGAATATTGAATGAGTTGTGTTTCTTTCTAAAGGCCATTATGTGTCTATTGTAAAGGATATACCACTTTCAAAGGAAATGAATAAAACTTATGAACTGTCCCCATATCAGTTCTTTTTGAATTTTGTCTCCTCTTAAATACTTAGCTACCTTGATGTGGTATGAGTAAAAGCTTGTGCAATTGAATGCAATCTAGTTGGGTTGTATATCCATTTATCATTGTTGCTAATTCCATGGATTAAATAAAGGCTTTGATGAATGTGATAAGATTCCTTAAGTATTGAAAAGGATTTTTGAATGATAAGTTCTGATAAGAATTGCTGATAGAATTTGTTGTAAGGCAACAAATTAGATCTAAGAATTTGCTATAGACTCTGAACCCCAATGGATTAGGCACTGATCAAGTTATTTCAGCTGAAGGAGAAATATCTTACAAATGGTTTTTCAAATGCATCATCAAATCAAATTTTACTTTTATTTCCTGTAGATCTTCAAAGTTGGCTAGCACTTGTCTGCATGGAATGTTTTAGCTTCAAGTAGCCATTGTTGTTGAAAACATCTGCAGATCTATAGAAGATTTCTTGGCCATATCTGTTTATGGGGTGTGTTTATCAAGTTAGTAAGAATTATGTATATGTTTGAGGATCTTGAAATGAGAATTAGAATGAAACTAAGAATAATCCTCATACAGTTGTTTCAGTTTTGAACCATCCCTGGGTACACCCACCCTAGTTTTGCAGAGCCAAAAGAGTAGAAAACCATTTGTGGTTTTGTTGAAGTTGGGCTCAAATACCTTACATATGCCATTGTTAATAAGAATAGGTTGGTGTTTAGATTGTGTATGTACTGTCATTTTTGTATTAAGCATTTTTTTGCTTATTAGTTTTAGTCCTTTTTAAAACACCAACAGGTACATCAAAGAAACATAATGATGATGTTGATGAGTCTCGTAAAGAAAACTAGGCTTCAAAACAAGAAATTTCCATAGGAACCTTGTTAAAGAATATCTCTGATTCTATCAAATATCACATCAAGAACATTAACAATCCAATAGAAGTTTGGGATAAACTTGAAGCATTGTATGGGGTAGTAGATGAAGATATGGCCTACACCATTGAGGACAATCTTCTCAAATTGGATCCTAGGAATTTTGACACCATCAAAGATTATCTTACTCAAGTAGACATGTATAGGGCACAACTTAAGGATTGTGGTGAACTCATCAAGGATGGAAAGTTGATCAAACATGTGATGACTCATCTTCCTCTTGAATATGCCACTTTTGTTTCCAATTATAATACTCATAAATTAACAATGGGTAGTGCCTTCAATAAACCTTCATTTGAGTCATTTTTATTAATTTTGGTCTTAGCACATGAAAAGTTAGTGAGTATGGGAATTTTCTAGTCTTCAAAGACCAAAGCCTTGGTAGCTAATCAAGGGAATGAAGGTGGTAAAAATTACAACAAGAAGCAAAAGTAGTAGAAGGCTAAGCCACAAGATGAGACACAATAATCTTCCTCTATGCAAAAATCTTCCTCCACACAATAATCTTCTTCACAACAAGGCAAGTCTTTCTTTTTCCAAAAATAATAAGAAGGGAAACAACTTCAACAAAAGGGAGAAGAAAACTTGTCTCTATTGTAAGAAGAATGGTCATGATGAAAATGTGTGTAAGGATAAGTAGATTGATGAGTTGCTAAAATTAATGAGGAAAAATAAAATTGATGTACCAAATTTTGATGAGGATAAGGGATATTCAACCACATTGAAAGGTAAGGGACAAGCTTTTTTAGCAAGTATGAACAATTCTAAGGAATGGGTTCTTGATTCAAGAGCTACACATCATACAGATGCTTCAAGGAAAAGGGAATGTTGAGTTGGACAATGGACTCTTCGAGGATGTTCTTCATATTCCCAACCTTAGTACCAAAATCCTTTCAATCTAAAAAATAATTCACTATGCATGTGGCAACAAAATGGAGTTCCTTCCTGATTAACTTGTGTTGAAAAATCTAAAAGTTGATTCTATGGTCACAATTGGAAAGGCTAATCATGAGACAAGACTTTATTCTTTTTCTCATTTTATGCCTAAGTCCACTTCCCTTTCCTTGTTGACCCACTCAAATTCACAAAGTAAACTATGGCATGAGAGGTTTGGACATCTCAATTACCACTACCTTCAACAACTTAGCAACAAGGATATGGTCATAAGTGTACCTGAAGTCAAGTATTCAGAGCATGTATGTTTAGGTTGTGAAGCAAGCAAGCATCGCAAAAAGAAATTTGACAAGGGGAAGTCTTGGAGAGCTATTGTTCTTGAATTGTTTCATAGTGATGTAGCTAGCCCATTTCTAGTACCCTCATTTGGAAAGTTTCACTATGTTGTCACCTTCATTTATAACTTTTAATGCTACACTTGGGTCTTCTTTCTTGCTCATAAGAGTGAAGTCTTTGATAAGTTTATCAACTTCAAAGCTTAATTTGAGAAGCAATCAAGGAAAGCCATTAAGATTCTACAAATAGATAATGGAAGTGAATATGTCAACTTAAGGCTTATAGACTTTTGTACTCATCAGGGTATTGATCTTCAACATTTAGTTGCATACACTCCATAAAAAAATGGTATTGTTGAATGAAATAGTAGAACCCCTAAGGAGATGACCACTTGTGTGCTTCAACATAATTTTTTGGATCAAGTTTTTTGGGTAGAAGCCATTTGTTGTGCTAGTTACATCCAAAACAAAAGTCCCCATAAGGCCTTAGATGGAATTAAAGCTTTTGAGGCTTGGTGTGGTAGAAAACCAAGTGTAAAACACTTTAAATTTTTTGGTTTTCCAGCATGGGCAAGGATACCTCCATAAAGATAGAAGGCTTTAGAATCTCAAAGAAAACCTTGTATATTTGCTCGATATCCTGACCACATTAAGGCATACAAACTCATAGATCCAGAGACAGATGAAATTTTGTTTGAGAGAAGTGTTCACTTTGAAGAGACTTTTCCAATTTTGGCTCCTTCAACTCCTCCTTCCTTCATCATGGAAAGTGATGATAGTGACTTGGAACATGATATTCCTTCAACTTTGACTCGCAGGACACCACCTTCATAGGGTCCACAAATAGTTGAGAATATTCCTACTTCTTCTTCCACTAGACCTTGTTGGTCACAAAAAACACTTGATTCAATAGGTTCATTGGTGGGGAATCCTTTAGATACTAGGAGGACAAGGTCACAACACAAATCATTTCCATATGCATACATTACTACAATGATAGGTCCATGTAATTCAATATAGTTGAGAACACCTTGTCTTCTAGTTATAGCATCAGGGGATGACTACTTGATAGATATTTCAAGAGTCCTACATAGTATATCTAGTAGACATTATTGATGATATACATCTTCTCTTTGATGAAGATAATCCTTCTCTAGTTGTTGTGAGGGAACACTCTGACCCTCTTCTTCATTCTCTACATGATCAGTCTTTCGAGGTTGATATGATTGTAGATCCTTATGTAGAGCAGATGCAAGAGGTCTCTTTATCATTTGAGATAAAAATTGGTTCTTTGGAATATGTTCTACATCCATCCTTTCTAGATCCTAAATTGTTCTCTTGAATAGTGTTTGAAGGGGTGTCCATCAGTATCGACATAGGGATAGTTGAACAGTTTTTAGAGACATTGTTTATCTTTAGGATTCTTTCTACACATTAGGGAAGCATCTCATATGTAAATATGACATTGTTTCTTCCTAAGGGGAGGAATATTATTTAGGAGTCATGGATCAGCTTCTACATTCATCTTGGAGCAGCTATCACTAATGGGCAATCTGTATTGTAGGGAGACTACCATGTCTCCTTTCTTCTTCTCTTTTATAGGGCAAACCTTTTCCTCTTATAAGGCTTTGTCCTTCTCATTCTTCTTTATTGTACTTATCTCTCTTTTTGGGGGAGGGTTTTTCCCATGAGGCTTTCCCTCTTTCTCCATTTTTAGAGAGATTTCATTGCATTACATCACATTATAGAGCATTGCATTTGTACATGGATACCTAACATGGCCTAGTAGCTAGGACCCATTATGCATTTTCATCATAGCTTCTGTGAGCTTAAGTGAATTCCTCTAAGTTGCACTTAAGGGGGGGTATTAGTGTAGACAATAAATTATTATTACAATTTACTTAATTTTACTTAGCTTAAATAAATTATCTTATTATTTATCATATAGACACCTAGAAGTATGCATAGTTAGATGAGTAGTCTTGTTGACAACACAAGATTTTGCATAATCATCTGAGTTGTTATGTAGAAAACATAACTTTTTGCACTCTAATTGAGTACATGGTGTCTACAAAATCTCTTTATGAGATACACCTATGTAAGCTAATCCTCTCATCATCGCACAAATTCTTGTGCTCAATGTAGGATAATCCACTCTTCGTGGACATGTGCTTAGTTGTGAAGCTTATCACTTTGCTAACTCCTAGTCATTCTAGATGCCTTTATATATAGGAACTTCTAATGTGTATGTAGACATATGATATTCTCATTATTGTTATGTTGATCATCCATTATTAGTCCATATCATGCTAGTGTTTGAGCTTCTTGATCTTGGTGTCAGTTTGCCCTATGTAAAATTCTTATAGTCTAAGTGACTTAACACTTAGTCATTTAAATAACATTGCTACCAAGCTCTATAGCCTCTACCAAGATTATCATTTATCTAGTAGTATTAACCAAGTGTTTTAGTTGCTAATAAGTTAAGTAGTTAGAATGCAGTTCATGTCAAGCTTCACGGTGTCTACCGAGCATCTAAGATAGTTTATAGTATAGCCCAAGCATTGTAGTGTCTACAGTTCTATCCAATAGAAGTAATGAAGATCTTATTGTTAAATAAGTTGTTTAGTGTTAACCAAGTTCTATAGTTTCTACTAAGCTTGTAGTGTTAATGAATTGAATCCAATATTGACCAAGTCATGCAGTGTTAATTGAGTGATTTTGTATCTACCAAGTTTCTCAATGTTCATCGAGCAATACAATGTTGACCAAGTTCATGCTACTTAAAGTGATTAGTATGGACCAAGATTTAACTTCAATTGAGTACCAAAGTATGTCAAGTGTTGACATGTTTTTGGAGTGTTAGAACATCACCGAGTTTGTCTTCTAAACATGAGTTACAGCAAGTAAGTATTTAATTGCATTGATATATGTAATGTATTGTATCATATCCAAATGTAGAAAAGTATGACATTGTAAAGAAATATAAGCAGAAGAATGTGAATTGAAAAAGGCTACATGTAGTATATGGTACAATAGAGGCTTATCTATCATAGTCAGGTGATCATTTCAATCCAAGGAATCTCATTTAGCAAATCATAGTTGCAAATTAGAGATCAACCACTAATTCATTCTAATAGGTGCATTAGTCAAATCCTTTAACTAGGTGGACTTAATAGTCTTTTTTTAAATCTCCTAATAGAGTGCATACTTCATTATATGTTTGTAAATCCTTTAAGAAGGTGGACCTAATAGTCCTTATTCCTCCTAATAGGGTAGATCACTAGAAGTGGTCAATTATAACCCTTAGCAAGCCAACATTATACTATACTACTAAATCTTGTGGGTATCATCCCCACCCTAGTTTTACTTTTTAATCGGAAGGTTTCTAGGTCACCATATGTTGTGTCAAAGTGTTATGAATTTTTTATTGTTTTCATTCTTTCATACATGTAATTAGATTAGAATAATATGTGAAGGATTAGTTGGTGAAGTGATTTAATATTCTATTGGTACCTGATTCACCCCTCCCCTCTCACTAACATAGCCTACCTTATATTTCCAACACATAGAGAAATTAGAAGGTTTCCTTGATCCTAACAAAAGAGAAATGGTTTGCAAGATACACAAAGCTTTGTATGGTCTCAAACAACCACCCAGAGCATGGAGTGATATGTTGCATAATTATCTCATAAAGATTGGTTTTCAAAGAACTAATGATAATAGTAGCCTATACATCAAAGAAGGACCTGTTAAGAAGATTGTGTTGGTGTATAATTTTGTGGATGATACAATATTTACTTGAAATGATGATTTTTTGTTGATCTTAGATTATTTTTTATTAGTGAGTGTCTACAAACTTAAGTCATTTACTTAGTTCATGTTGAACAAGTAACACAGTCAAGCAAAACATTTATATGATAGAGCATGTCAAGTCCATAGTGAGTGTCAAGTCACTCAAGTGCCAAGAAGACAATTTATAATGAGTGATACAAGAGCCAAGAAAGAAGTGCATGTTGACTAATATAGATTCCAAGTTGTATTATAGAAGACACTATATGCCGAGCATCAGAGACTTCATATGCAAAGTAAGATAGTTTTAACATAGTTGTTTGTAATGGCACAAACAACTATCTAAAACATTTTTTAGTTGACGTAAAGATTGAATTAAGATATTTTGGAGATAAGGATGAATCTTAAATTGGATTCCTAATGCATTACATGTAGCCAATTAGGAAAAGGGAAGGTTTAAGCATAAAAATGAATGAATCATAGTCATTGATTCATACCTAACCCTAAGTCACCTATGTCTTCTTAAGGAGGACAAACCCTAAAATTTTTAGAGTGTGTGGAAGGAGCAAAGAGATAAGTTTGCATGCACAAACAAAGCATTCATGGTGGATAAGAAATTTTGATTTCAATTACATTGTAGAATTAGTGATACGAGAATAGAGGAAGGGATTATCATACAGGAAAGAGACATCTAAACAAGAAGGATCAAGAAGAGATCAGTTTAGAGGTGATCTATCATTAAGTAGCTAAGTGCTAATTATAGGATCAATGCTGAGTCATTATAACAAATGAATAAGTTAAATCCATTAATAGATTAGTCCTCATAGGCTGTATTGGAATCCTTTAATAACGTGCTTACTTAATTGTGAGTTAAAGTTCTTTAACAAGGAACTCTTATAATAGGGTGTTGAAATACTTTAATAGGGTGAGACCTAATAGTCTTTGTAAGCCTTTAATAGGGTAGACCTTTCACAGGGTATGTTTGTCTTTTTCAACTACTCAGAACAAAATGCTTGATACAAAGATAATGAAAGCATAAACAATCTAAGGATCAACTACTTCCTATAAAAAAATTAAATGTGTTCCTTATTTGAATCCAACTACAATGAAAATAGGATAGATTTCCTACTCTTTAGGCTCCATAGAATCAAGGTGGGTATACTTGAGGGATGGTTCAAATGAATGCCACTAAATAAGAATCTCTTCATTTCATTCTGATTCTCATCTCCTATCTCTAACATATACATAATTTTTTCATTCCATGAAAGATAATACACATCCCTTATACACAGATTTGGTCACGATTCTCCCTAGTTTTGCAAATATTTCTAGCAATAGTAGCTAACTAAGGCTTAGAGATCAAATGCAAACAAGTGTTGTCTAGAATTGATAACTCTTTGAATAGTAAAGTAAATTTGATTTTCAATTTGAATTTGATGATTGCCTATGCTTTCTTCACTTACAAATTCAACTTAATAGATTAATGCCTCATCCATTGGGATTCTGAGTCCATTCAATTCCTAGATCTAATTGATTGCTTTACAATAAACATTATCAACAATTCTTACTGAAAATCATACTTATATACATCCTTCCTATTACCATGGAGACCCTATCAATACCACTAAAGCATTTATTTAATTCATTGAATTAATACAAATCATATATTGATATACAATTAGAATCAATTGCATTCAATTAGAAAAGATTTGCTTATACAACTTCAGAATAACTAGGTAGAAGAAATGGAGACAAGATTCGGCTAGAAAAGATGTGATGATAGTTCAAGTTTGTTTAATTTCACTTTGAAAAAAATTGTATACAATTGAACTGGACTCAAAATGACTCCAGAAAAAACATTTAAATCCTAGAAAATTGATGTATTCTCATAAATCTATAGGGAAAACATATCACAAAGTATTCATCAAAAGGTTGGACCAAACATACTTAGTAAAGATTTAGAAAGACAATAATTTAGACCTTTTCTCTCACCCTAGAATCTCACTTATATATTGTGAGATGTGACAAGCTTTAGGCATTGAGAATTGACTATTGTCTTTTAACAAAAGATATTTACATTTTAAAACTATCATAAAAGAAAAAATTGTGGGTAACAAAAACTTTTACAACAAAAAATTCTTTTGGTGGGTCCACTTTCTGTTACATCTTCAAAAATGGTGACTTCAATGGTTGGATCTTTTACTATTATGATTCCTTTGAATATGAAGCCATCAAACTTTTTAATGATGTGTCATGATTTGGTGCTTGAAGATTAACCTCAATTTGAGGATCTTCACCATCTTTGTCATGAACTATTAAGGTAATAGTTATATATAGTTTGTTTGTACCACATCATTAACCTGACCCACTGTACTTTCCACCTGATATGGTTGCCATTCTTTGTCTTCTTATCTCCTCTAATCTTCCAAAGGTACATCAATGATTTCAACTTCATTTTGATCCATCTCATCATCATCACTCTCAACCTCTTCCCACTGCTCACCAAAAGCAATATCTATCATCCACTTGTCAAAAAGTGTGTCATTTGGCTAGTTAAAGTGTAGGATATTATTCTATTTCTTGATTACAAATTCAGCCTCCTTATCAATGTTAACAAATTATTGTTTCAAAGAATCAAAGAATACCTAGACCTTCTCCTACTCTTCCATGTTTTCATTAATGACTTGATTTATTCTTAAACAAAATAAATCATCTAAATATTTGGCCCATTCATATTTATTCTTTAGTTTATTCTTCTTATCCAAAGTAAATGGGAACAAGTCAAATTTTTCACATTTGTAGTTATTCAAGTAACTAATAATCCTCCTTTGTAACCCAACTCTTATATCATCAAATTCTGGAAGATCATTAGTAATATCATAAGTTTTTTCTATGAGGTCATGTGAAAGTTTTATGATAGAATAACACAAAAATATGACCTCATTTCTCCTTTTATTCCACTTATTGACAATGGGATTCAAAGTCTCTTCATTTTCTTTTATCTCTTCCCATATGTTTCTTACCCTTGCTAATTGATCATAGAACAATGGCCACTCAATTTCATCAACCAGATACATGAGAGCCTTTCTCAATTTATCTTCATATTGCACATTCAACTCTACATGTAGTTCCCATAGTTTTCTCTTGTCCTCTTCAAAATCCTCTATTGTATAATATTGTGGCCTTTGTGGTGTATCAAACATTTCAATGAGGGGAGTGAATTTAAAAGGCTCCACTAGTGGGAAAGGGTATCTGATCCTTGGCCTAGAAGACTATCCCCTCATCTTATTTTCATGTTCAATTCTTTTCTAAACTTCTTTATTATAAGCCTTAAAAGCTTTCTCATACTTAGCCTATAATTCTAGCCTTTCCTACTCATCTCATTCTGCAGTGGCCAAAGCTAAGTGAGATGTACCAACATTCAAATGTGTAGCCTCCACATGGGTAGTATATGCCACTCTATTTACAATGATATTTCCCATTAATTTAGTGTCATCTAGCTATGATGAAATAGTCCTATATCCTTTCCTTAATGACCAAATAACTAAGGCATCCTAGTCTTCACTAAAAGTGGCACCTTTTTTTTTTTTTTTCTTATTTTGGTTCTGTATTTATAATTTAATTGAAACAGAATTAAAAAATAGGGCATCTGCTATATCCCAACTAGGTAGTAGTATAATATTAGATGCTTTCACAATTTTTCTTCCCTCTTTAGGGGTTATATTATGGAATTTTTGCATCATTTCTTCTTACACTTGATTCTGCATGGCTGCTTCCTCCATTTCTAGATGCTCTATTCTTAACTCATTACATTTTTCCTCATATTTTCCCATATTTTCTCTCCATGAAAATTGGTAGAAGGATCTTCTTCTAAAAAAATTATCATCAGACAAAATTTCATGATTAGCTTGTTCAATTATAGTATCTAATTCTCCTCCTTTGCAGTCTGCCACTATCAAATCAAGGCTTGACATTAGAGGCTCTTCAAGGTTTCCCTCATCTAGCTTTGCCTAGGTAATAAAAATTCCCCCTTGGGACCCTAGCTATTCAACTTTCTCTCTAATGAGCTGCTCCTCTCCAATCTACAAAGGGGAATGGATAGGTGAATATTCCTCAATGTGAGGACCTTGTTCTTTTATTATTTTTTGCTTCTTACAAGAGGGCTCATTAGGTCTTTCTTCCAAGAAAACACTAGTGGATCCTATTTTTTTTTACCTTTATCCACAATGGTCTTCTTATTTTGAATTATATTATAGCCAAACCTTTTTTGAACAATAAATTGTCCTACTCCAACATTGGGAGTGAATGCCAGCCTTCTCATAACCTCTATGGCTTTATTATTATAAGTATTACTAAAGAATTTCTTCTTCTCATTCATTTTCTCCATTATCTTAGGCAAAGTTATCATGAGTTGATTTATTTTATCTACCTCTATTATTGCATTATGAAGAGGCTCATAATATTTGTCAAAATAATGAATGAATTCCAAAACTCTTGAAAAAACTCTCCACTTTTCTTTCTTGGTCTCCTGCTCATGTAAAGAGAGCTCATTCCTTATTATATCCTTAGGGTAATAAGGTTCACATTTTATGGAACTAATCTTAGCCCTGTGTCTAAAAACTAAATCATAGAATCCCCCCATATCACTAAAATAGGGATGAGATATAGCCATCTTATACTAGTATAATAATTTAAATAGAAATAATCAACCACCTTTTGTAATTACAAAATGGTGGGCTATAGTACATGGAAAAATTAGGCCTCTTTTTCTTTTGACTAAATAAATTTCCTCCAATCCTCACAGCTACCATAGCATCTCAGCTATCCCCACTTTTAGAGGTTCCTGGTAGGGCAATACATGAGGAGTCCCTTTCAAACCATAAACTCCAAACACATTTGAAACAACTTATGGTATAATATCTCCCCAATTATGTGATACTTTTAAACCAAAGGGGTTATCCATGGGCATGATGAAATTCATTAATGCCTTAGGGACTCTAGAATTGTCACTTAATAAAAGGAACCTTACTCTTGAGGCAAAGTGTGTATCAAACCTAACAAAACTAGCCTTCTCTACATCCTAGGTCATATTGCACTCCACAACTAAACTGGCAAAGCTTAACCCTCCTATTCTCTATTCAAATCCATTTCTTTCCCAAAATATGTCACACCTTTAAAAAATAACATGTGCATCAACAAAGAGTAGTGACCAAAAAAAATTTCTACCTTGCCTTTGGCAATTCCAACCAAGCCTATATGGATTTCTTCTACTAAATAGTAGGTGAAATCAAAGAGAATGTCAACACAAAAAGTAGAAATCTAAACCATCATATACATAAACCTTATAGGCATAAAAAATTTCTCATCCTCACCAAAAACCTTGCACAAAGTCCTCTATATTTCCATAGCTTGGGAGGTGAAATATTCCTTATTAAAAGGTTCCCTAGTAGATGTTGTGATCACTGGTAAGTTCCCAATTGCACCTATGTGTACCTGCACCTTGTCTGATCTTATCCCTTTTAGATATATATTCTTTTTCTAATTCTTGTAGTTCAATAGGGATATGATAGTCTAATAGTGGCTCAGGACCAAAAACTTCTCAAATCTCCTCAAGGTTTATTGTAATGAGACATTCACCTTCCAACCTTCTCACTACTTTGATTGCCGGGTCATAATTTTTAGCAATGACCTCTAATAGGTCATAATCCATGAAAATGCTAGGGACCACTAGTTTTCTTAGGTCAAAGTTCCAAATGTTCCCATGAGGAGCAAATGATCTCCTTTTCGAGAACCATTTTTTGAAGAGAACAAGCCCTATTTGAAAATTTTTAGCATCCCTAACCCAGTTTCCCTTATCATACAATCCATTAGCAATTTTGAGTGTAGGGTTTAGACAGGTTAACTTCTTGACTTGAGTAGATTCATTCATGGACTCAGGTAACAATTCAAGGAGGTCATCATTTATGTTCCTAGAAAAATAATTGACCTAACATGAGAAAACCTTCTTTGGAGGCATTGCTATTAAAATTGTTGAATACTTAGAAAGCTTAATATATAATGGACTAAGAAACTTACTTGCTCTCCACTGTCTTACAACTGTAATTCTATAATACATTGTGATTACTAGAATTTCTTCAAGCTTTAGCCACCATGCACAAGTTCTCAATAACACTGAGTTCTTTAGAGGCCTAAATATTTTTTCACATATGAAGGAAAAAGAAAGATTTTTGCAATATATATGTTCCTAGTTTGCATGAGGAGCTTTTCAATTTTCTTATATGAGCTAAATGGAGAACATAGTGGCACCACCTTCGATTTTAAAAATATGCCATTGATTTTCATAAAATCCAATGATCTAGGAATATAAAAAAAAGATGACTCATCTTCTACTTGCCAAGCTGGGAGCTAATCCAATAAACTTTCTCTATGTAAGCCTTTTTGTTACTACTGGAAACTTGAACTAGACCCACTAGCACTTATGGAAATGTATCATCTTCTCATTATGCCACCATGCATAAGTAGTGAGAAATTTCCATATGTGGCATAGAAACCACCATTGATTAATTATAATCTGACAATGTGCATTTGAACACTATTTTAACATGATTGTGGTAGGTCCCTCCATCTCTCCGTTTGGGTATTATGTTGCTACCATTAAAAAACTAACAGTTCCTCATTACGACTTAAAGCACCTACCATCGATGTGAATTTGATATAATGGTGTAGAATCTATTATTACCTTATTTCAACTATGGTGAGACCATGCTTTCCTTCCCTTGGTCACAATGTCACATGGAATAAACATCATGCAGCTCGTGATGGTGACTTCATAACAACTGTTGATGAAAGTTTTGATATGATGATCCCAAAAAATTGTCTGCCCTTTTCTTGAGTGCTTTTCAATGTCATATGTGATTTGGCAATACTTTGACATGCCGAGAAATCAAATATAATATTTCAATCCCTTTCACAACATGATAAAATTGAGCCCTGCCTTGTCTTGACTTTTCTGGTAAGGCACTATGTCGCTACCAATGGAGTTCATGCATTTTTTGGTCGTGACATAGTGACCTCCCAGACTTTGAAAAATCTAGCATAAGAAAAAAACACATGTTCTTAATTATTGCCAACATGTCATAATGATTATGTGCTGACTAAGAAACTTTTGGGAACCAATATAACTATTGTTGCATTGCATGTTTTTTGAGAAGGCGGTATGTCACTACCAATAGGATTGCTTGATTTTCTAGTCATGACATAGCAACCTCCTTAAAGTGTTAAGAACCTTTCATGCCAAGAAATATAACACACTTCTTCCATTATTATAAAAATCAATGCTTTTGACAATGCATCATTAACATACAACCACATTAAGAATAGAAAAAACTTTACGGTGCCTGTCCATTTGATAATTTCACACCTTTTGATTATTAAGCAAGGCACTATGTCATTACCAATGGGATTCATGCATTTTTGGTCATGACATAGTGACCTCCTAGACTTTGCCAAAGATGGTGATGGAAAAAAACTAGTCCCTTTCTTTTGTACTGACATTTCTAACATAAGTCTATCTATTGAGAACTTTAAAATAATTAAAAATTGGTGCTCATTTTTTGGTTTTCGTCATCGTCTTTACATTTTGTAATGGTCACCATGTCACATATGGCATAATACTTGCAACTTTTCTATGCAACATGAAAACTACTATAGATCTAGAAGAGATATAATGGTAGGAAAAATTTTGAGAAGAGGAGACTGAAAGGAAAGAAATTTTAAAAAGGTATCTCGAAGGAATATTCCATTTTCAAATCTAATTCACCCTCCAAGCCCGTTTTCTTAAAAGATAATCTTGGAGTTTTAAAAAAGTACTAAAGCTACTAAGTGACAAAATGCTTAATACCAAAATAAAAGTACATACACAATCTAAAGACCAGCCTATTCTTATTAACAATGGCATATGTAAGGTATTTGGACCCAACTTCAACAAAACTACAAATGGTTTTCTACTCTTTTGGCTTTGCAAAACCAGGGTGGGTGTACCCAGGGATGGTTCAAAACTGAAACAACTATATGAGGATTATTCTTAGTTTCATTTTGATTCTCATTTCAAGATCCTCAAACATATACATAAATCTTACTAACTTCATAAACACATCCCATAAATAGATATGGCCGAGAAGTCTTCTATAGATTTATAGATGTTTTCAACAACAATGGCTAACTGAAGCTAAAACATTCCATGCAGACAAGTGCTGGCCAACTTTGAAGATCTACAGGAAATAAAAGTAAAATTTGATTTGATGATGCATTTGAAAAACCATTTGTAAGATATTTCTCCTTCAGCTGAAATAACTTGATCAGTGCCTAATCCATTCGAGTTCAGAGTCTATAGCAAATTCTTAGATCTAATTTGTTGCCTTACAACAAATTCTATCAGCAATTCTTATTAGAACTTATCATTCAAAAATCATTTTCAATACTTAAGGAATCTTATCACATTGATAAAAGCCTTTATATAATCCATTGAATTAAAAACAATGATAAATGGATATACAACCTAATTAGATTGCATTCAATTGCGCAAGCTTTTACTCATACCACATCAAGGTAGCTAAGTATTTAAAAGGAGACAAAATTCAAAAAGAACTGATATGGGGACAGTTCATAAGTTGTATTCATTTTCTTTGAAAATGGTATATCCTTTACAATAGACTCAGAATGGCCTTCAGAAAGAAACACAACTCATTCAATATTCATGTATTCTCAGAGAATTTGCAGAAAAATACATTACAAACTTGCTTTCAGAATTTGGACCAAAAACAAGACTAAGCACAATACTTAGAAGAAATAGAATTTGGACCATTCTTTAGACTTGGAATCTCACTTAAATAGTGTGAGATGCAACAAGCTTTGGGCTAAAGAGAGTGACATGTGTCATCTAAAAGATACTGACAAATATCTGTAGTAAAAGACAAAAAACAAATAACAGAAAAGCTAACACATCAAACCATCCTGGGTGGGTCCCTTTCTATTATACTTCTCATTTATTTTAACAAGAAGATAGGATCTAATTCTCCAATTATTCTTCATCCTCAGAGTAAATAGCCATGAGGTTTGAAAGTGATGTATCATCTTCAGTTACCTGCAAATTTACTTCAACTTAGGGATTTTCCATGTTCTCATTATTAACTATGAGGGTGACTTTTAATTTTACATTTTTCTCCTCATTATCTTCTGACATTTGTTCTAGAAACTGATTTTTCCATTTATTAAAAGCATCATCATTTGGCCAATGAAAGCTTAGAGCTTCTCTTTGTATCATTATTAAAGAATTTGCATTTTCTTCTAAATCATAAAATTCTATCCTCATAGCAGTATAAAATAACTATATTTTTACTAGCTCTTCATTTGTCTTTGCCCAGAACCAGTGGCTAGTTTCACTCATTATTTGTATTATTCTTTCATTGAATAAATCATCCATCTCCCTTTTCCACTTTTCTTTTTCTTTTATTGTATCAATAGATTCTAAAGTACAAGGAAATAGGATGAATTTTTTAGCAATATATTGGAAAATACAGAGTGTTAATCTTCTATGTAAAGAATCTCTTTCATCATCAAAATTCTCTAGCTTATTTAATAAATCAAAAATCTTCTCAACTTGATGATAAGGAATTTAGACTGTAGATATACGTATGATTGTAATATCATTATTTCTCTCCCTCCATTTCTGTGCAAGAAAAGTCAGTTTATCCTTATCCCTATTCAACTCATCCATGAGGGCTGTAATTCTTGTCAACTAATCAAAAAAAGATGACCATTGTATTTTATCCCTCAGATATATTACACCCTACTTTAATTTTTCTTCATATTGATTTCTCAATTCTATCTACAACTCATGCAATTTTATTTTTTCTTCTTCAAATTCCTCTATAGTATAGAATTGGGGCCTTTTAGGGGTGTTAGGTATTTCAATAATAGGGGTTGATCCAGATCCAACCAATGGCTATGATGGGTATGCAATTGTAGGTGCCCTAGATTCTCCCATTTTTCTTTTCCCCAGTATCCTCTCCATTTGAGACATTTTTTTTTCCAATGATTGTATCCGTATACCCCTTTCCTCATATGCCTTCAAAACTTCTTCAAACCTAGCGTTGAGTTTGGAAAACTTATCTTCTTCTTGTCTAGATACAACACCACTCAATTTTAGCATTTCTAAAGCCATTCCCATTACTTCTTTACTACTTACCTCACCAGCCCTGTATACTATCAATGTACCAGTATGTTTAGCAGTGGGAAACTCATGCATCCTGGTACTTTCTCTCTTATCTATGGACCACAAAACAAGGGCTTGGTGGTCATTACTAAATTTGTTCCCTCTATGAGCCTGTAAGACTTCTTCAGTAGTTGTCAGTTGAACATCCTTCTACTTCCTTACTGAATAAAAAACAATAGCATTTTCTATATCCCATTCTGGCAGAAGGAGGACTCCTGATTGTCTAACTATTTGCCGTCCAGCTTCAGTAGTGAACTGGGAAAAATCACTCAAAAACTTTGATTTTACCTCTTCCTTGATAACAAAGTCAGATTTATTTGGTAGCTTAGCCTTGATCTTCTCACAGGATTTCTCAAAATTCTTTATATTTAATCTCCATGAAAACTAAGAAAAAGCCCTAGATCTTACAAAATTTTCATCATTAATAAATCTTTTAGAAGCTCGGGCAAAAATTGGGTCAATTTCCTTACCTTGGTAATCAGCAATGGTCAGGTCTAAGGAAGGTGTAGGAGGTTCTTATGGCTCTCCAACATCCAGGTCTATAGAAGTGACAATCACATCCCCATCTCCTCCCATTTGTCTAAGTTGTTCCTTTAGGGATGCCTCATCATCTATTTGGATTCGAGATTGGCTTGGGGAGTATTGTTCTTTTTGAGAAGAAGAAGACCCCTACTCCAATTTTTGTCTTTTTGAAGAGCTGGCTACAGATGGAATTCTTGGCCTTGGCTTCACATGAGTGGGTACCTATTGCACACTCTTAACCATGACATCAACTGCCCTTTCTGTAATGTACATTGGCCAGGAGTTACTACATTTCTACCACTCATTCTTCTTTGTATTTCTACTGCCTTGTCTGGGTGTGCCTTAATAAATATATCTTTCTTTTCATTCATAGTTTGAATTATTAATAAAAAATTATTCATTAATGCCTATATTTTATCTCCCCAGTATTTCTTATCTTTCAATGGGTCGTATTGGGGGTCAAAAGCATTAATGAATTCCAAGTTTTTACTGAAAACTATCCATTTATCTTTCCTTAATTCTTACTCCTACAATGTGAAAATATTTCTAATTATATCTTCCAGATAGTAAACCCGATGTACCATATGGGAAGCTCTCACTCTTTCTCTTAATAGATCATAGAATCCTTCAGGGTCAGTGAATCTAGCGTGAGATTCTGCCATGTTATATTTATTCATAAACAAATTTAAATGCTTCCACCCCTTTTTAACAAAAAACAAATCATGCACTATAGTAACCATTGGAAAGAAAGTGCCCTTCTTGACCAATTCCCTCTCATCTATAGTACCTATCTACCATAAGAGCTCGGCTATCCCTATCTTCAAAGGTACATGAAAATGTAACGCATGAGGTTTTCCTAAGAAATCATAAACTCTTATTACTGTTGAAACATTGTAGGGAATTATATCCCCCTAGTTGTGACTGAAAAGTAGCCCTTTAGCATGGTCCTTGGGTCTGACCAATTCTAATAATGCTTGTGGGATTCTAGGGCTATCTCCTCTTAAAAGCAGTCTAAGCTTTGGTGCAAAATACCTGTCAAATCTTACATAACTAGCATCAGTGGCCTCTGAAGTCATATCCACACTCCATAATTGCATTGGATTCCTTTCTCCATCCTTTGTGGTTTCTAACTCCATCCCTTTGGAGAAGAAAGTATATCATTTGTATAAACATACATGCATCATCAATGAATACCAATAGAATGGTTTGTTTACTTTCCCCTTTTCTATTCCAACCAGACCATTGTGAATCTCTTTTGCTAGGAAAGTGGCAAAATCTAGAATGGTACTCATTCCAAATTGAAAGGTTTGAGCAATTATAAGGACCACAGAACCTAGAATTTGATCACCCTCATCTATCCCCAAGACCTTGCAAAGAGAAAAATATAGTGCTTGAGCTCTTAGATTGAAATGTCTTCTTAACAATGGCTTTGGAGTACTGGCTGTGATCACAGACAAATTTACAACCCTAGCAGCATGCTCCTGTAGTGGCCCTGTTCTCAAGTACACTCCTTGTGCATCATATCTAGCTTGCAAATCATCCAGATCAATGATTTCATGCACAACGTGGTTAGGGTTTAGGTTGAAAACCTCACTGAACAATTCAAGGAAAACCTTAAAAAGGTTGACCCCTAAATGATTTTTTACCCATCCTGTGATAGGATCATACCTCTTTGCTAGGTCCATTAATAAATCACTATCAAAGAAGACACTGGGGATTACTAATTTTCCAATGTCAAATTCCCATACATTGCTCATAGGAGTGTCCAGTTTTCACTCTGAAAACCATTTCTTAAACAACTCCAAACCTCCCATGGAAACCTAGGCATCCCTTATCCAATTAGCTTTGTCATAAAATCCTTCTTCCACAACCAATCTAGGGTTTTTTGGAATGAGCTCCCTTCCCTTAGTTATTTCATGCACTTATAAGGGAAATTGTTCGAGAAAATCATCATGCACTGAACATTTTAGATAATCTTTTTGTCCAGTAAACTCTTTTCAAGGTGGCATTTTTAATGAAACTTTGGAAAATTCACAACAGCAGATGCTTCAAATTTTACTCAGAAAGTCACAGAGCACTTACCTGCTAGAAATTGCACTTCTACACTATATGATGTCTTCTACAATTTTATTGGAGTATTAACCGAGAAATTTCATGCCTTAGCTCTAAACTCTTGAATTCCCTTTTCTTTTTGTGCTTTGGTGATTCATTAATGGTGAAATCATGATTTCTTTTATGAATTAAAATAGCACACACCAGGTCTAGATCACATTTACTCTCAGTAACTGTTGCCTACAATTTGCACTCAAATTTGAATCCCATCCATAGATTTTATCAAATCGCACAATCCTAATTTAAAAATAACAAGGCTTTATAGTCTTTTTTGAAAATGCTACGTGTCACCACTGCGCTTCCTCGCATTACTTAAAAACCTACATCTTTATTATGTAGGGATGCATCAACCGTTGATCAAGACAAGATCAACGATCAGAATAATCCATTTCATATTAACAACCAGCTAGCTATACTGACCAATAGGAAACTGTCATATTAGCTCATACTGTCTGACAACATTTCACACCAGCGCATACCATATCTTCTTTTGAGCAAGCAAGTGTTTGACATCATCATGAACACATGTCACCATTGTGCTTCCTCGCATTACTTAAAAACCTGCATCTTTATTATGCAGGGATGTGTCAACCATTGATCAAGACAGGATCAACGGTGATACTACTTCTCATTCATTAAGCAACCAAAAACCCTTATGTGCATACCTAGCATTACACACCATCAGTCGTTTGCAGTGTAGCATACTGAAATACAAATACCTGATCCCACTTTGCCACGCATCACCACTTCACTTCCCCACATTACTTAAAAACCTACATCTTTATTATGCAAGGATGCGTCAACCATTGATCAAGACAGGATCAATGGTGATACTGCTTCGTAGGTAATCTTCATAGCTCTGCCAATGAATCCACCAATGATATCGTAGAAAAAATAAAACGTGTACAAAAGTACTGATAAATTTGACATACAGGAGCTTTTGCAGTGTACTGGATCTCATAAAACATCAGGGGCTATGTGTCATCATCATGCTTCCCCGCATTACTTAAAAACCTACAACTCTATAATGCGGGGATGTGCTGACCCTTGATCTTTGATAGATCAATGATGATTGAAAAACACTTCAACTTGGCATCCTTTCAAATGGAATATCACAATTAAAGGTACACAAAGGGTTTTCAAAAGGCATTCTGACGTAAATAAAATATTAGGATAAAAAACCCCGCCAGAATAATTGAATAAAATACCTTTTTAAAAAAAAATTGAAAACAAGTGCACCACAAAACAAAGACATAACTAATTTTTCACCCAAATATCAAAAAATTTCCTATACTATGAAAAATCACACCAACAGTGGCTCTATTTGGGGATGATAGATTACCTCAGTCTATGCAAGAATTTAGAATCTTTGGGAGAGCAGACCACATATTTGGTAAAATGACAACTTCTTCAGAGAGGACAAAGAAACACAAAAAAAAAAGGAACCAAAGTGCACAAGGATATTTACAAGAATTTACAGAAAGCAAAAAATGCACAAAACAATAGGAAACCCTAAAACTATTGTTCATGGAAGAAAATAAGTATTTTTCAAGAAAAATACCTCTTCAAGAACTGTCCATGAACTGGCAATTCAAGAATATTGTCAAATATATCTTTGAGTATATAAGAATCTTCACCCCAAGTATTTTCAATGAGATATGGGCCTAACCAAATAGGATCAAATTTGCCATGTTTTCCTTTATCTTCAATTCTGGCATTCCACATTAAGACTAAATCTCCATTTTCAAATTTTTTGCTGACAGTTCTTTTATCATAGAGTGTCTTGACTTGCAATTGCAACTTTTGGTTCCTTAAAGATGCTTCTCTTCTGGTTTCGGTCAGTCCTACCAATTCATCCATTCTTTCTTGCATTTCATCTGTAGTGTCTTCATCATATAACTAGATGTAATTGTATAGTCCCATCAACTTATTCTAAGGCATTCTAGCTTGAATCCCATACACTAAATCAAATGGAGCTACACCAATTGATTTCTTTATAGTTACTCTGTCAGCCCATATTTCCAACTGTAACATGGAATCCCATGCCTTTTTATTATCATCCAATGTTCTCTTAATGACCTTCAACAGGCTCTTATTTGTGGACTCAGCTTGTCCATTCCCTTGTGGATGATATGGAGGAGATGATGACCTTGTCATTCCATATTTGTCACAAAACTTGATGAACTCCTCAGATCTAAAGCACATAGCATTATCTGTGACAATTCTCTGTGGACATCCAAATCTAGAAATAATATTATTCAACAGGAAATTATTTACCACTTTCCTTGTTGCATTTCTTGTGGGGATAGCCTCTACCCATTTTGTAAAGCAGTCAATGGAAACCAAAATCCAAGAATAGCTAGTGCTAGACTTGGGGAAAATCTCTCCTATGAAGTCAAGACCCCATTGTTGAAAAGGTGCTTGAATCTCAACTGGCTTCAATGGAGTATTTCCTGAGAATTTCAGCTTTCCAGCAAACCTCTGACAAGGATCACTTTTCCTAACCATAACTTGAGCATCCTTGAACAGAGAAGGCCACTAGAATCCAACTCTCATTATCTTATGTGTAGTAGTTTTGGCCATGTAGTGTCCACCACATACTCCAACATACATTTCTTTCAAAACCTCTTTTGCCTTTTCTTTATCAACACACTTCAACAGAATTCCCTCAAACTTTCTCCACCATAGGTTATTTTGGACAATTACATACTTGATGGCTTGCAATTTAGTATTCCTCTTTTCATTGGTAGACAGATGGGGAGGAGCTTCCATATGTTGCAAGTAATATATGACATTGGTGTACTAATCACATTGGTCCATGTCACATAAGTCAGCTCTAAGATCATCATTTACCAGATTTATTTGATTAGCCTCTAGATTAGTTTCAGCCATGAGTTTGGCCAAACCTTGACCTCTTACTAATTTTGTTATTTGTATATCAATGTTAAATTCCTGGATTCTATTGATCCACCTACACCTCCTGCCTAAAACTTCTTGTTGAGAGAATATATCCTTGACTGCAGCACTAGGTAAAAAAGTGATAATAGTAGCACCTACCAAGTAACTTCTGAAAGCTTTTATAGGCTTTACCAAAGCATATGCTTGTGTTTCATTTATTTCATACTTCAGTTTAGTAGGCTGTAGTGACTTGCTGAAAAAGGTAATAGGCTGCTCATATCCTTCTTGATTTTTCTGTAATAAGACTATAGCTACAGTATGGAATGATGCAAAAGAGAAAATATGCATTGGCTTTTCATAATCCAGGGTCCTCAATATTGGAGCATTCTTTATTGAAATTTTTATATCTTGGAATGCTTGTGAAGGTTTACCATTCCAATCTATAACAGCTCCTTTCTTGAGCATCTTTGAGATGGGTCTACTGATTTCAGCAAAATTGGTAACAAATCTCCTCAAAAAATTGACTTGGCCAAAAAAGGACTGAATTTCTTTGACATTTTTTGGTTTGGGGACTTTGTCAATAGCTACTACCCTTTCAGGACCTATTTTTACCCCATCCTTAGACACTATGTTTCCTAATCATTTTCCTTCTGTGACCCCAAATGTGCATTTCTTTGGGTTTAAAGATACTCCATATTCCAGGGCTTTTATAAAGATTTTTTCCAAATGTTTGGGGTGATCTTCAGCCTTATTAGAATATGCTGTAAGATCATCCTACTATACAACCATAAATTTTTCAATATACTCATGAAATGCTACATCCATGGCTCTTTGGAAAGTAGCTCTTGCATTAATTAAGCCAAAAGGCATCCTCACATACACATATGTTCCCCAAGGGGTTGTGAAGGCTATCTTGAACTATTCACTTTCTTTTATTAGAACTTGATTATATCCAGAGAAACCATCCATCATTGACATCAATTCAGAGGCAGTCACTTGTTGTAACATGGCTTCCATATTAGGTAAGCCATAATTGTCTTTCAGAGATGCAATGTTTAAATTTCTAAAATCAACACAAAGCCTAATATCTCCATTCTTCTTCCTGACAGGAACCAAGTTTGAAACCTAGGTGGAATGCCTGATTGGTTTGATTATCCCACCATCTCTAATTTTTGTCAGTTCTTCTTGCATTTTTGGGGTAAGCGTAGGATTGATTGGTCTCTGTTTTTGCCGAAAAGGTCTTACATTTTCCTTCAATGGTATGACATGCTAGAAAAGATCCTCCCTGTAAGCCTTAAGGTCATCATATGACCAAGCAAAAATATGTCTGTATTTTCTAAGTAGGTCAATCAATGTTTTCCTAATTTCAACAGGCAAATTTTGGCCAATATAAACCCTTTTAGGAACTTCATCAGTACCCAAGTTTATTTCTTCTAACTCCTGGGGTTTGGGGTTGTTAACTCCTGATTTTACTCTGTCTTGGCTATCAAAAATATTTTCCAAGACTACTAACCCTTTCGGCATCTTTTTTTTTTTCAATTGCATTATTTCCTAACCAAAAATGGTTTCCTTCCCATTTATGGTTTCAATCAGTCCACTTCAGTCCATCTCCTCACCATGATACTTGTCTTCATTTAACAAAAAATCTGTAATATCTTTGTCATCTTCAAAAACCTACCAATTTTCAATGTTGTCAAGTATAGAAGGCCTGTTTTGCACCTCAATATGGGAGATTCCTGCAAATGATATTTCTTTTGGCTTGATGGCTACATTTGCCAACAGATCAGCCATTTTATTTTGGGTCCTATCTCTCCATGAGATCCCAAATACATCAAAGAATTCTATCTGATCCCAGACTGCATTTCTATATTGTTTCAATCTCTTATTTTTGGATGAGTAGGTTCCTTTGATCTGACAGATAATTAGTTCAGAATCCCCTATGACACATAATTTCTTAATTTTATGATGTATGGCAACTTTGAGCCCTAGTAGCAATGCTTCACACTCTGCAATATTATTAGTGCAGGAAAACTTCAAGGTGAATGAATACCTAAAAGTGTTATTTTTAGGGGACATAAAGACTACACCTGGCCCTGCACCCTCTTTAGAACTAGCTCCATCAACGAACATTGTCCATAATTTTGGTGAATTCATGCAACATTCAACTTCATTTTTGATGATAGCAGGTAAATTTTTAACTTCCTGAATAATTAATTCAGCCTTGAAAGGATTAATCCCAGTATCTAGGAAACAAGTGGTATCTTTGTCAATTTCTTCACCTAAGATGTGGTTAACCCTTGGTTCCCTATTTAACCTGATAGCTTTGTCCCCTATATGAAAAGTGGTATAAGTAAGATCACATTGTAGGCTTCCCCCCATGGTAGCACTCTATTTTTTGAAGAGTAACATTCCGTAGTGTGGAGGTATATCTACCACAAGGATAGACATGGTCAATTCTACTTCAGGATATGCAACCAGTTTGAATGGTAGGGCATTTATAGTACCTATGACTGGGACTTCTCTAGCATCCATCCCTCTGCATCTGCCTTGCTTGGTATCTACCTTCAATCCTAAGGCTTCCATTACCTTGAAAGGAATTATAGTGTTAGAAGCTCCTGAGTCTATAATGAAATTTTTTAAGGTCTTCCCCTTTATGATTAGGCTGAGGAAAAAAGGATCAATATCTTCTATGAATGCCACTGAGAAATCATCTAGAAACATTTGAGGAATTTGGGATATGATACCATTGTCCTCTATTACTAATGGGGTCTGTTGGGACATAGTTTGATCTACAATAATATTATTGTTTGCTATTCCACCCAACCATGAAAAAGCCTTATTCTTATGCTCTTAAATTCTAAAAAGTTCAGAAAAGGGCACTTTTACAGTAATTTGAGATAACATGGATATCATATCAACAGGTTCAACCATATTAGGTTTTACTATAGTACCTAGAATCGAAGTCTTTTGAGTAGTAGGCACCACATTTTGCTTGATAACATCCAGTTCTGACTTCTTTGGTTGCACAATTGGTTTTGTTGCTTCACTTATCTGAAATTGAACCTTCTTCTTTGGTTCTCATTTCTTACCCTTGTTCTCCTTGATTTTAGGAACATCTACATTGACTTTCTTGTCTTGATCATTCATCTTATGAGTGATGTCTTTGATGAATACACTAGATGGCCTTCCTGCATCATTATTTATTGCTCTATTTCTCAAATTATAATTACTATGGACTTGTGAAATCATTTCGGCTGTAATTCTGTCAATTTCCTCCTTGGAGGGCATTCTTAAACTTGTGAGACCTATATCAAAAAATGTACTACATACCTTATCTGTATCATACCCTTCATCATCTGAAAGTACTTGCTGATGATGTAGTTGGTAAGCAATTCTCTAGCTAGTAACATCATTTTCAGGCTCTTCTAAATTAGAATATATCAAATCATCACACATACTCACCATATTGCAGCTTATATCATCATGGCTTTTCTCTTCAGTTTCTTCTTCAGCTTGCACTCCTTGGGCTTGGGAAAATGACTAAGAAACAACACAATAATCAGTAGAATGAGGTGATTGGCATATAATGCACCATGGTACATCATCATTCATATTTATAGTGTTCCTTTGCAGGGGGTTTGGAGTACCCTTATCCTTCAAATTTTGGGTCTGGTTGAGAATTGGTTTACCATCTTTCCACTGAGTGGTATAAGGGTAATTCTGCATCCTAGGCTACCTATTGAAGTTGTTGTTATTCACAGGGGGTCTTTCAACAACATTTGGCTTATTGAAACTAGTGGGATTCATCTTCTTGAGCATTTCTAAAACCTAGCCTATAGTAGGTTATTCGGGCTTTTTTCCTATACGAGTTTTTTCACCCTCCCTTTTATTATTGTTCTTAGGATTAAAAAGCTTGGGATCATCCCTCCTACCTAATTTTCCAAATGCCTTTCTATTATTCTCTATATTTACTGCAACTCTATAGGCATCTCTCAAAGTTTTAGGATCTTTATCCCTCAATTGATAAGCCATTTTGCTATCAAAAGCGTTGAAATAGGTTGTGAGACAGACATCTTCATTTAACCTCATGAATTGAAAAATTTTGTACATACCTTTTTGGAATCTCACATTGAAATCAAATGTGGACTCATTTGGATTCTTCTTGATATTGTTGAACTCATTCAACATGAATCCTGCATTGGTATTGTCCCCATATTGCTCTTTGAACAACTTCTCCAAATCACTCCATGAGGTAATACTATCATTAGGCAACCTCCTAAACCAATCCCTTGCATCCTCTGTTAGTGAATGCACAAACAATTTCATTACCATGTCTTCGTGTTCAACTTCATAATCATTCAACATGTTAATGAAAATCCTCAAATGCTCTTCACTAGTAACATCATTATTTCCAGAAAACTTAACCACTTTATCCCTTAAATCAAATGATATGGGATGGGGGGCATCAAGAATACTAGCAAATGATATCTGTCTATACTTTTCTAGGTATATAGGTTTCTTCTAGAAACCAGGAACATTTGAGGTACTAGCTATATTAGCTTGACTTAGGGGAGTAGCTTGGGACTGTTGTGGTGGGACAAATGGGACTTGGGTGCCAATAGTAGATGATGAGGGAGGAGTAGATTGGGCTATTCCCTGAGTTGAAATTGTGGGAGCACTAACTGGTGCAGGCTTTGTAGGCAGGGTAGAGAAATGGGTCCATGAAGCCAATGCAGAATTAGACTTTATGAATTGGATTTTCCTTCTAGTTTTTGTAGCTTGAGCTTCATTCTCAACCTTCTCAAGCTCTTTTGCAAGATATTCCCTCTCTTTTTGAGCCTTCTCAAGATCTAGATCTAACTTCAACATGGAGGGTTGTATAGGTTTGCT
The DNA here is from genome assembly GCA_028749045.1 of Cupressus sempervirens. Classification (NCBI taxonomy): domain Eukaryota; kingdom Viridiplantae; phylum Streptophyta; class Pinopsida; order Cupressales; family Cupressaceae; genus Cupressus; species Cupressus sempervirens. The sequence continues at coordinate 783,980,810 of CM053787.1, read as the reverse complement.
TGGTATAGGTTGAGGCTCATTTATTTGGATTCCTAGAGCCTTGCCTTTCCCTTTATCTGGAGCTTTTGTAGTGGACTCTACAGGATCAACTTGAACAGGTTTATAGGCTTGAACTTGAGAAATAATTGGTTCTTGCCTTTGATTTAGGTGTTTCTCCTATTCTTGCACTTTAGCTCTCAGATTATCAACATCTCCAAAAACATCCTTATGGAGAGTTGTGGTATTCTCTTCTAATTTTTTATTTTTCTCTTTCAAAGCAGCCATCCTTCTTAGCAGAGCATCTCTTTCTATTATGGCATCTAAGGTGGCTTTCTCCTTCTCCTTTTCAAGATGAATGCACTTAGCTTCTTCCTTAGCAATCCATTTCTTCAAAAATTCTATTTCAGAGTGCACTTCTTTAGGATCTGCAGAAGTTACCTAGGAATCAGCAGGGTCATCCAGATCTATAAGGTTTGGTTCTACATTTGGGGCTACTCTGGGATTAAAAGGATTAGCAGATGAACTCCTAAATCCTAGCCTATAATTCATATCTTCTATAGGATCTAGTCTTAATGAAGCAATTCCCATAGTAGACACATCCTTGTCTTGAAAAACTCTCTCATCTGGTAATGGGGTACTGAAAATGCCTCCTAAGAGTCTTGTAGTTTTGGATTCAGAGATAAGCGAAGAAGACTCTCTTCCTATTATTGGTTGATAATGGGAATTGATGGATGCATTACCTCTGGGTTTCCAAGTGGGATTTGGATATGTCTTTTTCTTATTTTGGTTCTTCCTACCACCTTGGGGTAAATTAGTATACATTGATACATCAAGATTGGCTCTCATGTAAGCTCTTATGTTTTCTCTCTTGTCAGTCGTATTCACCTTTTGTTACAATAAGCACTAGCTTCAAAACCTTGACTGAGTCACCACCCTATTTTGAGAAAATATATAATGACACTTTAGCTGACCAAAGGAAAATAATACACAAGTAGGAACAAAAATATATGGCATAGACAGACCAATCACTGATGTAGTAAGACTGCAACTCTTGCTTGTTAAATAAGACACTTGGATAGGCTAGGTACATCAGTGTGTAGCAATGGTACTTGGGCTCTATCTTCTTTAAATTCTCAAGGTTTGACACTAAAATATTCCCTTATAACCATGGGAAAAACATAGATCACATGACACACATGTACACAGTAGGATCAAAGAAACTGTAGTACTTTTCACAGAGGTGTTGGACAAGTCCCTAGCAGAGTCGCCATTTTGTTGGAGTTTTAAAAAAGTACTAAAACTACTAAGCAACAAAATGCTTAATACCAAAATGACAATACATACACAATCTAAAGACCAGCCTATTCTTATTAACAATGGCATATGTAAGGTATTTGGACCCAACTTCAACAAAACCACAAATGGTTTTCTATTCTTTTGGCTCTGCAAAACTAGGGTGGGTGTACCCAGGGATGGTTCAAAACTGAAACAACTGTATGAGGATTATTCTTAGTTTCATTCTGATTCTCATTTCAAGATCCTCAAACATATACATAATTCTTACTAACTTCATAAACACATCCTGTAAACAGATATGGCCAAGAAGTTTTCTATAGATTTGGAGATTTTTTCAACAACAATGGCTAACTAAAGCTAAAACATTCCATACAGACAAGTGCTGGCCAACTTTGAAGATCTACAGGAAATAAAAGTAAAATTTGATTTGATGATGCATTTGAAAAACCATTTGTAAGATATTTCTCCTTCAGCTGAAATAACTTGATCAGTGCCTAATCCATTAGGGTTCAGAGTCTATAGCAAATTCTTAGATCTAATTTGTTTCCTTACAATAAATTCTATCAACAATTGTTATCAGAACTTATCATTCAAAAATCCTTTTCAATACTTAAGGAATCTTATCACATTGATCAAAGCCTTTATTTAATCCATTGAATTAACAGCAATGATAAATGGATATACAACCTAATTAGATTGCATTCAATTGCACAAGCTTTTACACATACCACATCAAGGTAGCTAAGTATCTAAAAGGAGACAAAATTCAGAAAGAATTGATATGGGGACAGTTCATAAGTTGTATTCATTTACTTTGAAAATGGTATATCCTTTACAATAGACTCAGAATGGCCTTCAGAAAGAAACACATCTCATTCAATATTCATGTATTCTCAGAGAATTTGCAGAACAATACATTAAAAACTTGCTTTTAGAAATTGGACCAAAAACCAGACTAAGCACAATACTTAGAAGAAATAGAATTTGGACCATTCTTTAGCCTTGGAATCTCACTTAAATAGTTTGAGATGCAACAAGCTTTGGGCTAAAGAGAGTGACATGTGTCCCCTAAAAGATACTGACGAATGTCTATAGTAAAAGACAAAAAACAAATAACAAAAAAGCTAACACATCAAACCATCCTAGGTGGGTCCCTTTTTGTTATACTTCTCATTTGTTTTAACAAGAAGATAGGATCTGATTCTCCAATTATTCTTCATCCTCAGAGTAAATAGCCATGAGGTTTAAAAGTGATGTATCATCTTCAGTTGCCTTTAAATTTACTTCAACCTGGGGATTTTCCATGTCCTCATTATTAACTACGAGGGTGACTTTTACTTTTACATTTTCTTCCTCATCATCTTCTGACATTTGTTCTAGAAACTGATTTTTCCATTTATTAAAAGCATCATCATCTGGCCAATGAAACCTTAGAGCTTCTCTTTGTATCATTATTAAAGAATTTGCATTTTCTTCTAAATCATCAAATTCTTTCCTCATAGCAGTATAAAATAACTATATTTTTACTAGCTCTTCATTTGTCTTTGTCCAGAACCAGTGGCTAGTTTCACTCATGATGTTTATTATTCTTTCATTGAATAACTCATCCATCTCCCTTTTCCACTTTTCTTTTTCTTTTATTGTATCAACAGATTCTAAAGCACAAGGAAATAGGGTGAATTTTTCAGCAATATATTGGGAAAAACAGAGTGTTAATCTTCTCTGTAAAGAATCTCTTTCATCATCAAAATTCTCTAGCTTATTTAATAAATCAAAAATCTTATCAACTTGATGATAAGGCATTTGGACTGCAGATATACATATGATTGTAATATCATTATTTCTCTCCCTCCATTTTTGTGCAAGAAAAGTTAGTTTATCCTTATCCCTATTCAACTCATCCATGAGGGCTGCAATTCTTGTCAACTAATCAAAAAAAGTTGACCATTGTATTTTAACCCTCAGATATATTACACCCTGCTTTAATTTTTCTTCATATTGATTTCTCAATTCTATCTACAACTCATGCAATTTTTTTTTTTCTTCTTCAAATTCCTCTGCAGTATAGAATTGGGGCCTTTCAAGGGTGTTAGGTATTTCAATAATAGGGGTTGATCTAGATCCAACCAATGGCTATGAAGGGTATGCAATTGTAGGTGCACTGGATTCTCCCATTTTTCTTTTCCCTAGTATCCTCCCCATTTGAGACATTTTGTTTTCCAATGATTGTATCCGTATACCCCTTTCCTCATATGACTTCAAAACTTCTTTGAACCTAGCATTGAGTTGGGAAAACTTATCTACTTCTTGTCCAGATACAACACCACCCAATTTTAGCATTTCTAAAGCTATTCCCATTACTTGTTTACTACATACATCACCAGCCCTGTATAGTGTCAATGTACTAGTATGTTCTGCAGTGGGAAACTCATGCATCTTGGAACTTTCTCTCTTATCTATGGACCACAAAACAAGGGCTTGGTGGTCATCACCAAATTTGATCCCTCTATGAGCCTGTAAGACTTCTTCAGCAGTTGTCAATTGAACATCCTTCTGCTTCCTTACTGAATCAAATACAATAGCATTTGCAATATCCCATTCTTGCAGAAGGAGGACTCCTGATTGTCTAACTATTTTCCTTCCAACTTCAGGAGTGAACTGGGCAAAATCACTCAAAAACTTTGATTTTACCTCTTCCTTGACAACCGGGTCAGATTTATTTGGTTGCTCATCCTTGATCTTCTCACAAGCTTTCTCAAAATTCTTTATATTTAATCTCCATTAAAACTGAGCAAAAGCCCTAGATCTTACAAAATTTTCATCATTAATAAATCTTTCAGAAGCTTGGGCAACAATTAGGTCAATTTCCTTACCTTGGTAATCAGCAATGGTCAGGTCGAAGGAAGGTGTAGGAGGTTCTTGTGGCTCTCCAACATCCAAGTCTATAGAAGTGACAATCACATCCCCATCTCCTCCCATTTGTCTAAGCTGTTCCTTTAGAGATGCCTCATCATCTATTTGGATTGGAGACTGGCTTGGGGAGTATTGTTCTTTTTGAGAAGAAGAAGACCCTTGCTCCAATTTTCATCTTTTTGGAGAGCTGGCTGCAGATGGACTTCTTGGCCTTGGCTTCTCATGAGTGGGTACCTATTGCACACTCTAAACCATGACATAACCTGCCCTTTTCTGCAATGTATATTGGCCAGGAATTACTACATTTCTACCACTCATTCTTCTTTGTATTTTTTTTGCCTTCTCTGGGTGTGCCTTAATAAATATATCTTTCTTTTCATTCATAGTTTGAATTATTATAGCAAAATTATTCATTAATACCTATATTTTATCTCCCCGATATTTCTTATCTTTCAATGGGTCATATTGGGGGTCAAAAGCATTAATGAATTCTAGGTTTTTACTGAAAACTATCCATTTCTCTTTCCTTAATTCTTGCTCCTGCAATGTGAAAATATTTCTGATTATATCTTTTGGATAGTAAACCTAATGTACCATATGGGAAGCTCTCACCCTTTCTCTTAATAGATCATAGAATCCTTCAGGGTCAATGAATCTAGCATGACATTCTGCCATGTTATATTTATTCAAAAACAAATTTAAATGCTTCCACCCATTTTTAACCAAAAAAAAACATGCACTATAGTAACCATTGGAAAGAAAGTGCCCTTCTTGACCAATTCCCTCTCATCTATAGTACCTATCTGCCATAAGAGCTCAGCCATCCCTATTTTCAAAGGTACATGAAAAGGTAACACATGAGGGTTTCCTAAGAAACCATAAACTCTTATTACTGTTGAAAAATTGTAGGGAATTATATCCCCCTAGTTGCGACTAAAAAGTAGCCCTTTAGCATGGTCCTTAGGTCTGACCAATTCTAATAATGCTTGTGGGATTCTAGGGCTATCTCCTCTTAAAAGCAGTCTAAGCTTTGATGCAAAATACTTGTCAAATCTTACATAACTAGCATCAGTGGCCTCTGAAGTCATATCCACACTCCATAATTGCACTGTATTCCTTTCTCCATCCTTTGTGGTTTCTAACTCCATACCTTTGGAGAAGAAAGTATATCCTTTGTATAAACTTACATGCATCATCAATGAATACCAACAGAATGGTTTTTTTAGTTTCCCCTTTACTATTCCAACTAGACCTTTGGGAATCTCTTTTGCTTGGAAAGTGGCAAAATCCAGAATGGTACTCATTCCAAATTGAAGGATTTGAGAAATTATAAGGACCACAGAACTTGGAATTTGATCACCCTCATCTATCCCCAAGATCTTGCAAAGAGAAAAATATAGTGCTTGAGCTCTCAGATTGAAATGTCTTCTTAACAATGGCTCAGGAGTACTGGCTATGATCACAGGCAAATTTCCAACCCTAGCAGCATGCTCTTGTAGTGGCCCTATTCTGAAGTACACTCATTGTGCATCATATCTAGCTTGCAAATCATCTAGATCAATGATTTCATGCACAGTGTGGTTAGGGTTTAGGTTGAAAACCTCACTGTACAATTCAGGGAAAACCCTAAAAAGGTTGGCCCCTAAATGATTTTTAACCCACCCTATGATAGGATCATACCTCTTTGCTAGGTCCATCAATAAATCACTATCAAAGAAGACACTGGGGACTACTAATATTCCAATGTCAAATTCCCATACATTGCTCATAAGAGTGTCCAATTTTCGCTCTGAAAACCATTTCTTAAACAACTCCAAACCTCCCATGGAAACCTAAGCATCCCTTATCCAATTAGCTTTTTCATAAAATCCTTCTACCACAACCAATCTAGGGTTTTTTGGAATGAGCTCCCTTCCCTTAGTTATTTCATGCACTGATAAGGGGAATTGTTCAAGAAAATCATCATGCACTGAACGTTTTAGATAATCTTTTTGTCCAGTAAACTCTTTTTGGGGCGGCATTTTTAATGAAACTTTGGAAAATTCACAACAGAAGAGGCTTCAAATTTTACTCAAAAAGTCACAGAGCACTTACCCGCCAAAAATTGCACTTTTGCACTAAATGATGTCTTCTACAATTTTATTGGAGTATTAACCAAGAAATTCCATTTCGTAGCTCTGAAATCTTGAATGCCCTTTTATTTCTATGCTTTGGTGATTCATTAATGCTGAAATTGTGAGTTCTTTTTATGAATTAAAACTGTAGACGTGAGGTTTGGATCACATTTACTCTCAGTAACCATTACCTGCAATTTGCACTCAAATTTGAATCCCATCCGTAGATTTTAACAGATCGCACGATCCTGATTTAAAAATAACAAGGATTTACAGTCTTTTTTGAAAAATGCTACATGTCACCACTGCGCTTCTCTGCATTACTTAAAAACCTACATCTTTATTATGCGGGGATGCATCAACCGTCGATCAAGACAAGATCGATGATCAAAATAATCCATTTCGTATTAACGACTAGCTAGTTGTACTAACCAATAGGAAACTGCCATATTAGCTCATTCTGTCTGAAAACATTTCACGCCAGCGGATACCGTATCTTCTTTTGAGGAAGAAATTTTTTGACGTCATCACAGACACTTGTCACCATTGTGCTTCCCCACATTACTTAAAAACCTACATCTTTATTATGCGAGGATGCGTCAACCATTGATCAAGAAAAGATCAACGGTGATACTACTTCTCATTCATTAAGCAACCAAAAACCCTTCTATAAATACCTAGCATTACACATCATCAATCGTTTGTAGTGTAGCATACTAAAATACAAATACCTGACCCCACTTTGCCACACATCACCACTACGCTTCCCTGTATAACTTAAAAATTGGCATCTTTATTATGCGGGGATGCATCAACCGTTGATCAAGATAGATCAACGGTGATACTGCTTGGTAAGTTATCTTCATAGCTCTACCAATGAATCCACCAATGATATCATAGAAAAAACAAAATGTGTGCAAAAGTACTGAAAAATCTGACATACAGGAGCTTTTGCAGTGTACTAGATCTCATAAAACATCAGGGGCTATGTGTCATCATCGCGCTTCCCTGCATTACTTAAAAACCTACAACTCTATAATGTGAGGATGCGCTGACCCTTGATCTCTGATAGATCAACGGTGATTGAAAAAAACATCAACTTGGCATCCTTTCAAATGAAATATTGCAATTAAAGTTACACGAAGGATTTTCAAAAGGCATTCTGACGTAAATAAAATATTAGGATAAAAAACCCCACCAGAATAATTGAAGAAAATACCTTTTTAAAATAAAATTGAAAACAAGGGCACCAGAAAACAAAGACATAACTGATTTTTCACCCAAATATCAGAAATTTTCCTATACTATGAGAAATCACACCAATAGATAACATATGACTTAACAACTTTTCTTGGGGCATAATAATGTTTAATAGGATTTCACCTAGGTTTCTTTTTATAAAACTTGCACAAACCAAACCATAACCTATAGGATACAAATTTATTATACTCTTTATTTTTTACAAAAATTAGACCACTAGGGGCTCTATCTAGGGATGATAGACTACATGTGCCTATGCAAGAAAATAAAATCTTTGGTAGAGGAGACCACAAACTTGACAAACAATGACAACTTCAGAGAGAGCAACCACACCAGAGAAAAATAATATACAAGAACTGTACATAGACACAAAGGATAAAAACATGTATAGAAACCCTAAAAACTACTGTTCATGGAGAAAATAAGAATTTTTTGCAAAAATACCTCTTCAAGAATTGTCCATGAATTGGTAGCTCAAGAATGTTACCTGATAGATCCTTTAGTAAATAAGAATCCTCTCCCCATGAGGCTTCAATTAGATAAGGACCCAACCATATATGGTCAAATTTTCCATGTTTCCCCTTGTCCTCAATCCTAGCATTCCACATGAAGACTAGATCTTCAAGTTAAAATTTCTTACTCACTATTCTTCTATCATACAATGTCTTAACCTGTAGTTGCAACTTTTGATTTTTGGTAGATGCTTCTTTTATGGTTTCAGCTAGTCCTACCATTTCATCCATTCTTTCTTGCATATCATCAGTGATGTCTTCATCATACACTTGGATGTATTTATACAATCCCATTAAATTGTTCTATGGCATTCTAGCCTAGATCCCATAGACGATATAAAAGGGTGCAACTCGTATAGCTTTTTTCACAGTCAACCTGTCAGCCCATATTGCTAACTACAATTTAGAATCCTAGGCTTTCTTATTATCATCCAGTGTCCTCTTTATTACTTTCAATAAACTTTTATTTGTGGACTTTGCTTGTCCATTTCCTTGTGGATGACAGCGAGAAGAAATTGATCCTATAATTCTATATTTGTTACAAAATTTTATAAATTCCTCAAATCTAAAGCACATTGCATTATCTGTCACAAACCTCTAAGGGCAACTAAATCTAGAAGTAATGTTATTTAGCAAAAAATTATTGATAACCTTGCTAGTTACATTTCTTTTAGGAATTGCCTCCACCCATTTTGTGAAGTAACTAGTTGCAACCAATATCCATGAATAACTAGTACTAGACTTAGGCAAAATTTCACCTATAAAATTCATTCCCCATTGTTGAAATGGTGCTTTAACTTCTACTCATTTTAATGGAGTGTTTCCTAAGAATTTAAATTTACTTGCAAATCTCTGGTAGACATCACACTTCCAAATCATTACCTGAGCATCTTTGAAAAGAGAAGGCTACCAAAATCTAGCTCTCATTACCTTGTGTGCAGTAGTCTTGGCCAAATAATGTCCTCCATAGACTCTAGAATGCATTTCCTTCAATATTTCTTTTGATTTTTCTTGATCAACACATTTTGGGTAGAAGTAAGGAGTTGGGTCTCAATTTTGTAGAAGTCCACAGATTGAGATCAATTGACAAAAAATTTTGACATCAATTGACAAAAAATTTCAAAAATAGGAAACACACTTTTTTTCTTTTTGACCAAAGTGAGACCCAACTTCTTGCACTGACTCTTTTAGTAGCGCTCCTTCAAAGTTTCTCCACCATAAGTCATCCTGGACAATAATATACCATTCACAATGTTCCATGTCTCATAAGCTTGATTTTAAATAATCTATTACTATATTGATCTGATTAAGTTAGATTGAGCCATAAGCTTAGCTAATCCTTGACCTCTTAGTAATCTTGTGATTTGAATTTCAATGTTGAATTCTAGGATCCTATTGATCCATCTACATCTCCTTCCTGAGAACTCTTGTTGAGAAATAATGTCCTTTATAGTTGCACTAGCTACAAATGCAATAACAATAGCACCTATCAAATAACAACTAAAAGCTTTAATAGCTTTAACTAATTCATATGCTTGCTTCTCATTTATATCATATTCTAGTTCAATAGGTTGTACTAATTTACTAAAGAAAGAAATGGGTTGCTCATATCCTTCCTCATTTTTCTACAACAAGACTATAGCTATAGTATAGAAAGATTCAAAAGAGAATGTGTGTATTGGTTTTCTATAATCTGGAGTCCTAAGGACTGGAGCACTCTTTATGGAAATTTTAATATCTTGAAATGCCTATGAAGGTTCACCATCCCAGTTGATCGTAGCTCCTTTCTTAAGGATTTTTGAAATAGGTTTACTAATTATAGCAAAGTTTGTGGCAAATCTCCTCAAAAAGTTCACTTTCCCAAAGAAAGATTGTATTCCCTTCACATTTTTTTTTCTTAGGCACCTTATTTATGGCTGCCACTCTCTCAAGATCTATTTTTTACACCATCTTTTGACATTATATGTTCTAGTAATCTAGCTTCTTTTACCCCGAATGTACATTTCTTTGGATTTACAAATACTCCATATTCCAAGGCTTTGATAAAAAATATTTTGTAAGTGTCTACAATGGTCTTTAGCCTTCTTGGAACAAGATATTAGGTCATCTTGGTATACAACCATAAACTTATTGATGTAATCATCGAAAGCTACATCCATAGCCCTCTAAAAAGTTGCACTAGCATTAATCAACACATATGGCATTCTCACATACACATAAGTTACCCATGGATTTGTAAATGTTGTGTTAAATTGTTCATTTTCTTTTACAAGGACCTAATTATATCCTAAAATCCCATCCATCATGGGCATTAGCTCATAACTAGTTACTTGTTGCAACATAGCTTCCATGTTTGGCAACCAATAATTATCCTTTAGAGATGCAACATTCAAATTTCTAAAATCTACACATAATCTTATATTGCCATTCTTCTTTCAAACAGGTACTAGATTTGAAACCTAGGTGGAATGTCTAATTGGCTTAATTATCCCTCCATCCCTTAGCTTCATTAGCTCTTCTTGCATTTTCGGGCCTAAAGTAGGATTAACGAGTCTTTGTTTCTGTCTGAAAGGTTTAATGTTATATTTCAATGGTATAACATGTTGAAATAAATATTCTTTATAAGCTTTGAGGTTGTCATACGACCAGGAAAAAATATGTTTGTACTTCCTTAGTAATTCAATCAATGGTTTTCTAATTTTGGCTGACAAATTCTTGCCAATGTAAACTTTCTTGGGAGCCTTAGTAGTACCAAGATTTACTTCTTCTGATTCTTGAGGCCTAGGGTCCCTAATTCTAGGTTTTACTCTATCTTGATTATAAAAAATATTCTCCAAAACCACTAAACGCTTAGGTACGTTGTTGGTTTTCAACTGCATAATTGCCTAGCAAAAAATAGTTTCCTTACTATCAATGGTTTCAATTAAATCAGTACAATCCATTTCTTGACCATGGAATTTGTCCTCACTTAACATGAAGTTTAAAATATCTTTATCATCTTCAAAAACTTGCCAAATTTCAATATTGTTAGGTATTGAGGTTTGTTTTGAACTTCTATTTGTGAAATTCCTACAAATGACATTTCCTTGGGTTTGATGGCTAAATTTTTTAGTAAATCTACTATTTTATTCTAACTTCTATCTTTCCATGAAATACCAAATACATCAAAAAGCTCTATCTAATCTGAGACTACATTTCTATATTGTTTCAACCTTTTATCTTTTGGAGCATTATTTTATTTTATTTGTTGGATAACCAATTTTGAATCACCTATGACATGCAACTTTTTGATCCCATGGTGGGTGGAAACCTTCAATCCTAATAGTAGGGCTTCATACTCAGCTATATTATTGGTACAAAATAATTTTAGAGTAACTGAATATCTAAAAGTATTCTTCTCAGGAGAAACAAAAATTACCCCTACCACTGAATCTTCTTTGGAAGTAGCCCCATCAAAATACATAGTCCATAAAATTGGTGAATGCATACAACATTCCACTTCATTTTCAATTACAATAGGTGATTTCTCTACTTCTTGAATGATCAATTCTGCCCTAAAAGCATTTACACTAGTGTCCAAAAAGTACGTTGAATCCTTATCAATTCCTTCTCCTAGAATCTTATTAACCCTTGCCTCCCTATCAACACTAACTTCCTTATCACCTATATGGAAAGTTGCATCAGAAAAATCACACTACAAGCTACCTCCCATAGTAGGACTCCATTTCTTAGAAAGAAATATCCCAAAATGTGGAGTAATGTTGACCACAAGGACTGACATGGTGAATTCTATATCAAGGTATGCGACTAGCTTAAATTGTAAAACATTGATAGTACCTATGGCTAGAACTTCTCTAGCATCCATACCTTTGCAACTTCCTTGCTTGGTGTCTACTTTCAGACCTAAAGCTTCCATAACTTTGAATGGCATAATGGTATTAGAAGCTCCTAAATATTTCATACAATTCTTTAGGGTTTTTCCTCTTATGATCAAACTGAGAAAAAATTGGTCAATATCTTCTATGTATGCTACTAATGAATCATCCAATAATATTTGGGCAATTCAAGATATAATACCACCATCCTCTAACAATATTGGGGATTGCTAAGTGGTGCTTGGTTCATCCACACTACCACTATTTCCTATCCCACCTAACCAGGAAAAGGCTTTGCTCTTGTGATCATCAATTCTAAATAATTTAGACAAAGGAACTTTGATAGTAATCTATGACAACATGGATATCATATCAATAGGCTTAGATGTAGTAGGCTTTTACAAGAATACCTAGAGTTGAAGTCCTTTGAGTAGCAAGGAATACAACCTACTTGGCTAAATTAGATCTTGAGTTCTTTTCTTGCACCATTGTTTTAGGGATATCACTTATTTGAAATTGAACTTTCTTTTTAGGCTCCCACTTTTTGGCCTTACTATCTTTGGCCTTTGTTGTGTTTACCTAATTTTTCTAGCTATCATCCTTCAATCTCCTCCTTAGAGGGTATTCTCATTTACATGGCCAACTTTAGAAGATGTAACACATACCTGCTCTTCATCATAACCTTCATTGTCTTAAAACACTTGCTGATAATGTAACTGATAAGAAATTATCTAGTGTGCAATATCATTTTTAGGTTCTTCCAAATTAGAATCTATACAAACATTACACATACTAACCATATTATAGCTTACATCATCATGTCTTTTTTCTTCTTCATCCACTCCAACTTGTGCAATTTGATCTAAAGAAAATGATTGAGAAACTACACAATAATTTGGAGAGTGGGTTGATTGACATATGATGCACCATGGTACATCATCATTCATATTAAAAGAACTTCTTTATAGAGGATCTGGTGTACCCTTATCCTTCACATTTTGGGGTTGGTTAGGAATTGGTTTTCCATCTTTCAATTAAGTGATATAAGGAAAGTTCTACTTACTTGGTTGTCAGTTGAAATGGTCATTATTCACTAGGACCTTCTCACCAACATTTGACTTATGTGTATTAAAAGTCATTGGGTTCATCTTTTTTAACAAGTCCAATACCTAATCTATTGTGGGTTCTTCAAGTTTCTTACCTGTAGGAGTTTTATCAACTTCCCTTTTGTTTTTATTCTTGTGATTGAATAGCTTAGGATCATCTCTCCTCCTAAGCTTACTAGATGCTTTCTATTATTTTTTATATTCACTACAATCTTATAAGCATCCCTTAAAGTTTTAGGATCTTTATCACTCAACTGATAGGCCATCTTGCTATCAAAAGCATTAAATACATTGTAAGACAAACATCCTCATTTAATCTCATAACCTACAACAACTTATACATTTTTTTTTGAAACCTTACATTGAAATCAAATGCAGATTAATTAGGGTTTTGATGATATTATTAAAATCATTCAATGTGAAACCAACATTAGTATTGACACCATATTGATCTTTAAACAATTTCTCCATATCACTCCAAGAAATAATGCAATCATGCAATAATATCCTAAACCAATCCCTAGCATCTTCTATTAATGAATGCACAAACAGTTTCATCACAACATCTTCATGCTCAACTTCAAAGTCATTTAACATGTCTACAAAGATTTTCTCAAGTGTTCCTCTCTAGTGACAACATTGTTCCTAGAGAACTTAACCACTTTATCTCTTAGATCGAAAGATATGGGATGAGGAAAATGAGGAATCCCTAGAAATGATATTTGTGCTAATTTCTCCATATATATAGGCTTCTTCTAAAAACTAGTGGCATTTGATGTGCTTGCTATATTAGCCTAATTCTGAGCAATATTGGCTTGAGATTGTTGTATTTGGATAGCAGGGATTGGAATACTAGTAGTGGATGATGACATAGGGGTAAAGTAGGGCATTGTCTGACTAGATACTATAGGTCCACAAGTAGGCACACAAATTATAGTTTGAGTAGACATGTTGGGCTAGGAAGCTAAAAAAGAGTCAGACTTAATGAACTGAATCTTTCTCCTAGTTTCTGCTACTTAAACTTCACTCTCAACCTTCTCAAGTTCTTTTACCAAATCCTCTTTCTCTTTTCTAGCCTTTTCCTGATCAAAGTCTAGTTTAGACATGGGAGGGTTTATAGATTTGTGTAGTGCATTTTTGGGTTCATTTATTTGAATTCCTATAGCTTTTCCCTTTCCCTTATCTATGGGTTTCATAGCAGGCTCTATAGGGTCTTCTTGGATAGGCTTGTAAACTTGGCCCTGAGAAATGATAAGTTCTTGCCTTTGACTAATGAGATTTCTCTATTCTAGAACCTTAGATCTCAATATGTCTATGTCCCTAAACACAACAACATGAAGGAATTAGGTTTCTTCTTCTAACTTCTTATTTTGTTCCTTCAAAGTAGCCATTCTTCTGAGCAAGTTGTCTCTTTCAATAATGGCATTCAAAGTGGCTTGCTCTCTTTCTTTCTCCAAATGGATATGTTTGGCCTCCTCTTTTTTGATCCATTTCTTTAGAACTTCAATTACTAAACATACTTCCTTAGGGTCTGCAGAAGTTGCTTTTGAATTAGTAGGGTCATCAAGATCTATAAGATTAGGCTCCATATATGGAATTATTCTACGATCTTTCATGAAATTCCCATATCCTAACCTATGGTTCATGTTTGATATACGAAAAGTATCTCCTACTGAGGAAAAATTCTTATCATGATAAACTTGGTCTTCTTGTAGTGGAGTACTAAATATCCCCCCCCAAAAGCCTTTTAGTTTCTGACTCAAAAATTAATGAAGAAGACTCCCTTCCTACCACTGGTTGATATTGAGGATATATTAATGTATTACTTCTAGGCTTCTAGGTGGGATTCAAATCTACCTTCTTTTTGCCTTGATTCTTCCTACCACCTTGGGGTAAATCAGTATATAAGGGTACATCAGGATTGGCCCTTGTGTAAGCTCTTGTATTCTTCCTTTAATCAGCCATTAAAGAGAATTTTTTGTTAAATAAGCACTAGCTTCAAAAACTTGACTGAGTCATGACCCTATTCTTGGGAAAAATGATAGTAAGATTGCTTTTGACTTTAGAGGAAAAAGTACAAGAAAATATAAAATGACTTTATGACATAAGGGACCAATCACAAAAAACACATGACTACAACTCTTTCCTAATAGATAAGATACTTCATAAAGGCTGTATGCATTATTGTAAGTCCGTGCTACTTGTGGTTTTCTTTTCTTTTCTTTAAATTCTCAAGGTTTGTCACTAAAAACTAACTAGCACTACAATCAATACTAAAATACTTGAAAATATACATATAAACTTGGACCAAAGAAACTGTAGTATATTTTATACACACATGTGTGTTAAGAAACTCCCCAGTAGAGTCACCATTTCCTTGGTGTTTTCAACTACTATGCAAAAAAAATGCTCAATACCAAGATAATGAAAACACAAACAATCTAAGGATTAACTAGTTTGTATAAACAATTGAATGTGTTCCATATTTGGATCCAATTACAACAAAATCAGCAAAGATTTTCTACTCCTAAGCCTTTGTAGAACCAAGGTGGATATACCTAAGGAATGGTTCAAATGAATGCTACTAAATAAGAATCTCTTAGTTTCATTTTGATTCTCATCTCCTATCTCTGACATCTACATAATTTGTTCATTCCATGACACCTTAAGATAATACACATCAATTATAAACAAATTTGGTCATGATTCTTCTTAGATTTGCAAATATTTGTAGCAATATTAGCTAACTAATGCTTAGAGATCAAATGCAAATAAGTGCTGACCCGTATTAATAATTCTTTAAATAGTAAAGTAAAATTGATTTTTAATTTGAATTTGATGATTTCCTATGCTTTCTTCACTTATAGATTGAACTTAATAGATCAGTGCTTCATCCATTAGGATTTAGAGTCCATTCAATTCCTAGATTTGATTGATTTCTTTAAAATCAACATTATTAATAGTTCTTATTGAAAATCATACTTATAGACATCCTTCCTATTACCTATGAGACCCTATCAATACCACTAAAGCATTTATTTAATTTATTGAATTAATAGAAATGGTATATTGATATATAATTTGATTTAATTGAATTCAATTAGACAAGCTTTGCTTATACAACTTTAGAATAACTAGGTAGAATAAATGGAGACAAGATTTAGCCAAAAATGATGTGATGATAATACATATTTGTATTGATTTCATTTTGAAAAAAATTCTATACAATTGAACTAGACTTACAATGACTCAAGACCAAAAATCTAAATCCTAGAAAATTGATGTATTCTCATAAATCTACAAAGAAAACATATCACAAAGTATTCATCAAAAGGTTGGAACTATTGGATACAATTGTTCAATTGTGTGTTGTCTTTGATGTCACACAAATGTCATATCAGTCATCAGATAGTGCCTACCAAACTCAGAAAGCCAGCAAAGCAAAGGATAATGTCTATCGAGCTCAGAAGGTTAGCAAGGCAATAGACAGTGTCTACCAAGCTTAGAAGGTTAGCAAGGTAATAGATAGTGTCTACTGAGCCCAAAAGGTTAGTAAAGATAGCTTGCAGTATCTACCAAGTAGATAGTTGGTTACCGAGCCTTCATGGTAATCAAATAAATTTAGTTCTTACCGAGCTCACTCAATAATTGAAGAAAACATGACAAAATTAATTCTTACCAAGATCACTCGGTAATCTAAGAAAATACGACATAAACAGTTCTTACCCAGTTCACTCAGTCATCAAAGGTAATTTGGTAAAAGAAGTTCTTACTGAGTAAACTCAACAGCCAAAGGATTTTAAGATATTGTAATGTTAACCGAGTCAAGAAGGTTAACTCTGGAAATTCCTAGAAGCAGTATTTACCGAGTAGAGTCAGCCAGTAAAGGACATTTATTTGTTTAAGAATAATATCTGTAGCTGATTGATGAATGGTTTATTAGTAAATGTAACATGTAAATGAGCTGAATTGACAATCTGAATGGTATAAGTAAGAAGTCAAGTTGTGAATTCAAAGTGGTAGTATGTGGAGATATGAGAAGTTAATGTGATATGAAGACTAATTATTGTGGAAGTGAATTTGAAGAAATATCAAAGATTATTAAGAAGCAGTAGAGCCATATTTGATCAAGGAGGATCTAATGATGCTAAATAGAGACCTATATCCAGAAAATTCAATTGCATCTTGTTCAGGTCAATTCATTGTTGCTTTCTAACCATTGTAGCAATGATTTCAAATCTCTTAATAGAGTTGGTTTAACAACCATTTTGTAAATCCTCTAACAAGGTGATAGTTCAGTTGAATTGTTCTAAAGACCTCCATCAAGGCCACTCCTAACAGGGTTATTAAATCCTCTAACAAGGTCACACCTAATAGTGTGTATTGTAACCTTTAACAAGGTTGGCTCCTAATAGGGCTCACTTCAGAAGAGTGAAAATTAGTGACTAGTTACTTGGTGGTTTTTCCCATATTGGGTTTCCACATTAAATCTGGTGTCTCCTGTGTTCACTTTATTTTTAGTTACTGTTGGAATATTCAAATATGGAAAGAGTACTTATGAGAGGGGGGGTGAATCATAAGCATCAAACTTTAGCCAATAAAATTTTAACTAAAAGTAAATTGCATGGATATCAAATAAACATGTAACAAAACACATGCATCAATAACTCACAACACAGGAATTTTGGTAAGCCAGAAACCCTCCAGGAATAAGAAGGTAAAACTGGGGTGGGGATGATACCCACAAAAATTACTGCAGCAATATTGTTCAACTACTTCTCATGGTTTGCCCTGTTAAAGGCCTGCCCTGTTAAAGGCTTTACACTGTGTCAATAGTGACTTGATTAGAGGATTTCAAAAACTTAACATGAAGTGTTACCCTATTAAAGGATTTCATCACCTAGTTGAAGGATTTATCAAAATAGCTATTAAGCTAACCTATCACCATAAGATTTTCATTCTAATACAATTGCTAGAGAGTATTAGATACAATAAACTTGATTGATTTCAATCCTTGATTTCTGATTGCATACACTTGTTATGCTTTCTCTGATCTAGATCCTTTTTGTGATCTGAATAATCCTCACTTTTGAAAATATAACTCCTTGCGAACCCTTGTATGTCTTATCACACCTCTTATCTTATTCCTCATTGCACTTTACAATGAAGTTTTGTCTTCCTTATAAAGACATTTGAAAGTTTAGGGTTAGGTATGGATCTACGATCCACATTCAATCTTCATTTTCTATTCAATACTTATCTTTTGCTGATTGGTTGCATGCCTTTAGCTTTTTTCTTATTGGCTGCATGCAAATTGCATAGGAAAAATAAAATATTCGATCTCATCATTAAATCCTTTGAGATTTACCTTATGTCGGCTGTAAAAATTGTTTGCATCATAGTTTGTGCAATTAAAAACTCTAATGTTGATATACTGAGTTACTCGGCTCCTAAAGTATTGCAAACATTCGGCACATGCTATTTCCTAGATAGCTCGACATCTTAACAAAATTTTATTACTCGGCACCTTAAGTAGCTCGGCACTTTATGTTACTCGGTACTTGTATCCACTCAGCACTTAATGTTACTCAGTACTTGTATCCACTCGGCACTTGTTAACACTCGAAACTTGTTAACACTTGGCACTTGTTAACACTCAACACTCGTTAACACTCAGCACCTTGTATTGCTTGGCACTTATACTTCACTCGGTAATTGATCTTTACTTGGTATCTGATTTTTACTCGGCAGTTGATCTTCACTCGGCATGCATGATGTACTTGGCTTCCAATGCAAAATATGTTTAAGTGTGTTGGCACTCAAGTGTCAAAAACCATTATGAGGTTAACAATCTCCCCCTTTGACATGAGTGAAAAAAACACTTAACTGATCTTATAAGTACATTTACTAATCTGATTGGTATGTACATATTGAAAACTTTGATCAAAATTTGTAACTTACAGTTTTACAGTATATACCTCAAAAAATTTGTAACTCCCCTTGAGTTGATTGTGTCTTATCTTGTCTTATCTATATATCGGTGCTCCTCCTTTGTATCTGTTCTCCTTATTAATATGTATCTCCCCCTTTTTCTGTATAACTCCATTATAATCTATACTCCCCCCTTCTTCTTCTTTTCTCCCCCTTTTCGACACTTATGTCAAAGAATTTTTAAGGGTTAAGACCATATTTGCCAAGAATGTGCTATTTACCTCCATAATCATTCTGAGAGCTGCATCCCAATTGTTCAAAGCAATTTCTAGTGACTTATGCTGGATGGCAGTCTTGACAGCAAGATGAATAAGTCCATCTAGTGTAGAAAGATTTGGATCTTTCTTGAGTACACTTTCAGCATTTACTTGCTCTTTATGGAGTATTTCTAAATGTGGGGTAATGGAGGACTGGAGTTGTATTACTTTGGCCTTGATATTAGCCTCATTTTCTATTAATAAAACTATTTCTTTGTTTATGTGAAGCAATTGAGCAAAATGCTTCACATTTTGAGCTGGATTACTTGGTAGTTGTATGCTTGAAATGTTTAAGTTTCTTTCCAATCTTAGTATCTTTTGGCTTGTTTCCTGTGTGAAGTATGAAAAATCACATAACTTTTTGTACAGTGAGAATATATTCTCAAGTACCTTCTTCACCTTATCAATAAGCTTTTCCAATTCTACTTGTGAAAGTGTGATTTGTCTTGATATTTTCTCATTCACTCTCCCTTGAAATTTCTTTTCTGACCATTCCATAAGTTTTGCATTGGTTTCGAGGTCTTCATTTTTCACCTGGCCAACAATATCTTTTAATTGCTTTGTGATATTCTTTGACTCATCTGGTGATTGCAAACTAAAGGCATCCATAAAGATGTCCTTGATCTCATGAAGTGTGTGTTTATGTTTATACTCCTTCCTGAGTATTTCCTGTCTTTTCCTTCTATTTAGTGCATCCTGTACTTCATTTATTTGATCAATGGTTATTGATTTTGAGTCATAACTTGGTATGACTATCTCTTCATCTAATTCAGGGTCTCCATAGTGAAGTACCCTTGCAACTCTGGTAGTACTTGATGATGGTACAATAATTTGTAATGGCTGGTGTGAAGGAGTCCTCAAGGTAGGCAAATTTATTAGTGTTTGTATTTCCTCCTGTTCTTTAGGGGTTTTTACTGTTTCCTCCTCCTCCTATCTACCATAATCAATTATTGTTATTTGTGGAAGTGCACCTTGTGTTTGTGCTATAAGATCAGATGTAATAGTCTATCTTTTTTGTTCTTTTCCTTGTTCTATAGCTGCACTTTGCTTTTTTCTTGTAGCATCAATTATACTTGTTGGTATTTCAAGTTGACTACTAGTAGTTATGACAGAAGGTGGTTCCTGTGTATTCACCTTATCTTTAACTATATTTTCTACTAGTTTCTGTAATTCATCTATACTGACCAATACTGGATCTGTACACAATATTGCTTGTTGTGTTGATTGGTCAAGAATTCTTTTCAGATCTTCTACAGTTAGTGGATTGATATTCTGACCAGAAGTGTTAGGAAGATCAGTAATTGTTATTGTATCTGCAGGTGATATGGATGCTTGTGGAGGGCTAGGGGGTGGCAATTGTGTGTCTTGAACACTTTGATCTGGTTGCTCCTCTTGTTCAGCTGTTGCCATTGTATCCTATTTTTGTGTTTCTTCCTCCTCTCCATCTTTCTTTTCTTCTTCTCCTTTTCTATTTTTCCTCTCTTCTATTGCTATGGCTACCTCTTCCTTGTATTCTTCCTCAAGAAAATCTTCAATCCTTTTATACAAATTCTTCCACGATTTCATTGTTCTTTGAACAATCTCTTCCACTATGTTTTGAAGTATAAAGAATGCCCTATATTTGGGTGTGAACCTGTTGTTATGCCTTTTGACTACTTTGCTAACTTTTTATCTAGTCAAATCTGGCAATACACTGGCTAGGGTTGATTCCCTCATCTCCTTCTCCATTTTTAGACAAAAATGCCATCTGTATTCTATGATTTTTGACAAGTCCTTTGGCAATTGGCCATCTAGTTCAAGTGGAGTGTACTTGAACTGTGCCATCATTCCATACACTGTTTCTTCTATCTTATTTTGTTCCTCTTTTGTAAATTTACTAAAATCAACTTTATTTAAGTTATTCAAGTCACCATTTGCAATCTCTTTGCATAAGGTATCAACGAATTAAGTGCTTACCTTTTTTGTTTTCTCTGCTGTTGTTTGCTCTTCTTCATCAGTGTTAGGTTGAGCCACATACCTTCTTCTTTTCCTTGGCTCATCCTATGATTCCTTGACTTGTTTCTTCTTGGTAACTTCCTCTTTAGTCTTTTGAGTAGAGGCCCTTATTGATGCTCTTGTTGTTGGCTTTTGAGGTGATGGAGCGACAACTTTCTTCGTTCTGGGTTTGGCTGAAGGCTGTTCTGCTACCTTTCTCTTATTTGGCTTAGCTTTAGTAGGTGCTTCCTTGGCTTCTCCTTCCTTTGCACCTTCCTCCTTGTCTTCTCTTAGACCTTGGCTTAGCTCCATTGGTCCTTGTTCCTGCTCATCTTCATCCTCGTTGTCATCTTCTTCTTCTTCTACCTCAGCCTCAATTTCCTTGCAAAATTTCCTCTTGATCTTCTTGATCAATTTGTCTTTCTTCTTTAGTGTAGAAGTAGTTTTTAATTCCATATTTATTTTAGATCTTACAACATCATAAGTGCCAAAATGTGGTGCATTTTTATCTACTTCCTCTGTCAATAGTGCAGTTATTGTTGTTGATGCTTCATCAATATTGATTTTGTAACTGAATGGCCTTAGCCATCTTACCCTTGGTATTACTGCTTGAATGTAAGTGAAATCAATTTCAACTAAGAAACATATATCATGAGTGTGCTTTTCTACTAAGGATGCTGGTATCCTTGACCTTTGCTTCATGGATTTCTTGAAATCCTCAAAATAGCTTGTCATCAAAGTATCAAAATTTTCTCCCATTTGCTCAACATATTCATTTATTTGTGCAATAATGGTTTTGTCATTTCTCCATGCTATTTTACCAAAAGAAGGAAATTCATTCTATATATAAAAGAATATGCAAACTAGGATTGCTCCAAATTTGCATTGTGTGCCCTTTGTTCTTCTTATGGCAGCTAGATTTTCATTTATCTATTGCAATTGCAATTTTGCAAGATCATAAGTATGATCCTTCTTCACCAATTTGTAACCTGCATCTACTGCAATGCATGGTACACTGTTGAGTCTACTGGATTGATAAAATTTGTGAATTTGTGAGCAATGAATCTAATAGAAAATTCAACTACAGGATCTTTTATAGTATGAATTGACATTCCTCTCTTGTTCCATTGAGCACCAATATTCTTTTCAATGACCTCCTTTGATTCAATTCTTAGGGTCTTGTACCGGTCTAGGGTTGGGTACCCTATTACTCTATGTATAATTTCCTTTGTCAATTTGATAGGCATATCTTCTAACCATAAGTTTCCTCCATGGATTTTTCTCAATACAAGTCTAAACCATTCATTTTTAAATATGGTAGGGAGACTTAAAACTTGGGTCAAACCCTTTCTTTCAACAATTTTAAAATCTTCTTTTAGTACTCCATCTACACACAGTTTATTGTAAGCTTTTCTAATTTCCATGTCTCCTAGGGCTCCTATGTTGCAATTGTAGCATTTCCTCACATCTTGAACCATTACAACCTTTGGGGGAATGTGGGAAAGAGCTCCGGCTGGGTCATTTTTATAAGCAACTTCAGGGATAGGGCAGAAATCTGGTTTCTTAACTTCATTTGAAACTAACTAAACTTCAAATGACTCTTGTTCTTCGACTTTCATGGAAATTGATGCCATTTTTGTAAACTAGGGTTTATACAACAAATGGGTCTAAAATTACGTAACTCGGCACAGACAAAAATACCTTTAGATCAATGAAAAATGTGCTGAATGAGGTTGCAATCTACTTGAAATACTAGATTCTTGCTGTGAAGTCACTCAGCTCTCTTTCTTCTCCATTGCTTCTTAATCGCGATGCAAAAATTTAATTAAAATTGTGATAATATACCCTAGTTTCATTGCATTAAATGCTCAACTACCAACTCAGCTTCTAAAGAAATTTTGACTTAACTTGGCTTCCACTATTCTTCACTTTACTTAGCTTCTATTGGAGTTTTTCAACTCGGCATCGGTTATCAGCGCAGTCGTTGCTGGGAGCTCGACATCTATTTTAACTCAGCATCTGAAGTTAGCTCGACATCAACATTTACTTTTGTCTTGACATCTTGTTTCATGTAGATTTATACCTTGCTTGGCTTCTTTGTCTTGGGACTGATGTATGATATAGCTTTGTATATTAGTCCTGTGTACTTCTCATGCTTAGTTTGATGAAGTGTGATCACTTGACCCATTGGGTGAAGTGATCCCTCCACTTGATGTGTTGCACTCATCTTTCTTTATCCAAGTCTTGTTCATTTCCCCCCTTATCTTTTCAATGTCAATCTTTTGTTTTCCTTTGCTATCTTCAGTTTTGGGTGCCTTTGATCTTGTAAGATAGTTTTTGCTAACATGACTAGTTTTCAAACAACTAAAACATGTAGTTTGATTCAACCATTTTTTGTAGTTCCATTTGAAATGTGTTCTTATACAGTTTTGTGGTATATGTCCATATTCTTGACAATAATGACAACTATACCTGGTGTTGTAATCCCAATGATAATGACTTCCATTCCCTTCTATTTTTTCTAGTTGATTTGATGTCCACGTAGCTTTTGATCTGCATTCAAATGCCCTATGTCAATATTTTTTGCAATTATAACAATGTCCTTCAAATATTTGTGTCCTTGAGACATTGGATCTGCAATTTTGTGTCATATGTCCTTGCATGTTGCACTTGTGATAGAAACTTTTGGGTATGTTTGATTGATTGAATTTTCTGCTCCTGCACACATTAGCTGTATGTCCCTTCTTATTATAGAAATGACAAGTGGGTTTTGAATTCTTACCTTTATCACTTCTTTGTTCAGCACTCTTTGATGATTCTCCAACTTCAGTGCTATTGTATCCTAGTCTTGATGTATCATGGGTAGATTTTGGTGATTTCAGCAACTGTTCCAAATATTTGATTGCTTCACTTGACTTGTTGAGATTCTCTGCTACCTCTTTTTCCCTATTTAATTCATTTTGCATTTATTCATTTTGCATCTTCAAGGTAGAGATCTCAATATCCTTTACATTAAGTTCATGATGAAGGTTCATCATTTGCGCAAGTGTATCCATCTGCATGTTTGAGATCCTTGTCAGTTCAGTATATTTTTCTTCAAGTCTGTTTGCAAGATTCCTTTTGTCATTTTCCATCATGACCTTATCATCAACTACTCTTTTCTTTTGTTCAGTAATTTCACATATCATTATAGCCAGTGATTCATGTTCCATTTTGAGAGTTCTTATTTCTTCTGCTTGAATTTTATTTTTCTCCATCAGTTCTGCTATTGCTGCATCAAACTCTTTAGTGTCTCCACTAGAAAATATGTTGGTGGTGTCAACCTCTTTGTAGTGTATATCATTTTCAGCTATGGCTAGATTCTTCCTCTTTTTTAATGAGTTTCTCAATTTGTTTCTGAATTCCTCCAAGCTATGCAGAGCAAGTTGCACATCTATCACCTAATTTTCAATGATCTTTCCAAGTTTGAAAGCTTCCATCTTTAGATCTTTTCCCTCCAAGCTGTTAGGCTATTTCTTGTGAGAACCTGGCTAGCTCTGATACCAATTGTCAGAATATTCAAATATGGAAAGAGTACTTATGAGAGGGGGGGGTGAATCATAAGTATCAAACTTTAGCCAATAAAATTTTAACAGAAATTAAATTGCATGCATATCAAATAAATATGTAACAAAACACATGCATAAATAACTCACAACACAAGAATTTTGGTAACCCAAAAACCCTCCAAGAATAAGAAGGTAAAACTGTGGTGGGGATGATACCCACAAAAATTACTACAGCAATATTGTTGAACCACTTTTGATGGTTTTCCCTATTAAAGGCCTACCCTGTTAAAGGGCTGCCCTGTTAAGGGCTTTACATTGTGTCAATAGTGACCTGATTAGAGGATTTCAAACACTTAACATGAAGTGTTACCCTGTTAAAGGATTTCATCACCTAGTTGAAGGATTTATCAAAATAGCTATTAAGCTAACCTATCACCATAGGATTTTCATTCTAATACAATTGCTAGATAGTATTAGATACAATAAACTTGAATGATTACAATCCTTGATTGTTGATTGCAAGAACTTGTTATGCTTTCTCTGGTCTAGATCCTTTTTGCGATCCAAATAATCCTCACTTCTGAAAATATAACTCCTTGCGAACCCTTGTATGTCTTCTCACACCTCTTATCTTATTCCTCATTGCACTTTGCAATGAAGTTTCATCTTCCTTATAAAGACATTTGAAATTTTAGGGTTAGGTATGGATCTACAATCCACATTCAATCTTCATTTTCCATTCAATACTTATCTTTTGCTAATTGGTTGCATGCCTTTAGCTTTTTTCTTATTGGCTGCATGCAAATTGCATAAGAAAAATAAAAGATTCGATCTCATCATTAAATCCTTTGAGATTTACCTTATTTCGGCTGTAAAAACTATTTGCATCATAGTTTGTGCAATTACAAACTCTTATGTTGATATATTGAGTTACTCAGATCCTGAAGTATTGCAAACACTCAGCACATGCTGTTTTCTAGATAGCTCGGCATCTTAACAAAATTGTATTACTCGACACCTTAAGTAGCTCAGCACTTTATGTTACTCGGTACTTGTATCCACTCAGCACTTGTTAACACTTGACACTTGTTAACACTTGGTACTTGTTAATACTCGACACCTTGTACTGCTTGGCACTTATACTTCACTCGGTAACTGATCTTTACTCGGTATCTAATTTTTACTCGGTAGCTGATCGTCACTCGACATGCATGATGTACTTGGCTTCCAATGAGAAATATGTTTAAGTGTGTTGGCACTCAAGTGTCAAAAACTATTATAAGGTTAACAGTTGCATGCATGATTGTTTGAAAAGAAAGTAATAGTTTAATTTACCAAGTTACAGCAGTTGTTTACTAAGGAAAAGCAGTAACAAGATCATTAAGACATCTAAGGGATTTTTGTATTAATTTTTGTGAGTAACTAATTCACCCCCCCTCTAAGTTACTCTATCTTTAATTCCAACAATTGGTATCAGAGATATTGGTGCTTACAGGAAAAGATTTCTAGTATCTAAGCTAAAGATTAGTATGTCTTACAAAAGGGAAATTCCAAGACTTAACAGGGACAACTTCTCATCATGGAAAGGATTGATGAGACTTCATCTAGCTTCCATTGGTGATACAGGACTACAGTAGCTTGGTGATACAAGACTACAATAACATGATGATAGATATAGCATCTACTCCGAGTTATGAAGAATTTGATGACATCAAGGATTGCAAAACTACCTTTCAAATGTGAAACAAGCTAAAAGAAATCTATGGAGGAGATGATAATGTACAAAGAGCCAAAGTAGAAATTTTGAGAGGAAAATTTGATCAAATCAGGATAAGAAGGATGAAAACATTGCAAAATATGTTGAAAGAGTTAAAGCATGTGTTAGTGCAATCAAAGCATCTAGAGGAGATATTAGTGAGGAGACAGTTATATGTAAAGTTCTTAGAACTCTACTTCCTATTTATGCAATCAAATATTTTGCAATTCAAGAAAGGAGATGTGAGGCAAATCATAAAATAAATTTAGAGGCCATAGTTGGAAGATTGACTGCATTTGAGCTAGACAACTATGAAAACTATGTTCCAGCTACCAAAAATGTTGAATCAGCATTTGAAGGCAAGCTTTCACTCAAAGAGAATGGGAAAAAGATGAAGGAACCACAATCAAAAAGTGATGAAGAATTAGATCAAAGTTTAGACAATGATCTTGAAGTGGTTGAAGCTCTACTAGCAAGAAAATATTCAAGAGGCAAAGGAAAATACAAAGGTAGAGTTCCTCTAATCTATTTCTCTTGTGAAGAATTTGGACATATTGCTACTAGGTGTCCAAATAAGCAGAACAAAGATGAGAAGAAAGGTCACAAGTACAATGGCAAGAAAGAATTCAAATCATTCAAGGATAAAGGTAAGAAAACATGTTTTATGGCAAAAGATTCTAATGATTTTGATAATGCAGAAGAAGATGAAATTGTCTACAGTGCTATAAAAGATGAATTTGGTAATCATGAGAAAATGACACTAATTTCTCATATGAGAAAAAAAATACATGAATCATAAATAGTGGTTTTTCTCATCACATGTATAGTGATAAGACTAAGTTTGAATACTTTGAAGACTATGATGGTGGCAGTGTAATATTTGGTAACAATGAACCTTGTTGTATAAGAGGAAAAGGAAGAATCTCACTAGCCATGGAACTTGTATGTGATAATGCATGTTGGGTAGAAGGACTAAAGCACAATTTGTTGAGTGTGGCACAACTACTCAATAATGGATTCAAAGTAGAATTCATGCATGGAAAAGCAAGATTGCCAGATGACAAAGGAAACCTGATTGGATCTAGCACTCAAACAAAAGGTAACTTATTTTATCTTGAACTTGGTGAATGTTCATGTTTCATTGCTCAAATTGAAGAAATTTGGTTATGGCATAGGAGGTTGTGTCATGTAAACTTTGATAACTTAATAAAGATCAGTAAATTCAAAAAAGTAAGAGGTATTCCTAACATAAAGAAACTTGAGGTTGGTCTATGCAAAAATTGTCAAATTGGTAAAATGAGAAAGACTACTTTTAAAAGAAAAAACTATCAAACTGGAGAAGTTCTAGAAATTGTGCATACTATTTTGTGTGGACCTATTGGCAATGAAAGTTATACTAGTGAAAAATTCTTCATTCTATTTGTTGATGATTATTCAAGAATGATGACTGTCATGTACCATAGAGAGAAATCAAAAGCATTTGAAAAGTTTAAATGGTATTTGGCCAGAGTAGAAAAAGAAACAAGAAAAAGACTAAAATGTTGAAAGCCTGATAGAGGTGGTGAATTCATTTCACATGAGTTCAATAACTTTTTCATTGAAAGAGGAATCAAAAGACAGGTTTCAACACCTAGAACTCCAAAACAAAATGGAATAGCAAAAAGAGGGAACAGATCTATAATGGATTGTGCAAGAACCTTATTGATTGAGAAAGGCATTGCTATCAAATATTGGAAGGAAGCTATCACCACTGTAGTTCATACATTAAACTGAGTACAGCTGAAAGAAGACTCATTCAAAACACCCTATGAATTATGGTATGGCTACAAACCCAATGTAAGTTATCTAAAGGTATTTGGAAGCAAATATTACATTTTGAAAGAATATAGTAAAGGTAAATTTGATGTAAAAAGTGATGAAGGAATATTTTGTGGATACTCTTGCAAAAGAAAAGCATATATATGTTTGAACTCATCTACTCACAAAGTCATAGAAAGTGCACATGCAAAAGTTGATGAGTTTGCAGAAAGAACAGAAGAAGAAACAAAGAAGGAACCTGAAGACTATAGAAGATTTGTTTACATTGAACCTAATACAATACCAAGCATGCCTATCAATCACAAATCCTCAACTCCCAAGTCTTCATTAACCAAGTCACAAGAAGTTCAAACCAAGTCAACATCTACCGAGCTGCAAGAACTTGAGCTGCAAATAGAAGCTGCCAAGTTGGCATCTACCGAGCTTGAGCAACCAAAATTAGAACTAGAAGTTGAGAGACATTAGGATAACAATGAAATTCATTCAAAAGGAAAGGAGCCCGTGTTAGCCAAGTATGTCAGAAAGCATCATGCACCAAATCAAATCATTGGTGATAAATCAGAAGGAACAATGACGAGAAGTAAGTCAAAAGGCACTTGTTTACTTACTAATTTTGAACCTAGAAATGTCAAAGATGCACTAGAAAATGAAATTTAGATTGAAGATATGAATGAAGAGATAAAAAAAAAATAGAGAAAAACAAAACATGGACTCTTGTACCTAGACCCAAATACAAGAATGTGATTGGAACAAAGTGGGTATTAAGAAATAAACTAAATGAAGATGGTAAGGTATCAAGGAATAGAGCTAGACTAGTATGCAAAGGATACTCTCAAGAAGAAGGTGTAGACTATGGAGAAAATTTTTCTCCTATTGCAAGATTGGAAGGTGTTAGAACTTTACTTGCATATACTACATACAAAAGATACAAATTTTATCAGATGGATGTCAAGTTAGCATTTCTTAATGGCATATTGGAGGAAGAGGTTTACATTGAGCAGCCTAAAGGTTTTGTTGATCCAGACAAGAAGGACATGTTCTGCAAATTGCATAAAGTATTATATGGTTTGAAACAAGCCCCTAGAGCATGGTATGAAAGATTGCATAACTATCTTATTCAGATTGGTTTTTAAAGAACTAATGACAATAACGATTTGTACATAAAGGAAGGACCAGATAATAAGATTGTTTTGGCATAAATATTTTTAGATGATACTTTGTTCACAAGAAATGATGATCTTTTCAAAGAATTTTCAGAACAAATGAACAAAGAATTTGAAATGCCAATGTTTGGTGAGATCAAATTCTTTGTTGGTCTTCAAATTCAACAGAATAAGAATGTCACCTACATCACTCAATCTAAATACATCAAGGAGATACTAAAAAATTTTGGTATGGAAGATTGCAAACCAGTTGGGACTCCTATGTGTACTAGATTAAAACTCACCAAGGATGATGAATCAAAGGAAGTGGATCAGAGATTGTATAGATCTATGATTGGAAATTTACAATATGTAGTGCAGACAAGACTAGACATTGCCCTTGCAGTAGGAATTGTAGCAAGACTCTTAGCAAAACCAAAAGTAAATCACATGATGGCAATCAAAAGGATCATGAGATACTTGAAAGGAACTAAAGAATATGGATTATGGTATAAACTTGGAGAAAATTTGGATTTAAAGGTGTTTACTAATGGAGATTACACATGCAGGAAATATTGATGACAGAAAGAGCACAAGTGGAGGAGCTTTCTTTCTTGGAAAAAGGTTGGTTTCTTGGACAAGCGAAAAGTAGAATTGTACATCTCAATCCACAACAGAAGCTAAATATGTTGCAGCAGCAGTAAATTGCTCAAATGTTGTGTGGTTTAAACAATTATTTAAAAGTATGAAGCAAGAAATCATAGAACCAGTTGTTATGTTTTGTGATAACACCAGTGCAATTAACATCTCCAAGAATCCAATGATGCATTCAAAAACCAAACATATTTCCATAAAGTATCACTTTGTTAGAGAATTGGTGCAAGAAAAGGAAATAAGATTGGAATATGTGCATACAAAGGAACAAATTGCTAACATATTCACAAAGCCTTTACCTAAGGATGCATTCTTGTATCTAAGAGGTAAGTTAGGGGTCATTCCCCTATCTAAAGCTCACTAAAATATAGTTTTAGTGATGCATCAATAGGAACAGAATTGAAGATCTATCAATTGATGCAGCAAACCAATGGAGACAATGGATATGAATCAGTACATCAAGTACAATGCTATTCAGTTTTTTTGAGTTATCTTTGGCATGTTTTGTCAAAGAGGGAGAATATATATTGTCATATCTTTCTAAAATTTGCAAATAATAAGAGTTTGTGTTAGAGGGAGAGATTATATGTAAGAGGGAGTTTTGTCATTAAAAAGACTTGTTTTAAAATTTCATTTTTCTATGATATGTTGTGTTGCCATCAATGCCAAAGAGGGAGATTGTTGGATACAATTGTTCAATTGTGTGTTGTCTTTAATGTCACACAAATGTCATATGGGTCATTAGATAGTGCCTACCAAACTTAGAAAGTCAGCAAAGCAAAGGATAGTGTCTACTAAGCTCAGAAGGTCAGCAAGGCAATAGACAGTGTCTACTAAGCTCAGAAGGTCAGCAAGGTAATAGATAGCGTCTACTGAGCCCAAAAGGTTAGTGAAGATAGCTGCAATATCTACCAAGTAGATAGCTAGTTACCGACCATTCAAGGTAATCAAAGAAATTTAGTTCTTACCGAGATCACTCAGTAATTGAAGAAAACATGACAAAAGTAGTTCTTACCAAGATCACTCGGTAATCAAAGAAAATATGACAGAAACAACTCTTACCTAGTTCACTTGTTCATTAAAGGTAATTTGGTAAAAGCGGTTCTTACTAAGTAACCTTGGCAGCCAAAGGATTTTAAGATATTGTAATGTTAACTGAGTCAAGAAGGTTAACTCTAGAAATTCTTGGAAGTAGTATTTACCAAGCAGGGTCAGCCAGCAAAGGATGTTTATTTGTTTAAGAATAATATCTATAGCTGACCAATGAATGGTTTATTGGTAAATGTAACATGTAAATGATCTGACTTGACAATCTGAATGGTATAAGTAATAAGTCAAGTTGTGAACTCAAAGTGGTAGTATGTGGATATATGAGAAGTTAATGTGATATGAAGATTAATTACTATGGAAGCAAAATTGAAGAATGATCAAAGATTATTAAGAAGCAGTAGAGCCATATTTGATCAAGGAGGATCTAATGATGCTGAACAAAGACTTGTATCCAAAAAATTTAGTTGTATTTAGTTTAGGTCAATTCATTGTTTCTTTCTAACCATTGTAGCAGTGATTTCAAATCTCTTAATAGAGTTGGTTTAATAGCCATTTTGTAAATCCTCTAACAAGGTGACAGTTCAGTTGAATTGTTCTAAATACCTCTAGGAAGGCCACTCCTAATAGGGTGATTAAATCCTCTAACAAGGTCACACCTAACAGTGTGTATTGTAACCTTTAACAAGGTTGGCTCCTAATAGAGCTCACTTTAGAAGAGTGAAAATTGGTGACTAGTTACTTGGTGACAGTAAATTTGGTATTTGTTGTGTTCACTTTGTTTTAGTTACATGCATGATTGCTTAAAAAGAAATTAATAGTTTAATTTACTGAGTTACAAGAGTTGTTTACCGAGTGAAACTAGTAACTAGATCATTAAGACATCTAAGGGATTTGTGGATTAATTTTTGTGAGTAACTGATTCACCCCCCTCTCAGTTACTCTATCTTTAATTCCAACAAGAACAAACATAGTATTAAAGATTTAGAAAGACAATAATTTGGACCCTTTCTCTAGCCCTAGAACCTCACTTATATACTGTGAGATGCAACAAGCTTCAAGTATCGAGAACTAATAGCTATCTTTTAACAAAAGATATTTACATTTTAAAACTATCATAAAAGACAAAACTATGGGTAATAGAAAATTTTTTACAACAAAACATTCTTTCAGTGGGTGCACTTTTTGTTACATCTTCTAAAATGATGACTTCAATGGTTGGCAATTTTGCTATTTTGACTCCTCAGAATATGCAGCCATCAAACTTGTTAATGATGTGTCATGATCTGGTGCTTATATATTAACCTCAATTAGAGGATCTTCACCATCTTCATCATGAACTATTAAGGTAACAATTATATATAGGTTTGTTTCTACCACATCATTAACTTGACCCATAGTACTTTCCACCTGAGATGGTTGTCCTTATTTTTCTTCTTCTCTACTCTAATGTTCCAAAGGCCCAATTATTTGAACTTTATTTTGATCCATCTCATCATCATCACTCTCAACCTCTTCCCACTACTCACCAAAATAAATATCTACCATCCACTTGTCAAAAAGAATGTCTTCTAACAAGTTAAAGTGTAGGATTTCATTCTACTTCTTTATTACAAAGTCAAGCTCCTTATCAATGTTAATAAATTCTTGTTTCAAAGAATCAAAGAATAACTGGACCTTACCATGCTCCTCCCTTATGATTGCCCACCATGCATGCCCTTTTTCATTGATGACTTTAATTATTTTTAAATAGAATAAATAATTTAAATCTTTGGCCGATTCATCTTTATTTTTTAGTTTATTCTTCTTATCCAAAGCAAATGGGAACAAGTCAAATTTTCCACTTTTGTACTTATTCAAGTAACTAATAATCCTCCTCTATAACCCAACTCTTCTATAATCAAATTCTCGAAGATTATTAGTAATACCATAAGTTTTTTCTATGATGTCATGTTAAAGTTTTATGATAGAATAAAATAGAAATGTGACCTCTTTTCTCCATTTATTCGACTTATTGACAATGGATTTCAAAGTCTCTTCATTTGCTTTTATCTCTTCCCATATGTTTATTGGCCTTGCTAATTGATCATAGAACAATTGCTACTCAATTTGTTCAACAAGATACATGAGAGCCTTTCTTAATTTATCTTCATATTACACATTTATATCTACGTGCAGTGCCCATAGTTTTCCCTTTTCCTCTTCAAAATATTTAGTTGTATAATATTGTGGCCTTTGTGGAGTATCACAAATTTCAAAGAGGGAAGTGGATTTAAAAGGTTCCACTAGTGGACTAGGGTATGTGATTCTTGGCCTAGAAGACTATCCCCTCATCTTATTTTCAAGTTCAATTCTTTTCTAAACTTCTTTATTGTAAACCTCCAAAACATTCTTGTACTTAGCTTGTAATTCTATCCTTTCCTACTCATCTCATTCTATAGTGGCCAAAGTTAAATTAGATGTACCAACATTCAAATGTGCAGCCTCCACATTTGTAGTATCTTCCACTCTCTTTACAATGATATTTCCCATTAATCTAGCATCATCTAACTATGATGAGATACTCCTAGATCCTTTGCTTGATGACCAAATAACTAATGCAACTTGGTCTTCACTAAAAGTGGAACCTTTTATTTCTTTATTATTTTGGTCCTATATATTTAATTTATTTGTAATAGAATTAAAAACTAGGGCATCTACTATATCCCAATTAGGTAGCAGTAGAATATTAGATACTTTCCCAATTTATGTGCCCTCTTTAGGGGTTATATTTTTGAATTCTTGCATCATTTATTCTTTCACTTGATTCTGCATGGCTGCCTCCTCCATTTTTGGATGCTCTATTCTTAACTTATTAAATTTTTCCTCATATTTTCTTGCCATGTAAATTGGTAGAAGGCTCTTGTTCTAACAAAATTATCATCAGACAAAAATTCATGACTAGTCTATTCAATTATAACATCTAATTCTCTTCCTTTGTAATCTACCACTATCAAATCAATACTTGGCATTAGAGTCTCTTTAAGGTTTCCCTCATCTAGGTCTACCCGAGTAATAAAAGCTCCCCCTTAGGATCTAGCTTTACAACTTTCTCTCCAGTGAACTACTCTCCAATATGCAAAGGCGATTGGGTAGGTGAATATTCCTCAATGTGAGGACCTTGTTCTTTCATTATTTTTTGCCTCTTAGGAGAGGGCTCATTAGGTCTTTCTTCCAAGACAACACAAGTGGATCCTATTATATGTGTACTTTTATCCATAGTTTTATTCTTATTTTGAATTATATTATAGCCAAACCTTTTCTGAACAATCAACTATCCTACTCTAACATTGGGAGTGAATGTTAGCCTTCTGATAAACTCTCTAGCTTTATCACGATATGTATTAATGAAGAATTTATTTTTTCTCATTCATTGTCTCCATTATCTCAATAAAATTTATCATTAGTTTATTTATTTTATCTACCTCTATTATTGCATTACCAAGAGGCTCATAATCTTTTTCAAAACAATGAATTAATTTCATAACTCTTGAAAAAAATCTCCACTTTTCTTTCTTGGTCTCCTGCTCTTGTAAAGAGAGCTCATTCCTTATTATATCCTTAGGGTAATAAGGCTCATGTTTTATGGAACCAAGCTTAGCCCTATGTCTAAAAACCAAATCATAGAATCCCTTAGTATCACAAAAATGGGGATGAGATACAACCATCTTATACTTGTATAATAATTTATATAGAAATAACCAACCACCTTTTGTAATTACAAAATGGTTGGCTATAGTACAAGTTGGGAAAATTGAGCCTCTTTGTCTTTTTACTAAATAATTTTCCTCCAATCCTCCTAGCTACCATAGTATCTCAGTTATCCCCACTTTTAGAGGCACCTGGTAGGGCAATACATGAGGAGTCACTTTGAAACCATAAACTCTAAACAAAGTTGAAACAGGGTATGGTATAATATCTCCCCAATTATGTGATACTTTTAAACTAGAGGGGTTATCCATAGGCTTGATGAAATTCATTAATTCCTTAGGAACTTTGGAATTGTCACTTAATAAGATGCACCTAAACCTTGAGGCAAATTACTTATCAAACTTGACAAAACTAGCCTTTTCTACATCCTAGGTCATATCTGCACTCCACAACTAAACTGGAAGAGCTTCTCCCTCCTATTCTCTATTCAAATCCATTTCTTTCCCAAAATATGTCACACCTTTAAAAAAGAACATGTGCATAAAAAATGAGTAGTGGAAAAAAAAATTTTTTACCTTTCCTTTGGCAATTCCAACCGAGCCTATATTGATTTCTTCTACTAAGTAAAGGCAAAATCAAAAATAATGTCAACACCAAAGGAAGAAATCTAAACCATCATATACATAAAACTTATAGGCATAAATTTTTTCTCATCCTCACCAAAAACCTTGCACAAAGTCCTATATATTTCTACAACTCGAGAAGTGAAATATTCCTTTTTAAAAGCTTCTCTAGTAGATGTTGTGATCATTGCTATGTTCCCAATTGTGCCTATGTGTGCCCTCAATGCACCTTGTATGATCTTATCCCTATTAGATATATATTCTTTTTCTCATTCTTGTAGGTCAGTAGGGATGTGATAGTTTGATAGTGGCTCAAGACTAAAAATTTCTTGAATCTTGTCAAGGCTTATTGTAATGAGACATTCACCATCCAACCTTCTCACTACTCTAATTGCTAGGTCATAATTTTTAGCAATGACCTCTAATATGTCATAATCCATGAAAAAACTATGGACAACTAATTTTCTTAGGTCAAAGTTCTAGATGTTCCTATTAGGGGAAAATAATTCCTTTCTGAGAACAATATTTAGAAAAGAACAAGTCTTGTTTGAGAAATTTTAGAATCCCTAACCTAGTTTCCCTTATCATATAATCCATCAGCAATTTTGAGTCTAGGGTTCAAAGAGGTTAACTTCTTCACTTTATCAGATTCATTCATGCACTTAGGAAACAATTCAAGGAGGTCATCATGTATGTTTCTAGACAAATAATCAACTTGACCTAAGAAAACCTTCTTTGGAGGCATGGCGATTAAAATTGTAGAACACTTAGTAAGCTTAATATATAATGGACTGAGAAACTTACTTTCTCTCAACTATCTTACAAATGTAATTCTACAACATGCCATGATTACTAGAATTTATTCATGGTTTAGTCACCAAGCACAAGTTCTAAATAACATTGAGCTCTTTGGAGGCCTAAGGATTTTTTTGTGTATGAAGGAAGAAGCAAGATTTCTACAATATACCCTACTCCTAGTTCACATGAGGAGCTTTCAATTTTCATAAATGAGAGGTAATGAGAACAAAGTGGCATCACCTTCTATTTTTAAAATATGCCATTAATTTTAAAAAAAAATCAATAATCTAGGAACGAAAACAAAAGATGAATCATCTTCTACTTGCCAAGTTGGAAGTCAATCCAATAAACTTTCTCCACATAAGCTTTTTTTTTACTACTGGCAACTTGAACTAGACCCACTAACACTTATGGACACATGTCATCTTCTCATTATGTCACCAAACATAAGTAGTGAGAAATTCTCATAAGTGACATAGCAACCACCATCAATTAATTATAATCTAATGACATACATTAGGTCATAGTTTTAATGTCACTGTGGTAGGTCCCTCCATTTATCCCTTTGGTCACTATGTCGCTACCATTAAAAAACTAGTAGTTCCTCATAATGAATTATCACCTACCATCGATGTGAATTTCATATGATGTTGTGGAATCTATTATTACCTTATTTCAATTGTGGTGGGCCTATGTGTTCCTTTCCTTGGTCACCATGTCACATGAAATAAACATTGTGCAACTCTTGATGGCAACTTTATGACAGCTATTGATGAAACTTTGATCTGACGATCCAAAAAAAAATTTTGCCCTTTCCTTTAGTGCTTTTCTATGTCATATGTGATTTTCCAATACTTTGATATGCTGGAAAATAAAAAATAATATTTTAATCCCTTTCACAACATGATAAAATTTAGCCCTACTATGTCTTAATTTTTTGGTAAGATGCTATGTCACTACTGGTGGAATTCATGCATTTTTTGGTCATGACATAGCGACCTCTAGGACTTTGAAAATTTTGGCACAAGAAAAAAACATGTGTTCTTAATTATTTCCAATGGTTCATAATGATTATGTGTTGACTAAAAAACTTTTGGGACCCACCATTCAATATAACTATTGCCATGTTCCATGTTTTCTAGCAAGGTGCTATGTTGCTACCAATAGGATTGCTTGATTTTCTAGTCATGACATAGCAACCTCCTTAAAGTGTTAAGAAAGACTGGTGCCAAGAAATATAACATGCTCCCACTGTTATTACTGTAATCAATGCTTTTGACAATGCATCATTTCAATACAACCTTATTAAGAACAAAAAAACTTTACAGCACCCATCCATTTGTTAATTTCATGCCTTTTGATTTTCAAGAAAGGTGCTATGTCATTACCAGTGGGATTCATGCATTTTTTGGTCACAACATAGCGACCCCCTAGACTTTGACAAAGCTAGTGATGGAAAGCAATTAGTTCCTTTCTTTGGTACTAAAATTTATGACATCTATCTATCTATTGAGAACTTTGAAATAACAAAAACTAGTGCCCATTTTTTGGTTTCTGTCACCATCTTTAAATTTTGTGATGGTTATCCTGTCGCATATGGTATAATACTTGCAAATTTTCTAAGAAACATGACAACCATCATAGATTTAGAAGAGATCTAACGGTAGGAAAATTTTTGGGAAGAGGAGACTAAAAAGAAAGAAATTTTAAAAAGGTCTCCTAAAGGAATATTCTATTTTCAAATCTAATTTTCCCTCTAAACCCCTTCTCTTAAAAGATAACATATGACTTAACAACTTCTCTTGGAGTGTAATAATGTTTAATAGGGTTTCATCAAGGTTTATTTTTATAAAACTTGCACAAACCAAACCCTAACCTGCAAGATACGAAATTTATTTGACTCTTTATTTTTTGTAAAAATCAGACCATTAGTGGCTCTATTTGGGGATGATAGACTACCTATGCCTATGCAAGAAACTAGAATCTTTGGTAGAGTAGACCACAAACTTGATAAAGAATGAAAACTTTTGAGAGAGAAACCACACTAGAAAAATAATATACAAGAACTGTGCATAGACACAAAGGATAAAAAAATATATAGAAATCCCTAAAAACAACTATTCATGGAGAAAACAAGTATTTTTAGGAAAAATACCTCTTTAAGAACTGTCCATGAACTGGTAGCTCAAAAATGTTACATGATAGATCCTTTAGTAAATAACAATCTTCTCCCCATGAGGCTTCAATAAGGTAAGGACCCAGCCATATAGGGTTAAATTCACCATGTTTCCCCTTGTCCTCAATCCCGACATTCCACATGAAGACTAGATCTTCAAGTTCAAATTTCTTACTCATTGTTCTTCTATCATATAGTGTCTTAACCTATAGTTGCAACTTCTAATTTCTGGTAGATACTTTATTTTTGGTTTTAGCTAGTCCTACCAATTCATCCATTCTTTCTTGCATATCATTAGTGATATCTTCATCATACACTTGGATGTAATTATACAACCCCATTAAATTGTTATGTGGCATTCTAGCCTAGATCCCATAGACAATATCAAAGGGTGCAACTCCTATAGCCTTTTTTACAGTCACTATATCATCCCATATTGCTAATTGTAATTTAGAATCCCAAGCTTCCTTATTGTCATCTAGTGTCCTCTTTATTACTTTCAACAAAATTTTATTTGTGGACTCAACTTTTCCATTCCCTTGTGGATGATAGGGAGAAGATGTTGAGCTTATAATTCCATATTTATCATAAAATTTTATTCCTTTGATCTAAAGCACAGTGTATTATCTATCAAAATCCTCTAAGGGCAACCAAATCTAAAAATAATGTTATTTAGCAAAAAATTGTTGACAACCTTGCTAGTTGCATTTCTTGTAGTTATTGCCTCCACCCATTTTGTGAAGTAATCAATTGCAACCAATATCCATGAATAACCAATACTAAACCTAGGAGAAATCTCACCTATAAAATCCATTCCCCATTGTTGTAATGGTGCTTGAACTTCCACTGGTTTTAATGGAGTGTTTCTCAAGAATTTCAATTTACCTACAAATCTATGACAGGAATCACACTTCCAAATCATTACCTGAGCATCTTTGAAAAAGAGAAGGCCACTAGTATCTAGCTCTCATCACCTTGTGTGCAGTAGTCTTGGCCATATAATGTCCTTCATAGACTCCAGAATGCATTTCCTTTAATATTTCTTGTATTTTTTCTTGATCAACACATTTTAGTAGCACTCCTTCAAAGTTTCTCCACCATAAGTCATTATGGACAATTTAATACCAATTGGCTTGTAACTTAGTACTCATTTTTTCATTCTCAATCAAAGGGGAAGGTGCTTCCATATGTTGCAGATAATAAATAACATTAATATACAATTCATAATGGTCCATGTCACATAAGCTTGATCTTAAATCATCTGTTACTATATTGATCTAATTAGCATCTAAGTTGGATTGAGCCATAAGCTTAGCTAATCTTTGACCTCTTAGCAATTTTGTGATTTGAATTTCAATGTTGAATTCTTGGATCCTATTGATCCATCTACATCTTCTTCCTGAGACCTCTTGCAAAGAAAAAATGTCATTAATAGTTGTGCTAGGTACAAATGCAATAATAATAGCACCTATCAAATTATTAGAATTAAAGATATGGTTTTCATTAGTGAAAACAATTATTCATAATTTTTCATGGTCACCGAGTTCATCATTTAGTCTCTAGTGTTTACTGAGCATTTAGTGGTTGTCAAGAAAGTTTAGCAGTTTGGCAGTTCACACCGAGCATTCCATTAGCTACCAATTGAAAACAAGTAGTGTGAAGTCTTGTAGTTTAGATTGAGCAGATAGTGGTTACCAAGCTTTGCAATGTCTACAAAGAAATCAGTTACTGTGATGTGAAGCTAGTATCAATTGAGTGATGGGATGAGTAGTGTTTATCTTATGCAAGCAAGGTAAAAATAGAAATTAGTTTCTACCGAGTTACACTATATGTATTCAGTCTCCAATGTTCACTAAGTTTGAAGCTACATTAAGTGATTAGTATTCTCTGAGATTCTAGTTCTACTGAATGATGGATGATGCTAAGAATTGTAGTGGATGTCAAGTATCAGAAGGTCACCAAGTTAGCTATTCAAAAACTTAGTTTCTACATTTGGGCCAACTGAGTAATATTTGTGTTAAGTTATGTTTTGTACAACCTTGCAAATATGAGAATTGGAATGGTATATATGTAATGCATTATATTATACCCAATATATGTATGTATGATGAAGTAATTCTTTGAGAAGAGTGAATGCAAATCAGCAGTAGAGTAGAGTATTCAACAAGGTCTATAAGGAGCAATAAAGTTATATCTATCACAAGAGGTGATCTATACTTCAAGGATCTAATAAAAAATCAAGTTGTAAGTTATATCTACTATTTCATCCTAACAGGTGAATCAAATTCAAATCCTTTAATAGGGTAGACTTAAAAATCTTTCTCTAAATCTCCTAACAGAGCGCATTCTTCACTATATGTTTGTAAAACCTCTAATAAGGTGAACCTAGTAGTCCTATTTGCTCCTAATAGGGAAGATCATTAGAAGTGACCATTTTAGGCCTTAATAGGCCAACTTTATACTGTAGTATTGAAGTTTTGTGGGTATCATCCCCACCATAGTTTTACTTTCTATTTGGAAGGTTTCTGGGTCACCAAATAATGTGTTCATGTGACATGAATGTCTATCTTTTAGTTTCTCATGCATGTAGTAGATTAGATGAATTAATGATGAATGGATTATGTTGATTAAGTGCTAAAATAGTTTGAATTTTTTAAGGTTATTGATTCACCCCTCCCCTCTCAGTAACCTAGCTAGTCTTGATTATTTCCAACAATTGGTGTCAGGGCTTTGCAGTTCTTAGGATAAAATTTGACAACTTGAGCAAAGATCAAGTACAATGGAGATATTCAAACTTGACAAAGCTATTGACAATGAGAAGCTAGATTTGAAGATGGCCATAGCTCAACTCAAGGAAGCAAAAGAGCATCTTTCCCAATCCCTAAAAAGAAGGAAGGAACTTACAAAATAGATGGATGACCACTAGTATGTTGAAGAAAAGCTTGAAGATTTTTTCTCTTCAAGTAGTTCAGATGAAGCAAATGAGGCAATCAAAGAACTCCTAGAAAAGAATGGCTCCCTACAAGAAGATGTGAGAGAATTGAAAAGAGAACAAGAAATTTAGTCAATAAGATTGTGTGAAATCTTGGAGCAAAGGAATAAGGCAAGTGAAGATTTGGAGGCAAGGAACAATGAAACTCAAAATCAATCCTTTCAGCAAGAAAGTCTTATCAATCAACTCTCCAATGCAAATGAGGAAATCACGAGTCTAAGATTTGAAAATGAAAGGTGAAGAAATCATTTAAGCAGTAAAAGACAAATCAATGAAAGATTGAAAGCTGATCAAAATTCTAAAAAGAAAATCAATGAAAGGATAATAAAATCCCAACCAGACATGGATCAACTGAATCAGCAAAGTGGGTAGAATCTTTAGAGGAAAAAGGGTAAAGCGGGACTTGGATATAAAGAAGAAGGTGAATCTTCCAAACAAGGTACTCAAAGGAATCAAAGACCTACTTGCAATCACTATGGTAAGATAGGTCATACATCAAACAAATGTTGGAGCAATGGAAACGAAAAATTCAATGGAATATGTTACAATTGTAGTAAACATGGTCATAAAGCTAATGAATGCAAGGAGAAACCAAAGTTTGAAGGAAAGTATTACAAATGCAAGAAACAAGGTCACAAGGCATTTGAATGTAGATCTAAACCATTCAATCCAGCTAAACAATTTGTAAAGGAAATATTTGGTTGGGTTTACAATACTTGTTGTTGATGTCATTACTATGGATAATATGGATACATTGGCATAAACTATGCAAGGAATCACTTGAGAAAGAAGGATACAAAAATAAGATGTTATATATGTACTAAACTTGGTCATGTAGCTAAGAATTTCATGAATATAGGTAAAGTTGAAGATGAAAAGAAAGCCAAAGCTGATAACATTAGGAAACATATGAGACAATAGTGGATTCCTAAATCTACCGAGCAAGCCAGTTCAAATGCCGGTCATGTCACTCAAGAATTGGGTGACTCCACCATTTCCAATTAAGTTCTTAAGGAAGAACTAGAACTATATCTTTAAGCCACATCTTAAGTAGTTCCAATGGAAGAAATGATAGATCCAAATTAGTATTTCAGATATAGAGGGATCACAGAGGTCCATCATCAATATTCACCAAGAAAGATTAGGAGTAACAAGTTTTGTTTGGTTGTCGAGTTACAAGGTTTTACCAAGTTATCTAGATAGATAGTGGATGACAGCCTATCAAGCACTATGTCATTATGGTTCTCTTCATACCATTTTTTAATGGAGAATTTTTCATCAAAAGGGTAGAATTTTGACTTCATTTTCATTGTAAATTTAGTCTATCTAGAGTAGAGCAATTTTTAGAGCATTTAGGCGATCTTGAGCATAGTTTGCGATGAAATTTTCAAAGGAGATTTTATCAGTCTATTGAGTGATCATGGCATCCACTAGTAGTAGTAGCAAGGTGAAGAAATTTTTTGAGATGTTCATGTGTGGTGTTGAATGGAAGGCTCCAAACTTTAAATTGGTACCAGCAATTATAGAATCACTCGACCCTAATGGATCTTAGTCTCAAATCCCACCAAAGGTACTTCTTATAAATGATATTTGTACTCATTTTAAATGTGCTATGTAAGAAATTGGAACCCTAGAAATGGATAGTGCCCTAGGAGAAATATGTGTGTATAGAACCCTAAAATATAAGCATAAGCACTTAGAGGAGAAAGGCTTGACCCATATCCCACATCTGCCAAGGAACTTCCAAATTAAGTGGATTAGATATATTTTGAGCCATGTGCACAATGGTTAGTTATGGTTAGAGTAGCCCATATTGACAACAAAGAAGATGATTCATAGAATTATTGGTTTTCTCATGCTTAACAAGGTTAAGGTTAATAAAACCCTAGTTCAAGATGAGCTATAGAAGAAAACCCTATCTAAATGGGATGGTAGATGTTTGAAGATAAACAATGTATCTGATGTGGAACTTAG
This sequence comes from Cupressus sempervirens, assembly GCA_028749045.1. NCBI lineage: Eukaryota > Viridiplantae > Streptophyta > Pinopsida > Cupressales > Cupressaceae > Cupressus > Cupressus sempervirens. The sequence continues at coordinate 783,937,315 of CM053787.1, read as the reverse complement.
GTTTGGTATTCATATCATTTCCCATAAGATATATAGCTCTAGTAGACTAAACAATGTGTTGTATGAGGCTGTGGACTTAGCTTACAAAGTTTTAAAGAAGAATTTAGAGTATGATTTGGTAGATTTGATGTTGAAATAGCTTAACAAGAACATGGAAAGCATAAGGACTTCGAATAATAATCTGTGCAAATTTGGTTCTTTATTAATTGCTTTTTCTTTTATGTACAAAAGTTTATTCCATCCAAAGGATCCATGGTATGGAGAAAGGATACTCTAGTTTTGTATCAAATCAATGAGTTTATTATAGAAATGGGTGAGAACTTTGATAGTATATTGGACAATTATTTTGAAGTGTTCAAGGAAAATATGAACAATAGATTTTGAATTCCACTAGAACTAGTTAAAGACTACAAGGATGATGTTTGTTTCATGGTTTCCTATTACAAGGTATATATTTAGGCAGTTAGGCCTAGAATTGTATGGGTGAAACCTCTTCCCTATGAGGTTAATATTGATGAAATAAAAGAGATAATTGAAGACCTAGTGAATGAGCTAGTAGATCCAAATTTACCTATCTTTGGAATGTATGATGATGTGAAGGCAAGAATAGAGGTTGAGATCAAGCTACCTCAGGAAGTAAGCAAAGGTAAGAGGAAGATAGCAAAGTTGAAAACTACAAGTACCCCTCTTATGCTTACTAAGAGAAAAGGAGAAGATGAAGAGCAAGAATCTGAAAAGGAGGAAGAACTTGTGAAAAAGAAAGGCAAGGTGATTATAACCAAGCCACCTAAGACCTCAAAAACTATGTTTACTAGGATATCTAAGAAGAAAGGAGGCAATGAAGTTGTGCTTATTAAGCCCCCTCTCACCTTCCATGAAAGATTGAAGCAAATGGAAGAAGGTGCTAGTATTACAAACTTCAAGGCATTAAAATTTGAAACCATAACATATGTGGAGAAGATGTAGATTGAGGAGCTAGTGTTGTCAAAGATGGGAAAATGGAAATATTCCCTAGATCAAATTACCCCACATATTTTCAATTATTTATTAGAAAGGTTGAAACCAAGATGGTAATTAGCTACTCAAACTATCAAGGACTTATTTGAGAAATCTTTGAGATAGTTGCTACTGAATCTTACTAATGTAGAAGTTAAGGAAGCAATGAAGAAAAATGAAGAGAAGATGATGATGAGATTTCATACCTATTTGATTTTGGTGAAAGAAATTGAGCATGTAGCTAGAGATGCTACTGCTGTGTGGAAAAATATTTATCATTTGCACAAACCAAGTGAGGATCTAGTGGAGATCAAAGATGATGATGATGATGATAGTAACAATGAAGAAGATAACACACCTTATGTCACTATTGATGCTAGGGACTATCAGGCAGTGATGAAGGATGGTGAAGAAGAGAAGAAAGAAGAAGAAGAAGAAGATAATGATCCAATAAGGATAGCTACACAAGTTATAGCTTCCCTTTCTCACTCTCCACCAAAGACTGCTACATCATCTGGCATGGAGACAACTTTAGCAAATGTGATTACAACCACAACAAACACATCATCTATTCAATCACTAGTTCCTACCTCTCAGCTCTAGGTACTAGTAATGGAAGTGTCTACCACTTCATCCACCAAGCTACAAAACTCCTCTTCTTCAACTCTTAAGTCAGGGACAATAGCATTGAGTACAACATCAAGTTCTACAATTTTGTCAACTTCAATTTTACATGCTCTTGTAAGTACTTCATTTGTAAATAATTCTACCAATACTCTCATTGTATGTACTTTAGTCAGTGTTCCACCTATTATTACTTTAATTTTGGGTAGCACTTCAGTTTTGTAGCACTCCTGTTAGTATTCCTTCAGTACGCCCTATTCAATTTTTCACTATAAGACCTATTGTTTCTACAATTGTTTCATTTTCTAAGTCCAAAGTAGTAATATCAGAAGTAGAAATAAGGTCATCCCTCAAACTTCTAATTACTAGAAAATAAATTGATGAAGATATAGACTTGGACAAAGAGATTATAATTCCTAAGTTGGATCTTGATAATGCTACTATGGAACAAATAAGATTGGTCAGCCAACTTCTAGAATAAGACGCTAGACAGAAGCAGCTAAGAGAAGAAAGGGATAGAGAATTTAGGATAATTGAGAGTGTAAAGAATATTTTGATAGAAGCTATAGGAGTGGATGTTGATTCATCTCAACATATTTTGCTACAGTTGGAGGAATCAGTGAATAAGCTCAATGAGGACTCTATTGGTCAAGAAAAGTTGATAGAAAAGGTAGAGAAAAAGTTTGACAATAAGGTGCTTGAGCATATTACTTAGCACATTGCTATTCATCAGGTAGAGCTTTCGTCAATTTTGGGTAATCTTGAAAATTCTTTTACAAATGTAACATCTCTTTTTGCCAAACTTTGTGATGTTACCAAGTGCACTAAGGAAATAGAGGAAATACTTAATAAAATTGACGAGGATCTGAAGGCTAGTGCCCAAAAGTTATAGCTTAACCCCAATTGAAGCTCTCCACATCACATAAAGGTTAGATTTTTATCAGTCATGTAGGCTGAATTTTTGAGAGAAGATGCAAGGATCAGTTCTACATTAATAGACATCCAAAACATGATCCAACCAATCATGGACACAATGTAGAAACATGTTGCATATTCAAAAACATTGATCCATGATAACAAATTTTCAATTGCAGACCATATGATTGAACTTTTAGTAGAAATTCAAGTGGCACTTCACACCTATAAAATTTTGCAAGAGAAATGGGATAAGACATTAGCTCTTATTCTCAAGGTACATTCTAAGTTTCTCTCACATTTTGGTGTCTCTATATAAATAATTTGTATAATTCTTTGGCATTATTGTCAAAAAGGGGGAGAGAAAGAGATATTTTTGGAGAAACATGTGTATAGTACATAATAATAAGATACTTGTACATACACTCAGTATGATATGATATTATATGGTATGTACTTTTTATGGGGGAGATATGTGCAAATGTATATACAATATAATTACAAAGACAAATTTTGAAAAAATCAAATCAGCATGACACTATACATAAGTCTTGGCTAATAAGTGTTTTTGTCACTAATGCCAAAGGGGGAGATTTTTGGCATTAAATATATGTTTTTCATTAGTGACAATACTTATTCATAATTCGACATGGTTATCGAGTTCATCATTTAGTTTCTAGTGTTTACCAAACATTCAGTGGTTGCCAACTAAGTTTAGTAGTTTAGCAGTTCACACCGAGTATTCAAGAAGCTACCAAGTGAAAATAGGTAGTGTGAAGTCCAATAGTTTAGACCAAGTAGATAGTGGTTACCAAGCTTGGTAGTGTCTATCGAGTCATCAGTTACTATGATGTGAAGCTAGTAACAATCGAGTGATGGGATGAGCAGTATTTACTGAATGCAAGCAAGGTAAACATAGAAATTAGTTTCTACTGAGTCTCCAATGTTCACCAAGTTCAAAGCTACATTGAGTGATTAGTATGGACCAAGCTTCTACTTCTACTAAATTCATGATGATGCCGAGTAATACAGTGAACACTAAGTATTAGAAGGTCACCAAGTCAACTATTTAGAGCCCAAGTTTCTACATTTGGACTAACTCAATAATATTTGTGTTAAGTTATGTTTTGGCCAACCTTGCAAATATGAGAATTGGAATGGTATATATGTAATGCATTATATTATACTCAATGTATGTATGTATGATGAAGTAATTCTTTGAGAAGAGTGAATGTGAATTAGCAACAAAGTAGAGTATTTAGTAAGCTTTATAAGGAATAGTAAAGTTATATCTATCACAACAGGTGACATGTAATCACCTCTAATCAAAAATAAAGTTGTAAGTTAGATCTACTATTTCATCGAAACGGTGAATTAGATTCAAATCCTTTAACAGGGTAGACTTAATAGTCTTTCTCTAAATCTCCTACCAAAGTGTATACTTCATTGTATGTTTGTAAAACCTCTAACAAGGTGGCCCTAGTAGTCCTATTTGCTCCTAATATGGAAAATCATCAGAAGTGATCATTGTAAGCCTTAATAAGCCAACTTTATACTATAGTATTCAAGTTCTGTGGGTATCATCCCCACCCCAGTTTTACTTTCTATTTGGAAGGTTTCTGGGTCACAAATATTGTGTTCATGTGCCATGAATTTTTATCTTTCAATTTTTTATGCATGGAGAAGATTAGATGAATTAATGGTGAATGGATTATGTTGATTAAGTGCTGAATTAGTTTAAAGTTTTTAAGGTTACTAATTCACCCCTCCCCTCTTAGTAACCTAGCTAGTCTTGATTATTTCCAACACAAATAATACCCAAAATCTTTAATAGCTTTTGCTAATGCATATGCTTGCTTCTCATTTATATCATATTTTAGTTCAGTAGGTTGTAGTGATTTACTAAAGAAGGCAATGGGTTGCTCATATCCTTCCTCATTTTTTTGCAACAAGATTGTAGCTACAGTATGTAAAGATGCAAAAGATAATATGTGCATTGGTTTTGTGTAATCTAGAGTCCTAAGGACTGGAGCATTCTTTATGGCAGTTTTAATATCTTGAAATTCCTATGAAGGTTCACCATCTTAGCTAATAGTAGCTCCTTTCTTAAGCATTTTTTAAATAGGTCTACTAATTTCAGCAAATTTTGTGACAAACCTCCTTAGAAAGTTAACTTTTCGAAAGAAAGATTGTATTCCCTTCACATTTTTTGGCTTAGGCACCTTATCAATGGTTGCCACTCTCTTAAGATCTATTTTTACACCATCTTTTGACACTATATGTCATAGTAATCTGCCTTCTGTTACCCCAAATGTGCATTTCTTTGGATTTTAAGATACTTCATATTCCAAGGCTTTGATAAAAATCTTCTCTAAGAGTCTAGAATGGACTTCAACCTTGTTGGAATAAGTTGTTAGATCATCTTGGTCTACTACCACAAACTTATTGATGTAATCATGGAAAGATCCATCCATAGCCCTTTGAAAAGTTCCACTAGCATTAATCAACCCAATTGGAATTCTCACATACACATAAGTTCCCCATGGAGTTGTAAATGTTGTCTTAAATTGTTCATTTTATTTTACAAGAACTTGATTGTATCCTGAAAAACCCATCCATTATGGACATTATCCCAGAACTAGTTACTTGTTGCAACATAACTTCCATGTTTGGCAACCGATAATTATCCTTTAGAGATGCAATATTCAAATTTCTAAAATGTACACATAATTCTTATATCACCATTATTCTTTTCGATAGCTACCAAATTTGAAACTTAGGTGGAATGTCTAATTGGCTTAATTATCCCTCCATCCCTTAGCTTCATCAACTCCTCCTACATTTTGGGGGCTAAAGTAGGGTTAAATGGTCTTTGTTTCTGTCTGAAAGGTTTTACATTATCTTTCAATGGTATAACATGTTGAAATAAATCTTCTCTATATGCTATGAGATCATCATATGACAAGGCAAAAACATGTCAATACTTCCTTAGCAAGTCAATCAATGGTTTTCTAAATTTGGCTAACAAATTCTTTCCAATGTAAACTTTCTTGGGAGCCTCAACAATACCAAGATTTACTTCTTCTAATTCTTGAGGCTTAGGGTCCCTAGTTCTAGGTTTTACTCTATCGTGATTATCAACAATATTCTCCAAAACCACTAACCCCTTAGGTACCTTGTTGGTTTTCAACTACATAATCTCCTAGCCAAAAATAGCTTCCTTACCATCAATGGTTTCAATTAAATAATTAAAATCTATTTCTTGACCACGGTATTTGTCCTCACTTAACATGAAGTTTAAAATATCTTTATCATCTTCAAAAACTTGCCAATTTTTGATATTGTTAGGTATTGAAGGTCTATTTTGAACTTCTATTTTGTGAAATTCCTCTAAATGACATTTCCTTAGGCTTGATTACTAAATTTTCTAGTAAATCTACCATTTTATTCTAACTTTTTCCTTTCCATGAAATACCAAATGCATCCAAAACCTCTATCTAATCCCAGACTACATTTCTATATTGTTTCAACCTTTTATTTTTTGAAGCATAAGTTTCCTTTATTTGTGAGATAACCAATTTAGAATCACCTATGACATGTAACTTTTTGATCCCATGGTGGATGGAAACCTTAAATCCTAATAGTAGGGCTTCATACTTGGCTATATTATTGATACAAGAGAATTTTAGAGTAAATGAATATCTAAAAGTATTCCTCTCAGGAGATACAAAAACTACCCCTGCTACTAAATCTTATTTGTAACTAGCCCCATCAAAATACATAGTCCATAGAACTGGTGAATCCATACAACATTCCACTTCATGTTCAATTATAGTAGGCAATTTCTCTACTTCTTAAATGATCAATTCTTCCCTAAAAGAATTTACACCAATGTCCAAAAATAATGTTGAATCCTTATCAATTCCTTCTCCTAGAATCTTGTTAACCCTTGGCTCCCTATCAACCCTAACTACCTTATCACCTATATGGAAAGTTGCATAAGAAAAATCAAACCACAACATACCTCCTATAGCAGCACTCCTTTTCCTAGAAAACAACATCCTATAATGTGGAGGAATGTTGACCACAAGGATTGACATGGTCAATTCTACCTTAGGGTATGCAGCTAGCTTAAATTGTAAAGTATTCATAGTACCCATGATTGGAGCTTCTCTAGCATCCATACCTCTGCATATTCCTTGCTTGGTATCTACTTTCAAACCTAAAGCTTCCATAAATTTGAATGGCATAATGGTAGTAGAAGCCCTTGAATCTATCATACAATTCTTTCGAGTTTTTCCTTTTATGATCAAACTAAGAAAAAATTGGTCAATATCTTCTATGTATTCTCCTAAGGAATCATCCAAAAACATCTAGGGAATTCGAGATATAATACCACTACCTTCTAGCACTATTAGGGATTGTTGAGTGGTGCTTGGTTCAACTGCACTACCATTATTTCCTATCCCACCTAACCATGACAAGGCTTTGCTCTTGTTCTCATCAATTCTAAATAATTCAAACAAAGGTACTTTAATAGTAATCTATGAGAACATGGATATCATATTAGTAGGCTCAGATATAGTAGGGTTTACAAGCATACCTAGAGTTGGAGTCCTTTGAGTAGCAGGTACTATGACTAGCTTGGCTAAATCAGATCCTAAATTCTTCTCTTGCACCACTATTTTAGGGATATCTTTTATTTGAAATTGTACTTTTTTTTTAGGCTCCCACTTGTTGGCCTTACTATCTTTAGCCTTTGTTGTGTGTACCTAATTTTTCTAGGTATCATCCTTCATCTTGTGTGTAATATCATTGATGAATAAACCAGGAGATTTTCTAGCATCATTATTGACTACTCAATTTCTCAAATTGTAATTGCTATGAACTTGAGAAATCATATCTACAGTAATACTATCAATCTCCTCCTTAGAGGGCATTCTCAAGTTTACATGGCCAACTTCAAAAGATGTAACACATACCTACTCTTAATCACAACCTTCATTGTTTGAAAACACTTGCTGATGGTGTAACTAATAAGCAATTCTCTAGTGTGCAATATCATTTTCAGGTTCTTCCAAATTAGAATCTATATAATCATCACACATGCTAAACATTAATATAGATTACATCATCATATATATTTTCTTCTTCATCCTCTCCATCTTGTGCAATTTGATCTGAAGAAAATGATTGAGCAACCACACAATAATGTAGAGAGTGGGGTGATTGGTGTATGATGCACCATGGTACATCATCATTCATATTAATAGAACTTATTTGTAGAGGATCTGGTGTACCTTTATCCTTCACATTTTGGGGTTGGTTAGGAAATTGTTTACCATCTTTCCATTGAGTAGTACAATGATAGTTTTGCATTCTTGGTTATCTATTGAAATGGTTATTATTCACTAGAACCTTCTCACAAAGATTTGACTTATGTGTATTGAAAGTCATTGGGTTCATGTTTTTTAACATGTCTAGTACTTGAAGTATTGTGGGTTCTTCAAGTTTCTTACCTATAGGAGTTTTATGAACTTCCCTTTTGTTGTTATTCTTGGGATTGAATAGCTCTGGATCACCTCTCCTCTTAAGCTTACTAGATGCTTTTCTATAAATTTTTTATTCACTACAATCTTATAAGTAACCCTCAAATTTTTAGGATCTTTATCCCTCGACTGATAGGCCATCTTGCTATCAAAATAATTAAAATACGTTGTAAGACAAACATCCTCATTCAATCTCATAACCTAGAACAAATTATACATTCTTTTTTGAAACCTTACATTGAAATCAAATGTAGATTAATTAGGGTTTTTCTTGATATTATTGAAATCATTCAACATGAAACCAACATTAGTATTGTCATCATATTGTTCTTTAAACAAATTTTCCATATCTCCATGAACTAATGGAATCATTTGGTAATCTCCTAAACCAATCCTTGGTATCTTCTATTAATGAATGCACAAAAAATTCCATCACGACATCTTCATACTCAACTTCAAAGTCATTCAACATGTCTACAAAGACTCTCAAGTGTTCCTCTCCCGTGATAGCATTGTTCCCAGAGAACTTAACCACCTTATCTCTTATATCAAAATATATGGGATGAGGGAAATGAGGAATCCCTAGAAATAATATTTGTCTTTATATATATATATATATATAGGCTTCTTTTGAAAACCAATAGAATTTGATGTGCTTTATATATTAGTTTGATTTTGAGAAATATTGTCTTGAGATTTTTGTATTTGGATAGTAGGGATTGTAATACTAGTAGTGGATGATGACATAGGGGTAGAGTGGGACATTGTTTGACTAGATACTATAGGTCCACAAGTAGGCACAAAAATTGTAATCTGAGTAGACAAGTTGGGCTGGGAATCTAAAGTAGAGTTAGACTTAATGAACTGAATCTTTCTCCTAGTTTCTACTGCTTGAGCTTCATTCTTAACCTTCTCAAGTTCTTTTGACAAATCCTCTTTCTCTTTTCTAGCCTTTTCTAGATCAAAGTCCAATTTAGACATGGGAGGGTTTATAGATTTGTGTAGTGCAACTTGGAGTTCATTTATTTGAATTCCTATAGCTTTGCCCTTTCCCTTATCTATGGGTTTCATAGTAGGTTCTATAGGATCTTCTTAGATAGGCTTGTAAGCTTGGACTTGAGAAATGATACGTTATTGCCTTTGACTGACAAGTTTTTCCTATTCTAGAGAATTAGATCTCAAGTTGTCTATATCCCCAAACACATCAACATGAAGCACTAACATCCTTTCATTTAACTTCATATTTTGTTCCTTCAAAGCAACCATTCTTCTGAGCAAGTTGTCTATTTCAATAATGGCATTCAAAGTGGCTTTCTTTCTTTCTTTCTCCAAATTTATATGTTTGGCATCCTCTTCTATAACCCATTTCTTTAGAACTTCAATTTCTAAACATACTTCCTTAGGGTCTATAGAAGTTGCTTCTGAATTAGTAGGGTCATCAAGATCTCTAAGATTTATCTCCATATATGGAACTATTCTAGGATCTTTCATGACATTCTCATATCCTAACCTATGGTTCATGTTTGGTATATGAAAAGTATCTCCTATTGAGGAAACATTTTCATCATGATAAACTTGGTCTTTTTGTAGTGGAGTACTAAATATTCCCCCCAAAAGCCTTGTAGTTTTTGACTAAGAATGTAATGAAGAAAATTCCCTTCCTACTAGTGGTTGATATTGAGGATATATTGATGTATTACTTGTGGGTTTCTAGGTGGGATTCAAATATACCTTCATTTTTCCTTGACTCTTCCTACCACCTTTGGGTAAATAAGTATATAAGGGTACATTATTATTGGCCCTTTCACAAGCTCTTGTAGTCTTCCTTTTATTAGCCATTAAAGAGAATTTTTTTTTAAATAAGCACTAGCTTCAAAACCTTGACTGAGTTGCCTCACTATTCTAGGGAAAAATGACAGTTAGATTGTTTTTGACTTCAGAGGAAAAAGTATAAGATAATACCAAATGACTTTATGACATAAGGGACCAATCACAAAAAACACATGATCACAACTCTTTCTTGATAGATAAGACACTTCATAAAGGTTGTATATGTTATTTTAAGTTCGTGATACTTGTGGTTTTATTTATTTTCTTTAAATTCTCAAGGTTTGTCACTAAAAACTCACCACCACTAGGATCAATACTAAAATATTTAGAAATACAAATATACACCTAGACCAAAGAAATTGCAGTATATTTTATACACACAAGTGTTAAGAAACTCCCTAGTAGAGTTGCCATTTTCTTGGTGCTTTTCAACTACTAAGCAAAAAAATGCTCAATACCAAGATAATGAAAACACAAAAAATCAAGGATTAGCTACTTCCTATAAACAAATATTCCTTATTTGGAACCAACTACAATGAAATTAGGACAAATTGCCTACTCTTTAGGCTCTATAGAACCAAGGTGGTAATACCTAAGGGATGGTTAAAATGAATGCTACTGAATAAGAATCTCTTCATTTCATTTTGATTCCCATTTCATATCTCTGACATATAAATATTTGTTTATTCAATGACACCATAAGATAAGACATATCCCTTATAAGAAGATTTGGCCATGATTCTTCTCAAATTTGCAAGTATTTCTAGCAATAGTAGCTAACTAAGGCTTAGAGATCAAATGCAAACAAGTGCTGACCAGCATTGATAATTCTTTGAATATTAAAGTAAAACTGATTTTTAATTTGAATTTAGTGATTTTCTATGCTTTCTTCACCTATAGATTGAACTTAATAGATCATTTCCTCATCCATTAGGACCTAGAGTCCATTCAATTTGTAGATTTGATTGATTTCTTTACAATCAATATTATCAATAGTTCTTATAGAAAATCATACTTACAAACATCCTTCCTATTACCATGGAGACCCTATTAACACCACTAAAGCATTTATTTAAATCATTGAATTATTAGCAATGGTATATTGATATATAATTTGATTCAATTGCATTCAATTAGACAAGGTTTGCTTATACAACTTTAGAATAACTAGGTATAACAAATGGAGAGATGATTCAACTAGAAAAGATGTGATGATAGTTCATCTTTCTATTAATTTTATTTTAAAAATAATTGTATACAATTGAACTAGATTTAGAATGACTCAAGACCAAACATCTAAATCTATACAGAAAACATATCACAAAGTATTCATCAAAAGGCTGGACCAAACATGCTTAGTAAAGATTTAGAAAGAAAATAATTTTGACCCTTTCTCTAGCCCTAGAATCTCACTTATATACTATGAGATGTAACAAGCTTGAAGCATCAAGAACTAGCAACTATCTTTTAACAAAAGATATTTACATTTTAAAACTATTATAAAACACAAAACTATGAGTAATAGAAAAAATTTTACAACAAAACATTCTTTTTATGGGTCCACTTTCTATTACATATTCAAAAATGATGACTTCAGTGGTTTTCTCTTCTGCTATTCTGATTCCTCAAAATATGCAGCCATCAAACCTGTTCATGATGTGTCATAATCTAGTTCTTTCGCATTAACCCCAATTCAAGGATCTTCACTTTCTTTGTCATGAACTATTAAGGTAACAATTATATATAGGGTTTTTTCTATGACATCATCAACCTAATCCATACTACATTCCACCTGAGATGGTTGCTAGTCTTTGTGTTCTTCTCTCCTCTGATCTTTTGAAGGTGCATCAATGATTTGAACTTCATTTTGGTCCATCTCATCATCATCGCTCTCAACCTCTTCCCACTACTAACAAGAAGTAATATCTATCATCCACTTGTCAAAAAGTTTGTCATCTAGCTAATTAAAGTGTAGGATATCATTATGCTTCTTGATTAAAAATTCAGCCTCCTTATCAATGTTAACAAATTCTTGTTTATAAGAATTAAAGAATAACTGGACCTTCACCAACTCCTCCATTTTGGTTGCCCACCATGCATGCCCTTTTTTATTAATAACTTTATTTATTCTTAAACAAAATAAATCATCTAAATATTTGGCCCATTCATCTTTATTCTTTAGTTTATTCTTCTTATCCATAGAAAATGGGAACAAGTCAAAATTTTCACTTTTATACTTATTCGAGTAAATAATAATCCTCCTTTGTAACCCAACTCTTCTATCATCAAATTTTTGAAGATCACTAGTAATATAATAAGTTTTTTCTATGAGGTTATGTGAAAGTTTTATGATAGAATAACAAAAAATTGTGACCTCTTTTCTCCTTTTATTCCACTTATTGACAATGGATTTCCAAGTCTCTTCATTTTCTTTTATACCTTCCAATATGTTTATTACCCTTGCTAATTGATCATAGAACAATGGCCACTCAATTTTGTCAATCATATACATGAGAACCTTTCTCAATTTATCTTCATATTACACATTCAACTCTACATGTAGTGGCCATAGTTTGCTCTTTTCCTCATCAAAATCCTCAACTATATAATATTGTGGCCTTTATGGAGTATCAAGAATTTCAATGAGTGGAGTGGATTTAAAATGCTCCACTGGTGGGCTAGGATATGTGATCCTTGGCCCTGAAGACTATCCCCTCATCTTATTTTCAAGTTAAATTCTTTTCTGAACTTCTTTATTGTAAGCCTCCAAAACTTTCTCATACTTAGCCTATAATTCTAGCCTTTCTTGCTCATCTCATTCTATAGTGGCCGAAGCTAAGTGAGATGTACCAACATTTAAATGTGTAGCCTCCACATTGGTAGTATCTACCACTCTCTTTAAAATGATATTTTCTATTAATCCAGTGTCATTTGACTATGACGAGATAGTCCTAGATCCTTTCCTTAATGACCAAATAACTAAGGCAGCCTAGTCTTCACTGAAAGTTGAACCTTTTATTTCTCTCTTATTTTGGTCCTGTATATTTAATTTATTTGAAATAGAATTAAAAACTAGGGCATATTCTATATCCCAATTAGGTACTAGTAGAATATTACATGCATTCAGCATTGATCTCCCCTCTTTAGGGGTTATATTTTGGAATTCTTGCATCATTTCTTCTTTCACTTGATTCTATATGGCTACCTCCTCCATTTTTGGATGCTATGTTCTTAACTTATTACATTTTCCCTCATATTTTCCCATATTTTCTCTCCATACAAATTGGAAGAAGGGTCTTGTTCTAACAAAAGTATCATCAGACAAAATTCATGACTAGCCTATTTAATTACAAGATCTAATTCTCTTCCTTTGTAATTTTCTACTGTCAAATCAAGACTTGAAATTGGAGGCTCTTGATGGTTTCCCTCATTCAGCTCTGCCTGGGTAATAAAAACTCCTCCCTAGGACCCCAACTATTCAACTTGCTCTACAGTGAGTTGCTCCTCTCCAATCTATAAAGGGGATTGGGTAAGTGAATATTCCTCAATATGAGGACCTTGTTCTTTCATTATTATTTTTCTCTTAGGAGAGGGCTCATTAGGTCTTTCTTCCAAGACAACACTAGTGGATCCTAATATTTATCTACCTCTATCCATAGTGGTCTTCTTCTATTGAATTATATTATAGGTAGACCTTTTCTGAACAATAAACTATCCTACACTAGCATTGGGAGTGAATGCCAGCCTTCTCATAACCTCTTTGGCTTTGTCAAGATAGGTATTAATGAAGAATTGCTCCTTCTCATTCATTATCTCCATTATCTTAGGAAAAGTTATCATGAGTTTATTTATTTTATCTATCTCTATTATTGGATTATGAAGAGGCTCATAATCTTTGTCAAAACAATGAATGAATTCCAAAACTCTTGAAAAAACTCTCCACTTTTCTTTCTTGGTCTCCTACTCTTGCAAAGAGAGCTCATTCCATATTATATCCTAAGGGTAATAAGGATCATGTTTTATGGAACCAAGCTTAGCCCTATTTCCAAAAACCAAATCATAGAATCCCTCAGTTTCACAAAAGAGGGGATGAGATACAACCATTTTATACTAGTGTAATAATTTATATAGAAATAACCAACCACCTTTTGTAATTACAAAATGATGGGGTAAAGTACAAGTTGGGAAAATTGAGCCTCATTGTCCTTTTACTAAATAATTTTCCTTCAATCCTCCTAGCTACCATAGTATCTCAGCTATCCCCACTTTTAGAGGCACCTAGTAGGGCAATACATTAGGAGTCCCTTTGAAACCATAAACTCTAAACATAGTTAAAACAAGGTATGGTATAATATCACCCCAATTATGTGATACTTTTAAACCAAATGGGTTATGCATGGGCCTGATTATATTCATTAATGCCTTAGGAACTCTAGGATTGTCACTTAATAAGAGGCACCTTAACCTTGAGGTAAAGTACCTATCAAACTTGACAAAACTAGCCTTTTCTACATCCCAAGTCATATCTGTACTCCACAATTGAACTAGCAGAGATTCTCCCTCCTATTCTCTATGCAAGTCCATTTCTTTCCCAAAATATGTCACACCTTTAAACAAGAACATGTGCATCAACAATGAGTAGTGACCAAAAGCTTTTTCTACCATGCCTTTAGCAATTTCATTCAAGCCTATATAGATTTCTTCTACTAAATAGGACGTAAAACCAAAAAGAATGTTAACACCAAAAGAAGAAATCTAAACCATCATCTACATAAAACTTATAGGCTTAAAATTCTACTCATCCTCACCAAAAACCCTACATAGAGTCCTATATATTTCCATAGCTAGAGAAGTAAAATATTCATTTTTAAAAGGTTCCCTAATAGATGTTGTGATCATTGGTAAGTTTCCAATTGTGCCTATGTGTTCCCTCAATGCAGCTTGTCTAATCTTATCCCTTATATATATATACATACATATATATATATATATATATATATATATATATATATATATTCTTCTTCTAATTCTTATAGGTCAATAGGGATATGATAGTCTAATAGTGGCTCAAAACCAAAAACTTTTCAAATCTTCTCAAGGCTTATTGTAATCAGACATTCACTATCCAAAATTCTCACTACTATGATTGCTAGGTCATAATCCATGAAAACACTAGGGACCACTAGTTTTCCCAGGTCAAAGTTCCATATCTTCCCATGAGGGGCAAATAATTTTCTTTCTGAGAACCATTTTTAGAAAAAGACAAGCCCTGTTTGAGAAGTTTTAGCATCCCTAACCTAGTTTCCCTTATCATACAATCCATCATCAATTTTTAGTCTAGCGTTCAAAGAGGTTAACTTCTTCACTTAAGTAGATTCATTCATGGACTCAGGTAACAATTCTAGGAGGTCATCATGTATGCTTCTAGACAAATAATCAACCTAACTTGAGAAAACCTTCTTTGGAGGCATGGCAATTAAAATTGCAAAATACATAGAAAGCTTAATATATAATGGACTGAGAAACTTACTTTCTCTCCACATTCTTACAACTATAATTATGCAACACATCATGATTACTAGAATTTATTCGTGTTTTAGTCACCAAGCACAAGTTCTCAATAACTTTGAGCTCTTTGGAAGCTTGACGATTTGTTCACATATGAAGGAAAAAGCAAGATTTCTACAATATACTTTGTTCCTGGTTCGCATGAGGAGCTTTCAATTTTCATAAATGAGCAATAAGGAGAACAGAGTGGCACCACCTTCTATTTTAAAAATATGTCAATGATTTTCAAAAAATTTGATGATCTAGGAACAAAAAAAAGGATGACTCATCTTCTACTTGCCAAGCTAGAAATCAATCCAATAAACTTTCTCTATGTAAGCCTTTTTCTTACTACTAGTAACTTGAACTGGACCCACTAGCACTTATTGACACATGTTTTCTTCTTGTTATGTCACCATGCATAAGTCATGCACAATTTTGATACGTGACATAGCAACCACCATCGATTAATTATAATCTAATGACGTTCATTTGAACACTATTTTAATGTGACTATGGTAGGTCCCTCTATCTCTCCCTTTGGTCTCTATATCACTACCATTAAAAAACTAGTAGTTCATCATAATGACTTACAACCTACCTTTGATGAAAATTTTATCTGATGATGTGGAATCTATTATTACCTTATTTCAACTATAGTAGGCCCATGGGTTCCTTCTATTGTTCACCATGTCACTTGGAATAGACATTGTGCAACTCTTGATGGTGACTTGGTGATAGCCATTGATGAAACTTTGATCTGACGATCCAAAAATTTGGTCTAACCTTTTCTTGAGTGCTTTTCCATGTCATATTTGATTTGGCAATACTTTGACATGATGAAAAATTAAATATAATATTTTAATCCCTTTCACAACACGATAAAATTGAGCCCTATCATGTCTTGACTTTTTCAGTAAGGCACTATGTCACTACCAGTGGAATTCATGCATTTTCTAATTGTGACATAGCAACCTCCCAAACTTTGAAAAATTTGGCACAAGAAAAACACACATGTTCTTAATTATTGCCAATGTGTCATAATTATTATGCATTGACTAAGAAACTTTTGGGACCAGTTATTTAATACAACTATTGCTGCACTCCATGTTTTCTAGCAAGGCGCTATGTCACTACTGATAGGTTTGCTAGATTTTCTAGTCATGATATAGTGACCTTTTTAAAGTGTTAAGAAATTCTGGTGCCAAGAAATATAACACACTTCTACCATTACTACTACAACCATTGCTTATGATAATGCATCATTAGCATACAACCTTATTAAGAATAGAAAAAATTGTACATTGCCCATCCATGTGTTAATTTCATGCCTTCTGATTTTCAGGCAAGGTGTTATGTCATTACCAGTGGGATCATGCATTTTTTGGTCATGACATAGTGACCTCCTAGACTTTGCCGAAGTTGGTGATAGAAAACAACTAGTCCCTTTCTCTAGTACTAACATTTCTAACATCAGTCTATCTATTGAGAACTTTAAAATAATGAACAATTGGCATCTATTTTTTTTATTTCTGTCATCGTGTTTACATTTCATGATGGTCACCATGTTGCATATGGTATAATACTTCCAACTTTTCTATGCGACATGATGACCACTGTAGATCTAGAAGAGATCTGACAATAGGAAAACTTTTGGGAAGAGGAGATTGAAAAGAAAGAAATTTTAAAAAGGTCTCCTGAAAGAATATTCCATTTTCAAATCTAATTTTCCCACCAAGCCCCTTTTCTTAACAGATAACATATGGCTTAAAAACTTTTCTTGGGGTGTAATAATGTTTACTAGGGTTTCACATAGGTTTCTTTTTATAAAACTTGCACAAACCAAACCCTAACCTACAGGATATAAATTTATCTCTCTCTTTATTTTTTGAAAAAAATCAGACCACTAGGGTAGATCATGTCTCATCATCAAAATATTGTAACCTTCATTAGATCCAATTTATTACTATAGTAGTGAAGATTTTTTGGTGTCATCCCCACCCCAATTTTACCTTCTCATTGGAGGGTTTTTAGGTAATCATATCTAGTGTGATACATGTGTGAATGCTTATTTGTTTACATGATTTAGATGTACATGCATTACAAGGTATTTTAGTTTACTTAGTGAATGTATGAGATGGATGTGTGCTGAATGATTTTATGGGTCAATGTTTAAACTACCGATTCATCCCCCCACCTACCCCTCTTAGAAGTTTACCTTTCCTATTGTAATCCTAACAATTGGTATCAAAGCCTTGTTCTTGAAAAGAGAATCTTTACAACTTTGAGGAAAGATTTTGGAAATGGAAGTTTATAAGTTGGGAAAGATCATTGAAAATTAGGGAAATAAAATAAAAATCATTCTACACCAACTAAATGAAGTGAGAGAAGACCTAAAGAAATATTTGAAGAGAAGAAAGGAAATTTCCATTGAGGAGAATGACACACAATACAAAGAGATAGGTATTACTAAGTTATTTTCTAATGGAGACTCTAATGAATTTGATGTAGTAGTTACAAATCTAATGGAAAAGAAAAAAACCCAAGGTAAGCAAATCATAAATCTAAAGTTAGAGCAAGAATTACAAGCCATACTACTATATGAAGTG
The DNA here is from genome assembly GCA_028749045.1 of Cupressus sempervirens. Taxonomy (NCBI): domain Eukaryota; kingdom Viridiplantae; phylum Streptophyta; class Pinopsida; order Cupressales; family Cupressaceae; genus Cupressus; species Cupressus sempervirens. The sequence continues at coordinate 783,919,245 of CM053787.1, read as the reverse complement.
ACTGAACAAAAGAAGAAAGCTATGGAAGACAAAGCCATGATTGAAGAAGACAAAAAAAATTTGAACAATAGACTGAAATATAAATCATCAAAGCTAACCAAAATTTCCAACATGCAATTGGATACTTTGAGTTAAATGATGAATGCCAACTATGAACTAAATGTCAAGGACATTGAGATAACAACATTGAAGCTACAAAACGAGCAACTAAAAAATGACCTAAAAGGGGAAAAGGAATTTTCTAAAAGTTTCAATAAACCAAGTAAATCCTCCAAATACTTTTATTGGTTAATGAGATCTCCTAGACCTAACAATGACACATCTAGACTAGGATACACAAGTATTGAAGAAGGAGAGTCATCCAAAAATGTTGAAGAAAGTAGAAACAAAGGTAAGAATTCCAACCTACTTGTCATAATTGTGGTAAGAAAGGACATATTACTAATGTGTGCAAACGTAGAACTAAAAATTAGAATTTTAAGCATAAGAACATGATTCACTATCATAAGTGAAACAAACAAGGTCATCAAGCACATGAATGTAGAACTATGACTATGCATACACAAATATTTGAAAGATATTGTTATAAATGTCAGAAGTATGAACATAGAGCTTTTGAGTGTAGATCCAAACCCATGTGGTCATCAAATAGGCAAACAAAAGTTAGGAACAATGGAAACTCTTACAATTTGGATTATAATACAAGGTATAGTTGTCATTATTGTCAAGAATATGGACATATTCCTAAGAATTGTATAAGAAAACACTTTAGAAGTGACTATGAAAGGTAGTTGAGTCAAACCACATGTTTTATCTATTTGAAGATTGCTCACATCAATCAAAATTGTCCAAAAAGTCAAAGGCACCAAGTTGTCAGTTCGATAAAGGAAAAGGCAAGGTAAATGTTGAGAGTGTTAGAAATGAAATGAACAAGACATGGAAGAAAAATTATGATTGCAGCACATCAAATGGAGAAGGGATCACTTCACCCAATGGGTTAGGTGATCACAGGTTATCAAACTAAGCAATCAAGAGGTATGTGGGACTAATATTCAAAAGTTATATCATACATTAGTTCTAAAGGATTTAGTACTAAAAATATTACATTAGCATAAGCAAAGATGCAAGTTGTTATTAGGAATCTAAGAAAAATCTTTAAGTTTTCATGTTACTGTCAAGCATGAAAAGTTTCCTATGACTGTCAAGTGAAATGCTAGTTGATGTCAAGCTCATAATGGTTTTTGAATTATTGAAATGTTAATGGATGTTGAGTGAATATAAAATTGGTTAATGCCAAGCTTACAACTATGTAAGCATTGAACATTAATTGTAGTACTCCAAAGGGATATTTGATCAATTTTCAACTCATTTTACATCATTTCAAAATTGAGAAAGAGCAAGAAGAGAAAGAGGCAATCTTAAAATCCAACCAAAGTGATCACAGAAGATTTGATCAATGATTCAACAGCATTTTGACAAATCTTGAAAGGTATTTATCAAGTGTCAAGTTCCACTGTTTATATTTTCATCAACCCTAGTTTCACATAATGGTGTCTAGTTCTTTGAGGGCTAAAGAAGTAAAGGGTAAGGAGGTTTTGAATGTTCAATTAGTTAGTAATGAGGTCAAACTACCAATTTTCAAGGCCATACCTAATATTTCATATAAACAAGACCCCTCTAGTGTGTTATCCATGGTACCACTAAAAGTTTAATGGTTCAGGATGTTAGGAAGAATTACAACTGTAAGATTGGTAATATTGGATATATGGAGATTAGGCAAGCATATGATAGACTTTGTGAGAATAGTGTATTAAGTGAAGAATTCAAAATTTTAGAGGAAAAAGGGTAAACTTGTGCCTTAGATTCCTTGAATTTTTTTGAAATTGAATGGATTAGGATTATGCTAAGTACAATTCATGATAGTTCACTATGGTTAGGCAATGGGCCAATGAAAATCACCAAAAGAATAATCCATTGGGTAATAGAGTACCAACCCTAGATTGGCCCAAGACTCTAAGCAGCAACTCAAAAGAGGTTATTGAGAAGAATAAAGGAGTTGTATGGAATAAGAGAGGAATGACTATTGATACCATCATATATCCATTGATAGACTTTGTTGTAAGGGTTATTACTCATAATTTTTACCAATCTAGCAGATTGAACAATGTACCCTATATTGTAGTAGATGTTAGTTATAAGATTGTGAAAAAGAATCACACATATGATCTTGCCAAGCTGTAATTACAAAAATTGATTAAAAACCTAGGATAAATAAGAAAGACAAAGAGTGCTCAGTGCAAATTTGGTTCTACTGTAATATGTATATTCTTTTATGTTCAAAACACATTTCCCATATTTAGCACAGTTGCATGAAAAACAAAAAAGTCAGTTGGTGAGTTCTTTGAACAATTGGGTGAGAACTTTGAGTTAGTTATGACCAGCTACTTTAAGAACTTTAAGTAGTCTATGAGGAAAAGATTGAGAATTCTAGTATCACTAGTGGAGAAGTATTATGATGATATTTGTTTTCTAGTTGATATTGATTACACATTTGTTCAAGAAGAAACTCCAATTGTAAGATGGCTAAGGCCATTAGGATACAAAATCAATGTAGATGAGGCCTCTGCAATAATAACTACACTACTTGTTGAATATATAGACAAATATGCTACTGCATTTGGTAATTATGAAATGGAAAAATCCAAGACCACCATGGAATTGAAGATTTTCTCTATTAGAAAGATTAAGGAGAAATTGGTGAAGAAGTTGATAGAAAAATTTGGTGAAGGTGTTGAGCAAGAAGAGGATAAAGAAGAAGAGGATGAAGAGGAAGAAGACACCAAAACCCAAGCACCACTTGCATTAACAAAAGGAATGGGATAAGATCAATAAGAGGAGGAGATAGAAGTTGTAGAAGGTGTCAAGGAAGAAGAAGCCAAGGAAGTAGCTACTCCTACTGATCAAAACAAGAGAAAGGCTAAGGCCCAACCAATGACAAGGTCTGAGATGAATGTCAAACTAAGCCAACCCAGACCAACTACACCTACTACAAGGGCTAGTGCATGAATCACTACACAAAAGGCAAAGGAGAAAGCCAAACTAGTAGAGTAGGAAGGAGGAGCTCAAAAAAAGCCAAGGAGGAAATACATTTCACAAGCTAAATGTAATGAAGAAAGAATAGAATTAGATGAAAATAGCCAATTCAAAGTGGTGAATCACAATCCAGCTTCAGATCTAGAGAACCAATGTGAGAATGTTAAGAATAGTGTAGACTTGTATGGATTTCTCATGTTGAAAAGAATCAAGTGGAGGAAGCTATATATGCCATGATGGGAAATTTTAAGAAAGCACCACTAGAGATTGCTAACTTTATGCCTAAAATCTTATATGAGAGAGTGGAGGAAAAATGCCATTATTTTTTAAACCTAGAAAGACAAATAAGGGAGACATCACTTGTGCAAGTTATGTCTAAACTTAGTAAGGTACAAATTGCTAAGGCTTTGAATAAATATGCTATCAGATTTGTTCTAAAATATAGAGCCTTTAGCATACTAAAAAATAATATTGAAGATGTTCTAAAGAAGTCCATATAGATGTCGATGATTACATATGGGCTTGCTGCAATAAAAAGAGAATAGGAACCCATTGAGGTAAAAGATGATGAAGAAGATGATAATAATAAAGACATTGTTGAGGGAGATACAAAAATGAAAGTAGATAACTAGGCAACAGTTGAGGCAGAGCAACAAGAAGAACAAAATGTAGAAGATACAAAACTACCAGATGTCAGCCCTCAACAAATAACAAGTGAGAATACTAAAAAAATCATAGTAAAGGATGTTTTTGATCTAACTAATCAGAACATCAATCCCCTAATAGAGAAAGATCTGAAAAAAGATACTAGATCAGTCTACACTGCAGGCAAAATTGTGTGATAATCCTGTATTGGTGAGGTCGATGAAATACAAAAGTCAATGACTAATACTATAAGGGAAGAGGTGAATACACAAGAAAAGCCTACCATCACCCCTCAAGTAACTCATGTATAACTTTTAGATAAGATACCAAAAACTACATTAGAAAATTTTGATATAGTTGTAAAGGATACAATGGAAACTCAAGGCACCATTGAAGCATAGAGTGAAACAAGTTAAATAATTTTATTTGCACCTCTAGCACAATTACAAGGTGCATCACAAGGCATTGTGGAAGAAAAGGAAAAGCATAAAGAGACTAAGTTGACACCAAAGGTGAAGGAGAAAGTAATGATTCAAACCTTGGTAATTTTACCAAAATATGGCACTCCTAGTTACACTCATTAGAAGCTGAGTAGAGATGCACAACCATTGAAAATCTTAGTGTTGAGTCCAACTTCATCAAAGGCTAATTAAGTGATAAAATATGGAGATGTAAGCCTTGATGAAGAGATTTTCTTACTAGAATATGATTATGACACAATGACAATAGAGCAGATGGGCATATTGCAAGAAGTCCTAGCTAGAAAGAAGCATCAGGAACTGCTTAGAAGGAAGCATAGGTAGAAACAAGAATTGTTGGATATCAAAGACATATTTTTAGATGCATTCATTTTTTCTACTCCATGGAAAAGGTTAGCAATGTAGACCTTGATACAAGTGCTAAATTGTTAGAATGGTATGAAAAGAAATTTCAGCTAACATATCACTCACACAAGTTGCATTGGAGACTAAGGTAGAGAGTGTGAAGAAGGTACTTGAGAACATTTTCTCTCTATATACTAAATTTTGCAATCCAAAAATATTCACACAAGAGAAAAGAAGTCACATTTTCAATTTGGAAACTCAAATTAATGCATCATGTACAAAACTGCCTATGACACCAACTCAAAGTGAGAAGCACTTCATAACATTATGGAAAACCCAAAGTTAGTTAGCAACATTATCTATAGATGAAGATAATATAAGGGCCAAACTAATTAGTATGAAAACAAAATTGATCCCTCACATGGAGATTTTTCACAAGGAATTAGGTAATGTTGAAACTCTTATGAAGAAATACCCTAATCTTTCTACATTAGATGGCTTAGTCCACCTTGCTGCCGAGTTGGCCATCCAACTCAAGCCTTTGAATGTGGCATGTGAAAATTGGGATGTAACTCTCAAAAATTTTCTTGAGGTCCATAAATATTTCTTCGAAAAACACACTATAAGTGTATAACCCATTAACATCAGTGTTAAAAAGGGGGAGATACAGAAAAAGGGGAAGATAGAGAGGAGATAGAGAAAAAAAGGGGAGAATAAGCAAAGGGGGAGCAAGAAAAGAATAGGAAAAACAACATGAAGTCAAAGAGTATTAGTTGAGACACATTTACTCAACATGGGTACATAATTTTATGTATAGAATAATACCTATCAACTTAGGGGGGGTTATCAAATTCTGAGGTATATAACTTGTTACAAAATTTTGAAGTTTTGTACATAAGCTGAATAAGAGATATGTTATGCTCATAATAATAAGGATATCAATGCATGACCAAGTTTTTTTGACACTCATGTCAAAGGGGGAGATTTTTCATCTTAGATTGGTTTTGACTAGTGAGTGTCTACACACTTAGGTCATTTAGTTAGTTTATGTCGAACATGTAACACATATTGAGCAAATGTATATGATAGAGCATGCCCAGTCCATAGTGAGTGCCAAGTCACTCATGTACCAAGTCACTCAAGTGCTGAGTAGACAATGTATGTTGAGTGATATAGGAGCTAAGCAAGTAGTTCATGCCAAGTAATATAGATGTCGAGTCACAATATAGATGATAATATATGTTGAGCCTTAGAAACTTCCGATGTTGAGCAAGATAGTTTTGACATAGTTGTTTGTAATGGCATGAACAACTATGCAAACAATTTTTGAGCTGACATAAAGATTAAATTATGATATTTTGGAGATAGAGATGAATATTAAGCTAGATTCCCAATGCATTACATGCAACCAATCAGGAAAAAGGAAGGTTTAAGAAGAAAAATGGATGAATCATAGCTGTTGATTCATACCTAAACCTATTTGACCTATGTATTCTTAAGGAGGGAAAAACCTAAACTTTTTAGAGTGTGTGGAAGGAGTGAAGATAGAATTCTACATGTGCAAATAGAGAATTCATGGTGGCTAAGGAATTGTGAATTCAAATTAGATTATAGAATCAATTAAAGGAGAATAGAGGAAGGGTATATCATAAAAAAAAAGAGAAATCTGATCAAGAAGGATCAAGAATACATTAGTTTAGAGGTCATCTATCATCAAGAAATTAAATGCTAACTACATGATCAATGTTGAGTCATTCTAATAGGTGAACTAGTTAAATCTCTTAACAAAGTAGTCCTAATTGGTTGTATTGACATCCTTAAATAGGGTGAGAACTAACAATCTTTGTAAGCCTTTAATGTTAGCTTAAAGAATAAATTTGACAACTGAGTGTCAATACACTTAACCAAGATCAAGAGTTAGTGCCGAGTAAGATAAGGTGCTGAGTGATAACAAGTGCTGAGTGATAACAGGTGCCAAGTGACAACAAGTGCTGAGTGACAATAAGTACCGAGTGACAACAAGTGCTGAGTGATAACAGGTGTCGAGTGATAACAGGTGCCGAGTGCAACAAGTGTCGAGTACAACATGTGCCGAGTGTTTTGTTCAAGTGTCAAGCTATCCAGGAAATAGTAGGTGATGAGTATTAGAAATACTTCAGGAGCCGAGTAACTCAGTAGAATAACATAAAAGTCTGGAATTGCACAAACTATGATGCAAACAATTTTTGCAGCCGACAAAAGGTAAATCTCGAAGGATTGAATGATAAGATCAAATCTTTTATTTTTCCTATGCAATTTGCATGCAGCCAATAAGAAAAAAAGCTAAAGGCATGCAACCAATAAGCAAAAGATAAGAATTGAACGGAAAATGAAGATTAAATGTGGATCGTAGATCCATACCTAACCCTAAATTTTCAAATGTCTTTATAAGGAAGACGAAACTTCATTAAAAAAGGGGGAATAAGATAAGAGGTGTGAGAAGACATACAAGGGTTTAGAAGGAGTTATATATTTAGAGGTGAGGGTTATTCAGATTGCAAAAAGGATCTAGATCAGAGAAAGCATAACAAGTGCCTACAGTCTGCAATCAAGGATTGTAATCAGTCAGGTTTATTGCATCTAATACTCTCTAGCAATTGTATTAGAATGAAAATCTTTTGGTGATAGGTTAGCTTTACAGCTATTTTGTAAGAACCTTTTGATTAGGTGATTAAATCCTTTAACCGGGTGACACTTCATGTTAAGTGTTTGCAAATCCTCTAACCAAGTCACTATTAACACAGTGTAAAGCCTTTAACAAGGCAAACCATTAGAAGTGGTTGAACAATATTGCTGTAGTAATTTTTGTGGGTATCATCCCCACTCCAGTTTTACCTTCTTATTCCTAGAGGGTTTCGGGGTTACCAAAATTCTTATGTTGTGAGTTATTGATGCATGTGTTTTGTTACATGTTTATTTGATATGCATGCAATTTAATTTCAGTTAAAAGTTTGATACTTATGATTCACCCCCCCCCCCCCCCCCCCCCTCATAAGTACTCTTTCCATATTTGAATATTCCAACAATTGGTATCAGAGCAAGGCAGGTTCTCACAAGAAATAGCCTAATAGCTTGGAGGGAAAATATCTAAAGATGGAAGCTTTCAAACTTGGAAAGATCATTGAAAATCAGGTGATAGATATGCAACTTGCTCTGCATAGCTTGGAGGAATTCAAAAACAAATTGAGAAACTCATTAAAAAAAAGGAAGGATCTAGCCATAGCTGAAAATGATATAAACTACAAGGAGATTGACACCACCAACATATTTTCCAGTGGAGACACTAAAGAGTTTGATGCAGCAATAGCAGAACTAATGGAGAAAAATAAAATTCAAGAAAAAGAAATAAGAACTCTCAAGATGGAACATGAATCACAGGCTATAATGATATGTGAAATTACTGAACAAAAGAAAAGTGTTGTTGATGATAAGGTCATGATGGAAAATGACAAAAGGAATGTTGCAAACAGACTTGGAGAAAAATGTACTGAACTAAAAAGGATCTCAAACATGCAGATGGATACACTTGCGCAAATGATGAACCTTCATCATGAGCTTAATGTAAAGGATATTGAGATCTCTACCTTGAAGATGCAAAATGAACAAATTGAGAATGAATTAAACAGGGAAAAAGAGGTAGCAGAGAATCTCAACAAATCAAGTGAAGCAATCAAATATTTTGAACAGTTGTTGAAATCACCAAAATCTACCCATGATACATCAGGACTAGGATACAATAGCACTGAAGTTGGAGAATCATCAAAGAGTTTTGAACAAAGAAGTGATAAAGATAAGAATTCAAAACCCACTTGTCATTTCTATAATAAGAAGGGACATACAGCTAATGTGTGCAGGAGTAGAAGATTCAATCAATCAAAAAGACCCAAAATTTTTTGTCACAAGTGCAACATGCAAGGACATATGACTCAAAATTGCAAATCCAATATTACAAGGACTCAAAGATTTGATGGACATTGTTATAATTGAAAAAAATATGGACATAGGGCATTTGAATGCAGATCAAAACCTATGTGGATAGTAAATCAACCAGCAAAGACATCAAACCATGAATTTTGGGATTACAACACCAGGAACAACTATCACTATTGTCAAGAATATGGACATATCCCACAGGATTGCATAAGAACACATTTTAGAGGGAACTACAAAAGATGGTTGAGTCAAACCACATGTTTCAGTTGCTTAAAACCTGGTCATGTCAGTAGGAATCGCCCAACAAGGTTAAAGGCATCAAGTTCTAAGTTCAACAATGGAAAGGCAAAGATAGATGTTGGACATATCAGAAGTGAAATGAATAAGACATGGAGGAAGAAAGATGAGTCTAGGACATCAAATATAGAGATCACTTCACCTAATGGGTCAAGTGATCACACTTCATCAAATTAAGTAGAGAATAAGTGTGAGGGATTGATAAATCGAGTTACATCATAAATCAGTCCCAAGACATATAAAGAGCTGCAAAAATGAAATCAGCATAAATAAAGATGCTAAGTCAAAATTGAGAACTTTGCGAAAATATGTCAAAATTGTCTTCAAGAGTCGAGTTGCTAACAACGACCAAGTTAATAGTTGATGCCAAGCTATGAAATATCAATAGGAGCCGAGAAAAGTAAAACATAATGGGAGCCGAGTTATGATGAAACCTTTCAAGAGCTGAGTAGACAGTTGGCAGTGTACTAAGCATTTATTACTCTGTTTTGAAGGGTACATAAATTCAATTTTTGATTATTTTCTCACCATTCAAACAACAAGAAAAGCTAAAAAAGGAGCAAAGAAGATCAAGAACAGCTCAAAAGCCATTCATAAAAGATTTCAACAGTGATTCAAGACAAATTTCATCGATTTAAGGTATTTTACTTAAGTGCCAAGCTACGTAGGACTTATAAACTTGTTTGAATTATAAACCCTAGATTGGCAAACAATGGCATCTGGGTCAAGAACCACCAAGGGTTTAGAGAGTCATCAAGTTCACTTGGTCAGTAACGAAGTAAAACAACTTGAATTTAAGCCCATTCCAGAAGTAGCATACAAGAATGGTCTTGCAGGAGCATTATCAGTTATTTTGGATAAGATTGTTATGGTACAAGATGTTCACAGATGTTATAATTGCAAAATTAGTACCATAGGAGACTTAGACATTCATAATTCATATGATAAACTGTGTGAAAACAAAGTACTAAAAAATGAGTTTTCAATAGTAGAAAGAAAAGGATTGACCAAAACCCTAGCATTTCCGACTATTTTCAAAATAGAATGGGTATGGATAATTTTGAGTTGAATATGTGACGAAGCTTTTTGGTTAGAGTTAGGGCCAGTAAAATTTACCAAAAAAACTATTCATTGGGTTACTGGTATTCCAACCCTAGATCAGCCAAAGACCCTGCGAAGTAACAAAAGGGAAATAATAGAGAAAAATACAGGTGCCAAATGGAACAATAGAGGAATGACTATCGACATAGTCATAGATCCCCTACTAGATTTTGCTGTGAGAATTATTTCACACAAATTTTATCAATCAAGCAGGTTGAACAGTGTACCTTGTATAGCAATTGATGTTGCATACAAGATAATCAAAAGAGATCACACTTATGATCTGGCAGAGCTCATGTTTCATAGATTAATGAAAATCTGGGAGCTATAAGGAAAAGCAAGGGAGATCAATGCAATTTTGGATTAGTTTTGATGTGTACTTCTATCTGATGAAAGAATTTCCTTCTATTGGGAAAGTAAAATGGAATCTAGATAAAACAATTGTTGAACAAATTAATGGATACATTGAACAAATGTGTAAAAATTTTGATGCCCAAATGACAGGTTATTTTGAGAAATTCAAAAAGTCCATGAAAGAAAGAATGAGAATTCTAGTCTCACTGATTGAAAAATATGAAAAAGACATTTGTTTTCTTGTAGATATAGATTATACTTACATACAAGCAGTTATACCTAGAATAAGATGGCTTAGACCACTAGGTTATGAACTTGATGTTGATCAAGCCTCTCCAGCAATAATAGCTCTACTTGTAGAAGAAGCTAATAAAAATGCACAAATTTTTAGAACCTATGATGTTGTCAAATCAAAGGTAATAATAGATTTGAAGACTGCTTCAGCAGTAAAGAAGAAAGATAAAATGGTGAGACAAATCAAAAGAAGGTTTGGCATGGAAGAAGAAAAACGAACAAAAAAAGAAGGAGAAGACATTGAAGAACAAGGAGATAAAATTCAAAGTCAAACTCAAGGGTTAGGAGAAGACAAAGAGGAAAGTGCTGAGGTAGAAGAAGCCAAGGAAGCACCAGTTAAGAGAAAGACCACAACTCCCTCTGCTCCTAAATCCAAAGGAAGGAAAGTGGCTGCCCCTGCATCAAAGAGACCTACCACAAGGGCTACATCACAAAAAGCCCAAGAAAAGGAAAAAGGAAGGAAGAAAGACTCAAAGAAGATTGCTGCTAAGACAAAGAAAAGGAAGTTTATTCCCCAACCTAAAATAGATGAGGAGAAAATAGAGTCAGAGGACAACAGTCAATTTCAAGTGGTAAGACACAAACCTCAGACTGTTGTTGATAAATTATGTTCAAAAATTAGAAACAATGATTTAAAAGGTCTAAAGAACTTGAATTTTTCTAAGCTCACTAAAGAAGAGCAAAATAAACTAGAGGAATCTGTGTATGCTATGATGGCTGAGTATAAGCACACACCTCTAGAATTAGATGAATCTATGCCAAGAGAATTGTATAAAATTGTAGAGGACAAATGGCGTTTTTGTTTACAAATGGAAAAATAAATAAGAGAGTCTACATTAGCAAGATTGTTGCTTGATCTGACTAAAGATCAAATAATAAATTCCATAAAAATGCATAATAACAGATTCACTCCCAAGTATAGAGCATTTAGTATATTGCAGAATAAAATTGAAGAGGTAGTTACCAAATCCACAAGATTGTGGAAAATAGTTTACAAGAAAATTGAAGATGTATATAATGAAGAATATAAGGTAGAAGCAATTGCCAAGATAAAGGAAAAGAAAGCATCAGAAACAAAAGAGAAGAAACTAGTGGAGAAGGAGAGTAAAGAAGAAAAGGAAGAAGAGGCACACAATGAGGAGAAAGAGGAAGATAAAGATACAGTTGAGCCACAAGATCAAAGTATGCAAGACATACAGGCATCTCCTCCTAGTCCTCCTCATGCCACTATCACACCTGCAGATATCATAAAAATAAAGGATGTTACAGATACTTCAAATATAAACATCAATCCATTAACTGCAAAGGATTTGGAAATCCTTGACCAATCATCACTAGTAGCAAAATTAAGTTCAATTCCTCTATTGGTCAATGTTGATGAATTATAGAATCCAAAAGTCAAGGTAAAAGCACAAGTGCCACCTTTGACCACAGAAACTACTGGTATTCTATTCCTTCCACCACCACCTCCACCAAGTATAATCACTAATACACTTCAAGTGTCGAGTATAGCAGCAGGGGAAATAAAAGAAATATCTAAACAATCAAAAAGTTCAACCCCACCTAGCATTCATAAAAGGGATATTCAAGTTGAAGAAAAAGAGACACAGAAAAAGGAGGAGACTGTAATACAAACATTGGTTGCATTACCAAAATTTGGTACTCCTACACAAACTCTTCAGCAGCCGAGCATAGATGGACTACAGCTGCAAATCAGGACAATAGGCTCAAGCCCATCAAAGGCAGTCAGGAGACTTCACTATGGAGTTCCTAAGCTTGATGAAGAAATAAAGATCCCATATTATGAATTTAGCACTCTTATTGAAGAAAAGATTAATGAAATTCAGAGTGCATTAGACAAAAGAAGGAGACAAGAAGCACTAAGAAAGGAATACAAGTATAAGCTTACATTAAATGAAATTAAAGACATATTCACAGAAGCCTTTTGCTTACAATCTCCAAATGAGTCAAGACCAATTATGGAACAACTATCTTATATAGTTGACCAGGTGACTAATGAAGACCACGAAACAAATGCCAGATTGCTTGAATGGTCAGAAAAGAAGTTCCAAGGTAAAGTAAATAGTAAAATATCTAGTGATATAGCACTGTCACAAGAAGAACTGGCAAAGAAAGTTATAATAGTTAAAATTGTACTAGGAAACATTTTTTCCCTATAAAAAAAGTTGTGTGATTTTTCCACATTCACACAGGACACTAGCCAGAAAATACTGAGCTTGGAAAACAATCTAAAAACTTCTAGCATGCAACTCCCCACAGATCCAGCTTAGAGTGAGAAGCATTTTGTCCAATCGCTTCACACACAAAGAGAGATAGTTGTTTTAGCAGCAGAGGAGGCAACCACAAAAGCCAAATTGATACAAATTCAATCATAAATTACTCCTCATTTGGAATTACTTCATAAGGAGCAGATAAATGCAGAGACAGTCCTCAGGAAAGATCCCAACCTTTCTTCATCTAATGGACTTGTACACCTAGCAGTAGAGATTGCCATCCAAGATAAGACATTGGATGTCGCATTAACAAATTGGGATGTAGCTCTGAAGGTACTCCTTGAAGTAAACAGCTCATTTTTGGCCAAGTATGGCATTTCACTATAAAGACCATTGACATAAGTGTCAAAAAGGGGGAGAATAAGTATAGAGTTGAGTACAGGAATGAAATCATAAGTATAATAAAAGGGGGAGATAACACAGTGATAGAAAAAAGGGGGAGATAGCACATTTTGAGATAGCACATTTTGAGCAAATTTTTGAGATAGAAAATTTTGAATGTAGGATAAATTACTGAGTCACATGGATCTTAATTAAGTGTTTTTGCCACTCATGTCAAAGGGGGAGATTTTTAGCTTAAAGAATAAATTTGACAACTAAGTGTCAATACACTTAACCAAGATAAAGAGTTAGTGCCAAGTAAGATAAGGTGCCGAGTGATAACAAGTGCTGAGTGATAATAGGTGCCGAGTTATAACAAGTGCCGAGTGACAACAAGTGTTGAGTGACAACAAGTGCCGAGTGACAACGGGTGCTGAGTGATAACAGGTGCCGAGTGCAACAAGTGCCGAATACAACATGTGTCGAGTGTTTTGTTCAAGTGTCAAGCTATCCAAGAAATAGTAGGTGCCAAGTATCAAAAATACTTCAGGAGCCAAGTAACTCAATAGAACAACATAAAAGTCTAGAATTGCACAAACTATGATGCAAACAATTTTTGCAGTCGACAGAAGGTAAATCTCGAAGGATTGAATGATAAGATTGAATCTTTTATTTTTCCTATGCAATTTGCATGCAACCAATAAGAAAAAAAGCTAAAAGCATGCAACCAATCAGCAAAAGATAAGAATTGAACAAAAAATGAAGATTGAATGTGGATCGTAGATCCATACCTAACCCTAAATTTTCAAATGTCTTTATAAGGAAGACAAAACTTCATTAAAAAAGGGGGAATAAGATAAGAGGTGTGAGAACACATACAAGGGTTCAGAAGGAGTTATATTTTCAGAAGTGAGGATTATTCAGATCGCAAAAAGGATCCAGATCAAAGAAAGCATAACAAGTGCCTACAATCTGCCATCAAGGATTGTAATCAGTCAGGTTTATTGCATCTAATACTCTCTAGAAATTGTATTATAATGAAAATCTTATGGTGATAGGTTAGCTTTACAACTATTTTGTAAGAACCTTTTGATTAGGTGATTAAATCCTTTAACTGGGTGACACTTCATGTTAAGTGTTTGCAAATCCTCTAACTAGGTCACTATTAACACAGTGTAAAGCCTTTAACAGGGCAGGCCTTTAACAAGGCAAACCATCAGAAGTGGTTGAACAATATTGCTGCAGTAATTTTTATGGGTATCATCCCCACCCCAGTTTTACCTTCTTATTCCTAGAGGGTTTTTGGGTTACCAAAATTCTTGTGTTGTGAGTTATTGATGCATGTGTTTTGTTACATGTTTATTTGATATGCATGCATTTTACTTTCAGTTAAAATTTTATTGGCTAAAGTTTGATACTTATGATTCACCCCCCCCCCCACACATAAGTACTCTTTTCATATTTGAATATTCCAACATTTAACAAGGCAAAAATTTCATAGGGTAGATCATGTCTCATGATCAAACCATTGTAACCTTCATTAGATACACTTTATTACTATAGTAGTGAAGATTTGTGGGTGTCATCCCCACCCCTATATTACCTTCTCATTGAAGGGTTTCTAGGTAATCATATCTCGTCTCATAAATGTGTGAATGTTTATTTGTTTACATGATTTAAATGTACATGTTTTACAAGGTATTTTAGTTTACTTAGTGAATGTATGAGATGGATGTGTGGTGAATGATTTTATGGGTCAAATTTTGAACTATTGATTCACACACCCCCACCTCTCCCCCCCCATAAGTTTACCTTTCCTAATGTAATTCCAACATTTGTTCAAATATTTTTCTATGGAAATGATTACGGAATTCAAAATGTCAATGTTTGGAGTGATCAAATTTGTTGTTGTCTTACAAATTAAATAGATGAAGGATGGTATTTATATTACTCAATCAAAATACATCAAAGAGATACTAAAGAAATTTGGAATAGATAATTCTAGACCAATTGGAATACCTATGTCTATTGGACATAAGATTTCAAAAAATGATGATTCCAAGGAGGTAGACCACACTACACATAGATCAATGGTTGGAAAACTTTATTATGTAGTAGACACAAGACCAAATATAGCATTAGTAATTGGTATGGACACTAGATTCTTCACTAACCCTAAAGAAAATCATATGATGGAAATCAAAAGAATAATGAGGTGTCTAAAAGGTATTGAAGAGTATAGGTTTTTGTATAAGAAAGGAGGAAATTTTGATTTGAATGTATTCATTGATGTAAATTGGGAAATAAGTCTTGATGATCGGAAGAGCACTAATGGAGGAGCACTTTTTATTGGAAAGAGGTTGGTATCTTGGAGAAGAAAGAAGAAAAATTGTACTTCTTAGTC
This sequence comes from Cupressus sempervirens, assembly GCA_028749045.1. Classification (NCBI taxonomy): domain Eukaryota; kingdom Viridiplantae; phylum Streptophyta; class Pinopsida; order Cupressales; family Cupressaceae; genus Cupressus; species Cupressus sempervirens. The sequence continues at coordinate 783,903,646 of CM053787.1, read as the reverse complement.
TACATTATAAGTAGAATATATTGCTATAGCAATCAATTTTTTAAACATTATGTGATTCAAGAAACTATTATCAAGTATGGAAGAGGAGAGCAAGGACTCAGTTGTTATCTTCTATGATAACACCAATGCAATCAACATATCCAAGAATCCAATGATGCATACCAAAAATAAGCATATTGCAATAAAATATCATTTCTTAAGAGAATTGGTAAAAGACAAAGAGGTGACGTTGGAACATGTGAATACAAAAGAATATATTGTAGATATATTAACCAAGCCATTGACTAAGGATGAACTTTTATATCTAAGAGGTAATCTACGGGTTATTTCGCTATATAAAGCTCACTAAATTAGATTTTAGTGATGCATCAACCAAGAATGTTGAAGATAAGACAAGTTGATGCAATATTATCAAAGAATATTGAATATGAATTTGTACATCAAGGTACATGGAAACTACATTGATTTTTTTCTTTGGCATAAGATGTCAAAGAGGGAGAATGAATTTGGTTGATATCAAAGAGGAAGAGTTTGATATTGTAGTCACTGCATCAGAGATTCATGATAGAGGGGGTTCACATTGATAGAGGGAGTTATAATGGATGTGTACTAGAATAAAACTAAGGATATTATCTTTACTCCTATTTTTCTCTAAAATTTCTATGTATCATGACATGTTGTGTTGCCATTAATGCAAAAGAGGGTGATTATTGGAAACAATCATTTAATTGTATGTTGTCTTTGATGTTACATATATGTCAAGCATATATTGAGCAATTGGTGTATACTAATCTCACTCAGGAGTCAAAGGAAGTTGCAGTACATGATGAGAGTCTAAGTGTTTACCAAGTTTAGAACAAGTGCTAACTGAACTCACTCAGCCATGATAGGAAGAGCACTAGTGGTGGAGTACTAGAGGGAGTTCACATTGATAGAGGGAGTTATAATGGATGAGAACTAGAATAAAACTAAGGATATTATCCTTACTCCTATTTTGCTCTAAAATTTCTATGTATCATGACATGTTGTGTTGCGATTAATGCCAAAGAGGGAGATTATTGGAAAAAATCATTTAATTGTATGTTATCTTTGATGTTACATACGTGTCAAGCATATACCAAGCAATCAATGTACATTGATCTCATTCAAGAGTCAAAGGAAGTTGTAGTACATGATGACAGTCTAAGTGTTTACCAAGTTTAGAGCAAGTGTTAACTAAGCTCACTCAGCTATGATAGGAAGGGCACTAGTGCTGGAGTACTTTTTTCTTGGAAAGGGCTAGTATCATGGACAAGAAAGAAGCAAAATATGTTGTTGTAGTAGTTAATAATTCCAACATTGTGTGGCTCAAGAAGCTATTGTCAAGTTTGAAGGAGGAGATCAAGGACCCATTTGTTATCTTCTATGATAACACCAATGCAATCAACATATTCAAGAATCTAGTGATGTATACCAAGACCAAGAACATTGAAATAAGATATCATTTCTTGAGAGAATTGGTGCAAGAGAAGGAAGTGAAATTGGAATATGTGAATAAAAAAGAATAGATTGTAGACATATTCACCAAACCATTTCCTAAGGATGTGTTTTTGTATCTAAGACATAAGCTAGGGGTCATTCCCCTATCTAAAGCTCACTAATATTTTTTTATGATGCATCAACCAAGCATGTTGAAGATCAGACAAGTTGATGCAGTATTATCAAAGGAGATTGCATATCAATTTGTACATTAGGTACATGGAAACTACATGGATTTTTTTCTTTGGCATAAGATGTCAAAAAGGGAGTTTTTTTGTCATATATCATAGAATTATATATATATTTTTGATGTCAAAGAGGGAGAATTTGTCATATCAAATAGGGAGAGTTTTCTATTGTAGTAATTGCAATCAAAGATTGATGACAAAGGGAGTTCACACTAATAGAGGGAGTTCTCATAGATGAGAATCATAATAAAACTAAGGATATTATCCTTCTATTTTTCTCTAAAATTTCTATGTATCATGACATATTGTGTTGCCATCAATTCCAAGAAGAGAGATTGTTGGATAGAATCATTCAATTCTATGTTGTCTTTGATGTCACACAAATGTCAAGTATATACTAAGAAATTAGCATATACCAAGATCACTCGGGAGTCAAAGGAAGTTCTAGTATATGAGAAGCATTTCAATGTTAACCAAGTTCAAAGTGAGTGTCTATCGAACTCACTTAGTAACCTAAGGAAAGTTTCTATGGAACGAGTGTTAACTGAGCTCACTCAATTACCAAAGAAAAGTTGGCATGAAATGAGTGTTAACTGAGCTCACTTGGTTACCAAAGGAAGTCTAAAGGAAATTTGTTCCTGAGTTAATGTTGACCAAGTTTGGTCAAGTAATGAAGGACTTTCCAATATCAATTTTTTTGGTTAGTTCTAGTTGGCTCATGGGATGAATTTCATTTGTTTAAAATTGTACTCAAGCTAAACTGACAAGGTAAAAAATGTGAGTATTAGGTCAAGTTGAGGATTGAATAGAAGAAGAGGCATGGGAATGAAAAGATAAATGAAAGAAGCAAATTGGAAGGATATCGGAGTAATTGGGTTGACCGAGTTGCAAAGACTATTTTGATCAAAGACGATCAATTATTCAAGCTAGAATAAAGATCCGAAACTAGAAAATATAGTTGCATCAACAACTAGGTCTTATCATTGTTACTCTCTAATAATTGTAGCAATGAATAAAATCTTCTAATAGAGTTAGCTTAGTAGTTATTTACCAAATCCTCTAACAAGGTGGTATTTCTAGATTGAAGTTTCTAAAGACTTCTAACAAGGCCACTCCTAAAAGGGTGAACTAAATATTTTAATAGGGTCACACCTAATAGTTTTTTTTGTAACCTTTAATAGTGTTGGCTCCTTATAGGGCTCACTTCAGAAGAGTGAAAATACTAACTAGTTGCAATTGGTGGTTTTTTCCAAATTGGGTTTCAACATTAAATATTGGTACCTATTGTGTTTATGTTATTTTCTTTATGATTATGCAACCAAGTTAATTAAGGTTAATCAAATTAAACATCTTAAGAAGCAATTATTTCAATGTTTTCCAAGTGACAATAATTCTTAGTGTTAACCAAGTGTTTTTTTGTTAAATGAGTTACATTAGCAATTTAGTTTCAGCAGAGTATTGATTTTGAATTTTATTGACATCTTAAAGGACTTGGATTTTTTTGTGGTAACTAATTCACCCCTCCACTCTCAGATACTTCTCTCATATTTATAACAATAGGTTATATGTGGGATCATGGTCAACCAAACTCTAGCCTTAAGTGGCAGTAAAAAATCAGTAAATCAGGATTATGTCAAACTGACATGTAATTTTTAAGTAGTTATTGACTTTATATCAAAAAGTTGTAAGGAAAGACTCTATATAAAATTTAATATGGTTTGTATTTTAATGTAGTACTACAAAAAAATGGGGCAAAAATTAAATATAACTGTATGTCTAACCACTTTAATCAAAGTGAAATGATAATATTTTTAAATATAATTATAGATATAAAAAGTAGACTTATGCCCAAATGTGACATATTTTTGGGTATTTTGATAGCATATAATAATTAAATATGAAATTTATACTATAACTTTTAAAGGAAAAAAAACATGTGTCCCACCACCTTAACTAATTGAAACATTTATAAAATTAAATTTTTGTTTTATTTTTCTTATGCCAGGCGAAGCATAGAATGTGACACAATATTTGTATTTAGAAAAGGTTATACTATTTGAAAGTGCTAGCTATTTTACAATTAGTATGTCGATCAAAATTCTATAGCCATCTCCACTATTAATTAACAAATAAATACTTATTGAACTCATAATTTGACAACAATTCTATCAATGGAATCTTGAGAGTGTTGTTAAAACACCCTTCTAGTTTCATTAAGTTTGGATGAAAAAAATATTGTTAGATGCCAAGTCAAAATTTGAATATTAGGAAAACATGGCTAAAACACATTTTTTTAGTTGACTAAATAGTTTGGTAAATAACAAGCCTAATCAGGTACTCGATATGAAATTGGATGCTGAAAATGTGGCGGCAAAATAGAAAATTTTAAATTTGACTTAGTGGGAAACAATTGTACATTTTAAACCAAAAGACTTACAAACATATTTAAATATGTTTTACATTTAAGATGTAATGATATTTCAATATTATTATAATTATTATTATTATATATTAAATAATGAATTATATTGTTATAATATTATATATGATATTAAATATGGTTAGATAGTATATTAGCATCATAGTACTATATATTATTATATATTATTCTATATTATCTATAGTATATTAAATATTATCTACATATTATTATTATTATTATTATAGTATTAAAAATTATTACATTGTATTATATAGTTTATCAAATTACAATATGTCCCAAGGTATCCTAAGAGGCTTAGGAATATATGTTGTGATGATATGGGTTGAAGGAGGTCATGGGTTAGCCCCAAGAACACATCTTGTGATGAAATGGGCCAAAGGGGGTTGTAGGTTAGCCTACGACTCCCTCATAACCATACAATCGAATATAATATGTCCCTAGGGGTCCTAGGTCCCTTAGGGACACATGTCATGATGAAATGGGTCGAATGGTGTTGTAGGTTAGCCTATGAACCCCTTAAATCCATACAATCGATTACAATATCTACCTAGGGGTCCTAGGACCCCAAGAGACATATGTCATGATGAAATGGGTCAAAGGTAGTTGCAGGTTAGACCCATATGATCAATTATATTATATCCCTAGATGTTGTAGGATCCCTAAGGACACATGTCATGATGAAAAGGGTTGAAAGGGGTTGTAAGTTAGCCTACAACCCATTTGACCCATATGATCGATTAAGCTAGAACCCCTAGGGATACATGTTGTGATAAAATAGGTCAAAGGGGGTCATAAGTTAGCCTACAACCCCCTTCAACCCATATGATTGATTATGATATCTTGCTAGGGGTCTTATCATCCTAAGGGAGACATTTCATGATGAAATAGGTTAAAGAGTCCTAAGTTAAGTTATGACACCCTTCCACCCATATGAATAATTATGATAGGCCCTTAGGGGTCCTAGGACCCTTAGGGACACATGTCACAATAAAATTTGTCAAACAAGATTGTAGGCTAGCCTACGACCCATATGATCAATTATGATATATTCCTATAGGTCCTAGGACTCTAAACCATAGATGTCATGATGACTTGGGTAAAACAAGGTCAAAGGTTAGCCAACAACTACATTCAACTCATACAATCGATTATGATATGTGCCTAGGGGTCCTAGGACCCTAAGGGATACATGTCATGATGAAATGATTCAAAGGGGTCATAGGTAATCCTACAACCCCCTTTGACCCATACGATTGATTATGATATGTCCCCCAGGGGTCCTAGGAATCCTAGGGACACAAGTCATAAAAAAATGGGTCAAAGGGGGTTGCAGGTTAGCCTATGATCCCCTTCAACCCATCTAATTGATTATGATATTTGAATAATGGTCCTTGGATGGTTAGGAACACATGTCATGATGAAATCAATTGAAAGGGATCATAGGCTAGCCTACAGAACCCTTTGTGTCAATGAATTATTTTGAGTATATGGTATAAAGGAGAGATATTTACCTTGTTTGTGATATGATTGTATTATTCAAGTATATGCATAGTGTGAGAATTAGAAGAGAGTTTACTAAATGTGTGTAAGTGATCAAATGGATTATTGGATGTGAATTGTGTGACATGGTTGCAAGATCTAAAGGAGAAGAAGTCTAGTACAGATATATAGGGACATTTAATTTCTATTATTCTACAAGGAATAATATAGAGATCATTTGGATAGTGGGTTCATTGATCTTAACGTTGAAGTTGTTTGGGTAGTGGGTCCAACTATCTTACAAAATTCCTAACAATATTGGAATCTCCTAAAAAGGATTCAAAGTGTCCTAACAAGGATGGATAAGCATTGAATGTTGTTATAGAATCCTAATAGGGTCCATCCTCCATCAAGGAATATTTATATTAGTACATCATCTTGTGGGTACCATGCCCACCAGGGTTTTCCCTCTCATCAAGGATTTCCCTAGTTATCATATCTGGTGTTAATTGTGCACAAGCATCTCATTGTGGTTAATGATTATATTTCTCATATGGTTAAATTTTAATAAGGTTGATAATTGTGATATTAGTTGGATAATAGATTCACCCTCCCCACCTCTCATTTTATTGGTGGACTATATATTCTAACAATTGGTATCAGAGCATTAGGTCCTTAAAGGATAAGCTTAACAACTTTGGGAGATCTATGATGAATATTTTCAAAAAAGATAGTCCTAGATTTGATGGGGTGAACTAGATGAAGACTCATTTGTTATGCATGGGTCTAGGTTATTGGCTCTAGATGAAGAGTAAGAAGTAGATTGTGAAAGAAGAAAATCTTGAAGAATGCAATGAGGTAGAAAGAGTTCTATTTATGTGTAACATGAGAGCCAAAGAAACTTTTTGCTCAAGTTTCAATTCATATCTCTTGTTTTAGGGTTTTGAGTAAAATCAAGTGTTAATCTCTTAAGTATGAGTCTAGATTTCCAATAGGGTGGCCTTTCTTCTCATTATCCTTTTGAGTTATCTTGATGAAAGAAATCATATGATAAATGGACCAGTCCAATGGCTAGGTGATTTTTTTTTGGAGGATTTGTTATGCTTTTTCAAGATGAGAAACTTTTTTTTTTGAAACCCTAACTGTATGATCAGTTGTTTCATTAAAGGCATAATACAAGTATAATGGAGAAATTATAGAAAAATAAATGGTAGAAAGGAATAAAAGATCTTGTAGCTTACCAAACTGTAAGAAGAAAGGGAAGAGATGGTTGATTAAACTCATTGAATACCAAAGAAGAGTAAAGAAGTTTTTTGATAAAAGGGAAAGGCTTAGAAAATCCATGGAAACTGATTTGATATTGATACGGGATAAGAGACATGAGCCAAGAGGTATGCACTCTAAGTTTTAGTCTTTGTGGAAAGGGTCATTTGATATCATACAAATGAATTAGAATAATTCTTTCAAGTTGGTGTATCCCCTTGGAGAAACCCTACCATGTTCTTATAATGGACACAATTTGAACTTATGTCAAATACAAAATTGAAAGAAAGTAAACCCTATATAGTAGTTAGATAGGTAGGTTTTCCTTTCATGTAGTTTTCTTTAGCTTATTTGCTTCTTTCCTAGGTAGTCTATTGTTGTTTTCCTAGTTTATTCTATTCTTTTTGTTTCCAAGTTGTCACCTCTGTGTGGAACCAAAGACTTCTAGGATTCTTTCAAGCATTATCATTCTTAAATCCCTAGATAAAGCTAGCTATTGCCCAAGTTTTAGTTCATATGTTCTTGTTTTAGGGTTTTAAGTCAAGTCAACTGTCAATGTCTTGAGTCTGAGTCTACATTGCCCATAGGGTGGCCTTTCTTCTTATCATCCATCTGAGTTAACCTAATGTGAGAAATCATATGAGTAATGAACAAGTCCAATGGCTAGGTGATAAGGTTTTGGAGGGTTTGTTATGTGTTTTCTAGATTAGAAGAAAGTTGTTTTGAAACCCTAACTCTATCATCAAGTGTTTCATTGAAGAATAATATAGGTAGAATGGAGAATTTGTAGACATATTTATAAACAAATGGCAGAATAGAATATGATGATTAAGGTTAAAGACAATATGTAGATCATGAGAATGAGCTACAAGAAGAATCGGTTGAATCTTGTAGATGTGAAAATGAGGCCTTAGGTCTTTCACCTACACTTCAACATAGTCATATAATGTGGATTCATCCTAGAATGAACATGGGATAGCTCATCCACGAGGTCCAACAATGCGACCTATTGCCTTCTAACTAGAAGAATTTTTCCTATGTGCTCTCAGAATGAGGTGCAGGCAACTAGACCTTTCTAGAATGAAGGATTTATGAAAAAGTATGAACATGCAAGTAATCTATATGATATGCAATTTTATTCTATTAAAAAATCAAAGAAACTAAGCTAAATGTATCCATTATTAAGCTAGATGATACTAAAGCATTAAGCAAAAGCACATGTGAAAGATTATGAAGACAAGAATTCAATCCAACAACAATTCACTATCATCCAAATCCAACCTCTATAACAAGGGATTGAGAACCCCTTAAATAGAATCCAAGAATGGATCAACAGTCAAGATCAATCTTGATGAATGGTTGAGATTAGATAAAAGATTCAGTTAAGATGGAAACTTCCTTGTGAAAGTGAAGTTAACTATTTAAAATTTGAGTGTGATGAGTAGTTAACTGAACTTTTCTTTTCATAAGTGTGAGAGCAAGTTAACTGGATTGATTCTAATTTCGAGAGGTAGTTCACTCAAAGTTTCCATTTTAGAACTGAAGAGAGTATTTTGAAGATATTATTCAATTTAATAAAGTGAGATATGACCTCATAAATGCCTTTTTCATTTAATTGAATTATCCAATTCAGTTAATTAACATAAGCATAATTATTAAATTAAATATTTTTAATTCCTTAGTACATTAGCCTTGGGATATAATTTAATATAATTAAAGTATAAATACTTTGAATTAAATTAAATCTTAATTAAATAGGTTTAATGTGACTAATTTGAGTCAATACTTAGGAATTAAATTAGTTTAATTAGTGCAGATTTAGGGTTTTCTACATTTGACAATTAAGTCAAATAGCAAACATCAAAATAAGAATTGCCTAGTAAAATAGGACTTTAGAATTGATCAGAATAGACCAAAATTAGTAATGATGGCAATGAGCCAATTTTGGGGTATTACATTTGCCCCTCTTTGAATGAATGTACGAGTAGAACATTCAATTCAAAGAAAATTAGAAAACATGATGCTAAGATCAATAAATAAGATTGGTTCCAAAATGGACGGCACAGAGACCAATTTGATAAGCTTTTAAAGATTATTTCTAGAACAAAGTTTAATCTTAAGGAATCCAAGTAGAACACCTAGATACCTGAAATGGTAAGAATTTAAAAGGTTCTCCCTAGAACGAAGTCTAACCTTTAAGGATCCAAGAAAAACACCTAGATACATGAGATTGATAAGCTTTTAATGATTGTCTCTAGAGCAGAGTTTAATCCTAAGGGATCTAGATAGAACACCTAGACACCTGGAATTGACAAGCATTTAAAAGGTTTTCTTCAGAATGAAGCCTAACCTTTAAGGATCCAAGAAGAATACCTAGATACCTAAGATTGATAAAATTTTAAGGATTATCTCCAGAACAAAGCTTAACCATAAGGGATCTAGATAGAACATCTAGATACTTAGACTGACTAGATAACAAGATTCAATCATGAGTCATAGAATCATCCTTAGAATGAGGCTTGATCCTTAAGAGTCAAGGTTTAGACTACCCCAATACCTATCCATCGAACTCTAATGACAAGATGAAATAGATGACAAATATGTCAGATAGAGGGGAACAAGATGCCCCTAGCGATGAGGACATAAGATGGGAACAAGATGCCTCAAGCAATGAAGATTCAGATTGAGTAAAAATTTAGATTCAATGATGTAATCATCCTACCCACTCAGTAGTGAAATCAAAAGATGACAAATTAGAAATTTCATATAGAGCAGTAGAGAGAGATATATATAAGAAATTGATGAATCAACAAAATATAGAAGAGATCAAAATGATCAAAAGAAAATTCAGAGTCAATGCAGTATGATTTTGAGGTCTAGAAGACCAAGTTTGACCAAAATTTAACTAGATTTGACCCAAGTTGACTTTTTTCCAAATTTTGTGATAAAATTTGAAAAAAATTCAATTTGAAAAGATTCCAAGATTCACAAAATATCTGAAGAATTTGGACTGCACAAGCGTTTGATCGAATCAATCCCAAAATTTTAAAATGTGGTTTTCAGCCACTTAGGTGTGTTAGATTTCAAATTCAATCCCAAAAATGAATTCAAAATGGTCAAGTTAGCCAAGGGGGTGATTTCCATGCAAATCAAAGCACTTTGAAATATTAGGTCAAAACCTATATAAGGGACCAATGGGTCATTTTCAAATTACTTGTGCATTCTTTCTTTAGTGGAGAAGAGAGGTTTGAGAGAGATATGGTAATGCCAGTGTATTTACATCATTTTGAGCACTCCACATAGCTAGCTGGCAGACTGTGGACCTTCGGTGAGTAGTCGATAAACTTGCTTTGCATTTAATTTTGCACACATTTTGATGTATTTTTTGCACATTTTTTAGCACATTTTAGGATAGGTTAATTAGTTTTCATGTGAGGGTATCCTTCATTGCACAAGCCCAATCCTTCTTTGTGTGAAGATCCACCAACCTGGTGTTTCTTCATGCATGTCAGTGGGGAATCTCGCATAGGAGATACCCACCTTTCACATGAGATGCACAAAATTTTGGGCACTTTTCGATCATACTCTTGTCATTTCTCATGCAAGATCACATTTCTTTGCATTAGGACTTATTTTCTTGCATGAGAACATGTTTTTTGACATAAGAACATGAATTTTCATGCAAGATCGGGTGTTTAGAAATTGCATTTATTGATTTTTTGCCTTAATTTTGTAGTTGTTTTGTCACCTTCCCAACCTGTCAAGTGAGTACTAACTATTTCCATATTATTTTTATTTGTGTGTGTATATGGTCTTTGATGACATCATGTTTAGATCACACTATCCACCTTACAGGGCTTTGTTGTGAAGCCTAGATGATGCCAATATGGCACACATTGACAGATTGGGACTTTCCTCTCTATGCCAGATCCCACTAGTGCTAGTGAATCATAGCCTGTTGATAGCATCGGTGGAGTGTTTCCATTTGAAGAAGAAAACCTTTCATCTTCCATAGAGGGAGATGACTATCACACTAGAGAACATCTACAAGACACTTGGGATACATTTTCATGGATCACAAGTTTATGATACAGTGCCATGGGCAGGAACAAAGGCATTGCAAGCTATCTTCCACTAGGAATTAGCAATAGGGTGAGCCATCACATGGGATGAGCTCATCCATACATATGGGACCAAAAATAGGTTGGCATTAGTGTTAGCCATTTTCATCAATTGCTTCTTGATGCCTAACAAGGGATAGCATGGGCTTTAATACATATGGGGTATCATGCTTCAGAGGATGCTTGACTCTCTTGAGTGATTTGGATGGGGCCAGTGCATGCTCACCCACATGTTTTATGAAATGAACAAGATAGTGTATCATGAGAGAAAGAGCATGGCCACTAGAGTCTACGTTCTTCATAACTAGGAATGGGAGCACCTGCCCATGACATGACCAATTTTTGAGGATGCTTGAGAGTTGATGGAGCCATATATATGTAGATATAGGGGGTAGCTTACCCAAGTAGGCTTAGGTAAGATATAGCATTGGAAGATGCATCTCGATGACTTAGTCTCTGTTGTATGGCAGCCCTAGAGAGAGATAAAGGATTGGGATAATGCTCCCAAGAGATTGGTTGGATGTTCTCCTTATAGCCACTATTAGGGTGAGCCACCCAAATTATAAAGAGGTTTCCTATCACACAGGTGTGGCAACAGTACAAGTGGCCACAAGATATCATGTAGGAGTAGTGCTCTTATGCTAGGTTGGCAAGAGATCTAGATTGGGGGTAGTCTATAAGACTAGATCCTAGGACATCAATGATAGATGTGCACAACCTAGTTGCATCAAAGTGGGATTACCTCTTGAAGATAGTAGATGCTAGGATGATGCTTTCATACTAGGCATATTTTATCAATCACCCCTTTCCACGATTCATAGATCTTATGGGGATGTGGTGTAGGGACTACAATAGGCACCCATATAGGGTATAGTCCAACAAATGAAATAGTTGCAGCCACCACAAGTGAGACACAGGGTGTGGTAGGTACAAATTCCCCCACAACAGATGGGATTAGATGCAAGTTCTTGTGATAGCGGGATGGAGCAAGGCTAATGATAGAGACCATGGGTAGAGGAGCAGGCACCTATGGAGCAACAACCTAAGATGCTAGATGAGGAGATGCACTAGGTCCTAGGATGCCTTGAGGAGGGTGAGAGAGAGGATCAGATAGGACTCTCAATAGTTGGGAGATTTACTGATATAGATGGTCATGTAGGACACCAGGTAGTAGAGCATGATTAGGATATCCAACAGCTCTGAGAGTAGGTTTTGGTAGCTGAGCAGAGGGCAGAGATGTTGTAGGATGAGGTTAGACTTCAAGTGGCTTGAGTAGCCTACTATTTCGTAGGATACTATGCAGTAGTACCTGATGAGGCTCATCAGGTGTCACCATTTTCTCAGTATGCTCAAGATTCTAGAGGTGCACACCTGCCAACCAGGCCAAATATGTTGCCTCCTCCTCCTCCCCCAAGAGGTGATGGTGTGGGCCAGAGTTAGATTTGACATTTTTACCTTCAAGTTTTTCATTCTGGCTATGTATCGATTAGTGTGCTAGCACAATTTTGTATCATTTTTTATTGATAGCACTTGAGTAGAACTCATTTTTTGTACTGGCACATTCTTTGATATATATATGAGATTTAGAGCCTAGTATCATTGTGTTCATGTCATTGTCATTATTACTCTTTTGATTTGATTTACATGAGATGTTTTATGCTATAATTATGAGATGCAAATGTGATGTGATGCATGGATGCACATTTTATTTGAGGTAGTCATGTAGATGAGATGGATGTATGGATTTATGAATGAAATGCACAGGTAAATGGACTGACATCTCATGTATTGTTTCATGTTGTTGTTGTTTGCTTGATAGTGACAGGTATCTCATTGAGGGGTGCAAAAGGAAAAACTAAACAATTGAATGCTTGTGTAGCCTTGAAGAATTATGATACATTAAAAAGAGATTAGCAATCCCTCATCATAGAAGGAAAAATTAGATTTGCAATCAAATTGAATACTAAAACATGTAATGGAATTCTATGCTATATGCAACCTTATACTAGATTCAACTTTAGGTCTAGTTACCAAGCCTTGACAATTTATCATCACTAAGTATAGGACAAAAAGCCATATGTCATACAATTCCCACTAACATTGCACTCATGGAAATATGAATAGGAAATATGTTATAGGTTTGTCAAGATTAAATGTAAGCATTCGAGGCACAAGAAGCTAGAATGACTAGAACATTTGTCCCTTTTATTATAGCAAGTGAACGTAAGCATCAAAACATAAACATTAGGATGACTAGAATGTTTCTTGCATGGTAGGCACACCAAACACACAAGAGATTAGTCTTATGCTAAGTATTCAGTATTATGTGTGCAACAACCCTTGCATTCGTAACCTGAGACAGAAGTGTGCTAGATATACTCGTACTGACCCATATGTTCACTTAGCAAGATGAGTATCAATATGTACTAAAGCATAAAGATTTTACTCCAACAAGAAAGGAGAAGAACCAACATTATTGATGTACCCATGTAAAAGGAGTCAAGGTACACCCGACCATCCAATACAAGATAGAGGCTCTTATAGCGAACACCCCTTCTATATGAATGTTTCAACTTATTGGAACTAAACCACAAATAGAAAGCAAAGAAAAGATCTTGCCCCCAGTCATTACTTCTCTCATTAGAAATGACATCATCGAGTTTCTTGAGAAGACATGATGGAGCAAAAACAAAACAAACAAAGAAAATGCTCAGCATATCCAAACAAGTATGTCATTTTGAATTTAGTGTTTTTGGGATTGATGTCAAGTGTCAATGTCTAGAACATAGATAAAAGAAATCTCTTCAATAGGGTGACAATAGTAGGAAAATGTAGTCAAGAGGATAGGTGACTAAGGTTAAAGAGGAATCTTTGAGGTGAAGACCCTAAAGTGGACTGAGCGATAGTAGATAGACACAGCCAGAATGAATGGTGACTGACACAAGACAGATCTTCCATAAAGCAATCTTGAAATGTGACACAAGCGATAGTAGGCAGATGCAACTAAAATAATTGGTGGCTATTGTAAAAGAAATTCTATGAGGAGAATCTCAAAAAGGAGTTACACTAGCATGACAATAGGCATACATAGCCAGAATGATTAGTGACTATTGCGCAAGATTTGACAACACTAAAGGGGAATTCCCCTAAGTTGTGAGAGGACTCAATGTATGGATACATGAGAAAAAAGTAGGAAAAGCTAGAAAGAAACTATACAAGAAGCTAGAAGATGCACTGCAAGATGGAAAATTGGGAACAAGAAGCACCTATTTTCAAGGTTTTCACCTTCTTGGCAGAGCCCTTTTTTTTTTTTTGCTACCATGATGCCTATTTCTTGGTTTTCACCAATGGAACTTTTCTTTTTTTCAATTATCTTTTTTGTATTTTTCTTTTTTGGATTTTTTTTGTATTTTTGATATTTTGCAAAAACAATTTTGTATTACCCTAGTGCCTATTGCTAGGTTTCCACCAAGGTAATAATTATTTTTATTACTTTTCCTTATTTTTAGAATTTTTTCAAGACATATAGATCTGTACAAAGAGCTTCTAACATCATATCAGCTGTAAAACCACTTCATGTGGAGAGTGTTGATAAGCTCCTTGAGCACTTCTCCCTCAGTTGTAGAAAGCTAGTAAGCACCAAATCCATACACTACAGTAATTATGTAAGGACCAAGTGAGTTTGGTTCAAACTTCCATTTTTTGGACCCATTGTTGTTAATTCCAAGGATTCTCTCTTAGGAAAAGATTACCCAGTTGGATGTCACATGGACTAACTTTCCTATTGTAGCTTTTGGACATTTGTTGCTGATAAGCTTGCAAATGATCACATGCCACTTTTTGATTTTCATCTAGTAGTACTAGCTCTTGAAGCTGAGCTATTCTATAATCTTCATCAATAATAAAACCTTTTATAGATATTCTCAAGGTAGGGATCTCGACCTCTATTGGAAGCACAACATCTACTCCATAAACCAAAGTAAAGTGCATGGTACCTGTTGGAGTCCTAATGCTTGTCCTATATGCCCACGAGTCTAGATTAATCTAGAGGTTCTAGTCCCTCTTAGATTTTTTGATTGTGCAATGGATAATATTGAGGATCACCTTGTGTGATCCCTCTACCTAAACATTAGCCTAGGGGTAGTAAATAGAAGACCAATGTTGTGTAATTTTGAATTTTTTGCATTGTTCCTTGAGGTCTTTATTTTTGAGCTATCATCCATTGTTAGTAATGATGGAGGATAGTACACTACCTACAAATGATGTAGTTTGTGACAAAAAGAGCTATAATTTTTCCATTTGCTATTGTGAGAGGTACTGCCTTTACCCATTTCATGAAGTAGTCTATAGCTATGATAATGAACTTATGTCCATTAGAAGAAGTTGGGTGAATCTAACCCACCAAGTTGAAGGCCTATTGTTGAAATCGTAGCATTGTTGTAGATGGAATTAGTTCCTTCGATAGAGAATGAATTAGATTCCCATGGAAATGGCACTACTTGTAGGACCTGGTGTACTTAATTGCCTATTGCTCCATTTTAGGCCAATAATAACCAGCTCTAATAAGTTTGCAAGCTAGTGTCAAGCCATTTGAGTGGGATCCATAAATGCACTTGTGAATGTCAATTAGTGTGCATTTAGACTCTTTGGGTTCTAAATACCTAAGGAGTGTTCCATCAAGACCTCTCCTAAATAGGTCATCAACAATAATGACATACTATGAAGCATTGTAGATAAGGTAATGTTTTTCATTTCAAGTTAGACCATCTAGAAAGGTTTGGTTATAGAGATAGGAGTAAATGTGATGCTAGCAAGATGAATCTTGTCCTAAAATAGAATAGATTATCCTAGAATCAGAGGTATCATAGGATAAGTAGTGTAACACTTCCACTAGGAACTCGTATTAGAGATCATTTTTGAGCATCTATAATAGGGAGGCTAGAATAGCCATGGCATCAACCACTTTATTATCTAGTCAAGGAATTTGATGAAAGATGATGTTTGCAAAATACTTCTTCAGGTCATCAACCATGCATTTCTAAGGGATCAATCTCTCATCCTTCATTTGATACACATCATTGACCTAATTAATTATGAGCTAAGAGTCCCCAAAGATATCTAACTAATCCATTCTCCATTTATCTGCAATCTTCATGTCATTAATCAAAGCCTCGTATTCAACAATGTTGTTCATACAAGGGAACAAAATCTTGTATACTTTGGGTAATGAGTACCTTTGTGGCATTATGAAGAGTAATCTAGCACCAAATCCCTATTGTGTGAAGGACCTATCAAAGAACATCACCCATGTTTGGTGTGTGAGTGTCAAAATTGACTCATCAAGAAAATCAATGTTCATTGGAAGAAGACTTTGCATAGGTGCATCTATTAAGTTATCTGCAATCACTTGTCCCTAGATAGCTTTTTGTTCAACATATTAAATGTAAAACTCACTGAATATCATCACCCACTTAGCCAATCATCTTGTGAAAGCTGCCTTACTAAGTAAGTACTTTAGTGGATATATCTTAGTCACTAGCCATGTAGTGTGGGAAAGCATGCAGTGTCTCAACTTTTGGGAAACAAAGAAAGTTACCAAGAAAGCTTTCTCAATGATGTTGTAATTCCTCTCATATGAGATCAGTGTGTGACTCAAATAATAAATAGCTCTCTCCTTGTTATCATTATCCTCTTGAGCTAATAAGATTCCTAGAGATTTCTCCATTTCTAAAATGTACAAAATCAGAGGTTTCCCATAAATAGGAAGCATCAAGATTGGTGGATTAGCGAGATATTTTTTTATCTGAGTTAAGCTTTTCTCACAATCCTAGCTCTAGTTAAATTTGACACCCTTATGTAAAGTATTTGTAAAAGGTTGTGATCTATCTGCCAACTATGAGATGAACTTGTGGATAGATTGGAGTCTTCCTTGTAGACCTCACATCTGGTTGATGTTATGGGGTGGAGGCATATCCATAATTTCTTGAACTTTCTTCAAATATACCTCAATTCTTTTCATAGACATGATGTATCCTAGCAACTTCCCTAATGTGACACCCAATGCACATTTCTTAGGATTGGGCCTGAGACTGAACCTTTCCATGCAATCTAGAATGGGTCCCAAATCTTGCAAATGAGTATTATGTTTTGTGCTTTTGACCAAGGTATCATCCACATATTCCTCCATGGTCTTATGCATCATGCAATGAAAAATTGTAGTGACTACCCTCTAATAGGTGGCACCAGCATTTTTCAAGCCAAATGTAATTACATTCTAGTAGAAGGTCCCCAATGCACATGTAAAGGTAGTGTTTTCCTGATCTTCTAGTGCAATTTTTATTTGATTGTAACTAGAAAACCCATCCATGAGTGAGTAAATCTCATATCCCACCATCATGTCCACTATTATATCAATGTTGGGAAGTGGAAAATCATCCTTAGGACATGCTAAGTTGAGATCATGGAAATTGGTACAAACTCTGATAGATTTATCATGCTTGGAGAATAGAAAATTTTTGGATATCCATTCAACATAATCAATTACATAGATGAATCCAACTTTTAGAAGCTTCTCTAGTTCAGCTTTGATAAGAAATGCAACATAAGGATGCATTTTATGAAATTTCTATTTTATTGGTTGAATGTCTAGTATGATAGACAAATGATGCACAATGAGATTAGGATCTAGTCCTGGCATGTCAGAATATGTCCAAACAAAATTTATCTTCTTCTCTCAGATGGAGGCAATGAATTCCTCCCTTTCTTTAGGAGACAGTGACTATGCCAGATGTATCATATGAGGATTTTCTTCTATGCCCAGGTTGATTAGCTATGTTGGCTTTATCAACATTGATGATCTCTCTTGAAAGTGACTTGGAAGTCCATCAAATATCTCATCCACGGGTGCCTCGGAGAGGTTTTCACCCTTGGATACATATTTTGTTTACTTTTTTGGGTTCTAACATTGCCACAATGTGGTTTTCACCATTGGACCTTCTATATTTTTTCTTTTTAATTGTATTACTAAGATATTTGATGTCAAATTCATTCATGTTGACACTCTATTCACTAGTGGAAGACATTAGAGGTTTGGTGGCATTTAGATAAAAAGAAAGAGCATAATTGTTCTTGAATGTTTGGACTTCACTAGATGCATTAGGATTCTAGTCTATAAGCTTAGGATATGTGAGTGAAATAGTATTGGTGGGTTTGATTACATTCATAGTATCATCATTAAATGCTTGGACCAGAAATTTGATACCTAGAGTGGCTTCATCCACAAGTGTGTTCGAATGCCTTTGAGTACTAACATTAGCAACTGACGACTTGAGGACACTTCTTGGATCACACCCATCCAACCTAACCCTAGACATTTCACCCACTTTGAGTTGGTTTTCATAGATATGAACTTGGTCAATGTCTTTATTTATAGTCACTTCTAAAAGAGAGTTAAACTCATATTCCTTAGAATCAGTGTTGCATGGCAACAGGCTGTATATTTCCCCGATAGTGATAGGAACATACTTACCTTCATCATCTAGGTTTTTACACATATAATCAACATAGAATGCCTAAGTAGACTCTCCCTTTTCTGAAGGAGCACTAGGTGGATCAATATTGTCCTCAGAAGAATCACTAGTATCATCCATGGTGCTAACATGTGACACAAAGTCATCAAGCTCAGTAAAGGATTTAGAAAAATCATGGGGAATATGATAAGGATAAGGATCTTTATCATTTGATTTATCATCTTGAGTATCTAACTCAGCTTGTGACTCATTTCCAAATGAATCCTTAGGCTCTGGTATGAATTTTTTAGCCCCCAAATGAAAGAGAACCTTCTTAAAGCCTAGACCAAATGTATCTCTATTTCTTCAAACTATTTCTTTTATGGGATCAACTAGACCATTGTTATTTCACCCAATGGGACCGGTTCCCTTATAGCCAAAATGGTTCATGAGTCTAAGACTAGGCCCATATTTCTCAAGAGTGATCTCATGAGCTTGTTCTATTAAGTCTATATGAGTCTCTTCTTTGTAAAGCCATGTGGCAATGACTCTATTTTCACTTTCATCCTCTAAGGGAACTATAGCCTTGACAAAAGTGCCATTGTACTTGGTTTGAGGTGTCAAAACAAATGGCTTCTTTACTTCAGATGGTCTCCCATAATGATGAGGAGAATTGGGAAGAGATGTTAATGACAACATTGGTTCAATATGGTACTTTCCCATGCTAGTTTCTTTCAGCTTGAATGATTACTCAATTTGTTTCAGCTTGTTGTCATGATAATCAATAGATTCCCTATTAGTAGGGACAAAATTCTTAGCAACTTTGAGCATATTGCAAGTATAGCTCGTAGTAATAGGGCTAGTAACCTCGAAGCCATGAAATAAGAATTTGATGTATTGATGATATGTGGAGCACATAGCATGCATATCATGTATTCATGGCCATCCTAGCAGAATGTTATAAGCTAAGGGAATGTCAAGGACCTGACAAGTGACATCCCTTTCTATAGGACTGATGTGAAGGGGCAAGACCACAAGACCTAGAAACTTTTGTCCAACTTCATCATACACTTTGACAATGATCTTGCAATGTGGACCAATAAAGTCCTCAAAGTAATTCAATTGTCTAAGCAAAGCAATAGAGACAATGTTTAGGTTAGTGCCATTATCATTGAGTACCCAACGAATATGTGTCTCATGTATCATAACCTCAATGTGTAGAGGTTGATTATGTGGGTGACTCAGTAAGTTATCATCCTCCTTGAAGAATGACATAATGTAGGGTGAGTTCAATTGACCTACTATACATTGAAATTGCTCAAGATCAAGATCTTGAGGAATGTTTGCCTCAGTGAGGGCTTTGTCTAGAATCTTCCTATGAGTAGGAAAGATTTTAAGTAGCTCAAAGATTGAGATTTGAGCATTAGTTCATTTTAATTGATCAAGAACACTATAGCTAGTTGCTACTGAATTGGTTGCAAGTTTGCACCTTTGCTAGATGGACAAGCAAGGGTTTTATCTTTATGTTGTTCAAGATCAGGAGTAGAAGGCATAGGACCTTTGAGCACCAACTTTGCATGAGAGCGTGTAATGACATTGGCATAGTGTTGTGAAGATGTGTTGTTAGTTGTATGAGAAGTAGGGCCCCTCAAGAAAAATGGTGTCTTGGGTTTGTTATTATCTTTCTTGCCCTTAATGGTAATGATATCATAGTACTCAAAATCCACAGGTTCAACCATGTTGGTCACATCATGGTCATTACAGTATGGATAGTTGAGCTTGTTATTTTTGTTTTGGTTTTTAGCTCTCTCCTTTTTCATAAGTTGGGAAGGGCTCTTTGAAGGCCTTATGATCTGAGTTCTTATTATGTCCATCTACCACAATGTCACTATCATTGATCATGTCCTAGACCTTGTGATGTAGGTTTATGTAGTTGCTAGTTTTATGCCCTTTATTTTTATGGTACTCATAGAATGTAGTATCATTCCACCATGGTGGGTGTGGTTGCAAATCATAGGGGCAAGAGTTGTCCAATGGTGAAATGAGCTTATTTTGTAACAAATTTTTGTAAACCGCATCCAAAGGTTCACCCAGAGGCATATACTCTTGTTTAGGGTGTGTAGCCAATGAGTTTCTTGGTCTATTCCTAGATGTCTTATTGTTGGGAGGAGGTTTCTCAGCATTCTTGGCCACATTGAGACAATCGGTGAGATTAACGACTACCTTAGTAGGTTTAGGAGTGACATTGTCAACAAGTCCATCATGTACAATTTCTCAATTCTTGTTGACATACTTATGTTTGTCCCTGTTATAGGTGGATCCTTGTCTTGTTTCCTTCTAAAGGGTAAGTTCACCCTTCTTGACCATAAATTCCTCTATGTGGATATCTTGAGTGACCATTTCTTTAAAGGTTGGTGGACCTTGATGTTGGACTCTATACCCAATATCAAGTAGGAGATTTTCGGTGAAGATGTCAAGATTTTGCATGAATATTTAGTGTAGAGTTATCTCCACCTCTGAAGGAATGTAAGGAAGGGTTCCCCAACCTTATGCTTAAGGTTACATAAATCTCAAATATTGAGAGGGTGTTGAATGTTATGAAAATACTGCTGGACAAACAAGTTAGCAATTTCATCAAATGTCCTAATATGAGGAGGTAAGTGTGAAAACCACTCCATAGCCTAACCACCTAGACTTCTAGGGAATAAATGCATGAGATATGTCTAGTTATGCATAAATGCCATAGACAAGGCACCAAATTCCTTCAAGTGATCTTGGGGATTGGTGGTTCCAAAGTACTTATCATACTTAGGTAGCTCTACTCCTCTTGGAAAAGGAGACATGTCTATTCTCTTGTCAAACAAAAATGGACAAAGAGTGTCTAGGGTGTATGTTTTAGCAAGTTTTTCTTTCCCATGCATCATTTGAGCTAGTTGGTCTTGTATGATTTTCAATATTTTTGGAGTTTGGAGGTCTTAGTTTCTTCTTCAAGCATGATGATGGTTTCCACATTGAAATGAGAGGGTAGCTTAGCTCCCTCTTGGGAAAGTTTGAGAAAGTACTTTTCTTTCTCTTCATTGAGCAGGAGTTTGAAGGATGGATCATTAGCATTGACCAAGAAGTTTGTGCAAGAGTTATTCAAGATACATGGTGTACTTGAGATTATCATCTCTAATAGAGACACAAGAATGAAATCAAGGTTCTAGACAACTTTGAATGCTTCATTGGGGACTCAGTTAAATTTTAGTACTACTTATCATCTACAAACTGATGGTTAGACAAAGCGGGTGAATCAAGTTGTAGAAGATTTACTTCGTATGTATTGCATGGATAATTAGTTTAAGTGGGAAGAATATCTACCTTTGGTTGATTTTGCATATAATAATTCTTATCATGCATCTTTGGGAATGGATCCTTTTGAGGAACTTTATGGGTGTAAATGTCATACACCTATCAATTCGGATAGAGTGGAGGATTGAGTTGTTATTGGTCCTAAGATGCTTAGGTTATGAATTTTCTTTTCTTTATGACACTTTTCTATGTTTTTAGGAAGTATTTCTTGCTCTTCATGTTCCTCATTAGTATCATGGTCTTTATGTTTTCCATTCCTAGGTTGATCTTGGTGTCTACTATTATTACCATGTTTAGGTTCATGATCAACCATTGTAGGAATGTGTTTAGTCTCAGTATGTTGTGATTTGAAAGGCCCTTGAAAAAGGAATTCAGCTTTTTTTTTTTTGGAGATGTGGGACCTTTGCTAGTCTCAAGATCCTCTTGATACAAGGGATTCTTGGTTTGTTGTAAGTTTATAGAGAATGTTCACTAGACTCAAGGTGATCTAACGAGTGAGGGAGATCATGAAGATGCCTCACTAGATGAACTCGATACGGACTGTGTAAAAAAAGGAAGGCAACCTTTGCCACAATTACAAGCCCTAGCTTGACCTCACCTAAGTCTAAGAGGATGAAACATGTTTCTACTTCTTGTTGTGATAGTCATAGACAAGGACAAGAATCAAAGACCAACACAAGGATCACACTAAAATGTAATCTCAAAGTGTAAAAGGAAGAGTGTTGTATACTAAGGTATGAGTAGTCTAAATGAAGGCTACAATAGCCAAGGATTATGACTATCACAACATGGAGTATAAAAAACACTAGAGGATAAGAACAAGACACTAAGAGACAAGACTAGTTAAACTATAGACCATAAGTCATCAACCGAGTGAAATGTCACTCTTTGGGACTATTTATAGATAGAGAAGAGGTAACTTGATGCAAGAACTATACTAGATGTCGAGTAAAAATTGCTCGAATAAGCTGATTTGATAATTTTGACACAAGGTCTCACACAAAGATCATTTGGGAGGCATGTGAGAAAGTACACAGGTGGATGCAAAATCTTAGAATAGAAATTTAAACTCATGTAAGGATGTGCTCCAAGTTGCGTGAAGAAGTGACAGGTTTTAGGATATAAAATGCAAGATCTCATGTGGAGATATGCAATTGTTTGTGTAAGAACCTAGATAGCACTATGCAAAGAAATGATAGTACCAATGAGGCTCATGCAAAATCTTGTAAAACTGTGCACAAAATTTGAGACTAGATAAAAAGTAGACTTGAATTTCAAAGAAATTTTGATAATTATAGACTATTTCAAATAGATTGGTGGTTCATTTGGCATATAACATATAGATTGCAAGTTTGATTTTCAAGTTTTTTGAAATAACGTTGGGTTTCAAGTAAGACAAAGTGTTCTCAACAAGACATGGGAAGGAAGTAGTAGTTGAATATAATCCAACTAAGGGCAAATTAACTTAGAGGGATGGGGGAGCCTTGACATTTAGTTTGTTTGTATAGGTTTGGACATGTTTAAGACTCAATAAAAAACACACTTTATCCCTAAAAGTAAAAAATTGTAGAGAAGGAAATACCTTTGTCCCACAACTTATGGCCATGCATACACCTTACACAGTTGTGTCACCCCCTAGAGGGCACCCATTTTATTGGTGTATTCAAAGGGCTCAATAACATATACACTAAGTGAACACCCTTGTGGAAGGTGTCAAGTACGTATACCACCTTCCAACACCCTACAGCATGCCTATGGTGAGTTCTATAGGAGAGATTATTTCCCCTCCTTGCATAAGGATTATGCCTCCTTTCGAAGGTGAACTGAGTAGCCTCTATCTAAGGGTTTTTATTTGGCTTCCATTCATATTAATCCTTAGTGGCTCCACAAGTGGAATTGAGACTACCAGCTTACACTAACATCTAAGAGTGCACACACTTGCTTAGGAAGATTGGGGCTAGTGCTAGCTAGTGCAATAGATAAAACTTTTCCTTGATATGTGATATCAAGAATCAAGGCAAAGAAATTAATATGGCTTTGGAGTCTTTTTCTCTACAAAGATTCTTTATTATATTGAGTTAGAATCTCTAGAAAAAGGAGTGTGCTCACTTGGGACATTCTCAGATGTTGGATCACTGCGATAGACCCTCTAAAGGATTAACTCAGATTGGTGGTTCAAACATAAGGGTCAAAGTTTCTAATTTTCCTCAAGAGGAAAGAACATACTCCTCTACCTTAGTTTCTCACCCAAACACATAGAACACATTAATAACTGACTTAGCTTAATCAATCTATATTATCCTTTGTAATGATTTTGATCCCCTTGAAAGGAAACCATCATCTCATCATAGAAAATGAATTAGCACTAGAGACCCACTAAGCTGCTTGCCTCTCTCAGATGCCATCTTTCAAAAGCATCTAGGTTTCTAATTCACCCCTGGTCATGACCTCCAAGTTCTGAAAAGCACAATCCCCTATTCTTCTATCTTGCACCCTATGAAGTTCACAAGCCCTAGTTAGACTATGTTTAGAAAGAAATAAAAAGACACATTGTTTACAAAAACATGTAAAACCTCTCAAATCTTCACATGAAAATGAAATGTTTTGCACAAAAATCTAGAAAATTGTACGGAAAAGTATGATAGAATGATGAAAATGATAGAAAATAAGATAGATGAGGCTAGAAAAATTATTTTTCTCTACCCTACGGTGGGTGCTAGAAATGTATAAGTGAAAATGAGGCCTCAGGTCTTTCACCTAAACTTTCATTTAATGAGGATTCATCTTAGAATGAACATGGGATATTTCATCCAAGAGGTTTGACAATGCGACCTATTTCCTTCAAACTAGAAGGATTTTGCCTATGTGCTCTCAAAATGAGATGCAGGTAACCAAACCTTTCTAGAATGAAGAATTTATGCAAAAGTATGAACATGCAAGTAATCTATATGATATGCAATTTTATTTTATTAAATGATAAAAGAAACTAAGCTAAATGTATGAATTATTAAGCTATATGATATTAAAACATTAAACAAAAGCACATGTGAAGGCTTATAAAGATGAGTATTCAATCCGACAGCAATTCAATATCATCCATATCCAACCTCTATAACAAGGGATTGAGAACCCCTTAAATAGAATCCAAGAATGGATCAACGGTTAGGATCAATCTTGATGAATGCTTAAGATTAGATAAAGGATTCAGTTAAGATGGAAACTTCCTTGTGCATGTGAAGTTAACAATTTCAAATCTAAGTGTAATGAGTAGTTAACTAAAATTTTCATAACTGTTCACTCAAAGTTTCCATTTTAGAACTGAAGAAAGGATTTTGAAGATATTATTTAATTTAATAAAGTGAGATATGACCTCATAAATGCCTTTTTCATTTGATTGAATGATCCCATTCAATTAATTAAAGTAAGCATAATTATTAAATTAAATATTTTTAATTTCTTAGTACATTAACCTTAGGATATAATTTAATTTAATTTAATTAAAGTATAAATACTTTGAGTTAAACTAAATCTTAATTAAATAAGTTTAATGTGACTAATTTGAGTCAATACTTAGGAATTAAATAAGTAGTCTAATTAGTGAAAACTTAGGGTTTTCTGCATTTGACAATTAACTGAAGTAGCGAACATCAGAATAAGAATTGCCTAGTAAAATAGGACTTTAGAATTGATCAGAATAGACCAAAATTGGTAATCATCACAATGAGCCAATTTTGAGGTATTACAAATCTGAATGCAAGAGAAGCCAATAAACTATTGCAAATGGTGAAAGAACCAAATCAAAGGTGGTATGACTCTTGTTATGATCTAGATTGATGGTTTATATTTAGTCTACACATATATGTTGTAAAGTTGACAAGTCAAAGGGATTAGAGACTAAATTTAGATTGTCAATGAAGACTAGATCAACGTCCATGACATTTTAAAGATGGAAATATAAATATTCAATAATGCATATCATTGATCATCAGATCAAAAATAGACCTATGCTTGTCACTACATTGCTATAAAAAGTTGCACTAAGAATAATCTTGGTGACATAATGATGATATGATACATGGAGTTGATGTGCCCATGTTAAAGAGAAAGAAGGATAGTTAAAGCATTTATGAATCTCAACCATCAAATCCTAGAAATCTATGGTTATTTTTGTGTCACATACAGATTAATATAGTTAAATATAATACTACAAACTTGTGAAGAATAGTAAATAGTCAGTGTTAAATGGTCATCGCATAGTCATAGGTTAGAATTAATATTTAAGTTTAATGTTGTAAAATTATGATCATAGCCAATGAGTGATTATCTCCAAGTCACCATGGTTAATGAAATAAAGGCATGCTAAGTTGCAACCCAGTGAAAAGATTAATGTCAAATTCTCTAAGAAATGAAATTGTGCCACCTGTTTGGCATGGTGTGCATAGCTAGAAAGTAGACCCATAGTGTAGAGCAAAACAAAGACTTAAGATCTTTTATCGCAATCATTAGATCAAAAGGAAATTAATGTTTTTCCTTATGTCACTATGGAAAGTTGCATGAAAGATAATTATAGCAATGTAATGTCAATTCAACATGTGTACACAAAGGAAGTTATCAAAGGAAGGGTTATAATTTATTAATCATGATCGTTGGTTTAAGATCAATGACCTAAATTCAAAACTGCAGTGAGTGTTGGAATATGAATTATATAGACTTGACATGAAACAATAGAATATGAAGGAAATAATGATTTTCTATAGGAAATTATGAAGGAAATAATGAAGCTAATTAGTTAGTAGGTGTTTTTAGAAGAACCATGGATTCATAATCATTAATGGAAAAGATGCTACATGTTCAAAATTTCATATTTTATTCTCTTATTTATTTTGTGTTTATTGCTCTGCTGAATTGAAAGGTAACACAAAACTATAAATGTAATCTCATCTAAAAATATAAAGGTCCACAAACTTGATGGTGAATTGCTCTACAATTCCATTTATCATATTTTCTTGTCATGTTTTGTTTCCCATGCATAGATTAGTTCTTCATTAAGAGTTGGAAAAAAATCATATGTGATTCTATGACAATCATGTGGATTCCATTTCATTTTGGTAATTATAGGGAAGGTGATTCCATTTACTTTCTTTATATATGGTTTTGTTTCTTCGGTTGTTAATTTCATATCATGTTAGATAGTTTCATTGGTAAATGAAAGATAAATGTGCTTGAATCTATTAGGTATTGGTTGGATTCCATTTCATGCAAGGCTGATAGTGAAATCAATTCCATTTTCCCTCATGTGTGTATCTTCTTCATTCCTTTTCTAGATTTAGATGGTTAATTTGCATTTATAATAGAAATAAGAGTAAAAAATATCAAGACAATCTACTATAGTCATTTGGTTGTGACAAGTTATTCAAATCCATCTTGCTTGAATTACTTGTGCCTACAAAAAATTTGGTTATCCTTTATTTCTCTTAGGTTAAGAGGTTATAATGTCAAGACTTTTGCTCTTATAAAAACATATTCATTGCATATCATTGAAAATCATAGGGAGCTGTAGCTAATAATTCAAAGGGAAGTGATAGAATACATACACTAACCCATTTTCTGGTAAACATCCTTTTATCTCTCTAAAGAATTGGGTATCAAAGATTTAAGTTATAAAATCTAATAGGAGGACAAAATGTTAACCAAAAAAGCTTTACTATCAACTCTTCTTGAGAATGAGTACAATCAAGTAAAGTCACTTCAATCATCTCATAAAATTTGAAAAGCATTAGGATCTATTTTTGAAGGTGATATACATACAAAAAGAGTAAGGTTGCAAAATTGGATATGCACATTTCAAGATGTTAAAATAATGGAAGATGAATAAATAAGAAACTATATTGGTAGGATATCAAAGATTGTTGCAGGAATCAAGTCATGTGGTGCAAGCAAGGAAGAAGATGAGGTTGTTTGGAAGATTAAAGACTGTAACACCACCATTCAAGCAAGTAGTTCAAATGATTCAACTACTAATAGCCTACACTAAGGAATTTACTAGAGAAATGTTTCTTGGAAGTTTGGAAGAAATAGAAGTGTATCTAAGACAAAATAGAGAATTCAAAATCAATGGTAAGGATGATAAGACAATTGGAACTAGAACTAGGTACATAGGTAATGTATTTTAGTTGAATCCCATTGAAATGATAGGTTTGGTTGTTAAATTTGATAACATTTGGTTATGGCATAGGAGATTTTTTCATATAAACATTGATAATATTGTGAAATTTAATATCACATTTGCAGTTAAAGACTTCGCTAACATAATAAAGCCTACTAATATTGTTTGCAAAGAGTACATTTTGGCTAAGTAGAGGAAAGTTTCTTTTCCCAGCAAGATGTTCACTATGAAAAAGAAGCTAGAAATTGTTCGCACAAATTTGAGTGGTCCTACCAAAACAAGATGATTCGATGGTGAAAGGTATTTCATTTTTATTTTTTTTGATGATTTATCTAGAATGTTGTGAGTAGAATTTATTAAGGAGAATCTAAAGCTTTTGAGAAGTTTAAGATATTTAAGAATAGTTAAGAATGAATCTGGTGTTAAGATTAAGTGTTTGAGATCATATAGAGGAGGAAAACTCACCTCTAGAGAGTTTAACATATTTTTTGAAGAGAATGGAATAAAGAGACAATTTTCTCCACCAAGACTCCTAAGAAAAATAACATTGGATAAAAGAGGAATGTATTAGTTTTGGACGAATCAAGAGCAATTTTTTCTAAGAATGATTATTCCAAGACATTTTGGAGAGAAGAAGTCAATACAATAGTGTATACTATGAAAAAAGTATAGATCATAAAAGGTATGAATATGACCCCTAATGGATTATGGTTTGGTCATTCACCATCATTTAAGTATTTTAGAATATTTGGAAGGAAATGTTAAAGTAAGAGAGATGATGGAACTGGTTTTTCTGAGCCAAGAAGTGATGAAGGTATGTTTCCTAACTATTCATTGAAAAATAAGGCATACAAATGTTTTAATCATAGAACCAAGGCTATAGTTGAATTCATAAATGTAAAGATTGATGACAAGTTTGGGACTAAAGAAAAGATGGTAGATTATAATTCTAGTAAAGAAGAAGATAATTTTGGAATTGTTAGGAATGACGTTGAAGTTTTCTTTGAGACTAACAATGATCTGCAGAATGATATGCTTACTAAGAAAAGGGGAAAACAAAGGTTTGAACCAAGAGATGAGATAAGAGTTGAAATGGAAACTCCTACCTCTAATAGGAACATGACAAAGAATCACCCTCTTGAGTGTATAATTGCAATTAAAGACAAAGATGTGAAGACAAGAAATAGATTTCATGAAGAATTCTATCTAATTTCTCAAGTTGAACCTAAGATTGTAGATGAAGCATATAATGATTATCATTGGATTCAAGAAATGAAGGAAGAAATGGATTAAATCACAAAGAATGAGGCATGGGAGTTAGTCCCTAGACCTAAAGACAATAATGTGATAAGAACCAAATGGGTTTTAAGAAATAGGATGAATGAACAATGTGAAGTTGTGACAAACAAGGCTAGACTAATATGGAAAGGTTACTCATAGCAAGAAGGCATAGACTATGAAGAGGCTTATTCCCTTGTATCCAAAATAGAAGCAATAAGAATTTTCTTGTATTATGCAGTAGATAAGAAGTTCAAAGTATATCAAATGGATGTTAGATCAACTTTATTGAATGGAGAACTTGAAGAAGAGGTATACATTGAGAAGCCTAAAAGTTTCCCTCTAATAGAAGACAAAGAGATGGTATGCAAACTGAAGAAAGTTCTATATGGTCTGAATAAAGCACCTAGAACCTAGTATGCAAAGTAGGACAAGTATTTCTCAAAGCTTGGATTTGTTAAAGGTGTGATAGATGGTAATTTATGTAGAACAAGATTTTAGTGTGCAAGGAACATTAGCAATAAGAGAAACATTCACAAACTAAAACTAAATTCCCATATAAGCTTACACAAAGAAAGAAAACAAGAAATGCAAACCTCAAAAGAGAAAACACTCCATGCTTCCTTGATTTTGTAGATGTGTCCTTTGATGTGGATGTATGCTCAATTGCTTGCCCAATTGCTTCAATGGTAGAGATGGGCAATGGCAAATTGGTAGCTTTGTGAGCTCTCAATTTGGCATTATAAGGGTATGGGTATGGATTTTGGCTCTCAAAAGGGCATGATAACTTTAGCTCAAGGATTGTTGTTGAAATTTCTTGGGATGGGATTCAATTTATAGGCTAAGGGGTAGAGGGATGGAGGGGTTAGATGCAAGGATGGATGAAGGCTTAAGAAGGGCTAGGATGCACTCAAAGGAGAGCACATGGATTGTGCTTGTTTAGAACCAATGGGAAGGTGACACTTGTCACAAGGAGGATGAGTGTGAGAGGGTAGGGTAAAGGGTTGGTTAAAGGCATGATGAGTGGGGTTGAGTATGTAAGAGGGATGTAAGAGGAATGAGTGTGGAAGAGGGAAGAGTGTGGAAGATGGATGTAAGAGTCATGAGTGGGCTTGTAAGAGTCTTTTATGGTTTGTAAGAGCACTCATGACTTGGTGGTTGGGATTTTTGAAGGGAGACTTTGGTTTGGATTAGGAAAGTCTTAAACTTGTTTAAGGAATGTGACAAAATTAGGGGGTGGATTAGGCTTGGGTTTAGGATTAGATTAGAGATGTTAGAGATGTGCAAGTGGATGGCATTAATGAGGGTGGGTGAGTTAGTGGCTAAGCTTGGTTAGTATGGGTGGATGGGGTGGATTAGGCTAAATGGAGGATTAGGGATAGGTTAGGGGTTTTTAGATTTGAAGATTTTATTTATCAAATAGATTTATTTAATAAATGGGGATTTTTGGAATTAGATAGAAGAATAGGATTTAATTGATAAATAATAGGTTATTTGATTTATCAATTAGGACTATAGATGATTAATTAAATTAATCAACTAGGGATGGCAAAGGATTAATTAAATAAAAATTTAATTAATGATGCCTTTACAGATAACTAAATAGGATTACTAAAGCGGTGTAATCAAATTTAGGTGTCTACAATTTGTATTTGAGAGAAATTGATAATAGTTTGTTAATGATAGTAATATTTGTTGATGACATAATATTTGGAGGTAATGATGATGAAGTGATGAAATGATGAATGGGTTTGAAATGAATATGATAGAAGAAATGAATTTTTTTCTAAGTTTGTAGATTGGGTAGATAGTGATGGTAATTTTATTTCACAAGATAAGTATTTGAAAGATTTTTTGAAGAGATTTGGATTGGAGAGTTGTAAGCATGATGGTATACCTATGATAACTGGTAATAAGTTATCTAGCAAGGATGAGGCACCTACAATTGAGAAAAATAAATATTGATCCATGATTGGAGGATTGACATATCTCACTCATAAAAAACTAGATATGGCATATATAGTTGGAATTTTAGCTATATTTCAAGTTGATCCTAAAGAGTACCATTATGTAATAGTAAAAAGGACATTTAGATATTTGAAAGGAACCTCTAACTATAGAATTTGGTATGATAGATCAAATGATTTCACTTTATGTGCATACACTAATTTGAATTGGGCAGGCAGTATGGATGATAGAAAGAGAATCAGTAGTGGACCATTTTTCCTTGGAAGAATATTGATTTCTTGGTTGAAGATGAAGCAACAGTGTATCTCATAAAGTATAGCTAAGGTAGAGTGTGTAGCAACAACAAATAATTGTAATCAAGTTATGTGGATGAAGTAGATGTTGAAAGATATTTGGATTGAGTTTACATAACATTTATCATATATTGTGATAACAAAAGTGCAGTAAGTATGTCTAAGAATCCTATATTGCATTCTAACACTAACCATATATCCATTAAGTATCATGTCTTGATAGACAATGCAATATAAAAAGAGATTATGTTGGAGTATGTAAGCATTAAATATCAAATTGCAGATATATTTATGAAGCTCTTACCTAAAGATATATGAGTACTTAAGAGGTATACTTGGGGTATGCCCCCACCTACTTTAGAGTAGATGATGTAGCAAGTGAATTAATCTAGTGGTATAGAGCACTATTTTTAAATTGGACTGAATGTTGATGCTTCTTGTATGGGGGAATATCTATTGAGATCTAAGTCATTAAGGACTCTTGGTATTGGTCTTGAATAGTGTCTTTGGACACTTTAGCTAGTTGAAGACTTCAAGTTGTTAATTGACATAATGAGGCCTTTTTCATTGATGTCAATGGGGGAGAATATGCATATAAAATATCTTCTAAATATGTATGGGGAGAGTGCTTGGAAATCTCTATTTTTTTAGGAAGATTTAGAAAAATTCATGTAAAGAAGAAGGAGAAATATCTCTATGGGGGAGATATGTAGCATGAAGAATTTTGATGTATGGTGAGTTCTTTAGTGTGAACAACTGAGTAGAGCACTATTTCAGAGGATTTCAGATTTGATTGCTGCAAATGATTTTAGAGAATAAGAAGAAAAAAAGCAACAACAAAGTATTGGTTTTTTATTCTTGGAACTTAGAATTTTTTTAATCTATGTTTTAATCATAGAATCAAGGCTATACTTCAATTTGAAAATATAAATATTGATGAAAAGTTTGGAACTAAAGAAAATATGGTAGATTATAATTTTGATGAAGAAGAAGATAATTCTGGACGTGTAAGGAAGGCTATTGAAGTTTTCTTTGAGACTAATAATGATTTGAAAATGATGTGCTAGCTAAGGAAAAAGGATAAAAAAGGTTTGAAAAAAGTGATGAGATAAGAGTAGAAATGGAAACTCCTACTTCTAATAGGAAAATGACAAAGAATCACCCTCTAGAGCATATAATTGGAAGTAAAGATAAAGGTGTGATAACAAGAAATAGAGTTAATGGGGAATTATGTCTAAGTTGAACCTAGGAGTGCAGATGAAACATATGATGATGATCATTGGGTTCAAGAAATGAAGGAAGAATTGGATTAGATTGTGAAGAATGAGGCATGGGAGTTAGTCCCTAGACCTAAAGACAAGAATGGGATAGGAACCAAATGGGTATTTAGAAATAAGATGAATAAACAAGTTGAATTTGTGAGAAACAAGGCTAGACTTATATGCAAAGGTTACTTATAGAAAGAAGACATAGACTATGAATAAACTCATTCCCTTGTAGCTAGAATGGAAGCAATGAGAATGTTCTTCTCTTATGTAGTAAATAACAAGTTCAAAGTATATTAGATGGATGTTAGATCAGCTTTGCTGAATGGATAAATTTGAAGAAGAGGTCTACATTGAGCAGCCTAAAGGTTTTCCTCTAAAAAAAGACAACAAGATGGTAAGTAGACTAAAGAAAGATCTATATGGTCTAAATAAACCACCTAGAATGTAGTATGAAAGGTTGGATAAGTATTTGACAAAGCTTAGATTTGTTAAAGGTATGAAAAATGGTAATTTGTATTTTAGAGAAATTGATAATAGTTTGTTTATCATAGTAATATTTTTTGATGACATAATATTTGGAGGTAATGATGAAGAAAGTGATAAATTTGCTGAGGAAATGATGAATGATTTTGAAATGAGTATGATAGGAGAAATGAAGTTTTTTCTAGGTTTGTAGATTGTGTAGAATAATGATGGCAATTTTATCTCACAAGACAAGTATTTGAAAGATTTGTTGAAGAGATTTGGATTGGAGAATTGTAAGCCTT
Source organism: Cupressus sempervirens (assembly GCA_028749045.1). Taxonomy (NCBI): domain Eukaryota; kingdom Viridiplantae; phylum Streptophyta; class Pinopsida; order Cupressales; family Cupressaceae; genus Cupressus; species Cupressus sempervirens. Next base: position 783,870,035 of record CM053787.1, on the reverse strand, counting down.
TTGGTAGACCTATGATAATTGGTAACAAGTTATCTAGCAAGGATGAGAGACCTATAGTTGAGTAGAAGAAATAAAGATCCATGATTGGAGGATTGCTATATCTACCTCATACTAGACGAGATATAGAAAATATAGTTGGCATTTTAGCTATATTTCAAGTCGATCCTAAAGAGTATCATTTTGCAACAATAAAAGAGTATTTAGATATTTGAAAGGAACATCTAAATATAGAATTTGGTATGATAGATCAAATGATTTCACTGTATGTGCATATACTGATGTGGATTGGGTGAGCAGTATGGATAATAGTGTTGGAAATAATCAAGACTAACAAGGTTACTAAGAGGGGAGGGGTGAATCAGTAACTCTAAAACTTTAAATCAATTTAGCATAATAGCATATTCACCATTCATCCATCTAATCTATTGTATGCATGAAAAGATAAACATTCATAATACATGAACACACTGATTTGGTGACCCAGAAACCTTCCAATTAGAAAGTAAACTTGGGGTGGGGATGATGCCTACAAAACTTCAATACTAAAGTATAAAGTTTTCTCATTAAGTCTTATAATGATCACTTCTAATGATCTGCCCTGTTAGGAGCAAGTAGGATTGCTAGGTCCACCTTGTTAGAGGATTTACATACATACAATGAAGTATGCACTCTGTTAGGAGATTTACAAAAGACTGTTAAGTCTACCTTGCTAAAGGATTTACAAATTGATTCACCTATTAGGATGAAGTAGTGGATCTGGTTACAACTAATTGCTGATAAGATCCTTTAAGCACTGATCACCTGATGTGATAGATATCACTTTTTTGCATCTATGTTGACCTTGCTATATTCCTCTGTTCTACTGCTGATTCGCTTTCACTCTTCTTAAAATATTGCAATACAACACCATACAATGATACACAAATTTTTTTTATCATATTTTACAAATGATATAATACATTACATATATACCATTCTAATATTTACACTGGCAAGGTCCACCAAACACAACTGAACAAAACATTACTGAGTCAGCTAGATAGTAGAAAATTTGAGTTCCTAAAATTGACTTGGTGACCTTTTGATACTCGACATCCACTACAATACACTGCATTGTCATGCACTTGGTAAGAGTAGATGCATAGTCCATACTAATCACTCTAAGTAGCTTGTAACTCAGTAACCATTGGTGAATCGGTGAATATTGTGTCACTCGATAAAAATTGAATCCATTGATAACCTTCTTCACTTGGTAAAAATTGATTCCTTCATTTACCTTGATCACTTGGTAAACACTAAGTCCTTCATTTACCTTGATCAATCGATAAACACTAAGTCCTTCATTTACCTTGATCACTTGGTAAACATTGATTTCAACTAATGACTCGGTGAACACTGAGAACTTGGTAAACACTGTTGAACTTCCCATTTGCTCGGTGACCACTGTTCAACATGGTATGAACTATTCTTCTCAGTAACCACTCCTGAATGCTTGGTATGAATTGTAGACTGAGTGATGAGCTCAATAAGCATTCATAATCAAATATGTGTTGTAACTAATGACAAATATATCATAATTCCAACAATCTCCCCCTTTGGCATTAGTGAAAAAAACACATATGAGCCAAAACTTATATACAACATCTGACATACTAACATCTAATTCTACTAAATATACATGGCTTCCTTACATATAACTCCCCCATACAATATACACAAGGTATTTACATGAGTTATATGACTTTTATTCATAGTATCTCTTTGTCCTTTTTGTACATTTATCTCACCAATATTTCTTTCTAAGTATCTCTTTCTGCCCCTTTTTGACAATAATGCCAAAGAATAAAATAATTTATTTACATAGAGACACCAAAATTTGAGATAAACTCAGAATGTACCTTGAGAATGAGTTGCAAAGTCTTATCCCAATTCTCTCACAAGATTTTGCATGTGGATAGAGCTACTTGAACTTCTATAGAAAGTCCAATCACATGGTCTGCAATAGAGAAATTGTTGTCATGGATCAATGTTTTGGAGTATGCAATATGTTTCTGCATTGTGTCCATGATAAGAAGAATCATGATCTAGATATCTAGCAGTGTAAAATAAATCCTTCCTTCTTCTCTAAGAAACTCTTCCTACTTCTCTAACAAAAATTTGATCCTGAGGTGATGAGATGAGCTTGAACTGGGGTCAAGCTTCAACTTTCGAGAACTAACCTTCAGATCCTCATCTATCTTATTCAATTTCTCTCTTATCTCCTTAGTATACTTAGTAACATCACAAAGCTTAGCAAAAAGTGAAGTTACATTAGTAAAAAAAATTTCAATGTTAGCCAAAAATGTGGTTAATTCAACCTATTTTATTGCTATATGCTGAGCAATGTGCTTAAGCACCTTATTATCAAACTTCTTTTCTGCCTTCTCCATCAACTTTTCTTGACCAAAGATATCCTCATTGAATTTATTAACTGCCTCTTCTAATTGTAACAAAATGTGTTGAGAAGTATCAACATCAACACCTATAGCCTTAGTAATAATATTCTTCACTCCTTCAATAATTTTAAACTCTCTATCTCTCTCATTCCTTAGTTGTTTCTGCTTTGCCTTTAGTTCTATACACTGACTGAGCAGTCTTAGTTCATCAACTAAAGCAGTATCCATATCTATCTTGGGAATGACAATTTGATTATCCAAGTCTACATCCTCATCCACTGTCTTGCTTGTAAGAAAAAAATTTAGTGGAGTCTTTGGTTTTTTTGTTGTGCTAACATCTTTTCCTTTGAAAATAGAGACAATGGTTGATGAGGCTGGACTGGCTATCAAAACTGGAATAGGACCAACTAAAGGAAGACTGAGAGAAGTGCTAACTATGGGAAAAATTGATGTTCCCATATCCAAAACTGATGTACAAATTGGAATATTTTTAGTAAAAGAGTTTTCTAGAACAAAAATTGGACCCAATGTGGCTAGGGATGATAAAATTGAAGTGAAAATTGGAAAACTTACTATACATACTATAGGAGGAATTGATACACTTGATGTAGTGACTGCTGCAATGGATGACTCGGTGACTGGAGAAGTTTGAGCTATTGATGTCTCTATGGTGCTCACAATCTTGCTCAAAGAACCTATCTCCATAGATTTAACAATTTTAGGTGGAGAGTGAGGAAGGGAGGCAATGACAATTGCTGCAATTCTAATTGGATCATCCTCCTCCTCAACTACTTCTTCCTCCTTTTCTTCTTCTTCCTTCTCCTTCATTAATTGCTTTAGATCTTCATCAGTTACATCCAAGGTGATATATTTATCACCATCCACATCCTCTTCATCATTACTGTAATCATCCTTGATCTCCACAGGTTCATCACTTGGCTTATGCAGTTTATAAGTATCATTCCAAACATCAGTTGCATTCTTAACAACTGGTTCAATATTCTTTAACAATATGAGACATGTATTGAATCTCATATTCATTCTTCCTTCCTGATCCTTCATTGCCTTTTTGATTTCTGCATCTATCAGGCTAGGTACCAGTTCTCTCAATTTCTATTCAAAAATGTCTCTAATAGTTTGCTCGGTGTTCTCGCATCTTACCTTTATTTTATCAAACAATATTGTAGGAATTTGGGAGACAAATTGGTTTGGGGAGAATTTCCAAGTTCTCAACTTCTCCATTACTAGATCATCAATTTCCTTTTGCTCAGCAGGAGTCCTGGATTTAAACTTTAAGGCTTTAAAGTTGGTGATTGTTGCACCAATCTTGAGTTGTTTTAGCCTATCTACAAATGTGAGAGGAGGCTTGCTAAACACAACTTCACTTTCCTTTTTGCCTTTCCTTGTTCTCCTTGTGAATACTGCATGAGTTTTGGTGATAATCACCTTACCTTTCTTCTTCACAAGCTCCTCTTCCTTTTTAGATTCCTCTCTTTTAGATTCTTCTTTTTCTACATCTTCATCTTTTCCCTCAGTAAGCATTAGAGGGCTAGTATCAGTTTTTAACATAGCAATTTTCCTCTTTCCTTTGTTAATTGCCTGAGGTAGCTTGAGTTCAAGTTCAATTCTTGCTTTTACCTCATCAAAGGTACTGAATGCTAGAATATTGGGAATAGCTAGCTCATTCATCAATGCCTCAATAATATCTCTTGCTTCATCAATATTTAGCTCATAAAGCAATGGTTTTACCCATGCCACTCGGGGTATGACTGCCTATATATACACTTTGTCAAGCTCAACCATGAAGCATACATCATCTTTATAGTCCTTAACAAGCTTTGGGGGAATTCTAAACCTATTGTTCATCCTCTCTTTGAAATCTTCAAAATAGTTATCCATTACTTTATCACAATTTACATCCATTTTTGCAATAAACTCATTTATTTGATATAAAACTGGAATATCTTTTCTCCATACAACTATACCTTTAGAAGGGAAAAAAATTTGTACATAGAAAAATAAATAAACTAAAAAAGAACCAAATCTATAGGGGTTGGTCTTTGAGGTCCTTATACTATAAATGTTCTTATTTAGTTGTTTCAATAGCACATTTTCTAGGTCAAACTCCATGTTCTTCTTCACAACCTTATATGCTAAGTCCATAGCCTCATAGGGCACACTATTCAATCTGCTAGAACTATACAACTTGTATGCAATTACACTAATTCCAAATCTTAGCTCTATATCTGATACATTGTTAAGTTTCAGTCCTCTGCCATCCCATTTAGCTAGGGTTAACTTTGAAGTTCATCCCAACTTAGCGTTTTAGTGGTTTTGGATTTGTTCATCATAGGTAAACCCATGATCTTATGAATCATCTTTTTTTGTTATCAAGATGGGTTGCTCTAACCACAACTGACCATTATGCACACAACTTAAAATGTATCTTATCCATTTCATTTGAAAGTTCCTTGGAAAGTATGAGATATGGGTCAAACCTTTGGTTTCCAGATGCTTGTTCTCAGGTTCGAGGGTTCCATCCACACATAACTCAGCTAGGGCACTATCCATTTCCAATGTACCAATTTCTTGAATATTGCACTTAAAATGAGTATGAATATCATTAACAAGGAGTATCTTTGGTGGAATTCATGATTGAGCTCCATATGGGTCAAGTGATTTAGCTATGGTGGGAACGAGCTTGAAGCTAGGTGATTTCCATTTGACTCCCTTCACAAGCATTTCAGAGCCTCTCTTTGCCTTGCTGCTGCTGGTGCTTATGGAAGCCATTGCTGCTAGGTGAGTGAACGATTTTGTCAAACAAATTCTTTGCTAGAAAATTGTTTCAAATCACTTGAACTCACTTGCATGCACTTGGAAATATCTTTGCTCTATGTTTACTGAATTTGTGGTGAAAAATGTGATCAAATTCTACCTTTTTGATAAAAAAAATCTGTCATTAATGCTCAGGTATGAAGGTAGTTGAGATGACCTAGGGTTTGTCAGATAGTCACTGACTTACTTGATAAACCTTGCAACTTGGTGAACAAACAAAACCTTTCATATTCTCGACCTAGCTTGGTTAAGTCTGAGACCAACCTTGCTCGGTAGATGCATCACAATGAACTATGTCTTATATCTAAAATACTTATTTGTCATATGCACTCCTTTATTTTGGAACTACTTAGGATATGGCTTGAAGATGCAGTCCTTGATCCTTCTTGATGAGTCTAATTAGAAATGGTGGAGTCACCCACTTCTTGAGTGACATTGCCATTATTTTAACTTTCTGGTTTGGTAGATTTAGGAATCCACTGTTGTCTCATCTGTTTTCAAATGTTGTCAGCTCTAGCTTTCTTTTCATCTTCAACTCTTCTTATGTTCATGGAATTCTTGGATATATGACCAAGTTTGGTACATGTATAACATCTTATGGTAGTATCTTTCTTCCTTAGGTGATGCCTTATACAGTTTACTCCAATGTATCCATATTCTCCACTATAGTGACATCTGCACCAAGTATTGTAGTCCCAAACAAATAATGCTTTGAGAATTTTTTCTGCTGGATTGAATGATTTAGATCTGCACTCAGATGCCTTAAGACCTTGTTTCTTGCATTTTTGACATTTGTCTTCAAATTTTGATTTCTCTTTGCATTCATTGGCTTTGTGACCATGCTGATTGCAATTGTAGCATTTACCATTGAATTTTTCTTTACCATTGCTCCAACATCTGTTAGATGTATGACCTATCTTTCCATAGTGATTGCAAGTGGGTCTTTGAATCTTTTGGGCACCTTATTTGGAAGATTCACCTTCTTCATTGTATCCAAGGCCTATTTTACCTTTTTTTCTATGAAGATTCTACTCATTTTGTTGATTCAATTGATCCACATCTATTTGAGATTTTATCATGCTTTCATTGACTTTCTTTTCAACATTTAAGTCATTTTCCAAACTTTCATTGATTTGTCTTTCAGATCTTAGGTCACTTTGTAAGATTTTAGTGATTTGTCTTTCAACATTCAGATCATTCCTTATTCTTTCATTTTATTCTTTGAAATTTTTAATTTCTTCATTTGCATTGGAAACTTGAACTGTAAGATCCTCATACTGAAGGGATTGATTTTGAATTTCATTGTTCCTTCCTTCTATCTCATCTTGCATCATGTTCCTTTGTTCCAAAATTTCACATAACCTTGTTGATTGAATCTCTTGTTCTCTTCTTAGCATTCTTACTTCTTCTTGCAGAGATCGATTCTTGTCTAAGAGTTCTTTGATTGCATTGTTTTCCTCATTAGCTTCATTTGAACTGCTTGATGGTAAAAGGTCTTCAATCTTTTCTTCAACATACTGATGATCATTCATTTGTCTTGTAAGTTCTTTTCTTCTTTTTAGAGATTGAGAAAGATGCTCCTTTTCTTCTTTGAGTTGAGCCATGGCCATTTCCAGATCTAGCTTTTCATTCTCAATAGATTTGTCAAGCCTAAATATCTCCATTGTCCTTGATCTTTGCTCAAACTGTCAAACTTTATCCTAAGAACCACAATGCTCTGATACCAATTGTTGGAAATAATCAAGACTAACAAGGTTACTGAAAGGGGAGGGGTGAATCAGTAACTCTAAAACTTTAAATCAATTCAGCATAATAACATATTCACCATTCATCCATCTAATCTACTGTATGCATAAAAAGATAAACATTCATATTATATGAACACACTGATTTGGTGATGCAGAAACCTTCCAATTAGAAAGTAAATCTAGGGTGGGGATGATACCCACAAAACTTTAATACTATAGTATAAAGTTGGCCTATTAAGGCTTACAATGATCACTTCTGATGATCTGCCCTATTAGGAGCAAGTAGGATTGCTAGATCCACCTTGTTAGAGGATTTACAAACATACAATGAAGTATGCACTCTGTTAGGAGATTTACAAAAGACTGTTAAGTCTACCTTGTTAAAGGATTTACAAACTGATTCACCTTTTAGGATGAAGTAGTGGATCTTTTTACAACACCATACAATGATACACAACTTTTTTTTTATCATATTTTACAAATGATATAATACATTACATATATACCATTCCAATATTTAAACTAGCAAGGTCAGCCAAACACAAGTGAATAAAACATTATTGAGTCGACCAAATAGTAGAAAACTGGAGTTCCTCAAATTGACTTGGGGACCTTTTGATACTTGGCATCCACTACAATACACTGCATCATCATGCACTCGCTAAGAGTAGAGGCATAGTGCATACTAATCACTCTAAGTAGCTTGGAACTCAGTAACCATTGGTGACTCAGTGAATATTGTGTCACTCGGTAAAAATTGAATCCATTGATAACCTTCATCACTTGGTAAACATTGATTCTTTCATTTACCTTGATTACTCGGTAAACACTAAGTCCTTCATTTACCTTGATCACTCAATAAACACTAAGTCCTTCGTTTACCTTGATCACTCGGTAAACACTAAGTCCTTCATTTACCTTGATCACTCGGTAAACACTGATTTCAATTGATGACTTGGTGAACACTAAGAACTTGGTAAACACTGTTGAACTTCCCATTTGCTCGATGGCCACTGTTCAGCATGGTATGAACTATTCTGCTCGGTAACCACTACTAAACTCTTGGTATGAACTATAGACTGAGTGATGAGCTAGGTAAGCATTTAGAATTGAATAAGTGTTGTAACTAATGACAAATATATCATAATCCCAACAAATAGAAAGAGCACTAGTGATGGAGCATTTTTCCTTTGAAGAATATTGATTTCTTGATTGAGGATGAAGCAACAATGTATCTCACAAAGTACAACTAGGGTAGAGTATGTAGCAGCAACAAATAACTATAATCAAGTTATGTGGATGAAGAAGATGTTGAAAGATATTGGGATTGATTTTATAGAACCTATTATCATATATTGTAATAATAAAAGTGTAGTAAGTATGTCTAAGAATCATGTATTACATTCTAAGACTAAGCATATATCCATTAAGTATCATGTCTTGAGAGAGAAGGCAATAGAAAAAGAGATTAGGTTGGAGTATGTGAGCACTAAACATCAGATTTGGATATCTTTATGAAGCCCTTACCTAAAGAAATATTTGAGTACTTAAGAGGTATGATTGGGGTTATGCCCCTACCAACTTCAAAGTAGATGACGTAGTAAGTGAATCAATCCAATGGTATAGAGCACTATTATTAGACTGGATTGAATGTTGATGCTTCTTATATTACGGAGTATCTATTGAGAGCTGAGTCATTAAGGACTCTTGGTATTTGGTCTTGAATAGTATCTTTGGACACTTGAGCTAGTTGAAGACTTGGAGTAGTTAATTGACATAGGGTGATCCCACAATAATGGGTTCTACTTTTTGACTAATTTTGACACTGAAATCAATATTTTTGCAACAAATGTCACGTTCAAGTGACTATATCTCCAAAATTATAAATAATTTCAAGATGACATAAACCAGTGATTTTGAGTACTTTGTTCCTACTTTGTAACTATATTTTTTAATCTAAAAAGAAAATTATTTATGTCAATTTTTTTTATCTCCACTGAAAAGTGATACATAATAAAATTCAATATTTTAAAGAGTGGCAATCTGTTTGACACATGTAACTTTTTTTCTAGAAATGATAATGAAGTAATTCTTTCGGTGTTAGATTTGTAACATCAATATCTAGTGTTTGCATTTGCTTTGATTTATTTTTGTTGAATATTGTATAGTTTATAAAGTTTTGAAGTGACATGAATCGTAATTCAGACATATGTTCCATTTGACATAGATAATTTGAAGTCAATTTATCATAAACCTTTCTTTTTTTTGAATAGTAAGGTATCTCAATAAGCTAGTGCCTACATATTTTTCAAAAAAAAAATTGACCTAATTTACTAATTTTCCTGAGGTGTTGAAGTCGGTTGATATTCAATCGGCAATGAATCAGTAATGAACCTATAATGAGTTAAACTCATTTTTGAAAGTCTTAATGACTAAAATATGTATTGAAATTATAGTCGTTGGAAAGCTTGCTCCGAGCAGCACATTTTGACATTTTTTATTTTACAGTAGAAAATCATTCTCCTACAATTATGGGAGTCAAAAGAGCAAAAAAAAAAAAAATTATGAAAAATGGGTTGAAATTTTCTTATTTTTGTACGTTTGCCCAAACATGGTGTTCACGCGAACATATAAAGAATGTTTGTGCGAACATATGTTCAGGCGAACATGCACATTAAAATTTCATGGCGACCGAGAAATTAATTGGCCATGTTGGTGCGAACATGTCTAATTTTTTGTGTTCGTGCAAATAGTCAAAAAGACCAAAAAATTACCAGACATGGGACTTGCATCTATCATTCTATCCATGAAACAAAAACCAGTGCCACGTCTCACGTTTCAATCATTGAGTCCAAATTTCCATCATAGACATCATTTTGTTTCACCAATCTTCATATTTGGCATCAACCTGATAGTGCATTACAGGCCTGTCTTTGCCACGAATTTTGTTCATAGATACATTGAAGGCAGGTGAGAGATTTCTCAATATTTTCAAATTAATGTTCTTCCTATATTCATTAACGCTTTCATCAATGTTTCCTATCTTCATTTATAATTTGAATTAATGAAAAGTATTTAATTTTATTTTCAAATCAAATTCATTCAATAAAAATAAATGTGCCATAACTCTTTATGAATTCTCAATTTCTATAAAGAAATAATCTAAGGCTTTCATTTCCTTCTAGAACATAGATTAGATGATTTTGTGTTACTAATGGCCTCCTTGAAGCATGTGGCAATTGTGGGATGAAGATATGATCATAACAAACTACTAATGTTTGCTTTGCAGGACGTTGTCGAAGACCATTGTGTGTTTGTCAAAACCATGTGTGTGGATTTATTAGATTAAATAATACTTCGTTTGGTGCTTAAAATGAACTTTTTATTTTCTATCTAGTGTGTTTATAGTGTTTAAATCCCTAGGAGTTGCATTGGACGTATCCTCTCCCCTTGCCATTCATGGATCTTGGGTGTAAGAGAAATGCATGTAACTTCTATAGGAGACCTGCCTTGGACCAAGATACTCAATATTGGGTATGCCAAGGGATAAACTAAGAGCGGTAATGGGCCAAAAGCCAGGTCAACATTCTAGCCACTATATAAAACTCGATTATGGTGAAAGCTGTGTCGGCGGTATTGATGAGTGATAGCTCTCCTCTAGTACCCTTGTGGTGTGTCAAACCCTGGTTCTCAGGGCTGGGAGACCTTTTGAGGAATTTTATCACTCACTTGCTGAATAGAATGCCCTTACTAAAAACCATGTTTTAGTGGCCAAAATCCTTTCTATCTAATGGCTCAAGGGGTCACCCATGCCCATGAAGACATCCTACATTCTCGCAATCCTTAGTAGAGACAACAGTCCCTTGGGAAGTCATGCCCCTTGGGAAGCAGATCTTGGTAGCCTCAAGAAGTGAGTGCGCTATAAGGGGGAGCTTGTGGTGCCAAGGTCCTAAGTTGTCCACTTTGGATAAGCGCGGCTGAACTTTGGTTCAAGTAGGAATTCAGTGGATACAGTCTTAAAGCCTAGGTTGTGGTGTGACTGTTCACTTTTAACAATAGCTATTGTTGTCTTAATGTGTCTTGCGTGTGTGTAAAACATAATCAAGATAAAAGAAAACATTCAAATTTACACCTTGGAAACTTGCAAAACCTTGTCAAAATATCAAACATTTTCAAAACATCACAAACTTTGGTTCAATACATTCAAACCTTAGAAAACATGGCAACTTGTGCTCCTAAACCTGCTTGGCAAAACATAGATTTCACTCTTGCATAGCAGCCACTTGCATTCTTAATAGTTTGAGCCTCATACTTGCATCATATAGACTTCATATTGCACCTTTTTAGTATCCCTCATATTCACATTGCAATCATTAGCATTTAAGTTTGCATCCTTTGCATTTCACCTCAAAAATCATCACTTTGCATCTTCCATCTTGCATCTTTGCATACCCGACCCTCATCTTGACCACTTTAGCCATCATTTTGGATGTCCTACACATCATTTTGAGCATTCATTTTGAATTATCTCCTTGAATGTGTCTCTCCCTCACTGCTCTCTCCCTCTTCCACACACACACAAACACTATTTACTTGTGTCTCATTTTTATTTTCATCCCTCCATCTCTGTCTACCCCTTTCACTTCTCTCATCACCTATCCCTTTTCTTCTCTACATACATCTCTCCTCTAGATCCATATTTCTTCTCCATCTCTTCCTTTATCCATCTCTATCCCTATATCTCCCTCTCTACCTTCTCTTAGTTATATATTTCATTCTCACTATCTTTACATTTATCTCTTCCTTTCATCTCCATATCCCTCTTCTTCTCAATCCCTTACTCTCTCTTTCTCTTCCCTTTGCATATTCTCTCTTTCTATCTCCTTTCCACCCCCCACCCTACCAAACCACATCTCTCTCTCTCTCTCTCTCTCTCTCTCTCTCTCTCAAATTATTATTATTTCTTTATGTCAATTATAACATATCAAATAATTATATATTTAAATTTAAAAATATGTTATTATGAATCATTTAATATTACGAGTTTAAGTTTTTTAGATGACATTTTTTATCTATATTATCTTTTAATTATCATTTGGAGTAGTGATCTATATATAACTATTGTAAATATTTTCATTCATTATAATATAATTAATAAGTATACATTTTAATTGTAAATTATTTTTTCATTAAATTATTATAAACATAAGAATTAATTCAACCTATTTAATTGAATAAATTTATATTTAAGAATTTCAATTATTTTTGAAGCTTTTACAACATTGTTATATTACTAATATTTCAAATTTAAATATCCTTTTGAGTGAATATGAACATAATAAGAAAATATTAATGTTTATATAAGAAAAAATATATTATAAAAGACACGTTTTATTTTAGATGTATTATAAGAGTAATATATTTTATTTATTATTTTCAAGTAAAAATTAATAATAGATTAGGTATAATTATATTAAATAGTAATAATGATACATATACATATTTACATAGATACCTTTTTTTTGGTTAAATATATATTAAATAATATATTTTAAAATAGAAGAAGATGAATAATGCATTTAAATGATAAACTTTTATTTTTTTAGAAAGGTGAAAAGGTATTTTTATTGACATTAAAAACAATGCAAATGACTAGGCCAAAACAATCTCAGTCCTTTCGTAGAGCCTATCAATACATTCACCAACAATGACACCAATTTGGGAAAGAGACCTAGTAGTCACTTAGGCTAACTTCGGGTACCTAGATCTCCTAAATCGTAAGTTGAATTATGTTAATTTTTTTGGTCTACCTCCATAGGTGACTCAAAAGCTTAATGCTAAGGTTTCAGCATTTGGGCCTTTATAGATCTCTCTGTAGAGGCACTAGTAAAGTTTGACCCATTTTTCAACAAAAAATTTGAAAAACATAGCTATTAGAATTACCTTAGTTTCAGCCCAGCTTCCCAACTGCTACCTGTCTCAAGGTAGATTTGGTTTTGTCATTTTTTTGGTCAAGATCCAAAGTCTATTGTCATAACGTTAAACTCTTAGGTTAATACCTTGTAAAGATTTCACCCAAGTTCAAAAAACCTTATGTATACTGAGCTATCATTAGCATAATCATATTCCTAAATGTCATTTTTGACTTACCCCAGTGGTATATCCCCCTCATATTGCATTTTTCAAACCCTAGCATCATTTTCACTATCAAACCCTATCAAATTGTCCATCAACCAACTTGTCTTCTTGATTACCTATCCTCATTTTGCATAGCCTAAACGTCATTATCATCCATAGGAAACCATCCCTTGCATAGTCCACTATGCATACACCTACCTTTAACATCCTTACCAAGTCCAAGACATAACCCTAACCTTCATTTTGCACATCATAATCTTCATCTTGCATACCTTCAAAATGACACCTTGTATTTGCACTTGCATAACATCCCTAGGACATTTGCACTTTGCATATCAAAACCCTTGGTAATTTAACATTTCCTCACATTGTATAACATCCCTAAACACTTAAAAATATAAAAAACACTCATATCTTGCATACCCACATCTTAATTATCAAGTTTTGACATCTTTTATCAACTACAACCATGTTTTACTAACTGCACACTTCATGGGTGTAGTTGGTAGTTTCAGGGCACACTTGGTAGTTTTAGGGTGCACTTGGTAATTAGGTATTTCATTCTAGGTTCCAAAACCCTAATCTACACTTCCACACCTTGCATTGCATCCCAAGACCTTAGGAAACACTCTAAATCATTCAAAACACTCAAAATTTGCATTTTAGGAAACTTTGGAGTTACATCATTTGCAGAAGAAAGAAGGACATGGGAGCTACAAATGAAAGAGGGGGTTTCTAACCTTGTGTTTGCTTCTTTTGATTAGTTTAGCTTTCATGGTAGACTAGTGGGTGCTAATGTATGTTGATTGGGTTTTGTGATTTCTCATAGTATGTTATGCATTTAACCCATTTTTCTAGTCCTACAATAAGAACGAAAAAATTAAAGAGACAAAACAATTATATATTTTATAAGAAAGAAAAATTTATTTTTTACCTGAAAAACATACTAGTATTCATACCATGTTATTTTTTTGTGATTCAATGATGGCTTAAGAAGGATTTGGTTCTTTTGCCACTTGTAAAGAATGCAACTCATAGATTTTAGTCATATAATGATGAATATTAATGCCTTGTTGCAGACGACTGCATTCTATTGATTTCTATCAAACAATTTAAAAGCACTAACAGTGATAGAAAAATCTGTATAGTGATTTTTTTATCTGGTTATTGTGCGAAATTTATCTGGAGGCAAGGGATAAATTATTATTATTTTGATTTTATAATGGGAAACAAGAGAGGAAGGCAAAACAAATATGAAAGGAAAAGATTTGATGAAGCAGAACAAAGAAATATTCAGAAGACTGTGGCACGTTATGATCAAATTAAACAAGGTGAAGGAAATGTTGAAGAAGGCTCAACAAAAGTAGAAGTAGTGCATATGGGAGAGAGGTCAGGAACACTCCCTATGGAATCCCAAACAATGAATGTTGAAGAAGGCTCAAGATCACTCCCTACAGAGGTTCAAATAACAGAAGTCAGAGAAGAGTCAGAATCTTTCCCTGCAGAATCTCAAACAATGGATGTTGGAGAAGGCTCAAGATTAGTCCCTATAGAAATTCCAGTAGCAGAAGTCAAAGAAGGGTCAAGATCAGGTGCAAGAATTGGTATGGATGAAATCTTAAATATTTCCCAATCTGTAAAGAATAATATTTCTCATAAGAATTTAGATCATTTACTTAAAATGGATGTGGATAAATTGAGAAAACTTGCAACTAGTGTTCAATCATTAAGTTTGTCTAAGAAAATGTCAATGAATAAGAAGATAAAAGAAATTATGACTCAATTTGATAACACTGAAACACTTGAACATGCTCAGCTACTTTCACTTTTGTTTAAACAAAAGAAGTTGCAAGAGGCATTGAAATTGTTAGGTGTAGACACAACATCAAAAAAGAGAAGATTTTCTAACATGCAAACTGATCTGATTGAAAATGTTAAATAAGGTTTGAGAAACATAGGAAAACACTCTCGAACTAAAGATAAGTCTACAGCAAGAAAAGTGATATTGATGTCTGTTGTAAGTAAGAATATGACCCAAAATAGACAAATATCTTCAATTTCGTCTGAAATGGGTTTTAGTAGGAAAACAATGAGAGAATATGTTAAGAGAAGATTAATTGTGGATGACAATACTATGGAGGGCAATTGGGCAATCATGTGTAGAGCACCTCATTCTGATAGGATTGAAGAGTTATTAAAAAAATTAATCATATCATTTTGGATTGATAACACTCATCCTTCATCAAATAGTAGAGATGCTATCAAGCATAGGATTGCACCTGGTCAATATGAACATCATACAAAACATCGATTGGACACAACACAACATTAGTTATATGTGTCGTTTTGTAGTCAACATCCTAATGTAAAAGTTGGGAAAACATTGTTTGAAAAATTGAAGCCATACTTTGTGAGCTCAAACAAAGTGTTTGAAATGTGTTTTTGTCATCATCATATTGAGTTTGATCTCCACTATCAGGTATTTTGAAAGTTTGTAGAAGACACATATGGTTTTCATGCTGCTCCTCCTAGTAGGAGAAGTGAGTTTATATCATCCATTTTGTGTGACAACATAAATGATCTAGCTGGTCAAATAAATTGCATCAAAGGATTATGTGAAACATGTGGTGAATTGGCTCTATTTCCTTTGAAAACTGAAAAATATTGATGTAACAAAAATATTGAATTGCAAAAGTTACAAGTATTTCAAGAATGAAACAAAGTTGGGGAAAGAAACAAAAAGGTTGGAATATGTTGAAGAGGAGTTCCTTGTTCTAACATTTATGGACAGATTTAAGAAATTGATTCAACCTTATATTCGTCATGCATTTTTTGCAAAGTGGCAAGCATAATAATTTCAAACTCTGAGAGATAATTTTCCACTTGGAACAATTGTATCAGTTGTTGATTTTGCAGAGAAATATTCCTTTGTTCATCAGAAAGCAATTCAATCAGATTATTACTTTAATAAGTAGGTCACTATTATGGTACATGTTTGTTATAGACATGCACAATTAGATTTGGATGGTGTTCAGAGTACAATTCAAGCACGAGTAATTATAAAAGAATATCATTTTTATATAAGTAATGATAAAGAACATCACATTCACTATGTAGAACATTGCTTCAATATGTTCTTTTCTAATTTGAAAGAAAGAAACATAAATGTTGATAAAAATTATGTTTGGTCTGATGGATGTGCCGCATAGTTTAAATCATCTAGACCATTTTATGCATTGTGTAGATATCATCACAATGAGAATATAAAATACATATGGAATTTCTTTGAGAGTGGCCATGGAAAAGGTGAACATGATGGTGTTGAAGCTTGCATCAAATGTGCTTTGCGAAAGTATCAAATGAATTATCAAGGAGTTCATATAAATGATGCACATGATGTTTTTGAATGGTGTAAGACTCATTTTACATTATATGAGGTCAGGACATCATCAACCATGAATCGATAGGTACCATATAGAGTCTTCTGGGAGATAACAGGTATGGATGTGTACGTCTATTTAACTTTTATGCAATTAAGTTCCCAAATTTTATTGTTAAGTTTTATTTTTCAATTTGTTGAAGTTTAAATTCAATTTCTCTATATTTTTATTTTAATTCAAACTTTCAGGTGTTAATAGAAAAAACATGCATGGTTGCAAGAGGATAGAAAATACACGTTCCTTACATTTAGTCATGAGTACAGATAATTGCAATTGGACTCATGTTTTTGTGATAGTTGCATTGATGAAGACTATGAAGAATGCATCAATCAAACATGTGGATATACAGGTGCATGGATTTCGGTACCACTTCATAAAAATTAATCTCAACTTGTTAATTTTAATTATCAATTGATTTCAATGGTGTTATATATATTGTGTTTTTAATTGTTCTTAATTATCATTAGTTTATTAAAACACTATATAATTTAATAATTTAAATTAATTGTACCATGGATGAATTTAATAATTTAAATTCATTTATCAACTTTTTTTCAAACTAGATTGAATTTCATAAGTGAAAATTAAATGTGTTTTTGAAATTGTAAGATTATAAGTTCATAGTTATCATTTAGGTTAGTTTATTAAAAAACTATATATTTTAATGTTACTTTATTACATCTACAGTCATTTACTCTTAAAATTTAAATTAGTTTAAATTAATATGTTTTTTTAATATTATATTTTGTAAAAGTTTTCTAAAATAATGTATTGGCTTACCTAATTAACATATTTTTATCCACATAAAACAAATATTTATCTTTAGTGGTTTAGTACTTGATAATTTAAGAAATATGTATCTTTCTAACTTCCTACTAATTGATAATTGATATTCATGTACACACATCTCAAGATCATGTTCTATAGCTATAACGTGCAAAAAAAATACACATGTACAAATATACACGTCTCAAGAATAAACATCTACAGATCTAATATATCTCTATGTATCTGAGATGCAAACTATAAATCTTGAATAAATACACATATGTAGCAAAATATAAAAAGTCATATATATGTACATGTGATCTGGTATCTAACTAATGAAATACTCAATAATCAAATAAATAGTGAAAGTGCATGTATGTCATCAAGGAACTGAAATACACATGATATGTACATGCAAGCTGGAAGCTCTCCAATATATAAATGCATCAAAATATATATAAATCTGATCTACTACTAGAGGTACCCCTCAAGATGCATACGAATAGCACGACCCTCTGATCGAGTCTCCTGTACATCCTCTCGTCGAGGTGCATCAACTGAGCCCTGCAAATATATATACATATATATACATATACATGTGTTAGAGTTCTATCTTTAAAACATATATATACATACATGCATCACGTTCATGTACATTCAAATTAAGTACAAACTTGCATAAAACTTTATACGAACTATTTAAAACTCAAGTACTTGAGCACTACTAGGTGCCTCAATAGAATCATCTCTCTCATGTACATGATGCCCTGAACCAATAGTATGTGTAACCCTGTGCTCAGCGATCTGTGCCTACATGATTTATTATGAGTTAAAGATTAAATTATATATATATATATATATATATATATATCTGAACTAAATTTTTCAATAAATGAACATATTTTTTAATTTCATATATTTTTAAAATTAAAAATAAATTATATATGTACCTAGGTCTCTGGAGGTGGAGGATGATCAACAGACTCCATATATCATCTACTGATGCACCTAAGCCTAAAACTTGATGTCCAACTCCTAGTAAATCTGAGTGAAGTGGACTATGTATCTGGCTAGGTAATGGTGTAGAATCAGTGCTGCCAAGTCCAAACAATAGGTCCATGTACGATGAAATACCCAGGCTTGAACTAGTATCAATCTTAGATAGGCCTCGCAACTGCTCACCAAAATCATCAAGACCCTCAGCTGCGATATGGACATCTCCAACTTGTATGCTCGAGTCATTTGTAGAGTGTCGTGAGCCTAGTGCCGAATGCTATGAGCTACGCACAGGTGTATCCTCTGTCACTGGTGTGGCGGCCTGTGTCTATGGAACTATGTCAAGGATCTGATTTTTTCTAACAACATCCATCACCGAGTGTACTGGAATCCTCTGTGTATCAAAAATATATCTAATCAAGTGCAACATATCCTCCAAAAAATATTGTGCCATATCCATATGTGTCTGCTGTCCTAAAAGACCACAAATATCACTTGGAAGTGGTAGCCCATCAGCTCTATATGGATCATCAGAGGAGGCACCTAAAGTGCTACTAGATGCCTGTGAAGATGGTCAACCAAGTGGATGAGGATGTCGACTATGAAGATAACGACCAATAGAATCTGATGTGATACTAGCTGCCGCAGATGCAATCTGCCCAATAGTGTCAATTGCTTCCCTCTAGGAAGCAATGATGACTCTATCTGCAATAGGCACATGTGCAGGAGTCACAGGAGGCATCCTCAGTCCAGCAAACTGTCTAAGATCTGTAGGTGGCAGGCAATCTACACTGCGATACTAGTCATGATCTGCGATCCAACCACGCCCCTATTCGCAATAACCAAGAATATCAAGGTAGTTGACATTGAGCCCTATACGAAACTCAGCGTACAACTGCTATGCAAAATAAAGGGGTATATGGTTGTTATTAGGATAACGATCATGTGCAACTAAAAATCGTGGATAGGTCATGCTAGCAATAATAGGGTCTCTGCATCGTGTGACTCTGTAGCCTCTCATCCTACCCTATGTCCCCTCATACTCTGGAAAGAGCTATCTCTGGATGACATCTTTGGGGGCTACCCTCTTGACATCATCGAATGATGTAGTCCCTAAAACCTCAGCCCTAAGCTCCCTAGATATGGAAGCTAATATGTCAGGAGTAAATGAATGGTGAGCTCTGAACCTAGCTGTCAAATCCTATAAACTCCTACATATCGTAACACATATGTCTCTATAAAGAGTATCCTCAAAGGTCAATATAGAGTGCTACAGTCTAGCAACCTCCTGCTTTGAAAATGAAAATACAACATTGATATTGATGCGTGGAGGTGGTGCAGCAGGACCTCCAGCAGGAGCTGCAAGTGCAGCCTAACCTGGAACAGGAGCCACACCAAGAGCCAGAACATGAGCTGCACGATGAGCCCTACGTCGAGGTACACGACGAGCCCCACCAAAAGCTATAGCACGAGTGCCACCACGAGCTGCATGAGGAGCCAAATAAGGAACTACATCAAGGGCTGCAACAGGAATCGCATCAACCTGTGCCGCAGTCAGAGTTAGAGCAGGAACTACATGAGGTGCCGCACTAGGAGTTGCAGTAGGAACTACATCAGGTGTCACACTGGGAGCTGCATCAAGCTGATCATGTGAAGCCATATCTATAGAAATGTATAAAGAGCTAAATTTCCTACTGTACACACAATTTTTTATTTTTAAAATTAAAAATTATACACATGTAATTGAACATACATCACACATCATGGACCTAGATAATCTGTAACACATCCAGACCTAGATTAATTTGCATATAAGCATAAGATAATTTTAAAGTTGAGAGTTTGGTTATGGTTAGAGTTAATTTATTGTTCTAGGATTTTATTATATACTTTGGGGGCCCGTATTATTAGAGAATTCAATTAAAGGGACCGTATTATTACTCTTAAATGATAATGTTTCGAGGTTCAGGTTTCAAGTTGGGTTACATATATATCATTTAAAACAAGTGTCATAAGTTTCATGTATGTGCATGTATCTCAAATGTAGTTTTTAACAATTTAGGATTAGGCTCAACTTGTTTTAATTTTAATGTAAGTTAGGCCTCAATTAGGTTTTGAAATAGGGTTTTAGTGTAATTAGGCTCAATTTTAGGGTAAGATTTAGGACCTTATGATCACCTATATAAAGATTCTTAAATATTGATGTGAAACCCTTACAAATACATATGTTGCAATTCTTTCAATACTCTTGATGTGTCAAGTATAACTTTGATATATCGAGGACTTTCATTTTTCGTACTTTATAATTGTTTTGGTTAGAACTTAACTAATAAGGTGAAATTATTTAAACATATTGTGATCATTATAAAATAATCAAAGAAAAAGCAAACATAAAAATCTTACATATATAACCATTGAGACCTTTCCTCTAGTATATACATTTATATTACAATTATAGAAATTAAATGAGAACTAAAGCCATCAAGGACATGTACTTGAGAAAGTTACATGGACCTCAATGTCAGAGCAAGCATAAATTCATTCTCTCATCACTCTTTGGTAGCCAAAAACTCCTGACAAAATTGAAAATTAAGAATTTGTTCCCAGAATTATGTGATTTTTCTACAAATGCAAACCAGGTCTCATTTTTCTTTGTTCTCTTTTATATTATATTTAATGCAGTTTTATAGAGGTATCTTTTGAGATTATAAGAATTTGAGCAATCTGTTTTAGAGATAGGGTGGGTTCTATTGTATGGAAGACTTATTAGGTTCAATTCTCGACTTGCTGACTGGATTCTCGAGAAGAGCATAAAAATGCAGTGCAATGTACAGTGGGTTGCCTTGTGGGAATTGCCTAGGTTATATTATTATGGAACTTGTGTGAACAAATCTAAAATGGAAAATATTT
The DNA here is from genome assembly GCA_028749045.1 of Cupressus sempervirens. Classification (NCBI taxonomy): domain Eukaryota; kingdom Viridiplantae; phylum Streptophyta; class Pinopsida; order Cupressales; family Cupressaceae; genus Cupressus; species Cupressus sempervirens. The sequence goes on along the minus strand of CM053787.1, from coordinate 783,848,765 downwards.
TAATTGTGAATGACTATAATTATGCCGTAGGTGTTTCCATATGAAAGAACTCAGGCTAACTTTTACAATCAACGGTGCATTCTAGCGAAGAGGCCTTCGACAACCATAGAATCGATTGAATCACCATTCAAACACTTAAGCATTTGCACTACTAGGTATTTCACTGACTAAGAGTCCCCCATCCTCGCCAATGTGGGATAAAGGTAGTGGAGCTATTCACAAAATAAAAGATGTGCCCCTACAGATAGACGCCTTTCTCTGCTGATTGATCATTAAAAACAATTTAAAAAAAAATTTGCACCATTGAGAAAACTGTGTCAGGAGGCTTGTTTCCTGGCTTTAAAAATTGATTCAAACATGTGATCGAGCTCTGAAACCTTGGATATATCATCTCTCTGACATGTTCAACAGGCCTACAAAATCTTGTCACATGAAAACATCGGAGTCAAAAGATATCGACCTCTGAACATGCCCAATTAAAATTGCCTGCAGATTAAACAAGTCAGAAAACTACAAAGTGTGTTTGGTTTGAACTTTAAAAACTAAATAAACGAGCACTTGGGATTCTAAAAATTGGGGCACTGGTACTTTTCCATGAGGAGAGTATGATTCTATGATTTGGGCTCATGATGAATCATGAGGTGCGTTTGGCAAGCATCTGAAGTTGGCAACCTAGAACTGTAGGACAGGGAACAACAACAAAATAACATTTTTGGCAAATGGAAAGGCCCTAGAAAAGTGTGAAGACAGATTTGTCAAGGTCTATAAACTGGCACACTTAAAGTATTTTCAGAGTAGAATGTAGGGGAACAAAGCATTCAATCCCACCAATCTTGGATCAAAAGATATAGCATCACGAATAGGGCACCTGAACAATCTGCATCTCTGATTACCAGTGAAACTCTATAAATTGCATTCAGAATCGCATTTGAAAACTGATCAAACGGATTCGTCATGACTTAAAATTTGGAGTGTAGCAAGGCTCTTACCCCTAGAAAATGATGCAAAAGAAATTTTCTCATTTGGGTCAACTGGTCAAAATTTATTACCTATCAAACAGGGCTACCTGGAAAAATGCATAATTTACAGATTTACAACAAAGGTAACTAACCAACTTTGAGAGGTTTGAAACCTAGTCAAAACATGTTGAAATGACTTGAAAATTGAAACATAGGTTCTTTGTTATGTATATTAAAAATTCTCAAAGTGGCGAACCATGAAACATAACTAGGTAAAATATATTCAAAGGCAAACTGTGCTTTCGACCACTGTTTGACACTTGGGCAGAAAATGCAAAATGACACACGCTCAAAATGGAACTTCACTTAATGGCTCAGAATCTCAGTTTATCATCATGAAACATATGCATAGGCTGAAAGAAAGGTGTTAGAAACATAAAACACCACATTGACTAACAAGACAACAACTGGGACACAAGCATGAAAAGCGTGTATAGGGGGCAAAACTAACTCAAAATCACGAACAGACACTCAAAACGGGAATGCAATTTTGAGTGCCAACAAGTTACGTGGACCTCAATGTCAGAGCGAGCATAAATTCATTCTCTCATCACTCTTTGGCAACCAGAAACGTTTGCAATGAAAAAATTTCTTAGCTTGCCAAGATTTATGTTAATTTGCTATTAATTTAAAATGGTATGTCGAGTGTGGCATATGATTCATTGTTATTATACATATTTTATTTTTCATCTGTGTATTTTATTTCTCACAATAATTTATAATTATGTATAAATTTTTATGCACACAAAAATTTGGTAGAATATGAAGATAGTGAGGAGGAAGGAGAATTTGCCCAAAAAGACAACCTTCAAATTTACCAAGTATTACCTCTAAGACAAATAGCTCTCGACAAAATTGAAAATGAAAAATTTGTTCCCAGAATTACATACGGAGATTTTTCTACAAATGCAAACCAGGTCTCATTTTTCTTTGTTCTCTTTTATATTATATTTAATGCAGTTTTATAGAGGTATTTCTTGAGATTGTAAGAATTTGAGCAATGTGTTTTAGAGATAGGGTGGGTTCCATTGTATGGAAGAATTATCAGGTTCAATTCTCGAGTTGCTGACTTGATTCTCAGGAAGTGCTTAAAAATGTAGTGCAATGTGTAGTGGGTTGTCTTGTGGGAATTGCCCAGGTTCTATTATTATGAAACTTGTGTGAACAAATCTGAAATAGAAAATGTTTTAACTATGAACGACTATAATTATAGATATATATTATAGGATAGAAAGGTAAAGAGATGAAGAGAAATAGAGAGGATGAGAGGGAGAGATTAAAAATAGGAAATACATAATTGATCTTCCATACATTTATGACGTACCCATTGCACACTAAGGTGTGATTGCTAGTTGTAATACATGAGGGAACTTAGCATATGAAGTTTATGATTTGGTTCAAGATTATGATTTAGGGTATTTATTATCATTTATAATCTTGGGTTTAGAAATTAAATTTTAAGATCAAGGTTAGGGTTTGGTTAGGTTAGAGTTAGGGTTTGGATGTACATGTATGTTATATTCATACCTAGATATGCAAATTAATCTACACTCTTATATATGTATAATTTAGGATCTCCCCTTAAGACATGTCATTGAATAATTTAGTTAATTATAGACTTCTAATTATTAAGACATTAAAAATAATGATACATGTACATTTAAACATGAATATTGAAAACATATGTATGCACGTCTATATCTAACACATGAACATATTTACATGTACATTTATGAAATAAAATATACATTTTAATCTACATTCTTATGTATAATTTAGGATCTCCCCTTAAGACATGTTTCATTAAATATAATTAATTACACTTAACTTTATAAGATAAATTAAGATCATTAGTTTTTTTTTTTTTTTTTTAAAGAGGGGTAAAAATTTATTCAATCACAAACAAGATACAAAGAAAATGCTAAATAGCCCAACACAACACTATAAACTTCTTTCCTCCAAGAGCATCAGATCAATCATCTCAATGTACTCAGTGGGTAACTCATCCCTACTATTAATATCCCATTTACCCTCATTCTTAGATGCCCACTTAGCCAGACAATCTACCACTCTGTTCCATTCCCGAGGGATATGACGAAAGGCAACAGAGTCCAGTGACTGACAAAGACCCAAAATTTGTCTGGCTACAGAGGCAAGTTGCCAACTAACATCTTCCAACCTCTGGTTGTGCAACATATCTACAAAAATCTATGAGTCAAACTCATAGATGATCTTTCACCACCCTAACAAGAGGCCACACTCAATAGAAACCTTAATAGCTAGGGCCTCCATCAAATTATTAGAATGTTGACCCTTATAAATAGAGAAAAGAAACACTACACCACCATCATTGCCTCTACCAATAGCCCCAATACTGATATGTCCAGGATTCTCCCGAGAAGAGCCATCTGTATTGATCTTCAAGAAACCTATCGAGGGAGGGGACCATCTCCCATCTCTACACACCCACTGCTTACCATGGCTTGATCATTTGTCGGGACTACCTCCCCACCAGCTATCATTCAAGTGCAAATTCCTCACAATACCTTGATCCCTAGAATCAATATTAACTATCATATCACACTTTGCATATATCCTCTCTTGGAGCCTATTTAGAATCAACTTTGACAATTGAGAGTTGCCAGTTTTGATGTCACAAAAAACTCAGCGATTTCTTTCCAGCCAAAGATTCCATAGAATAAAGACTGGACCGACCCACCAGGCCACCTGTAGGAAAGAAGTCTTCGCTGGAGGGTGGCCCAAGCTTTCCCAAAAATCTTTAAGGGAGTTAGCATGAATAAAACCATGACCCCAAGCCTCCCACCATCTATGCCATATCTCTCTCGAAAAGGGACAGATAAAAAAAAAGTGGGAGATACACTCCTCATTGTGCAAACAAAGAACACAAATTGAGGGACCCTGAAAACCTCATTTGCATAGATTCTCACAAGTAAGGCATTTCCTCTAAGCCAACAACCATAAGAAGAAGTTACACTTGGGCCACAAATAGCTGCTCCAAACTTTCTTCCACCAGTACACTTTAGCCAAACCATGAAGATTCTTGTCCAGAATAGCATATCCTTGAGCCACTATAAATTTACCCCTTGGACTTGGACTCCAAGCTAGGTTGTCCCTCCCACTGACAGAGCTACATAACCTGTCCTCCAGAACATGAGAAAGGAGAGCTCGATCCTCAACAGATCCACCCATTGGCCACTCCTGAGGATCCTTCCAACAAGTTATCTCAACATTTCTTAGGCATTTAATAGTCTTAAAATGCTCCAACTTAAGCCAACTAGCATCAACAAAAGTTTGGGAAAGAGGAAGAAGTTGGGGAAATCTAGAAAGAATAGGAGGATGGCCATCCCATGAGTCCTGCCAAAATAGAGTATCTGAACCATTGTTACAAATCTCGAAAAGCCCCTCCTTAACAAGTTGGCCTCCCCTCTTAAGAGTATTCCAAATGCAGGAGCCTTTCCCCATCAAAGGAAGTCATGGCACCTCAGAGCAATTTGCACCAAGAAGGTACTTATGGGAAAGAATCTTGGCCCACTCTTGATCTTGACTACTACACCAACGCCAATATAATTTGGCAGCCAACACAATGACAACAAGAGTCATTGACCGAAGCCCGAGGCCACTTGCATGGTTTGGCCTACACACATACTCCTACTTGACCAGACTCCACTTGGAGGAAAGCAGATTTCTAGACTAGAGGAATTGCCGAGAAATAGCATCAAAGTCTCTCACAAAACTAGTTGGAGGAACTTGGACACAACACCTATAAATGGAAAGGGACTGCACCACAGTCTTAAGCAGAACCAATCTCCTAGCAAAAGATAACCATCTATATGTCCAATGACTAACCTTACTCCTAAATTTATCCAAAATCCCCTGCCAATAATCCTTCTGCTGAGAACCCAAGGACAAAGGAATCCCAAGATACATTAAGGGGAGCGAGCTAATTTGGAATCTAAGAATTCTAGCAATCCTATTCTAAATAGTCTGAGGAGTGTTAAAGAAATAAATAGAAGACTTATCCTCATTAATTTTCTGAAGTGAGGCTTTCAAATAGATATCCAAAGCTTTCCTGAAACTAACTGCCTCACTAATTCTAGCCATGCCCATAAGTCCAGTATCATCCACAAACTGAAGATGAGAGTATGAAGGAAGGTTATTACTCCAACTCCATCCCTGGATAATTCCCTACTAAACTTGAGCTTTTAAAAATCTACCAAGCCCTTTTGCCATAATAATGAATAAGTAGGGAGATAAAGGGTCACCTTGCTGAAGTCCCCAAGAGGCACCAAACAACTCCAAAGGTTCTCCATTAATGAGAATAGAGAAAGATGCCGAGGTTACATAGCTAAGAACCCATTCGACCCATTCCATCGCAAACCCAAAAGTCAAAAGAATTTTTTGTAAGAATTCCCAACTCACCCGATCATAAGCCTTGGCCATGTCAAGTTTTATAAACATAGCTTTCTCCTTAGAATTAGCCATAGAATGGACTGCCTCTGTTGCTATCACAACTCCATCCAAAATTTGTCTTCCATCTACATAGCCACCTTGTTCCATAGAAATCAAAGAGCCAAGGAATGGCTTGAGCCTTTCTACAATTAGCTTGGTGATGATCTTATAGACCACATTACATAAAGCTATGGGCTTGAAATGATCCAACCTATTAGCTCCTTCCTTCTTAGGTATGAGAGCCAAGAAGGTTGAGTTCAGAGACTTCAGCATCTATTTATTCTTGTATGATTCCTAGACCACATCTAGAAGATCATACTTTATTATCTCCCAGAAATCTTGGAAAAATTCAATCGAAAACCCATCTGGACTAGGGGCCTTACCTTTCTTCATATTAAACACAATTTTCTCCAATTTAGGAAGCAAGATAGGATTTAGTAGGGCTTCGTTCATTTCTACAAAAATAAGATGAGGTATACACTCCAAGATGTCTCACTCCTTAGGCCCAACTCTAGGCTCCTCCCTAGAAAGGAGATAAGAGAAGTACTTGACTGCCTCCCTAGAGAAAGCTTCACGAGAAAAAATCTGGGATCCATCTAGTAAGACAAGAGAGGATAGATAATTCCCATGCTGTCGTGCCTTAACAGAGTTGTGGAAAAAAGAAGTGTTCCTATCCCCCTCCTGAAGCCAATCAATACGAGATTTTTGCTTCTAAAAAAATCTCTTCTCGAAGCTCCCATTCTTCCAACTCCTTGAGGGCAAGAACCTCAGCTTCACTCCTCTCAAAACTCAACCCAAGGTCTCGAATTTGGTAGGTAATGTTTTCTAGCTTGGTTTGGGCTGCATTCTTTTGAACATGTAGATAACCAAAACACTGTTTGTTCCATCCCTTAAGCCTGTACTTCACATGTTGAAGTCTCTTGCAGAAAGTATACATGGCCATACCATGATTAGGCATCCCCTCATACCACTAATTGACCATTAGATCAGGTAAAGAAAAGTCTCTTAGCCACATCAACTGAAATTTGAAAGAGGGATTCTTGGCGACCTTGTATGGAGTGATGGAAAGCTTAACATGCTAGTGATCTGATCCCCTCCAGTCAAGAATTTTAGAGCTGGTAACCCACTTGTTGTCCATCCAATAGCAAGAAACCAGAAATCTATCAAGCCTTTTTGATATAGCCTCACCACCACATCTCCGGTTATTCCATGTAAAGACTCCATTATTTGGCTTCACATCAATGAGAAATAAAGAGCTAATCATTTCTCTGAGTAGATTAGACGATTGATCCAGCCTAGCAAGCCCACCTCTTTTTTCCTCAAGGCTAATGACCACATTGAAATCTCCTGCCATAATCCATGGAAAAAAAGGTTCTAGGGAGCGAATGAATCTAATATGGGCCCATAACTGAACTTTACTTGCAAAGTCTGTTGGAGCATAAATGTTAGATAAGAAACACCTTTCTCCATTCTCAAAGCTAGTGGCAATCAAAGAAATGGATGGCCGACTCGATAACTACCATAATGGAAAGACTTTCCTTGTGTCCCAAAAGCAAGCCACCCCTTCAGAACTATTCAAAGCACCCACACCCTACCAAGCACCATGAGGCCAGATATACGCTGCACACTTAGCCAAACCATCCAAAGAAAGTTTAGTTTCCTGAATAAAAACCATATCAGAAGACTGAGATTCAATTAATCTATGAACAACCTTTTGCCTGGGGATGTTGTTCAACCCCCTTACATTCCATGATATCAGAATCATTTATGGGGGTGAGAGAAATGTGAATCAATGGGATGCACCAACCCAGACTCCACCAAATTTTCACCCATTATCTTCACTTTCTCCTGATTAGTCTTCCTACCACTTTTTATCGATTTTGTCTAAAGGCCCCTTTTTGAAGGGCTTCTGATGGATGCCTAAAGCAAGAGGAGCCTTATTGCTTTTACCAGAGCCAAATGCCCCCTTAGGCCAATGGGAGTCATTGGACACTCCTGCTAATCCCTCTGATCCCTGTACTCCACAAAGATCCCCAATATTCTGAGCAGGAGGAGGCTCATCCATATCCAACTGCATGGCTTGAAGGACTCTTGTATTAAGATTCTGATCCTCTCTCTGCATTTCATCTTCATGAATATCCTACTGAATATTGGCATCAGAAGAGAGCTCAACTAGGATACCTTCCTCTTGGGCCATGCTACCTAGAGCATCAAACCTGTTAAAGGTGTCATCTGCCTACCTGTCCATCTAGGCTCTCTTCTTACATTTGCCCTTGTTCTGATACTTAACCTGGGTAAAACCCTCACTGTCAACATGTCCATTGGAAGCTTTAGCCTTTCCCTTTTCCTCTCTAAGGGGAGTTGGGATATCCAAGGAAGGATTCTTGTATTTGGGACAACGAAATAGTAGGTGACTATACTCATGGTAGATTCTGCATCTAAATGGGAGAGTCTCGTAATCCAACTATTGAATCCAAGAAACTGAGCCCATACAAATCTCCATAGAATCTGGCAGTGGGTTATTCAAATCAACCTCAACACAAATACGAGCAAAAGAAATTACCTTAAGATCTTGCGTCTGAGTAGCCGATCCCACAGGTTTTCCAAGAAGCATCAAAATTGACTGAAGAATATCCTCCCTCCAGAATTCCAGAGAAAGTCTCAGTAGGCGAACCCAGACCGGAACATGAGAGGGGATTTCCTCAGCAAAATTAAAGCCCATGTGCTAGGGCTTGATAAATAACCCCACCTGGTTAAAGAAATAAGGGACACCTTCAAACACCTTATTCCTATCTGACATGCAAGAGAATATAACCAAGAAATAATTATTGGCTACTATCAGAATCTCCATATCTCCTTTTGGATTCCACACCCTACGGGCCTAGGAATCCAACACCGGTAATGAAAGGTGAAGTCCCAAAAATTTGCAGATAAGAGCATGATTATTCCAGTACTCGACATCCTTCGAAACCTGTTTAGGTTGAACGACAAGAATAGGGTGAACCTCAGCTTTCTGTAAACATCCATTAATTTTTTGAAGTCAAAGATTTCCATTTGAAGAGGGCTCTCCCTCCATTGATTGGGAATTTCCCTTCAAACCCTTACTATTATCATGCAACCTCGAACCTAGCTCACCCATTACCAAATCATCACCAGAAGGTCGAGAAAAGGCGACCCCGAGATCCCCCATAAGTCCCGCACCCGAACTTGGAAAATTAGCAAGGTGAAGAAGGGACAAAGGCCCCTCAATCCCGCATAGCCATGGGCAGTCACTCATGATGCCACAGAAACCCCCGCACACTAGCAAAGTCCCCTTAGCCGCCACACCCAAGAAGAACACATGCTCAGCAATGCAGGGAAACAAGGAGAACCAGGTTGGGCTAGGGCACGCAGGCCCTAGCAGACCAAACCAAAACATCCGTCGTAGCCATCCATTCTTTTCCCACCTTTTAATTAAGATCAATAGTTAACATATACACAAATTATACATATAAAAATGTGAATTTATTAAAAACATGTACATACATCTACTTTTAACCATGAACAAATATACATGTACATCTATGTTCAAAATAAAAAATTATACATTCTAATCTATATTTTTACATGTACAATTTAGGATCTAGACCCTTAAGATATGTCATTTAATTAAACTTCTAAGATTAAGACATAAAGGTGAATTTGACATATATACATAAACATTAATATCGAAGACATACATGTCTACATTTAACATTATATATATATATATATATATGTTTTCTAAAATTTGTAGTTGACGTAAATTTTGTAATATTTTTATAAATTTGTTTTCTAAAATTTATATTATTATAAATTTTCTAACATTTTTCTAATATTTTTTCTAAATTTTTTTTGAAAACTTATATTAAATTATAAATTTTCTAATGTTTTTGTAATGTTTTTTCTAAATTTGTTTTCTAAATTTTATATTAAATTCTAAATTTTCTAATTTTTTGTAATTTTTATTTTTAAATTGTTTTCTAAATTTTATATTAAATTATAAATTTTCTAATATTTTTCTAAATTTACTTTCTAATGTTTTTTTAATAATTTTCTAAATTTTATATTAAATTAAAAATTCTCTAATATTTTTTCTAATGTTTTTCTAGGTTTATTTTCTAATGTTTTTTTAATATTTTTTCTAAATTTAATATTAAATTATAAATTCTCTAATATTTTTGTAATGTTTTTTCCAAAAATAATTTCTAAATTTTCTATTTTTTTTGTAATATTTTTTTTCTAAATTTTCTAATTTTTTTAAATGTTTTTTTTCTAAATTTTCTAAATTTTTTAAATATTTTTAATAAATTTGTTTTCTAAGTTTTATATTAAATTATAAGTTTTCTAATGTTTTTGTAATGTTTTTTCTAAATTTTCTAATATTTTTCCTAAATTTTCTAATATTTATTTAATATTTTTTTACCTTTTTTTTGAAATTTATTTTCTAAATTTTATATTAAATTATAAATTCTCTAATGTTTTTCTAATGTTTTTTCTAAATTTGTTTTCTAATATTTTTCCTAAATTTTCTACTATTTTTCCTAATGTTTTCTAAAATTGTTTTCTAATGTTTTCTATATAATATTTTTCTATTTTCTAAATTAATATAAATAAACAATAAAAATATTAAATTAACATTTAAATATGCTTTCAAAACCATTAAAGATATAAATAACATTCAAATATCCTTTTAAAACATTAAAAAAATGCATAGAAAAAATACTTTAAAAACATTAAATTAATACTATTTACACATACCTAATGATCAGAATGAGAAGAAAAACGATCGGATGACGCTGACAGAGGTAGACAAAATGCACGTTCGCCCCAACGTTCACCTGATCAACAATCGCCATGAAAATGACGTTCAAAAATTGGAAAACACAATATAAAGCACCTAAAATCGGCGCACCATATGTTCATACGAACATGTACACTAGACATGTTCACGCGAACATGCCTTATTAGGCATGCACATGTTCGCGCGAACATGTCTAGTGTAAATGTTCATGTGAACAGTCAAAAAGTAGAAATCAAAAAATTGAGCAATTTTTCCAAGTTTCTTCGTCCCACTAAAGTGGAACCCATTATTGTGGGTTCACCCCATAATGAGGCCTTTTTCATTGATGTCAATGGGGTAAAATATGCATGAGAAATATTTGCTAAGTTTGTATGGGGAGAGTGCTTGGAAATCTCTATTTTATTAGGAAGATTTAGAAAGATTCATGTAAAGAATGAGGAATATCTCTATGGGGTAGATATGCAACATGAAGAATTTTGACGTATGGTGAGTTGTTTAGTGTAAACAATTATTGTTGATCCTAAGAAGATGATGAGAAAAGCAGCATTCCAGAGGATTTCAAATTTGATTGATGCAGAGGATTTGAGAGGATAGGAACAACAAAAGAAACAATAGAGTATTGTTTTGGTATTCTTAGAACTTAGATTTATTTAATCTATGTTGTCATTAATGCCAAACGAGGAGATTGTTAGCATGAATGTTGATTATACTACTATGGGGGAGTATCCTAAGCATTGGAGAGTATTGAGATGTTTCATTCATGATGTTATTTTTCATTGATGTCAACATAGCCAAAATTATGTGAAGATTGCCAGAGTAGTAGACAAAGATCCAATCTGTATGAATGATGGTTCAATTTTTTGGTGATGCACGATAATGGACATGTTCCTCACTATGTCCTGATGACATGGTCAAATACACATGATGCAAGTTTAAGATGTAAGGAAGTTATACCTTATTTACTAGGAGTAATACATAGATAGAGTGACTAGAAAACAATTTTTGATGTTTATTCGATATCTTTAATCTAAGATGTAATAAGAAGATGCATAGGTAGCTAGTGACTCATGATAGTTAGATGATGATGTCAAAGGATGCACAAGCCCTCATATCATACGTGTGAGAACTTGTATAGACTATGAGCTAACAATGTTGGTGTAATTATAATTAATTAATTAACTTATTATAAGTAATTGAGAAAGCCTCAATTCTGACTTAAGGAATTATTTTTGAGAATATAGTATAAAGGAAAGATGTTTTCCTTATTTGTGATATGATTGTACAATTCAAATAAATGTGAAGTGTGGAAAGGAGCAAAGTGTTTACTAAATGTGTGTAAGCAATCCAAGGGATTATTGGATGTGCATTGTGTGATTTGGTTATAATATCTAAAGGAGTAGAAATCTAGTGACAAAACAAAGATAGAGGAAGTAAAGACATTTCATTTCTATTATTCAACAAGGAATAATATGAAGAGCATTTGGATTGTGGGTTCATTGATCTTAACCTTGAAGTTGTTTGGGTAGTTTGTCTACTTATCTTTAACAACTCCTCACAGGGTTGGAAAAACTCCTAATAGGGTTGGAATCTCCTAACATTGATTCAAAGTCTCCTAACAAGGACTAATATGTACTGAATATTATTATAGACTCCTAACAGGATCCATCCTCTAACAAGGAATATTTATATTAGTATATCATCTTGTGAGTACCATCCCCAATAGGGTTTTCCCTCTGATCAAGGGTTTCCCTAGTTAACATATCTGGTGTTAATTGTGAATGAGTATCTTGTTGTGTTTTTTGATTATATTTCTCATATGGTTAAAGTTTAATAAGGTTGATAATTGTCATACTAGTTGGATAACTAAATCACCATCCTCCCCCCTCTCAATTATATTGGTGGACTATATATTCTAACAATGATGAATTATGATATATCCCTAAGGGTTGTAGGACTCCTAGGGACACACATCACAATGAAATAGATTGAAGGGGTTTGTAGGTTAGTCTACAACCCCCTTCAACTCTTATGATTGATTACAATATGTCGCTAGGTGACCTAGGATCCCTAGGGACCAATGTCATGATGAATGGGTCAAAGAGTATTCTAGGTTAGCCTATGACCTCCTTTGACCCATATAATTGATTAAGATATGTCCCTAGTGGTCCTAAGACCCCTAGGGATACATGTCCTGATAAATGGGGCAAAGGGGGTCATAGGTTAGCCTACCCCCTTTGACCCATATGATCAATTATGATATGTCCCTAAGGGTCCTAGGACCCCTAAGGACACATATCATGATGAAATGGCTTGATGGAGGTTGTAGGTTGGCCTATGACCCCATTTAACCCATGTGATCAATTAAAATATTTCTCTAGGGGTCCTAGGACCCCAAGGGACATATGTCATGATGAAATGGGGTAAAGGGGGTCATAGGTTATGCTATGGCCCCCTTCAACTCATATGATCAATTAGGAATTGTCCCTTAAGGTCCTAAAACCCCTAATTACACATGTCATGATAAAATGGGTCGAAGGGGGTCATAGGTTAGCCTACAACCCCCTTCAACCCATATGATTGATTATAATATGTCTGTTGATACCTGAGGGACACATGTCATGATGAAATGGATCGAAGCATGTCATAGGTTAGCTTATGACCCTTTTTGATTGATATGACTATCATAATATCCCTATCAAGACATGTGATAAAATTTGTCAAAGTGGGTCATGGGTTAGCCTATGACCCCCATCGACCCATATGATCAATTATGATATGTCACTAGGGGTCCTAGGACCCCTAGGGACACATGTCATGATGAAACGGGTCAAAGGGGGTCATAGGTTAGCATACGATCCCTTTTGACTAATGTAATCAATTATGATATGTCCCTACAGGTCCTAGGACCCCTAGGGACACTTGCCACAATGAAATGGGTTGAAAAAGATCTTAGGTTAGCCTATGACCCCCTTCGACCAATCTGATTGATTACGATATGTCCTTAGGAGTCCTAGGACCCATCGAGACCTGCAGGATAGATGTCATGATGAAATAGGTTAAAGGGATACATGTCATGATGAAATGGATCAAAAGGGGGTCGTAGATTAGCCTATGACCCCCGTCAACCCATATGATTGATTACAATATGTCCCTAGGGGTTCTAGGACCTTGAGGGACACATTTCATGATGAAATGGGTCAAGGGGGGTCATAGGTTATCTTATAACCCTATTTGACACATATAATCAATTACAATATGTCCCTAGGGGTTCTAGGATTGTGTGGGACATGTTTTGGGATTGAATAGTTTGAAGGGGGTTGTAAGTTAGCCTACAACCTAGTTTTACCCATAAAATTGATTACAATATGTCCATAGAGGTCCTAGGGCCCTAAGAAACACATGGCATGTTGAAATGGGTCAAATGGGGTTGTAGGTTAGCCTATGACCCCATTCAACCCATATGATTGATTACGATATGTCCCTAGGGGTCCTAAGACCTCGAGGGACACATAACATGATGAAATGGGTCGAATGGGGTTGTAGGTTATTCTACAACCCCATTTGACCTATACAATCGATTACCATATGTCCCTAGGGGTCCCAAGACTCCAAGGGATACAATTCATCATGAAATGGGTCGAAGGGGGTCATAGGTGAATTGACATAATGATGATTTTTTCATTGATGTCAATGGGGGAGAGATGAGAACACGAAAAACATCTTGTGTCTTAGAAATATTAAAGGGGAAATATTTGAATGAGAGAGATTGAACTATCTATGACACCATGTAAAAAATAGTTGAAATCTAGTAGAAGCATTTATGGGGAGTCTCGAGTTTTAGATTTGATTGATTAAAGGATATTGTAAAGAACATGAGTATAGTACAATTACAAAAAAAAATTAAAAACTTGGTACTTATAGAACTTAGATGTTTTTCATCTATCCTTCCATAAATGCAAAAGGGGGATATCGTTGCCATGAATGAATATGGTATTCCTTTGTAGAAGTATCCTACACATTGTTGGAGCATTTGGGAGATTGTTAGTATGATTGTGTGTGGAATTTGTGATAGTATTTGGCATGGATGTCAATATAGGATGATTTTTGTAACTACTAGCAAAGTGACAGATACAGAACAAGGAAGAAAAGTTTGTGGTTGACAAATGAGGATGTTTTAAGTTGAGGAAGTGTTCTATAGAGTGTTTGGATCATATGAATTAGTGTATGAGTGGAAAGTCAAAGATGGATGATAGTTATTTCAGATCAATTACAAACATCATTCTGATAAAAGTTACAGAAAATAGTTACTAGTAATTAGAATATATATCCTGACATGGATATAATCTTTTTAAGGAAACTTAGATAGATGAAGAAGAATTTCAATGCTGATGTAGCTGAGTGTGGTAAGTCTAGAAGTGTATGTGTGAAACTTTTTGATATCTCTGAGCCTATAGTTAATGAATTATCTTAATGAGTTCCTATATAACAATTATAATTAGGAAAGTGAAAAGGATGACTCAATGATTAATATTTGGACTTGATTTAAAGAAGTTACATTTTTTTTAAATGAATAATGTAATATTGTATGTAAAAGAGGTGATTGTAAGTGTAATGCAAGTGATAAAACTTGGTTACAAGTTCTAGTGAGACTGTCTTTGAGATTAGGTAATGTTTTTGTGTAGTTAACACATGGTCGATGGTTATTTTATGAAGGATAATACAAAGATTAATTCAAAAGTGAAATTGATGATCTTTCCCAAAAAATTGTTTGGATGGTGGGTCCTTCTACCTTCCACAACTCCTAATAGGGTTGCCACAACTACTAATAGGGTTTGAATCTCCTTACATAGATTCAAAGTCTCCTAACGTGGACATATATGTACTAAATGCATTTCATTGTCTCTTAACAAGGTCTATCCTTTCACAACAAATTTATATATTATTGCATCATTTTGTGGTTAACATTCCAACTCAATTTTTCCCTCTGATCAAGGTTTTCCTTAGTTAACAAATCAGGTGTTATTGTATATGAGTATTCTTTTGTGGTTTTTGTATCTATTGAATACATGTTTAAAGAATCATAAGCTTATTAAAAGTTGTATTATTTAGATAAAAAATTCACCCCTCACCGCCCTCATCATTTAGTTGTCTTGGTATACTTTACTTACTAATGGGAAGATTGGAAGATTTCCCAAATTATATCAAAGTGGCATGCTTATAAGTTTTAAGGAAGCAGGATTGAAATTGAAGGGTTAGTTGAAGAACAAAAAGTGAAATCCTTCAAAGAAGAATTTTTCCTCTACTAAATAATAATTCTTAATAGAATCTAAATAAAATTTTATATAATAAATAGCTTTTTACAGTAGAAAAATAATTACTTTATCAACAAATCAGGAGTTCCACCAACTAACCATGTTTAAAGGTTATTTTCCTTTCCAATATGAGAATAATTTGAAGGAGGTTAGTGAAACCTCTAAATTTGGTTAGAAGTGAGATTGTCTGCTTAAGATTTTGGTTCAGAGGGTCAGGGTTTATGATCATAGGGACATCCTTGGGCAATAAGGCTAGTGGTATTGTAAATGTGGGGGAACCTATGGGGTCACCAAGAGGAATTTTGTTTTCTCTTGATGTGAATTCAAGAATGGAAGAAGACAACAAGATTTCCTAAATTAAGTTTACTTTTTATGGTAGGGAAGGATTGAGAGAAATGTGTGGAGTATTTTTTTTAAATCTTTTTTCTTCTAGACTAAATGAGTCAGTCTCTCCTCATAATAGTTAGGAGATTATGCTTTCATTTTCTAGATTGATACTGAAACTAGAGGAAAATTTAGTTGTAATTTACATAAAATAAATTTTTTTGGTTTTTTTGAGTGATAAAACC
The DNA here is from genome assembly GCA_028749045.1 of Cupressus sempervirens. Taxonomy (NCBI): domain Eukaryota; kingdom Viridiplantae; phylum Streptophyta; class Pinopsida; order Cupressales; family Cupressaceae; genus Cupressus; species Cupressus sempervirens. The sequence goes on along the minus strand of CM053787.1, from coordinate 783,832,573 downwards.
AATCACTTTTTGTTAGAGGATGAGAAGGATTGTGAGACAAGGGAGGAAAAATGGAAATCTTCATCCTCCATATAGGGATTGTTCCACCCAAGTAAAGTTTAGTATAATTTTAAGCTTTCTTAGAATTTCTTTTGAATGTTACAAAATCTGTAAAATTCCAAGATTTCAAATTTCTTCCCCAAAAAGGTATTTTTCTATTTTCTAGTTTAAAGTTTTTATAGTTATTTAAGAATTTTTTTCAATATTGGAGAAGGTTCATTGATGAATGTGTTGGCCTAGTTTTTCACATTTTAAAAAATTCTACAAAATTATAGTGAAAATCCTGTTATCCATAGAGAATTAGGGATTATGTGTCTTCAAATTGTTTCTGGCCTTGATAAAATCCCTAAATCTTGTTACCCAAGTGTTGTTTGTGCCCTAAGTCTCAAAAATAGAGTTGCATTTGTTCGTATTTTAAAATGTGCATAGGAAATCTTTTATAAGCCCTAAATACCATTGGAAAAAGCCCTTTATTATATGGTTTTCACATAGTCTTTTGATATTTCCCAAAAAAATCCTTTTACCCTAGCACATATTTCCTTTTAAACCCTTGGTTTACCTTGAATCGATTCACATAGTATTATTTTAAAACCCTTAATCTTTGGAGAGTTTATTTCATTAACCATCAATTAGTTTAAGATCTACGAATTGAGTATCCCTACATTATGAAACTACACAAAGTTTAAACAAAGTGGGGAAGAGAGGTGATGAAACCTGTCCTAGTGTGCCCCTTCCTGTTTTCCTTTCGTATTAAAGAAGTAAATCATGCAAGTCCCTAATCATCAATTAGGTGAAGATTAACACCTCTTCCATCCTTGCATTTTGAAAATGTGTGAACTTTAACCAAAGCGAGAAAGCAAGAAGCTCCCATGTGGATAATGTGGGGCCAGTTTTAGTTGGTGGGCCATAGAAAGGAACTTTTAGAGAAAGTGACAGATTGGTGTTTGTTGATTAGCTCAAAATTTTGACAAGGAAAAATGGAGGTCATTTTCTTGGGACCGTTGATTAGATAAAGATCAAAGTTCATTGCATCCCCTCATTCTGAAAGTATCTAAAGTTTAGTGAAATTGGGGAAGCAAGATTGTAAGATGTGGACAAGGTTGGATCAACCACTTCATGGGTTTCCAAGTAATGTTGAGTTGGATAAAGTGCCAAATATTTCATCTTGATCTACCAGAGGTACAACACATAAGAAAAGGTGGGTGCTAAGTTAGATCAGTGGGCCTATAGTTTCAAAATAAATATAATAATAAAAAGGATCACTTAGGATCAGTGATCAAATGATTATCGATGATTGTCACTTCCCTGCATTGTAAAGATATGAAAAGTTTAACAAATACAAGTAAGTGTGAGGTTGACACATGTCTAAATTTTCAAAAAGGTAATGTTGCTCCTATAGTTGTATAGCTTGGTCATCTAAGTTCACGTAAATTGATCACTAGGGTTCAACTTTTGTGATGCAACTTGAAATATGATTGCTAGAAAATTAAATTTGATCAATTCATATTTGTGTGGATCCAATTGCCATAAAATTTGTGATTTCTCTCATTATTGAGTACAAGGTTACAAAATTCTTAGAGTGCAGAAATATTCAGAGCTCAAACTACATTTTCTCAAAGCAATGAATTATTGTAGACACAATTCTCAATAGGATGAACAAAATTGTCTGGGTGAGTACTAAAAATCTTTTCTTAATTGAGAAATTGCAATTATAACCAAGATAATATGGATAATATGCCTCCATGAAGGGATTTTTTAGGAAAGGTAGATAACTAGTTAAGAGTTGTCCATGATGATTTTCTTGAACAACTACTTCAATCTACTAACGAGTCTACTAAAGGAAAAGAACTAGTACCTAAAAACCCTAGATTATTAGTTAGTGAGAGTTTCTATAACAAAGCTAATTGTCCAAGAGATGCCTTAGGGGTTTGAAGCTTTTCTACAAATGGTTTTCAAAGAGAAAACTTGATACTCCTCTTAACAATTTATGGGAGTTTGATATTAGTAAGCTAATTATTCTAGGTGTTTTCTTTGATGATGACTTGCTGGCAATGATAACAAAGAAATGCAACCTCATATCAAGGATAGTGAAAAATCATGTTGGGGATAGCCTCTTTGGGGTTTCACCAGAGGTGATTAGGGAAGTTTTAAAGTTAAACCCTCATCATGCAGTACATGATAAAATTGATATGGAGGATTTACAATAAAGATATGATGCCCAAAGGGTGTACCTAAGGAGTGGGCCATTGCAAGAACATTCTGGTAAAAATGGGTCAATTATTGTTGGTGACTTCCAATATCCCAGAGTTGTTGTTAAAGAAATATTTCAATCCTAGGGCTCAAGCACTCTATTTTTCTCTCTGAAAAATATTTAGAATTTATGAATAGGATCACATCCAAAGATCCATTATTTTTATTATTTTTTAGATACTACAATTTGGCATTAGTTCAATTTTTTATTTTTCTAAATGCTTAGCCGAAGAAATCCATAATGGATTAATACGGTACTCAATGTTGATGTACTTGTGTTTTATACAAGGGTGTTACTTTTTTCTCTAAAGAGATGAAATTGGAATAAGAAAATGGAGAGAAATTACTTGATTAGTTGTGGAGTGTAGACATGACCTGGGAGGACACTGATGCCAATTTTATCAGATTTGACAAATATTTTGCTTCCAAGCTAAGGCTTCTATTGACTAGAGATAACCCTAGAATACCTCATTCCTTGCTAGAATTAATTAGACCAAAGGATCATACCAAAGGCCTAAAGGTGAGCCATAATTGGGGACACATTATACCATATTCAATCTCTACTATGTTTAGAGTATATGGTTTACTAGGGAAACCACATGTGTTGCCATATCAAGTACCTTTGAAGGTGGAGATTGTAGAACTCTTATGGAAAATTGGAGGGTTAGTAGAAAATAAATTGTTAGGTAGATCTAAAGGTACCTTCTTCCCTCAGATTACTATTGTCCACAATTTTTTTTAATCAAGAAGGGCTGGAGGCAATTAGATTTGTTTTAGAAAAATATCAGATGGACCAGTCCCATTCTTGTTTTATAGATACTGAAGGTTTTTGTGATTTGTTTAAGGAAAGAAAAAGAGCCAACTCACATGAGCATATAGTTTATTTTCATGAAGATGTAATTAGAAATCAATTTTCACTACAAGAGCAAAAGGTTAGAAAAGAAAAACGAAAAGTATAAAGTAGGGTGTTTGAATTTGTCAATGCTTTTGAGCCAAAGTATAATTCCCTTGCTAATAAGAAATATTGGGGTGCTAAAATAGATATGCTAATGAACAATTTTGTTGGGTTGATGTAAATTTTAAATGAAAAGAAAGAAAATTTGACTCAAACTTATCCAGACAAGGCTATTGAGGTAGAAAATATGTTGGCTAGTAGAGAATTCATTAACCTAGGCCAATATACATTGAAAAAGAGAGTTGGTTATGTTGTGGCAAGAAATATTTAGCATCTGCCTCTCTATAAGAGATAGCTATTAGAGAGTCCACCTACTACACATGCTACAAAGAAGTAGAAATTAGAATAGGGTTCCTCTTCAAAAATTGAAGAGTATTCTCCTTCACAGACCCCTATCTAAATAGATGATGAAGACACCTTAAAGGAGAAATTGAAACAAGTGGGAGGTAAAAGAAATATTATTATTACTACTGCAGAAATAGAAGAAGGAGCACCTGAAGAACCTATCTTGACTTCATTAGCCCTTACTATAGGAGATTTTCAAGGTAAATAAATTCACCCTATAGATGAATAGGCATCTAAGAAATCTTTGGATGATGAAATTTTTTAAAATCTAGATCAATTAGTCAATTTTTGTGGAGAAGAAATATTACAAATTTTGAGGCAAAGTGAAGAAATTTAAAACAAAGCAAACTAATAGGTAGGACTTTGAAATTGAAGAAGAGGTCAAGGCTAGCCTCATAGAAGAATTTGGGAAAATAACCCATGAGGGGGGAAGAAAATAATTGAGAGTTATAGGGTTCATGATCCTACCAAAATGGGATATTGTTAATGCAATAATTTTTGATACAATAAGAAAGGCAAAAGACACCTAGTTCAAAATTGAGGAAGAAGTTTTGCAAGATCATAACGTTTTGAAATATAGTGATGATCATCAATCTTTAGTCATATGGTCTATTCAAAAGAGATACAAAGCCATGATTCAATAAATCTTAGATTCTAAGCACATAGACAGTCTCATGGTTTACAAGGAAGAAGAAATAGATAGTGACAAAGTGGCTAGAATGACTAAAGAAATGGCTAATTTTGGAGTTTTGGTTGCTAGAAAAAAAAAAAACAAGTTCTTAGAATTAAATGATAAATTTGATAAGGTTTTTGTTGCACCAATTGGAGGGTACAATTGATCAAATGGAGAAATAATTTGGAAAAAGAAAGGTAGGCACACAACCTTGTCAACTCAGGATTGCTTATCCTCCTCCTCTAGTACCACCTTTCAATATCATTACAATTGTATAAATTTTTTATACTCCTCAAGAGTTACAAAAGTACACAACTGAGGATCTTGAAGATGAAAAGGCAAAACTATGGTCAATGAATATAGAATTGCACATTTAACATGAAGGTAGAATCAGAGATACAATTTTGTATCTAGTGGATAGAGTTGGTTAGCCTTCATTCTACTTAGAATTGTAAAAATTAGTATGGAATGATTTTATGAATAATGAGGTAGCTTTAAGGCCAATTTTGGATAAGTGGATTAGTAGGGATGATCTCATCATTGCCCTTTGTTATCATGTGAATGATTTTTCTAATGAAAAAGTTGAAAGAACTTTTGACAAGGCTATTGATCTCTTGGAATTTGATCACAAGAGAAATTTATTATAGAGAAAGATAAATATTTGTTTCATTAAATACTTTGGTAAAATTTTTGACCTTTTTCCACATGTGATTAAAAGTATAGGCTAGATAAGAGAAAAGGATGAATGACGTAAATAATTTAATGAATTGATAAGCATCAGGCTTAATACAATTGTAAATGATGAAAATTATATTTGGTTTGACAAAACTATAGAGGAAATGGTATAAGTATAGTTATTCTTTTATTATTTTAAACATGATTTTCAAGAAATAAGAAAAATTGGAAGAAGTGTCTTAAGAAAGGAGCAAGAAATATTGAATTTTAGTTGGGCTAATGATATAATTTTTGATAAGTGGGTAACTGATTAGTCACCAAAAATATAACTATTACAAGAGGCAGTTGAAGTAGAGAGTGTAGAAAAAGTAGTGGCTATAGAAAGGGTGCAACTAGCTAATATGTTAGTTCAAATAGATGGAATAAGTGAAGAACACCAAATTATAGTTATGGACATGGTAGTTCAAAATGATGATATGGTCAAGGATCAACCAATTGCGATAAATATTTAGATGACTAAACCTGATACATCACATGCAAGACAAATGGTCCAATGGTTGGAAAAACAACAAATACAATGAGCCAATCATAAGATGCATTAGATCATAAAGTAATTGTTACTATAGAATTTATCACACCACAAGGAGATAAATGATAAAGATATTCTATTGCAAAGATACAAGGAAGTGCCAAACTGTTTTTTTTTTGTGATAGCAATAGATTTTTTTCCTTTTGTAAATATTTTTCTTTTAAGGATAGTTGTCCTTTTCACTCTATGTTCATAGCTTGTTGTATCTCACACTATATACATGAATTCCCAAGGCTGGAGGAGAGTTTGAAATCTATATAAGTTTTAGTGTTATGCTATTTTTAGTCAGTCTAGTTAGTCTTTGTGTCATTTTTTGTGTGTGATGCATTCATTTTGCAAGTTTGAGAATACAAGTGAACATTGAATGATATTTTTTTCATATCTTGAGTTATCCATGAGGTTTATACCAGTAATGTATGATTGTTATAGAAAATTAATACAAAAGGAATGTTCTACAATATCTATGTCTTTGAATTTTGTCTCCATTTCCATGTGTTTGTAACTTTTAGATTAAATGAACAAGGTTCTTTCATTTGAATGCAACTTGGATTGGTTGTATGTCTTTTCATTAATTTCTTTTAATTCAAGGAGTTAACAAAATTCTTTCATTTAATTGATAGGGTTTCTAGGTGCATAGGAGAGATATTCATAAGAATAAAATTTAGGGGTAGATAGTGATAAAATTAATTGTATGGAAATTAATTAGGTCAAAGTTTTTATAGGTAGACTCTATATACCAATGGATATAGCATTGATCATCAATTTAGATGGAAACTATTAAGGATGATGTGGTTGCACAAAGCATAAATTTAAATCAAATAAACTTTTTCTTTTTTTAATGAAGAAACAAATTGTTGGTCAGCACTTATTTGAAATAGTTTTTGTGTATTATAATTAGCTGTTGTAATCAAGAAGCTATTACAAATCCAAGAAGAATTGTGACCATTTCTACTATAGGGTATAGATTTAAAGAAGATAATATTAGTGAGTGGATTGTGAAGAAAGTATCAAATATCTAGTCATTCCATCCCTAAGGTGCATCCGCCTAGGCCCTACAAAGCTTGAAGTGTAGAAAATCCCTATGATTTTGTTAATGTTGGTCCAGAGCTAAAGAGATTTTAGTAGAATATAGGAAGTAGCTAACCTTTAGACTTAAATTTTTCTTTTTCATCCTAGTATTATGTTCTTTCCAACCTGGTAGTTTTAAAACACCAACAAAATGGCAACTCTATTGGAGAGTTGATCAATACAAGTTGTTATTTAAAGAATACTGCAATCTCTGGTGTAAAAAGTTATATGTTCACATTTATTTTTCATTTATATCTTGGCCATGTTTGTGTTGGTATTTTATAGGAATAAACCTTGAGAATATACAATTTCTAAATACTATAGAAACATGGTGATGTATCCAGTCCTTGCATTAGTGCCTTATCTAAACAAGAGTTGTAATCCAAAAAGTGCTTAGTCTTGAGAGTATTTCTGATTGTCCTTTTGAGTGAAATCTATTTTAAAATTCTTCCCATGATATTTTTCAACTCCTAAAGCCAAATCATATATTTTTCTTTTAATAGGGTAGCGACTCGATCAAGGTTTTGAAGCTAGTGCTATATTTTCAAGTGACTAAAAAATGGCAGACAAGAGGAAAAATACATGAGCACTTACAAAGGCCAATTCAGAAATATTATTATACATTGACTTACCTAATGGAGATAGGAAAACCCAACCACAAAGAAAGTAGATCCTAATCCTACCTAAAATCTTAAAGGAAGTTTGTTACTACATTCTGAATACCAACCTATGGTACAGAGAGAATCTTCTTCTTTGAATTTTGAAACTAAAAGTACAGACTTTGAGGAGAAATATTGACAACCCCACTACAAGAATAAATTGTGTATCATGATAAAAATGTGTCTTTTGTAGGGGATATTCTTTGTAGACTAGATGTGATGAAAAAAATAAAACATAGTCTAGGATACAAGAATACACTGGATGTTGTTTTTAGTTCTAGGAAGATTCCATATGTAGAGAAAAATCTCATAGATCTAGATGATCCAGTTGATTAAGAAGACACTTCTATAGATCTAGAAGAAGTATATTCAAACATAGAAATCCTTAAGAGAAGGTTTCTAGAAGAAGATTCCAAATGCATTTTTTTGGAGAAAGATATGGAACAAGCCACCATAAATGTTCTCATTGAGAGAGATAATTTGCATAGAAGAATGGACGCTTTGAAAGGATAGATTGGAAAATTAGAAGAGAGATCTTCTACTCTAAATTTTGATGTTTTTGCTGATATTGAAAGTCTAAAGTCTAGGGTTCAAGAAAAATAACAACATATAAAAGAAAATGGGCATGCCATATCCCAAGTCCAACCCTATAAACCTATTTAGCCAAAAGTCATAAACCTAAAAGTGAAATATCTTGATAAAGGAAAAAACAAGGTTACAGGGATATAAATAAATGAGCCCTAGATACCTCTGAGCAAATCAAAAGGTCCTTTTATGTCTAAACTGGAATTAGATTAGGAGAAAGCTAAGAAACAAAGAGAAGACTTGGCAAAAGAATTGGAGAAAGTTAAGAATGAAGCCCAAGCAATTGAAACTAGCAAAAAGATTCAATTTATTAAATCTAACTCTACTTTAACTTCCTAGCTTAATATGTCCTCACAATCTTCACTTTCTATCCCTAGTTTTGTACCAACAATACCCAACCAAAACATATCTCATTCAGCTCATACTACATCTTTTGCTACAAGTAGCCAAATCCTTGTTGCTCAGAAGATGCAAGCTCCAATAAAAACTTAAGCTATTGGAGCAAGAACATCAAATGCTCCTAGTTTTTAGAGAAAACCTATTTACATGAAAAAGTACAATAAAATGTCTTTCATAGGTGCCCTTGGTTTCCATAATTTAATTTTAAATGATTTAATGGACAAGGTTATCAAATTTTCAAGTAATAATGTATCCACTTTTGATTTCAATGTGAGATTTCAGAAATAGATGTATAAGTTGTTCCTATTGGAAGCATGAATGTTGATGATATTCCTATTGGGGAGTATTGTAGAAACATGTTTAGGTCATTATCATGATTATATGTTACATTCATGACTGTGTTTTTCATTGATGTCAACACAGCAATTTTCTATGGTATCTAATAGAAGAATAACAGAAAGATCAAGTTGGTATGAATAGACAGTTGAGCATAATGAGGTCAACAACAGGAATCCATAGTGTAATTCCTCTCTTGAAAAGAAAATATTTTTTAGAGATCCACTCCAAGGTTCAATATTTGTCTTGCAATGTACCAAAATTTTCTTAGTAGAAGATAAATGTGAGTGTTCATGAGGAGGCCTTTTTTGGTTCTAAAAAACTCTTTTACCTTGGAATTGAAGTAAAATCTGTTCGCTGTCTCAAAATATCACACCGAAAGAACAATATTTTTGTATTTTTATATTTTTCAATGAATGCAACTCTAAAAATGCAACTACTATGAGGTCCTATTCTAACAAGGGGGTTAGTAAAGAAAATAACAAAACTGAAAGAGAAATAACATGAAATCAAATGACTTGAAATTGAAATTCCTAAATGGACATAAGCTATAGAACACAACACGTTGCGAGTTAAACCTTCAAAGAAATCAATAGGAAACCAATGAAAATAGGAGCAGTGCTTCCTAGAATCCACTGATGCAATTTTTAGTGAGAATCTTTTACAAATCAAATGATGTTTCACTCTTCATCAAATCACAAGGCCAAGGAAAGTGCGCTCATGCAAGACAAAAAGCTATGTAGACACAATCGGGTGATCTCTTCTCAAGCTCATTATATCAGTGGAGTTCATATATCTGTAACAAACACAAGAACTAAAAGATTTCACAACTAGAAATAATGCAATAAACCTTTGGCTCAATCACAATCTTGTTAAAAAAATCCACAAAACAATGACACATTCAGGCAAGAATAACTACACTCTAAATGCTAGCACCAAAAGCATAACTTTATTGCATAATAACAGAAGCCTTTCTTACATTTTACAATGGGGTATTTATAAGAAATTGTCTCCTTAATTTGTGTTGAAAGTGAGAGGTATCTTGATGCAATTAAATGGTTTAAAATATTTAAACAAACTAAATATATACAAACTGACAATCTAACTAGTGCTTAGAGGGACTCCATCCATATTTTATTCATTAATTGGATGTATGAGTCCTTTACATGTCAAAAATAGAGAAGACATGAGAGAGAAAGTAGGAGGAAGCCATCAGTTGAAGTGGAAGTACTTGGAGGCATCAAAAATGGAAACTAGCCCTTCACTAGGTGTGTGTCAGATTTAACTTCCCATCAGATTTAACTTCCCATCAGAAGTAGCAGTCAACTGTCGGTGCACCTCTAAATTGCAGACTTTGGAGCTCAAAAATGCAGACCTATGGAGCTCACAAATGTGTAGCTGCAGACTTGCAAAGCTACAAACTGGCGTACCTATGAACCTGTGGACCTCAAAAGCTCAATTCACCAAAAAATAAAGTTCTCAATTTTGAAAACAATTTTTGGATTTTTCTCAAATGGGGTTTTAGATCATTTTTTTTATACATTCTTTTCTCTTTTTTGATGATTTACACCTTCTTTATAGCCAATCACTTTCATAAACTTGAACTTCTTCTTCTTCTTTGATCTAAAATCCTAAGGAACCTGTGTTGAATCTTGCCATTTATGGCTACATAAGATGAGGAACTTGTTCCACTTCATGTGTCCAACCTCTATTTCTTTGACCTTTTTCTTCTCTCCAACTGCTTTATCCTTCCCAGCAAGAAACCAAGTGATCTAGGTGATCAAATGTTTGAAAATTTTTCATATCTTTTTGTAAATTTTAATAGGCTTTTTTAAATGGCTTTTTCGGAGGTCTTTTGCTCAAAATCTCAAGTTCAAAATTTCATTGGTCCTTAAAATTGGGTAGTTGAAGGCTCACTATTTTATGAACTGAAATTAGATCTTCAGTTCTTCTTTCCAATGGTGTAAGTGGTTCTGAATTCTGAGGCTCGAGTCAAAATTTATGATCCCAACAAGTTGAGGATACCTTTTTTACCTACAAAAAGAAGCAAACATTAGTTTGAAGAGGTGAAAATTCTTAGTTAAGGAAAACCCTAATGACACTGGACCAAAAACCCCAAAAAATAACTACATGATGTGTGGGAGGTGAATGGAAGGCACAATGCTTTAAGGCATGCGTGCGGTGCGATAGGGCATGCTCGCAACACTTCATGTCCCGCGTGGTGCTTGTGGCACATGCATGGTGCACATAGTTGTACTTTGACAAGCACATGCATGGTCATACCTTGGTGCATCATGGTGCATGGCCCATCATGGTGCATGCGGCCATGCCTTAGCATGTGTGTGTGATGCATCATGGCATGTGGGGCCACGCTGTGGCACATGCGCATGTATTGCATCATGGCATGCACAGCCATACCTTGGCATGCACACATGGCCACGCTTTGGCACTTGCATGTACATTACATCATGGCATGCATGGCCATGCCTTGGTGCATGTGCATGCATCGCATCATGGCGTGCACTATTGCATGAGCTTTTTTTCTTATTTTTTTATTTTTATTTTTATTTATTTTTAAAAAAAAATTTCATGACTTTTTGATTTTTTGAATTTTTTTGGTTTTTGGTTTTTTTTTTTTTTTTTTTTTTTTAAATTCTATTTTTTTATTTTTTTATTTTTTGACTCTAAAATTCTAACTCTAATAAAAAAAATTTCTCCCGACTCTCGAAATGTGAGCCTAGGAGTCAAAAAAACTAGGGGGTCCCCATTCCTAGTGAGGAATGGGGCATGTGTTGTGGACACCATAACAGTTATGCAAGTTTTGGTGATGACTATTTTGAGATAGAGTTTATAGGGGCATGTTTTGGTAAACTTGTTATATCTCTTGGTAGAGTTGTTATTCTGAGAAGCCAAAGTTAAAGATGAAAAGAAGACATGTTGTTAATGATGCAGCTAAGATCACTTATCATAATGACACATGTGCATTAAGTTATTTAGGTTGCAAGTAAGAAGATTGATATTATTGCTAAGTGCAATGTGTTCTTAATGTCATCCTATAATAATTATTTGAGAAGGTGTCACAATCAACATAGGGAATTATTTTATGGATTCAATATAAAGGAAGGACATTTTACTTTATCATGGAGTGATATGTGAGAAGTACAAATGATTTTAAGAAGCAAAAAGAGTAGAATGTGAAGTTGAGAAGAGTAGAGCAAAGGTGAAGGAAACTTTGTTACCAAGATTTTATTGTATGATCTGAAGTTGTACACTTGGATCCAAGGTTTGTGACCTAGTCTACAAGGTTTGATAGTGATTGGTTTAGTTGACAAGATAGAGGAAAGAAGTTTAAGTACAATGCATAGAATTATTTTGCAAGGAATAGATGAGAGATAGTTAGGCAGTGATTTTAGTGATCTGGCCCCAAGAGTTGTTTGGACAACAGGTCCTTCTATCTTCTACAACTCCTAACAGGGTTGGTACAACTACTAACAAGGTTAGAATCTTCTAATAAGGATTCAAAGTCTCCTAACAGGGACTCATATGTACTAAATATTATAATAGACTCCTAAAATGGTCCATCCTCTAACAAGGAATATTTATATTAGTACATCATCTTGTAGGCATCATTCCCACCAGGGTTTTCCCTCTAATCAAGGGTTTTCCTAGTCAACATATCTAGTGTAATTTTTTATGTGCATCTTTATATGCTTATTGTTTACTTTGGTTGAATGGTTAAATTTATTTAAGGTGGATATGTATTTTAATTATTGCATAACTAATTCAAACCCCCCCTCCCCCCCATTAGTTATTTTGGTGGACTATTGTTTCTAATAATTGCTATCAGAGCATCAGGTCATTGAAGATAAAGTTTAACAACTATTGGAGATCCATGGCGAACATGTTTAGGAAAGATAGTCTAAAGTTTGATGGAACAAATTATGACAGCTAGAAGGAAAAGATAAGACACCTGTTATGTATGGGTCCAGGATATTGGATCTTGACAAAATTAGAAAAGATGATCGTTGTTGAGAAAGATTTGGAAACTTGTACCGAGGAAGAAAGAGATCTTTTCATGTGTGACATGAGAAGTAGAGAAACACTACTATCTGCACTTCCTAAAATTAAGTACAATTAGGTAAAGTCACTTATTATTTCTCATATGATTAAGAAAGATTTAAAAAATAGCTTGGAAGGTGATGAACATTCTAAGAAATTGATGTTACAAAGTTGGATTTGTTCATTTCAAGATACTAAGATGATGAAAGATGAATCTATCATAACATTTATAGGTAGAATATTAGAAATTACTGCAAGTATTAGATCTCAAGGAGGAACCAAAGAAGATGATGAGGTGATATGGATGATATTGAACAGCTTAACACCACCATTTAAGCTAGCAGTTCAAATGATATAGTTGTTCATCTCTTGTACCAAAGATTTCATAAAAGAAATATTGCTTGGAAGACTTGAAGCAGTTGAGAATGAGCTCATACTATCTGGAGAATTAACAAGAGTATAAATAGCTTTTAGTACCTTGAATATTTGACCTAGTTTATCAAGAAGCACAAGTGCTAGAGGAGACTTTACTAGTAGCAGCATAATTGCTAATGATGGAAAGATTGAAGGAGTAGCCCTTCTGGAAAGAAGAGAAAAACAATCTTTAAATGTTGGACTTGTAATGAATGTGGTCATTATGCATCTAAGTGTCCTAAAAGAGAGAGAAAAAACATAGAGGTAATTTGAAACATAGAAGAGATAGAGAATGTTTGTATGTAAATGAAGAGGATGATTTTGATGAACAAGCAATAACTGCTAATGATGATGAAATTGGCTTTGTAGTTATTAAAGAAGAAAGTCTAGAGAAAATGGCTTTGGTATCACGTGTTGAAAAGAAGTCTAATTGGAAAATTGATAGTGGTTGTTCACATCATATGACTAGTGATATGAACAAATTTGTTAACTTCAAAAGTCATGATGGAGGCATTTTCAAAGAAGGAAACAATGTAGCATGCCAACTTAAAGGTATTGAATCTATAAATCTTGATGTTAATAATAACACCAAGGATGTAGATTTGTATGATAATTTGAAGTAAAATATTTTGAGTGTTGGACAACTAATGGACAAAGGTTATCAGTTGAATTTCATAGAGAAGATATACATGATCAAAGACAAAGATGGAAATGTAATTGGAATAGGAACCAGATCTAGAGGAAATATATTTCAGTTGAATCCCACTAAAATGACATGTTTGATTGCAAAGGTAGATGATAGTTGGTTATGGCATAAGAGATTTTGTCATATAAAATTTGATAGTATTGTCAAGACTAGTAGTACGTTTGCAGTTAGAGATTTGACTAAGATTGTAAAGCTTACTAATACAATTTTTAAGGAGTGTATTTTGGAAAAACATAATAGAACTTCTTTTCCCAGCAAGAAGTTTACTTCTATAGAAAAATTGGAGATTGTACAGACAGATATCAGTGGTCCTACAAAGACTAAAGGATTCTATGGTGAAAGGTATTTCATGATTTTACTTGATCGTATTTCTAGAATGAAGAAAGATACTTATCAAATCTGAGAACCCCTGGAGAAAATGGTATAGCAGAGAGAAGAAACAAATCAATAATAGGAGCAACAAGAGATATGTTAGCTTAGAATGATGTATTCAAGATGTTTTGGAGAGAAGCTATGAATACAACACTCTACACTATGAATAGAGTGCAAGTCAAGAAAGACACAAACAAGACCTCTTATGAACTGTGCTTTGGTCACTCACCTACAATTAAGTGTTTCATAATTTTTGGCAATAAGTGTTATATCAAAAGAGATGATGATATTGGTAAGTTTTATGCTAGAAGTGATGAAGGTATGTTTCTTGGTTATTCATTGAGAAGAAAGGCTTATAGATGTTATAATATGAGAACTAAGTCCATTATGGAAAGTGTAAATGTGAGAGTTGATGAGAAATTTAGGATACAAGAAAGAATAGTTGATTACAATTGAAATGATGAGAATGTTGTTACTAAACCAAGGAATGATGAAGTATTATTTGACACTAACAATGATTTGCAAAATGAAGGAGAGCCAAGGAAGGAACAAAGCTCAAAACCTTCAATAGAAATAAGAGTTGAGATAGAAACACCTACTTTGGGTAAGAATATGACAAAGAATCATCCACCTAAGCAAGTCATTAGAAGCAAAGATAAAGGTGTGGTGACAAGAAGAAGAATCAATGAAGAACTATGTTTGATATCTCAAGTTGAACCTAAGAATGTAGATGGAGCATGTAAAGATGACAGTTAGAAATAAGATATGAAATAGGAATTGGATCAAATAGTAAAGAATGAGACATGGGAATTGGTCCCTAGATCAGTAGACAAGAATGTTATAGGAACTAAATGGGTATTTAGAAACAAGATGAATGAACAAGTTGAAGTTATAAGGAAAAAAGAAAGATTGGGATGTAAAGGTTACTCAAAGCAAGAAGGAATATACTATGATGAGACCTATTCTCGTTTGGAAAGAATATAAGTAGTAAGGTTATTATTAGCATATGTAGCATATAAGAAATTCAAAGTATATCCGATGGATGTCAAGTCAACATTTTTGAACGGAGAACTTGAAGAAGAGGTACACATAGAATAGCTTGAAGGTTGTCCTTTGATAGATGACAAGGACATAGTATGTAGACTAAAGAAAGGATTATGTGAATTGAAGCAAGCACCTAGAACCTAGTATGTAAGGTTGGACAAACATTTAACACAGATTGGATATAGAAAAGGTATGGTAGATAGTAATCTCTATTGGAAATAAATTGATGATGGATTGACAATTTTGGTAATATTTTTTGATGATATCACATTTGGAGGAAATGATGATGAAAGTGAAAAGTTTATAGAAGAAATGAAGAAAAAATTTGAAATGAGCATGATGGGAGAGATGAAATATTTTTTAGGATTAAAAATTGTGTAGAACAAAGAAGGATTCTTTATTTCTCAAGCTAAGTATTTGAAAGACTTACTAAAAAGGTTTGGTTTGGAAACATGTAAACCCATTGGAACACCTATTTCAACTGGAGACAAGTTATCTACAAAGGATGAGAAACTTACTATTGAGAAGAAGAAGTAAATATCTATGATTAGAGGATTACAATATTTGACTCACACAAGGATGGATATAGGAAATGTAGTTTGAATTATTGCAAGATTCCAGGTTGATCCTAGAGAAGTGCATTATGTAAAAATCAAAATGATATTTAGATACCTAAAAGGAACACTTGAATTTGGATTATGGTATGACAGATCTAATGATTTCACTCTATATGCTTCTACTAATTCTTATTGGGTAGGTAGTATGGATGAAAATAAAGCACCAATGATGGAGCCTTATTTCTTTGAGGAAGATTAGTTTCTTGGCTAAGCAAGAAGCAAGATTATACCTCAAAAAGTACAATAGAAGTAGAATATGTTACAATAGCAAACAATTGTAATTACATTGTTTGGATGAAGTAGATTCTAAAGGATATATAAGGATATAATATAGTGAATTTATTGTCATACATGGTGACAACACAAGCATAGTAAATATGTCTAAGAATCGAGTGTTACATTTTAAGTCCAAGCACATTTCTATCAAGTATCACATGTTGAGAGAAAAAGTTGTAGAAAAGGAAATAAGATTGGAGTATGTAAGCATTAAAGATAAGATTATAGATATCTTCACTAAGCCTCTTCCCAAAGAGACTTTTGAGTATTTGCAAAGTATGCTAGGGGTTATGCCCCTTCCTACATTAGAGTAGTTGATGCAAGAGTGCATCAGTCCTATGTAAAAAAGTACTATTGTTTCTCTAGAATGAATATTGATCCTTCCTATGTGGGGGAGTATCTATGAAGGCTAGAGTTATCTAGAACTCTTGTTTCATGTTATTTTTGAATAGTGTCTTTGGACACTTAAGCTAGTGAGAAATAGTTGTTGTTATTGAAATAGATTGATACAAGTATGGTAAATATGTTTAAATAATTTTTTTTCACTAATGTCAAATCTACTATTTGTTGTTAAGACAACAACTTATATAATTTAATTACTATCACTTATTTGATTGGTGAAGAGGATTTGATCAAATGATGTAACAATAGGACCTAGAGGAAAGGTTGAGTTATGATATGAAAAGGAGTGTTGGTGTTTTTACACTACTAAGCAAAAAAATAATTAATACCAAGATGGTGAAGATCAAAATAACCTAAGGGTTACCTACTTCCTATAAACAACTATATGTTCTTCAAATATGGACCCAACTTCAACAAAACCATGGATGATTTTCTACTATTTTAGCTTAGCAAAATCAAGGTGAGCACACCTAAGGGTTTAAAGATTCACAACCTAATATTATATTCATATATAATATATCATTCATTCCATAACATTTTATAAAAACATTCATCCCTTATAGTAGATTCGTCATAATTCTTCTTAGATCTACAAATAATTCTAGGCAATAGCAGCTAACTAAGCCATAGAAGTTAAGTGTAAACAAGTGTTGACCAGCTTTAAAATTCTTCAAACATTAAAGTAAACTTGATTTGATATTAAGCTTGATTCTTATCCATGGTTTTTCCATATGTAGACTGAACAAGTTGATCAGTGCCTCATCCATTGGGATTCATAGTCTATCCAATTTCTTGACCTAATCCATTCTTACACATATCCTCCCTACTACCTAGAGATCATACCATATTCACTAAAGAATTTACCTAATTCATTGAATTAAAACCAATAGTGAAATGATAAAAAACTTATCCTAACTACATTCAATTGAACAAGATTTGCTCATGCAATCTCAAGATAATGAGGTAATAAAAATGGAGACAAGATTTAGAGAGAAAAGATATGGGGACAGTTCATCATTGTATTAATTCCCTTTAAAAATTATATAACAACTAAAGTAGAACTCAAAAAAACTTTAGAAAGGATCTAAGTCATGAAATTTTGCATCAAGGACTGGACCAAACAACACTTAGTAAAACTAAAATTGTACAATGACTCAAACCCTTTCTCTAGCCCTATAATCTCACTTATATAGTTTGAGATGCAATAAGATTTAGGCATAGAGAAACTAATAGCTATCCTTAAGAAAAAAAAATATGTATATTGTTACTATCATAAAAAAATGAATTTTTGGTGCAAAAAAATGGTTTACATCATGAATATTCTTCTATAGGGATTATAGTGCCTCTCCCATTTGACTTCTATAAGTTATCTTGATAGATGTAACCTTGTTTATATTTTATTGTGATGGACCATGATTGTGACCATGAGTGATCTACACTGTAGAGGTGATTTGATGTATGTTTTTGTATCAGTTGCTTTGATTATTGCTTTTAGCTGATTTATGAGATTATGTTGTGATTTATGGTTCACTAAGGTTTGTGTTAGTGGTTACTAGGATTGATGTAGTATCATGAGGCTATTTTGTGATTAGCTTGAGATGTGTGTAGATATTGCACTATGTACTATTACCATGCTACACTGGACTAGGCTCCTGTAGCACTAGTTAGTCATGTTTGTGATTGTGTTTAGTTATGTGTTTTAAGTGCATTTTTATGTTGTTTAATCAACCTTTATTAAATTATTATATTATTAGAAATGGATTGTCCATGTTGGATTATTTGGTTATGTGCTGCGGACATTTGCCTTATTGTATTTTGATCTAAGAGATATTTGTTACTTATGTTATGTTTTACATTTGAGAGGGCTTGAGGGTCAAATGTTATATTTGGATTTTAGTATCATAGATTTTAGACTACTATGTTTTTTATTTGATCATTTTGCATGATAATACCATTTTGAGATGACAATGTGTTTTATGATGATATCTAGTTATCCAGTATTTGGACATATCACTAATTATGTTATGTGATAGATTTAAAGCTATGGTTATTTACTTCATTCCTGTGTTGTTATGCTTTATGTGAATATGAGTGATGTAAATAGATTATTTTAATAAAATTAAATAAATGGTGAAATTAGGTGATTTAATGAATTTATTGCTTTGGCTATGTTATTATATGCAATTGCACTTGATCATGTTGGTTAGTGTCTAGGATTTATATCCTTGGTAGTGGCACATGGAGTTAATGATTTAGCCATTCATATTTTACCAATGTCATCATTGTATGGTCAACATATCCTTATTTTTAATTGTTTAAATTAAACCTTTTGGTAATTATTAAATCCAAACTCATTTGCATTATGTGATTAGACCAGTGAGTGTGTCTGTGCATTTAGAGTTTCACATTGTCATGAAAGTTGTTAAGGAGATTTATGTGTTTTTGGGATTTCAGGCTTTTTATTTGATTTATTTTAATTTTTGGCATTTTTTCCATAGATGAACTCCTATTTCTAGGAATAGCCTATTTTTGTTTGGGTCGATTCAGGGTTTAACTAGGTTGGCTAGTTATTTGCCCTAATCGATTATTCACTTGAAAAGTGAATAAATATCCAAAAAGGAATTTAATTCCTCACTTCTCAATTTTGAATTAGAAAGTTGGAGAGTAAAACCCAAAAATCCTCTTCATGAGGATTTACTATTTTGTCCGTTGTGGGAGCTATAGGTATGAGATTATCATGAGGTTGAGCTCATTGGATTAGCTTGGGGAAACCTTGGATTACCGCAATTTTTAGCTACTTCTGCAGGCTATTTATTTTATAGTTCAGATTCTCATTTTTCCCTTTTGGCTATGAGGTAGGGATTTCCTATTTTATGGTTTTGGCTCTATTTTTCCTTCTATTTTTGGTATTCGTTTCTTGGGAGGCTGAGAACTAGTGTTCCCCTCTATTTCTATTTGCTAGTTCTACCCAATCGATCAGGTATGAACATTTCCCTATTTTTTGGGATGAGGCTTTGGTGTTTTGTGTCGTTATGATAGCCATTTTTGCATATGGTGTTCAAACTTTTTTTTTTTTGGATTTTTGGGATTTTTGTACCCAAAGGACAAGTGGGTTTTAATTTCAAAGTTTTTCCAAATTTGGGGGTTTTTACCTCATTTTGTGTGCTGCCCTATTTTCTTAGGTTTTCTTGGCACAAGGTGGGTTGTGGACCTAGATGATCCATTTGGATATCCATCAGCCCACTATTGCACTTTTATGTTGCATTGGGATGTATTTCGCACCCGTACTCTCGACTTTGTGTTTGGTTGAGTGAATTTTTTTACCTGTTGTTATGGTTTCTTTTGGACCTTTGTTATTGTTTCATGGACACTAGGATTTGTGTAGAATCCATACTCCTAGATTGAGGCTGGTTGAGTGAGTTCATGATGTTTGGTCTTGTTCATCATTGGGATTTGTGTAGAATATATACTCCCAAATTGAGGTCAGTAGAGTGATTTCATGATGTATGGTTTTATTTGGCTTTGGTATTCATGTAGAATCCATCCTCCTGAGTTGTTTTTAGTTGGGTGTTTTGTTTTGCATTATGTTCTCATCCTATCCTTGTGTTTTAATCTTCATGATGGTGGTGTGCCACACACGATTAAGTGTGCATACATTTTTTAGGTGACTTGCAAGGCCCAATCTTTTGTGGTGCTTCTAGAAGTTATGATCATTATGGTTGGGATGTGAGTATGCATGCCCATGGGCACTTGTCATAAGATGAACATGGGTAGGGTAGGGTAGCATATGGAGGGGGCTTTTATCTTGTATCTTGGTGTCCTAATGCCATAGGGTTAGCAGAAGAAGTTTTAATTAAGTGATAACTAAAGAAAATGTGTGAGTGGAAATAAAACTTAAGATAATAAAATTTTGTGTGATGGTTCCAAGGAAGTACCTTCAAAGAGTTTCTACACATG
Organism: Cupressus sempervirens; assembly: GCA_028749045.1. Classification (NCBI taxonomy): domain Eukaryota; kingdom Viridiplantae; phylum Streptophyta; class Pinopsida; order Cupressales; family Cupressaceae; genus Cupressus; species Cupressus sempervirens. The sequence continues at coordinate 783,812,153 of CM053787.1, read as the reverse complement.
ATTTGAGTTTGGCCTTGTCAATGCCAAGAAACTCTCCATGATGTCAACCCCTACTTAATAGCCTATTGAGTGTTTGACTAGGACCTGTACTCTTTGCATTGTCTTAGGTTCTTGGTTACAACCATCATATTGTCTAGCATGAGTGTTAGCCATGGATGATTGTTTTGTGTGTGTTTGTGGTTGGATCTTTATGTCCATCAATATGGTAGGTGTGGACCTATGGGTGCCACATGGTTGGGAGGCGTAGCTACCTATACCACTACTAGGCACCCACATACAAAGATAGTTTATTATCCTAGTGCAACCATTACTGGATGTTTTCACTTGATGCTTCAAGTTTCAGAGTATGCTTTCTTGTGATTTATGCTTTCATTAAAATGCTTGGATATCATGTTTAGATGATGTTAGTTTATTTGATGCATTCCCATATTATGATGTTTAGCATATGCCTAGATGATGTGAATTGTTGTATTATATTATCTATTGCTTATTGGTTTAGCATGTTAGATTTCCTTATTACGATGTTCAGCCTATAATAGGTGATGTTATCTACTTGTAGGATTATTTGATGTGTTACTACTAGCATGTTAGATTTCCTTATGCTTATGTTGGTAGCATGTTTAGTATTGTCATCCATATTATGATAGTACCAAAGATATGATTAGTGGCTTGGGATGTTACATGTGGGGGATGGCTAGGATCCATGATGGTCTTATGATGCTATTGACGATGGGAGGAACCATGTACTTGGTTTAGTTGTTTAGTTATTGAGATCTATTTCTACACATTGTGATGTTGCTTCTGTTCACTATGATGTTTCTTTTAGTATGTTCATTACTGCTATGGTTTAGATGGATAGATATTCCTCTTTCCTTATTTTTTATGCACTCAAGTGTTCATTTCTTGATTTGCGTAGATCAAGTACTCCCTGGTGTGGAGGTTTCATGTTTGTATGCTTTTTATTCTTATTTTTTTGTCACACTGATGTGTTTTCTCATGTGGAAAGTTAGTTCTTCATGCAAGAAGGTACTTCCTCATGAAAAAATGTACTTCCTCACATGAGAATGTATTTCCTCATGTAGGGATGCAAATTGTCACATGGTGTGCATTGAATTCTCATGCAAAACCATGCACTTTTTCATGCACAGTAATGCAAGATCTCATGCAAAACTAGAGACTAGTGCACTTTCTCATGTGAGAAATAGGGGGTAGTTAGGCTTGGCCAAGGAAGGTTTGAAAGGTTATTTTGGACACATTATTGGATTTCACACCTTTATAGTTCAAAATAGTCTTTCTTAGGGGTTTAAAATATATCATTTAAGTATTCCTTATACTTAAGATATATTTTAATATATGTGATGAATATTTTGAGATAGTAAGATAAAGATTCTAGGAAATTTTAGGGCTTCAGATATTCAAACTTAGCCAAATTTTAGGATTCTTCATTTTACCCTAGCTTGGTGTTTTGATGATGAGTGGTTATTTCTTTGAATCTCATCATGTGTGTGGTCATTGTTGGCTTTTGTTTACATGTGTCAATTTGATAGTGGCATTCAGAGATTCGTTGGTTGCCAGAATTGTGATGAAGTCTTTTGTTGCGATCTTTGTGATCCCTATATGATGTTTTCATGTGCATTCATACTTGTAAAAAAAGAATCTTGGCTTGAATTGAATCCTTGTTCCAAGGATCAGTAGGCGGGGCATTATAGGGACCACTTCTATTTCACCTTTTGTTGCATTTCTTTTTTGATAAGAAGTTAATGATTTGCTTAATTTTTCTTGTTGTTCCTTGGGAGATGTAACCAATGAATTTTTTTATGATGGACTTGACTTTGATTTTTGTAGACTTGCTTTAACTCAAGGTTATCCATTCACATCATCATGCACTATTAAAACAATAGTTATATTTGATTCCTTAGTTAACATCTCATCAATTGGGACCATTGTTCTTATCAATAAATTTGGTTGTTCCTTTTTGTCTTCTTCTATTTGTATTGATGTATCAATTGTTTGATGCTCATCCTAGTCTGCATCATCTTCTTCTATTTTCATTTTCTTTTCATACACAAAATCCTCCATCCATTGGTTGAAATTGTGTCATCATGCCAATCAAAACTCTAGACCTCATGTTGTTTCTTGATTAAAAAATTGCCTATTTTATTGATTTCAACAAATTCATCTCTGATGGAGTTATAGAATAATTACACTTTAATAACTTCCTTATTTTTGATTTCCCATAGAAAATGTCCCTCTTTGCTTATGATTCCATTTATTTTATGGCATAATAAATCATCTAACTCTTTGCCCCATTCTTCCCTTTCTTTTATTTTATCTATGTTTTTATGTGCATGGGGAAAGAGTTCAAATTTCTCATTTGGATACTTAGAAAGACAAATCATTGTCATTTTTTGCACTGTAAATCTCTTTTCGTCAAAATTAGAAAAATCATTAGTCATATCAAATTTTTTTCTATCTATTCATAGGATAGACTAATAACCAAGACACACAAAAGGGTGACATCTTTATCCCTACCACTCCATATATTCATGATGGGCTTTAAAGCATCTTAACCACCTTTTATTTCTTCCCACATTTTCATTATTCTCACTATTTTCTCATGAAATGTTGGCCAATCAATCTTATCTACTAAATATAAGATTGTCTTCCTTATTTTATATTTATACAAATCATTCAGTTCAACATGTAAGGCCCAAAGTTTATTCTTTTCCTCCTCAAACTCTTTAGTAGTATAGAATTCTATCCTTTGTGGAGTGTCAAGTAACTCTACAAAGGGATTTCACTTGAATGGTTCAATTGGGGGGCAAGGATAGGTAATTTGAGGCTAGCTTGACTCTCCCACTTTTCTTTTTCCTAGTTGCTTATCCATGTAGGATACTTGAGTTTCTAGCTGATGTATCCTATTCCCTCTCTCCTCATATGAGTTTAATATTTCTTCAAACTTGGCATTCAGCTCCAAGAATTTACCTTTATCTTTTCCAACAACTACCACCCCAAATCCCATCATCTCCCTAGCCATTTTATACACTTTCTCACTATCTACCTCATCTTCTTTGTACACCATGAGACTTCTTCTATGCTCAGCACTTGAAACTTCTTGTAACCTAATTTTGTTCCTCCTTTCAATTGACCATATCACCAATGCATGGTGATTATTGTTATATTTTATTCCTCTATGTTTCTGTAGTATTTCTTCCTCAATCCTAAACTAAGTATCCTTTTCCCTCCTATCAGAATAAAAAACCATAGCATTGGCTATGTCCCATTCATGCAAGATTAAAGCTCCTAAGTCTTTCAATAGTTTTCTTCCACATTTAGGGATCAATTGTGCAAATTACTCCATGAAGTTAGCTTTAACTTTCTCTTCAATTTCAGAGTCCAAATTAATAGGTTTCTCTTCTTTTATTAATTTTTAGTTATTTTCAAAATTAACAATATTTCTTCTCTACAAAAATTGAGCAAAAGATCTAGTTTTTACAAAAATTTCATCATCAATGAATATTTGGGAAGCCTGTGCAATCAAAGGGTCTATTTTCTCACCTCCATAATCTACAATAGTAAGATCAAAAGATGTCACAATAGGCTTTACAAGTGCTCTTCCTTCATTGCTAGTAGTTGTGACCATAATGTCCCCTTCCCTTTAAATACACCCTTTGTGCATCATATCTAGCTTGGAGGTCTTCCATGTAAATTTTCTCATGAACAACATGATTGGGGTTTAGCTTGAAAACTTCTCTCATCAATTTAGGTGAAACCCTAAAAAGATTATCCCCTACATGGTTCTTTGCAACCCTCATAATTGGATCATACTTCTTGGCCATGTCTGCCAGTAGATCATCATCGAAGAAGACTCTAGGGACAATCAATTTACCTATGTCAAATTCCCAGACATTTCTTATTGGAGTATCTAATTTCCTTTCTACAAACCATTTTTAAAAATGTTCTAAGCCTCCCATAGATAACTTTGCATCTCTTAACCAATTTTCTTTTTCATAGAAACCCTCGCTAACCAGTAACCTAGGGCTATTTGGAATCAATTCTCTACCCATAGCTGATTCATTCATTGATACTGGCATTTGTTCTAGAAAATCATCATGAACTACCCTCTTTAGGTAATCTTCTCTGCCAAAAAAATCCATGTGTGGAGGCATTTTTGCAATTTAAACTAGTGTAATCACAATTTCTTAATTTTTAGAATTTTAGACAAGTTACCCACTTTTCTTGCCTCTTGCTCTCTATAAATCACTTTGTAAATTTTTGAAAACTTTAAAAACTCTTGCCCTTAGCTCTAGAAATATTCATGCTATGATAATTTTGTAATCTTATGGCATAATAATGGTGAATTCAAAATTTTAATATAGCATTAATCTCATATGAAGTGGCATTGATTAGTAATAATACTCTAAAAGTCAAAAATTTATGGCATATCATGAAGTTTGAATTTTAACCATTGATCATCAGGCATTGGATGAATAATTTAAAATAGAAAATCTACAATAACTTCTTTTTAGAAATTTCTATGTGTCAACAGGCTGCATTCTCACAATTCTTAAGGTTAGAGCACCTTCACAAAGCATTGAAGCGTGGATCATTGATCTTCTAAAGATCAAGAGTCATGAAAATCCTTAGAACTTTATAATTCTAAGCTTAAATTTATGTGCCCATTGGTACACTCATTTTCTAGCTTGGAAAATGCATGGATTGTCCCACCAATCATCATGTTCTATATCACCATACTTTTCTATCCTAGCATGACTAGGCTATTGGAAACAATTGTTCAAATGTGTATTGTCTTTGATGTCACACAAATGTCATATCAGTCATTAGATAGTGTCTACCAAGCTCAGTTGCTCAGTAAGGCAAAGAATAGTATCTACTGAGTTTTGATGGTTAGTAAGACAAAGAATAGTGTCTACCGAGTCCAGAAGGTTAGTAAAAGAAAACTTATAGTGTCTACCAAGTAGACAGTTGATACCGAGCTTTCAAGGTAATCAAAGAAATTAAATTTTTATTGAGCTCACTCAGTCAACAAAGGAAATATGGTAGAAGCAGTTCTTACTGAGCTCTCATGAAGGAATTCAGTTCTTACTAAGTAAACTCGATAGTCAAAGGATTTTACAAATATTGTAATGTTAATCAAGTCAAGAAGGTTAACTCAAGACATTTTTGGAAGTAGTATTTACCAAGTAGGGTCGGCCAGTAAAGGACTTCATTGTTTTATGAATTAATGTTTATTTGTTTAGAGTAATATTTGTAGCCGACTGATGTATGGTTTATTGGTAAATGTAACATGTGAATGAGCTGACTTGACAATCTGAATGGTGAGATGCAAGTGTGTAGAATTAATGTGAAATGAGGATTGATTATTGTGGAAGAAAATTTGAAGGATGATCAGAGATCATTGAGGAATAACAAATTCATATTTGATCAAGAAGGATCTAATGATGCAGAATAGAGACTTGTAGTTAGCAAATTCAATTGAATCTTATTCAGGTTAATTCATTGTTGCTTTCTAACAATTATAGCAATGATTTCAAATCTCTTAATAGAGTTGGTTTAACAACCATTTTGTAAATCCTCTAACAAGCTGACAGTTCAGTTGAATTTTTCTAAAGACCTCTAGCAAGGCCACTCCTAATAGGGTGATTAAATCCTTTAATAGGGTCACACCTAATAGTGTGTATTGTAACCTTTAATAGGGTTGGCTCCTTATAGGGCTCACTTTAGAAGAGTGAAAAATTGGTAGCTAGTTACTTGGTGATTTTTTCCATATTGGGTTTCCATGTTAAATCTCATGTCTCTTGTGTTCATTTTACTTTTTGCATGCATATTAATAATTATGAATGCTAGATGATCAGTAACTAGTTAATCTACCAAGTTATAGCATTCTTATAGTGTTTATCAAGTATTAATAGTAAATTAATATTAAGACATCTAAGGGATCTGTGGATATGTTTTCGTGGTAATTGATTCACCCCCCCCCCCCCCCCCCCCCCCCCACCCCCCCCACCCCCCTCTTAGTTACTCCATCTAAAATTCCAAAATTTGGTATAAGAGCTCTTGGTGCTTGCAAGAAAAGATTTCAAGGATCTAAGAGAAAGGCTAGGATATCTTATAAGAGAGAAATTCCAAGACTTAATAGGACAACTTCTCAGAATGGCAAGGGTTGATGAGACTTCATCTAGCTTCTATTGGAGATACAAGACTAAAGTACCTTGATGAAAAATATGTAGAACCTGCTACTACATTATCTATCAATGATATTGCTGAAAAGAAGACCCACAACAACATGATGATAGATAGAGCATCTGCTCTAAGTTATGAAGAATTTGATGACATCACAGACTTCAAAACTGCCTTTGAAATGCAGAACAAGCTAAAAGAAATCTATGGAGGAGATGATAATGTAAAATGAGCCAAGCAAAAAGTTTGAGAGGACAATTTGATCAAATGAGGATGAGAGAGCATGAAAAAATTACAAAATATGTTGAAAGAGTTAAAGCATGTGTTAGTGCAATCAAAGCATCTAGAGGAGATATCAAGGAGGAGACAGTTATAAGTAAAGTTCTTAGAACTCTACTTCCCATTTATGCAATTAGAGTCTCTGCAATTCAAGAAAGAAGATGTGAAGCAAATCATAAGATAAATCTAGAGGCCATAGTTGGAAGATTGACTTCATTTGAGCTAGAAAACTATGATAATTATATTCTAGCTACCAAAAACATTGAATCAACATTTGAAGCCAAGCTTTCACTCAAAGAAAAAGGCAAAATGCTAAAAGATCCTCAATTAGATAGTGATCTAGAAGTGGTTGAAGCTCTACTAGCAAGGAAATATTCAAGAGGCAAAGGAAAATACAAAGGTAAGGTTCCTCTAATCTATTTTTTCTTGTGAAGAAATTGGACATATTGCTGCTAGGTGCCCAAATAAGCAAAACAAGGATGAAAAAAAGGGTCACAAGTGCAATGGAAAGAAAGACTTCAAATCATTCAAGGTGAAAGCTAAGAAAACATGTTTCATGGCTAAAGATTCTAATGATTCTGATGATGAAGAAGAAGATGAAATTGTTTACAGAGCTATAAAGGATGAATCTGATAATGATGAAGAAATGAGACTTATTTCTCATGTAAGCAAAAATGATACATGGATTATTAATAGTGGTTGTTCTCATAACACAGCTGGTGATAAAACTAAGTTTGAATGCTTTGAAGACTATGATGGTGGTAGTGTAAGATTTGGTAACAATGAACCTTGTTGTAAAAGTGGAATTTATGCATGAAAAAGAAAGACTACTAGATGGCAAAGGAAAGCTGATTGGATTAGGCACTTAAACTAAAGGTAACTTATTTTATCTTGAACTTGGTGAATGTTCATATTTTATTGCTCAAGTTGAAGAAAGTTGGTTATGGCATAGAAGGTTGTGTCATGTAAACTTTGAAAACTTGGTAAAGATAAGTAAATTCAAGAAACTAAGAGGCATTCCTAACATCAAGAGACCTGAGGTTGGTCTATGCAAGAATTGTCAAATTGGTAAAATGGGAAAGACTAGCTTCAAAAGCAAGAACTATCGGTTAGAAGAAGTTTTAGAAATTGTGCATACTGATTTGTGTGGAGCTATTGGCATTGAAAGCTATACTAGTGAGAAATTTTTCATTATTTTTTTTATAATTATTCAAGAATGATGACTGTCATGTACCTAAGAGAGAAATTAGAAGCATTTAAAAAATTCAAATGGTATTTGGCCAAAGTGCAAAAGGAAACAGGCAAAGGACTGAAATGTTTAAGGTCTAACAGAGGTGGTGAATTTATTTCACATGAATTCAATAACTTTTGCATTGAAAGAGGAATCGAAAGACAAGTTTTAGCACCAGGAACTCTTGAACAAAATGGAATAGTTGAAAGAAGGAATAGATCTATCATAGACTGTATAAGAACCCTAATGATTGAAACGGGCATTGCTATCAAATACTGGAAGGAAACTATCAACACTTCAATTCATACCTTAAACCGAGTACAACTAAAAAAGGACTCATTCAAGACTCCCTATGAGTTATGGTATGGTTACAAACCTAATGTAAGTTACCTAAAAGTATTTGGAAACAAATGTTACATTTTGAAAGAATCTAGAAAAGGTAAATTTGATGTAAAGGGTGATGAAGGAATATTTTTTGAATATTCTTGCCAAAGTAAAGCATATAAATGTTTGAATTTGTCTACTCACAAAGTCATAAAAAGTGCACATGTGAAAGTTGATGAGTTTACAGAAAGATCTGAAGAAGAAAGCGAAAAGGAAGCTGAAGACTATAGGAGATTTGTTTACATTAAACTTGATACAATGCAAAGTATACCTATTAATTAGGAATCCTCAACTCCAGAGTCTTCAGTTACTGAGTCACAGGATGTTCAAACTGAGCTAATACCTACCGACTTGCAAGAACCCAAGTTGCAAACAAAAGCTACTGAATCAACATCTACCAAGCCCAAGAAACCAGATCAAGAATTAGAATTTGAGACACAAAAAGATAACAATGGAAGTCATTCAAAAGGAAAGGAGCCTGTCTTATCCAAGTATGTCAGGAAGCATCATGCACTACATCAGATGATTGGAGATAAATCAAAAGGAACAATGACAAGAAGTAAGTTTAAAGGCACTTGTTTACTTGCTGATTTTGAACCTAGAAATATCAAAGATGCATTAGAAAATGAAAGTTGGATTGAAGCAATGAATGAAGAGATATAACAAATAGAAGAAAACAAAACATGGACTCTTGTACCTAGACTTAAAGACAAAAATGTGATTGAAACTAAGTGGATATTCAAAAAAAAATTAAATGAAGATAGTAAGGTGTCAAGGAACAAAGCTAGGTTGGTATGCAAATGATACTCTCAAGAAGAAGGTGTAGACTATGGAGAAACCTTTGCTCCTATTACAAGATTGGAAGGTGTCAAAACCTTACTTGCATGTGCTGCATACAAAGGATTTAGAGTTTATCAAATGGATGTCAAGTCAGCATTTCTCAATGGCATATTGGATGAAGAGGTTTACATTGAATAGCCTAAAGGTTTTTTTGATCAAAACAAGAAGGACATGGTCTACAAGCTACATAAATCATTATATGGTCTGAAACAAGCCCCTAGAGCATGGTATGAAAGCTTGCATGACTATCTTATTCAGATTGGTTTTCAAAGAACTAATGATAATAGTAGTTTGTACATAAAGGAAGGACTAGATAATAAGATTGTTTTAGTAATGATGTTTGTAGATGATACTTTGTTCATACGAAATGATGATCTTTGCAAAGAATTTTCAAAACAAATGAACAAGGAATTTGAAATGTCAATGTTTGGTGAAATCAAATTCTTTGTTGGTCCTCAAATTCAACAAAGTAAGAATGGCATCTACATAACTCAATCTAAATACATCAAGGATATACTAAAAATGTTTGGTATGGAAGACTGCAAACCAGTTAGGACTCCTATGTGTACTATATTAAAACTTACAAAGGATGATGAATCAAAGGAAGTGGATCAGACCTTGTATAGATCTATGATTGAAAAGTTGCAGTATGTAGTGCATACAAGACTAGACATTGCCCTTGCAGTAGGAATTGTGGCAAGATTCTCAGTAAAACCAAAAGAAAATCACATGATGGCAATCAAAAGGATCATGAGATATTTAAAATGCACTGAATATTATGGATTATGGTATAAACTTGGAGGTAATCTAAATTTAGAAGTGTTCACTAATGCAGATTGGGTAGGAAATATTGATGATAGAAAGAGCACAAGTGGAGGAGCTTTGTTTCTTGGAAAAAGATTGGTTTCTTGGACAAGTAAAAAGTAGAATTGTACATCCCAATCCACAATAGAGGCTGAATATGTTGTAGCAGTAGTAAACTGTTCAAACATTGTGTGGTTCAAACAACTATTGGAAGGTATGAAGTAAGAAATCAAAGAACCTGTTGTTATGTTTTGTGATAACACAAGTGAAATTAATATCTCCAATAATCCAGTAATGTATAAAAAAACCAAGCATATTTCCATCAAGTATCACTTTGTAAGAGAATTGGTACAAGAAAAGGAAATTAGATTGGAATATGTCCATACAAAAGAACAAATTGCTAACGTATTCACAAAGCCTTTACCTAAAGATGCATTCTTGTATCTTAGAGGTAAGTTAGGGGTCATTCCCCTATCTGAAGCTCACTAAAATACAATTTAGTGATGCATCAATAGAAATAGAGTTAAAGATCTATCATTTGATGCAACAAAGTAATGAAGACATTGCATATGAATCGGTACATCAGGTATAATGCTATTCAGTTGATTTATGTTGTCTTTGGCATGTGATGTCAAAGAGGGAGAATATACTTTCATATCTTTTTGAAATTTCACAATATAATAAGAGTTTATGTAAGAGAGAGAGAGAGATTATTATGAAAGAGGGAGTTTGTTTTGTTTGAAGAAGAAAGTGTAGTATTCTATCATTAAATACTTGTTTTCAAATTTCATTTTTCTTTGACATGTTGTGTTACCATCAATGCCAAAGAGGGAGATTGTTGGATATAATTGTTCAAATGTGTATTGTCTTTGATGTCACAAAAATATCATATCAATTATTAGATAGTGTCTACCAAGCTCAATTGGTCAGCAAGGTAAAGAATAGTGTCTATCGAGCTTTGATGGTCAGTAAGGCAAAGAACAGTGTCTACCAAGCCTAGAAGGTTAGTAAAAGAAAACTTGTAGTATCTACTATGTAAATAGTTGATACTGAGCTTTCAAGGTAATCAAAGAAATTTAGTTTTTACCGAGCTCACTCGGTCAACAAAGGAAATATGGCAGAAGTAGTTCTTACCAAGCTCTCATGAAGGAATTTAGTTCTTACCAAGTAAACTCGGTAGTCAAAGGATTTTATAGTTATTGCAATGTTAACCGAGTGAAGAATGTTAACTCAAGAAATTTTTGGAAGTAGTATTTACCAAGCAAGGTCAGCTAGTAAAGGACTTCATTGTTTTATGAAATAGTGTTTATTTGTTTAGAGTAATATTGGTAGCCGACTAATGTATGGTTTATTGGTAAATGTAATATGTGAATGAGTTGACTTGTTAATCTGAATAGTATAATTAAGAGGTCAAGTTGCAAATTTTAAGTGTGTGAGATGCAAGTGTGTGGAATTAATGTGAAATGAGGACTGATTATTGTCGAAGAAAATTTGAAGGATGATTAGAGATCATTGAGGAATAGCAAAACCATATTTGATGAAGGAGGATCCAATGATGTAGAATAGAGACCTATAGTCAGCAAATTTAGTTGCATCTTATTCAGGTTAATTCATTCTTGCTTTCTAACAATTGTATAGTGATTTCAAATCTATTAATAGAGTTAGTTTAACAACCATTTTTTAAATCCTCTAACAAGGTGAAAATTGAGTTGAATTGTTCTAAAGACCTCTAGCAAGGCCACTCCTAATAGGGTGATTAAATCCTCTAACAGGGTCACACCTAACAATGTGTATTGTAACCTTTAACAAGGTTGGCTCCTAACTTGGCTCACTTCAAAAGAGTGAAAAATTGGTAGCTAGTTACTTGGTGGTTTTTTCCATATTGGGTTTCCACATTAAATCTGGTGTCTCTTATGTTCATTTTACTTTTTGCATGCATATTAATAATTATGAATGCTAGATGATCAATAACTAGTTAATCTATTGAGTTACAACATTCTTACAGTGTTTATCGAGTATCAAAGAGTAAATTAATATTAAGATATCTAAGAGATCTGTGGACATGTTTTTGTGGTAACTAATTCACCCTCGGCCCCCCCTCCCCCCTCTTAGTTAATCCATCTACAATTCCAACATAGGAAACCTTCTAAGTAGGTGACCCCACTTGTCTACATGGAAAGTAGGCACTTTACCACTTTGCTTAAAGCTCAATCATTTTCATATTGTAGTGAAGCACCTTCCACTAATCTTTTTAAGATCAATGGTATTATAATTATTACCTTTTTTACAATCCTATTAGCAACGTCAACCAATGAAATTATGTACTTTTCCCAATGTGTTCTGACAATTGCCAACTACTAATCATACTATTATCTTTTTTTAACTAGGGTTATATGACCTCATCCTAGTATACATGGCATGTAGGTGCTTCTCCACTTCAACTAAACTTTGAGCATGTTCATATTATGGGTAGGTGTTCTTCATTGATATTCCCAAGATCAATGATGTATATATCATGTGCCTTTTGAATTACATTAACATCTTGCATGACATCACTAAAGACACGTGTTGCTAGGGCACTTTATCAAATTTCTTAAAATTTTCACATCTTCATGAAGTGGTAATACACCAATCGTTGATCTTCCCAAAATAAATGGTGCAATGTTATAATACCAAAAGATCACCCCACTAGTTAGCTTGACCAATGAAATAGCTAGAAATTCCAACATGCTTTGACAATCCTTAACAATTCTAAAAAGTTTCTAACATCCTCTAGGTGATGCATTAGAATCTCAGCATCATGAAGTGTTACATGGAAAATAAGTGCTTTCCCATATTTGCTAAAAGTCAAGCAAATTCTCAAAGAGGGAATGTACTCATTGTTGATCTTCCAAAGATCAACAGTTGAAAAATGTAAATCATAGTGGTTAAAACATTTTATAGAGCATTAAGGAAGATCAACTAGGGGTGAGACATTAGTTGAGATAAGGTTTACCACAAAGGATAATTAAAATTTAGAAAAATAACCTAAAAATAAATATAGGAAAATTTAAAAGATAAAACATTAGGACAATAATTTTTTCATGCCAATATTTAAAACTCTATTTTTAAGAATTTAAATAAAAATAGGGCACATAACAAGGGTGTGACTAAAAATTAACAATCTCACCTAGGGTTTTGACACATTTCACAATTTTAAACCATGAAACTAAGTAGTTTTTTCACTACAGAGTATGCCAAATTACATGATGAAAAACCAAGCCAACAGTGACTCTATCTGGGGACAATAAATTAGTAAAATTCATACGAGGGCTCAAAATCCCTAGGAGAAGAAGACCCCAAACCTGACCAATTCTTACTTGATAACTCTAAGAGAGAAACAACATAAGAAAATAATATACAAGGGCTAGATAAAGGACATGAAGAATTTGAAAAATGTACAAAAAACCCTAAACTAATGTAAATGGAATAACATGTATTTTTAGCAAAAATACCTCTTCGAGAATTGTCCATGAATTAGCTATTCAAGAATATTATCTAATAAATCATTTGGAATATAAGATTCTTCCCCCCATGTGGCTTCCACTAGATAAGGACCTAGCCATATTGGGTCAAATTTTCTATTTTTTCCTTTATCCTCAAACCTAGAATTTCACATGAGAACTAGGCCTTCAATTTCAAACTTCTTATTCACTATTTTTCTGTCATAAAGTGTTTTGACTTGTAACTATAATTTTGCATTTTTCAGAGAAGCTTCCTTTCTGGTCTTAGTTAACCCTATCAATTCATTCATCCTCTCCTACATATCATCAATAATATCCTCATTGTACATCAGGATATAACTATATGTTGTAAATATTATGACAAGCTAAGTTACTAAGAGGGGGGGGGGGGTGAATTAGTAACTAGTAAAACTTAATCCTTAATTAGCAATTAATCCTTCATGTATATTTTAATCTAATTTCATACAAGAGAAATTCAAAACATTAAAGCATACATAAAAAATTTTACGCACAATTTGGTCACCCAAAAACTTTTCAAATAGAAAGTAAAATTGGGGTGGGGATGATACCCACAAGCTTTGGTATTGTAGTATAAAGTTGGCATGTTAAGGTTTACAATGATCACTTTTGATGATATGCCTTATTAGGAGCAATAAGGACTACTAGGTCCACCATGTAAAAGGATTTACAAAGATAAAATGAAGTATGTACTCAGTAAAGAGATTTACACAAGATTGTTAGGTCTACCTTCTCAAAGGATTTGACTGATCCACCCATTAGGATGAAATAGTAGCTAATCTCTAATCTACAACTTGGCTTGCTGAATGAGATTCCTTTGAGTGTAGAAATCACCTTGTGATAGATAAATCTTTGTTTCTCCTTATACTATTGTAGCCTTTGTAATTTTCTCTTCTATTTTCATCTTCTTGTTACATTATATCATTCCATCTCATCTCATCAAATTGGATATGATACAATATGTTACATATATACCAATCCAATTTACAAATTACAAAGTTGACCACAATACAAGTTTACACAAAATACACAAAGACAATCCAAATGAAGAAAATTGGGTTTTGAAGACTAGCTCAATGAAGTTTTGATACTCAACATCCACTATCAATGCTCAGCATCATCATGTACTTAGTAGATGTAGAAACTAAGTCCATGTTGATCACTTCCATGTAGTCTTGAATTTAGTTCGCACTAGTGACTCAATGAAAACTATGAAACTTAGCATATAAACTAAATCACCTAATTCACATTGCATAGCTCAGTCAATGCTATCACTACGAGCTCAATATAAATTGAGTCACTTGGTTAACAATGAGTAGCTCGATTAACACTAGACTCACATCACATCAACTGCGAACTCGATAAGCACTGCACAACTTAGTTTACACTGATAAACTCATAATACACTATGATGCTTAGTTTACACTACTAATCAATAACTTTGTAGTAAATTCATGACATAAATTGAACATTATCCAAAGGACTCGATAGCAACTGTAGAACTCGATAATGTTTGAAATGCTTGGTTAACACTGTTAAGTATACAATATACTTGATAGATACTTACAATTTGAATAAGTGTATGTCACTAATAACAAACATGACAAAAATTTCAAAAATCTCCCCCTTTTGCATTAGTGACAAATACACTTATTAGTTAAAATTGAATTAAAAAATGTTCAAGAAATCCTTTATCCATCACCTTTTGTCTCCAACTTGATAGGGTATACTATTTTTGAGATTTTTCAAAATTATTTTTGTAAGAGATGTATTTTTGTACATGAATAATATAGTAATGCTTCCCCATACATAATACATAGTATACTTTACATCTTTCTATACATTTTGTCTTTTTTTACAATACATCTATATATCTTCTCCCCCTTTCTACAATATACAACTTTTGTACAATGTTCAATCTTCTCCCCTTTTTTAACAATAATGCCAAAGATTTATGCTATATATTACACAGTAATTCCAAAATGTGACAAGAAATATGAATGTACCTTCAAGATACGTGCCAAATTATTGTCATGGATGAGGATTTTTGCATGTGCAATGTGTTTTTTTAGTGCATCCATGTTTGGGATAATCATATTCTATATATCTATCAATGTAGTTCTTATTCTCGCCTCTTCTCTCAGTAATTCCACTTGCATATCAGTCAAGAATCTGATCTTGGTATAATGGGTAGAGTTGTAGCTCAGGTCAAGTTCCAACTATTGTGCACTTGCCTTCAGACCTACATCAATCCTTAATAGTTTATCTTTTATTTCCTTAGTGAAAATTGATATATCATAGAGTTTACCAAATAGTAAAGATACATTGTTGAAAGAGGTCTCCAGTTAGCCTAGAATAGTAGATAATTCTACTTGATGGATAGCAATTTGTTGAGTAATAAGTTCTAAAACCTTATTCTTAAATTTTTGCTTAGCTCTTTGCAACACTTTGTATTATCCATTTAAATCATTATTGAACTTTTAGACTACCTATACTAATTGGTTCAAAATTGGTTGAGAAGTATCAACATCTATGCTTAGAGCCTCTGCTAGGATATTCTTAGCATCCTCAATTATGTAGAATTCTTTATTCCTTTCTTCTTTAAGCCTTTTTTGCTTCACTTTCTTCTAAAGAATTTCTCCAAAAATATGCATTTGATCAAGATTGAGATTTGAGATGTCCCAATTAAGAATCACAATATCCTCATCAAGATCTATGCCTTCTTCCTTCTCTTTTCCTTTACCCAAAAATCTTGTGCTTGATTAAAGCTTGGTGTCAACTATCTTTGCATTTATTAATTGCATGTTAGGAATGGAAACAATTGTAGCAATAGTAGGACTCACTAAAAATGTAGATACTACACTTATTGATGAATATAGATAGTACGACTCACTAAAAATTGTAGCCAAGTAAAATATGTATAGATGCCAAGGAAATAGTTGATGTTGAGATACAATGTATGCCAAGCCAAACAAAACTACAATAGGTGCTGAGTGAACTTCAGGTGCCAAGCAATCTTCAGGTGCTAAGTGAAGTTCAAGTGCCAAGCAAAGTATAGGTGCCAAGTGACTATAGAAGTTGAGTGGAATAGAATTGCTATAGGAGCTGAGTGAGCTAAGTTTTTCTATATGAGCTAAGCATCAAAGGTAACAAGTGTCAAGTAACACAAATTGGACATAGTTTTTTGTAATTGCACAAACTTCTATGTAAACCATTTTTGAGCCGACATAGAAGAATCTTGAAGGATATTAAAGATAAGAAAGAATCTTTTATATTACCTTTGCAATAAACATGTAGCCAATAAGAAAAATGGAGAAGGCATGCAACCAATAAGAAAAGTGCAATGAATTGAGCAAGAAATGAAGAATGAATATGGATTGTAGATTCATACCTAACCCTAAGTATTTGAAATCTTTAAAAGGAGGATGAAAACCCATTCTATGCATGGATGAATGAAGTATATGGGTGAACTATAGAAAAATTCAGAGGGAAGTGTGAAAAGACTCAAAAGAATAGAGCAGCATTGTAGCACTCATTTGATGAAGAATAGAGTGTCAAAATATCAAAGAGTCACATATCAAATCAAGAAAGGATTAGGTCAATCAAAATAGAACAAGGATCTAGAATCAACACTTGGAGATTGCAAAGTTTTTAGGTCAAAAGTTTTCTAATACTCTCTAGTAATTGTATTAGATAATAGAAATCCTATGGACTTAGGTTGGCCTAGAAACCATTTGTAAATCCTTTAATAGGGTGGCATTCCAAGTGAACATAAAAAAGTCCTTTAACCAAGCCTAATTTTAGCAAGGTAGTGAAATTCTTTAACTGGGTCACTTTTGACAGAGTGGAAAAGTCTTTAATATGATAGGCCTTTTATAGGGTAGACCATTGGAAGTGGTCAAACATTGCAACCTTGAATGGTTACAAATTGCTATAGTGATATTTTATGGGTTTCATCCCCACCCCAATTTTACCTTCTCATTTTGGAGGGTTTCTAGGTTACCAAATTTGTGTGTTGCCCATTTTCATACATGTCTTTACTTTCATGTTCATTAGATAGATTGAATGCATGTGAATGGTTTTAGTTAAAAGAGTTTTAAAAGGGTTAAAAGTTAGTTACTTTTGATTCACAACCCCCCTCCCCTCCCCCCCTGCCCCTCGACTTGTTAATTCTAACAATTGGTATCAAAGCTCAATTGTCCTAAGAAGGATCCTTACAACTTGGAGAAAAGATCTATAAATGGAAGTCTACAAACTTTGGAAGATCATAGAGAATTAGTCAATTGACATACAACTTGCTTTACATGCTTTGGAAGAAGTTAGAGGAGAACTGCTAAAATCCTTAAAAAGAAGAAAAGAGATTGACATAGCTGAGAATGGCACATAGTACAAGAAGATTGATACCTCAAATCTATTTTCAAATGGAGATTCCAAAGAGTTTGATGTAACAATAGCAGATCTGATGGAGAAGAATAGAGCTCAGGAAAAAGAAATTAGAATACTCAAGCTTGAACAAGAATCACAAGCCATAATGCTTTGTGAGGTAACTGAATAGAAAAAAAAGACATTAAAGACAAGGCTATGCTAGAAGATGACAAAAGAAATATTACCAATAGACTAGAGGAAAAGACAATTAAGTTTGAAAGAATTTCCAACATGCAGCTAGACACTTTAAGTCAGATGATGAATGCACATCATGAGCTAAATATGAAGGACATTGAGATCTCTACACTAAAGATGTAGAATGAACAATTGCAAAATGACCTAAAAAGAGAAAAGGAGATTACAGAGGGATTCAACAAACCCAACGAGTATTTTGAGTAGCTATTAAAATCACTGAAGGCTAGTAATGATACTTCAAGACTTGGTTACACTAGGACTAAACAAGGAGAATCATCGAAGACTACAAAAGAAAGGAGTAACAAAGGTAAGAACACTAAACCTACTTGTCATTTCTATGGTAAAAAGGGACATACTTCTAACGTAGGAAAGAGTAAGAATGCCTATCGGCATGATAAACCTAAGAATGCAAGTTATTGTCACAAGTGCAAAAAGTAAGGACATCAAGCACATGAATGCATGACTAGGACTATCAAAACACCAAAATTTGAAGGTCACTACTACAATTGCAAGAAGTATGGACATCGAACATTTGAGTGTAGATCAAAGCCTATGTGGACATCAAACTAGGCAACAAGGGAAGGTAACCATGGTAATCACTACAATTGGGACTACAACACTAGGTATATCTATCATTACTATCATGAATATGGACACATTCCTAAAAACTACATAAGGACACATTTTAGAAGAAACTATAGTAGATGGTTGAGCCAAACTACATGTTCTAGTTGCTTGAAGACTAGTCATATTAGCAGGAATTGTTCAACAAAGTCAAAGGCACCCAGCTAAAAGAATGACAAAGGAAAAGAGAAGGTAGATGTTCAACACATCAAAGGAGAAATGAACAAGACATGCAAGAAGAAAGATGAGGTTAGCACATCAAATGAAGGGATCACTTCACCTAATAGGTCAAGTGATCACACTTCATTAAGCTAAGCAAAGAGAAGGAATAAGGGACTGATTTGCAAAGTTTCATCATGCATCAGCTCCTAGAAAAGAAAGTGCTGAAAAGAAGAGATCAACATGATCAGAGATGTAAAGTTGAAATTCAAGTTTTCACCAGTGTTGTTGAGTCATCCTTAGATGCTGAGTAAATATCAGTATATGTCGAGCTACTAGTAGGAGCCAAGTGATTGGTCATAGCCAAGTTGGCAATGGAAGTTAAGTAAAGAGGAAATCTAGTTGGATTGAGTGATGAAAATTCAATGGAAGCCGAGTTATACTAAAATCCTTAAAGGGCTGAGTTTACAACTGTATATCACTAAGCATTTAATGTTATGTTTTGAAAAGTATAAGGTCAATTTTTTTATCATTTCTCATCATTTGAATGTAGAGAAAGAACAAGAATAGCATAGAAGTGATTGAAAAATAGAAATTGAAGCTTTTTCATAGATTTTGACAAAGATCAAACACTATTTTTATCGATCTAAGGTTTTCCTCAAGTGTCAAGTTATGCAGTAATAAAATTTAATATCTTTTAAAACCCTAGATTTGTAATATGACTTCCAATTCTAAAATCCTAAGGAAAAAGGAAGATTTTAAATTTTAGTTAGTTAGAAATGAGGTTAAACAACTAGATTTTAGGTTGATTCCAGAAGTTGTATATAAGACTGACCCTACCAGTGCACTATCCATTATTTCGCCCAAAGTTGTAATGGTACAAGATGTTAGGAAATATTACAACTACAAGGTAGGAGCAATAGGAGACATTGATATTCATCAAGAATATGATAAATGTGTGAAAATGGAGTGCTAAAGAAAGAATTTCAAATAATTGAAAGAAAGGGCTTAACCCATCCCCTTGTTTTCCCCATAGTTTTCAGAATTGAATGGATAAGAATTGTTCTAAGCAAGATACATAATGGTTTTTTATGGTTAGGAGGAGGACCTATCAAGATAAAAATGAGAATCATGTATAGGGTTATAGGTTTTCCAACCCTAGATCATGACAAGACTCTATGAAGTGATTCCAAGGAAGCTATTGAAAAGAACATTAGGGAAAAATAAAACAAAAGGGGCATGACTATTGATACAATCATAGATCCCCTTCTAGCTTTTGTAGTAAGAATCATATCTCACAAGTTTTATCAATCAAGTAGATTGAATAGTGTTCTATACATTGCTGTGGATATGGCTTACAAAATTTTCAAGAAGGATCATACATATGATCTAGCAGAATTGCAATTACAACAGATCATGGAGAATCTAGGAGCAATAAGAAGATCAAAAGGTTCTCAGTGTAAGTTTGGATCAGTTTTTGATCTATATATTTTTCTATGTTCTGGAAGAATTTCCCTCTTTTGGCAAAGTAAACTAGATATTAGATAAGTCAATCATTACTCAAATCAATGAGTACAATGAGCACATGGGAGACAATTTTGAATCTCTAATGACTAGTTGCTTTGAGGATTTCAAGAAATCCTTGAAGCAAAGACTGAGGATACCAGTTTCCCTAGTGGAACAACATATCAATGATACTTGTTTCTTAGTTGATATTGATTTAACTTATATCCAAGCAGTAGTTCCAAGGACTAGATGGCTAAGACCATTAGGATATGATATAAAAATTGATGAAGCATCAATCAAAATCATAGCATTGCTTGCAGAGGAGATTGATAAGGATGCACCATATTTTGGAACATATGATGTGGTGAGATCCAAAGTGGATATGGAGTAGAAGACTACCTCCACTATAAAGAAGAAAGATAGGCTTATAAAGAAGCTAAAAGCAAAGTTTGGAGAAGGCACTGCAGAAGAAGCAGAAGAAGAGGGTGTTGATGTCAAAGAAGATGATGATGATGATGAAGAGGAACATCAACATCCTATATTGACACAAGGCTTAGGTGAGGATGAAGAAAGGGAAGAAGGTGTCAAGGAAGAAGAAGCCAAGGAAGCACTAGCTCAAGCCAATCCCAAGAAGAGAAAGGCCAAAACTCATCCTAAAGCCCAGCCTAAAGCAAAGAAGGTCACAAAGACAAGCCAAGCCAAGCCAACTATACTAGTAACTAAAGCCACAAAAAGAGCCTCAACTCAAAAATCCAAGGAACAAGACAAAGAAAAGAAGAAGGCTACTAAGTAGACTAGTCCTATGTAGAAGAAACAAAGGAGAAAATATGTTCCACAACTAGAGTCAAATGATGAGGAAAGGATATAATATAAAGATATCAACCAATTTAGAGTGGTAAGCCATGCTCCTAAATCAAATGTTGATAAAATTTGTGATAATGTTAGAAAGAATGCAGATTTTTTTGAGTTGAAAAATATTGATTTTAATAAATTAAGTAGAGAAGATTAAAATAAAGTTGAAGAATCAGTATATGCCATGATGGAAAAATTCAAGAACACTCTTCTTGAATTAGACAATACAATGCCCAAGGAGTTATATGAAATTGTTGAAAATAAGTGGCATTATTGTTTAAAAATGGAAAAGGAGATTAGAGAATCTACATTGGCACAAGTAATGCTAGAATTGAATAAAGGTCAAATAACTAAGGAAAACAAGAAACATGCGAGAAAGTTTGCACCAAAATATAGAGCCTACAAAATCTTGTAGGATAAAATTTAAGTAGTCAATAAATCAACAAGAATGTGGAAGTTGATATATCACTTGACTACTATCAAGGATGGAGAAGAAGATTCATTTGAAGGACAAAACATTGAAAAGGATAAAGATGCAAATAAGGCTAAGGCTAGTAAGAAAGAAGAAGAAAGAGAATAAGAAAAGAATGAAGCAGAAAAAGATCTAGAAAAACAAATAGTGGAGGAGGAAATAGAAAAAGAAAAAGAAATGGAAATAGCTAAAGAGGAGCAGAAAACTAAACAAAATGTACAAGATACACAATTGCCACCTACCTAGAATTATAGTCATTATAAAGGATGTTCCTAACACTTTTTTTCAGAACATCAATTCTTTAATTGCAAAGGATCTCAATAAAATCCTTTACCAATCAACACTACAAGCACAACTATGCACAAATTGAGTATTGGTGAGTGTTGATGAGCTACAGAAAGCTATAGTAGAAATAACAAGGGAGAAGGAAAATACACAAGAACAATCCTCACAACCTCCCATAGCTATAGTAGATCAACCTAAAGATTAAGAGAAACAAGATAAAATTGCTAAGGATGATTCTACAACAAAGGTGACAACTACTGCCAAGGAGCCTACAAAGGAATCAACAAGACAAAATGTTCCTGCAACACAAATCCAAGGTGTACCTCCTCAAATTTTCATCATTGATCAAGGTAGTAGAGGAGAGGAGAAAGAAGAAAAGAAAACCCCTAAGGAACAGGAGGCAATACAAAAATTGATAAACTTGCCTAGCTTAGGGACTCCTCAGAAGAAGCCAAGCACTAATGTAATGCCATTGCAAATATCTATGCCAAGCTCAAGCACTACCAAGATTGCAAGGGTACTTCACTATGGAGACCCTACACTTGATGAAGAAATAGTCATACCAAGCTATGAATCAAGAATAATGAACTTACAATAGATAAATGAAGTGTAAAAGGCACTAGAAAGGAGAAAAAGACAAGAGATACTCAAAAGTGAGTATAAGTAGAAGCAAGCAGTAGTGGAGATCAAAGAAATATTTCTTGATGCATTTAGCTTGCAGACACCTGATGAACCAAGCCTTTATTGGAACAATTGTCAGATATTATAGAATAGGTGACTAATGAAGACCAGGAAACCAATGTGAAACTCATGGAATGGTCTAAGAAGAAATTCAAAGGAAAAGTAAATGAAAAGATATCAAGTGAAATAGCATTGTCACAAGTTGAATTGGCAAAAAAGATTGAAAAAGTGAAAAGGGTACTTTTTTCTCATATTTCACATCAGAGATAAGCCAAAGAATAATGAGCTTGAAGTGAAATCTAAAGATTTCTAGCACTCAACTCCCAAAAGATCTAGCTTAGAGTGAGAAGCATTTTTCTCAAACACTTCACACACAGAAAGAATTAGCTATGTTGACAACTGAAGAGGCCAACATCAAGGCCAAATTGATGAAAATACAGTCTTCCATAACCCCACACCTAGAAGTACTCCATAAAGAACCTATGCCAAGAATGTTCTCAAGAAAGATCCTAATCTTTCTACTTTGGAAGGACTTGTTCATCTTATAGCCGAGACAACTATCCACCATAAACCATTGGAAATTACTTTAGACAATTGGGATGCATCTCTAAAGATGATTATGGAGGTCAATGAATTTTTTTTGGCAAAATATAGTCTTAACTCTTAGAACCTTTTGACATAAGTATAAAAAAGGGGGAGATATAGTTAAGGGGAAGAAATAATTAAGAAGGAGATATAATGTTTTGGGGGAGTTGTAAATAAGAATGGAAGGAAACATAGATATAGGAAGTAGAAACAGGGTACATTAATGCAAAAACAAAGGCAAAGAGTATCAGATACAACAACATGAGACACGTATAGCACAAACAT
Organism: Cupressus sempervirens; assembly: GCA_028749045.1. Taxonomy (NCBI): domain Eukaryota; kingdom Viridiplantae; phylum Streptophyta; class Pinopsida; order Cupressales; family Cupressaceae; genus Cupressus; species Cupressus sempervirens. Next base: position 783,788,824 of record CM053787.1, on the reverse strand, counting down.
TTGGTTATAGGAATAGAAATGACACATCAGCTTAGGGGGAGTTACACAAATTTTGAGGTTTATATATAGTTTTTATAGAAGTTTTGAAGTTTTGTATATATGCCAAATTGTATACATATTTTACTCGAGGAGATTAAACTTTGATATACTACTAAGTGTTTTTGGATCTCATTTCAAAGGGGGAGATTGTTGAATCTAAGACTAGGTTTTGACTATTTTGTGCCAACACATTTAAGATGTTTACTAAGTTCATGCCGAGCTAGTAACACATGTAGAGTAAAATATGTATAGATGCTGAGTAAATAGTTGATGTCAAGCTACAATGTATGTTGAGACAAATAGAACTACAATAGGTGTCAAGTGAACTTGAGGTGCAAAGTAATCTTTAGGTGTTGAGTGAAGTTCAAGTGCTAAGCAAAGTATAGGTTCCAAGTCACTATAGAAGCCAAGTGGAATAGAATTACTATAGGGGCCGAGTGAGCTAATTTTTTCTATATGAGCTGAGCATCAGAGATAATAAGTGCCGAGTAACATAGATTGGATAGAGCTATTTATAATTGCACAAACTTATATGTAAACCATTTTTGAGCTGACATAGAAGAATCTCAAAGGATATTAAAGATAAGAACAAATCTTTTATATTAGCTATGCAATCAGCATGCAACCAATAAGAAAAATGAAAAAGGCATGCAACCAATAAGAAAAGTGCAATGAATTGAGTAGGAAATGAAGAATGAATATGGATCATAGATTCATACCTAACCCTAAGTCTTCAAAATCTTTAAAAGGAGGACAAAACCCCATTGTATGTGTGGATGAATGAAGTGTATAGGTGAACTATAGAAAAGTTTATAGGGAAGTGTGAAAAGACTTAGAAGAATAGAATAGCATTGTTGCACTCATTTGATCAAGAACAGAGTAGTAGGATATCGAAGAGTGACATATCAGATCAAGCAAGCATTAGGTCAATCAGAGTAGAACAAGAATCTGGAATCAAAAATTGGAGATTGTAAGGTTATCAGGTCAAAAAATTTCTAATACTCTTTAGAAATTGTATTAGATAATGGAAATCCTATAGACTTAGGTTGGCCTAGTAGCCATTTGTAAAGCCTTTAATAAGGTGGCATTCCAAGTGAATGTACAAAAGTCCTTTAACCAAGCCTACTTTTAGCAAGGTAGTGAAATCCTTTAACTAGGTCACTTATTACAGAGTGTAAAAGTCTTTAAAAAGACAGGCCTTTCATAGGGTAGAACATTGGAAGTGGTCAAACATTGTAACCTTGAATAGTTACACATTGCTACAGTGATATTTTGTGGGTTTCATCCCCAACCCAATTTTATCTTCTCATTTTGGAGGGTTTCTAGTTTACCAAATTTTTGTGTGGCCTATTTTCATGCATGTCTTTACTTTCATACTCATTAGATAGATTGAATGCATGTGAATGGTTTTAGTTAAAAGAATTTAAAAAGGGTTAAAAGTTAGTTACTTCTGATTCACCCCCCCTGTCAGAAGTAAGTCTTCCCACTTGTTAATTCCAACATAAACTTCTCCATTAAAACATTTAGAATGTACTAAGCAAACTGGTCTAGGGAGTATTTCCACTTACCCATTCTAGTTATTAACATATCTTCTATTTTGTTTTCCACTTCTATAGTCCTAGATTCACCTTAAAAAAATTCATACTAGATCCTAATTCTAATTCTTTCATCCTTTCTTCAAAACTAGGTGGAGGCCTCTTGAGTATTACATCTCCTCCTTCTTTATCTACTTGCTTCTTAGATGATCATCTGGTAAACACAGTGGTAGATGTGTTCGTAGGCTTGGTAATAATTACCTTACCTTTCTTCTTCAGTGGCTCTTCATCCTCTAAATTCTCTCCATCTTCTACTTCCTCATCTTCTCATTTGCCTTTAGTCAATAGAAGAGTGGAACTAGTTTTTAGTTTGGAAATTCTCTTCTTTCCTTTGTTGACTGCCTAAGAAAGTTTGATTTCTAATTTAGTTCTAGTCTTTGTGTCATCATAAGTGCCAAAGTATGCAACTTTAGGATCAGTAGGCTCATTAATCAATACCTCAATAATGTCCTTGGTTTCATATATGTTTACCTCATAACCTAGAGATTTTACCAATACTATCCTTGGTCTTACTACTTGAATGTATTCTTTGTCATTATCAACCATGAAAAAAAAATCATTTTTGTAGTCTTCAACTAGCTTTTTAAGAATCTTGAATCTATTATTAATATTTTCTTTGAACGCATCAAAGTAGTTATCCATAATACTTTCATAGTTCTCTCCCATTTCAGCAATATACTCTTTAATTTGATAAAGAATAGGTACATCTTTCCTCAAAATGACTGTACCTTTATGGGAAGAACTTTTGAACATATAAAAATAAACAAGTCAAAGGTCAACTAAACTTACATGGATTGTTCTTGGAAGTTCTTATAAATTCAATGTTCTTATTGAATTAGTTCAGCATCAACTCGGCAAGGTCAAGTGCTAGGTTATTCTTGACTACCTTGTAAGCCAAATCCAATACTTCACATGATACGCTATTTAATCTGCTTGAACTGTATATCTTATTACCAATGACATGTATCCCAAACTATAGCTCCATGTCGATAACATAGCTAATCTTCATTCCCCATTCATCCCACTCGGTAAGGGTTTTCTTCTCCAATTCAACCCAACTTAGGGTTTTAGTAATTTTCACTTTGTCAACATGGGAAGACTAGTGATCCTCTAGATCATCTTCTTGGTTATCAAAATGGGTTGTTCCAACCATAGCTAACCATTGTGTACACAAATAAGAATATATCTTATCCATTTTACTTGAAATTCCTCTGGCATATGCGAAATGTGAGTTAAACCTTTAGTTTCAAGATGTTGGTGCTCAGGTTTCAACACACCATTAACACATAAATCCTTTAATGATTCATCCATCTCTATGTTTCAATAACTTGAATAAAATATTTTAAATGCAAAAAAAATCATTGATTAATAGTATCTTCAATGGAATTTGTGACTGAGCTCCACTCAGATCTAGGGTTTCTGTAATGACAAGAGTCAACTCAAAGTTTGGTGCCCTCCGCTCCACACCTTTAACTAACATTTATGAACTTGTCTTCAATTTGCTACTTGTGGATGCCATCTTCACTCAATAGGGTGTGAAAGAATACAAAAATCTTCATAATCAATTCACTCAAATTGATTGAATGCTCTAAAAATTTCTCTACACAAATAGCTCTCAAAAATTCATGGTGAGAAATGACTTTGATTTCACCCTTTTTCATCAAATTTTTCCATAAATGCATGGTACAATTGTTCACTCAAATGACAGTCTATCATCCACTTCACTTGTATTGAATGTTTAGTAACCACATAGAACTTAGTTACTCTCAACCTTGCTCAATAGGGTTTCCAACGGACCCTCACTTGGTAAGACAATAGCCCAACCTCACTTGGTAATGATTGGCATCTTTTACTTGATCATCCCTTTGCATCTTGAATATTGATATGGATCATTCAACCTACTAACTAGAACTGATGTGAAATGTTTTCTTTAGAAACCTAGTTCCAGTTCTCCTATGAGAGATCAAGTGGAAAAAGTGGAGTCACCCAATTTTTTAGCGACATCTTCATTAGTGCTTGAACTTGTATTTTTAGAAGATTTTTGAACCCATTGCTATCTTATCTACTTTATGATGTTATCAGCTTTCGCCTTCTTTTCATCTTCAATTCTTCTAGTATTCATACAGTTGTTGGCAAGATGACCAAGTTCTGAACAAATGAAACATCTTCTAGTAGTATCTTTTGTGCTCATATGATGTTTTACACAATTCATTCCAATGTGTCCAAATTCTTCATAGTAATGGCATTTGCACCAAGTGTTATAGTCTAAACCAAATATAGCTTTTACAATTTTCTCTGCTAGGTTCAATATCTTAGTCTTGCATTCTGATGACTTGTGCTCATGCTTCTTATGTTTGTGACATTTTCCTTCAAATTTAGGTTTCTCTTTCCATTCATTAGCCCTATTTCCATACTGATTACAATTGTAGAATTTTCCATTGAATTTTTCATTCCCATTGCTCCAACATTTGTTTGATGTATGACCAATCTTACCATAGTGACTACAAGTAGATCTTTCATTCTTTTGAGTTCCTTGCTTGGATTATTCACCTTCTTCTATATATCCAATTCCTTCTTTTCCATTTTGTTTGTAATGACTTTTCTCATTCAATTGATTCATGTCTACTTGAGATTTCATCATTCTCTTATTGGTTTTCCTTTTAGTGTTTAGATCATTCTACAATCTTTTGTACTCATATCTTAGATTCATGATTTCTTCATTTTCATTGGTAAGTTGATCAATGAAGTTTGTCTATTGAAGGGATAGGTGCCAAATTTCACTATTCTTTCCTTCTATCTCTTTTTTTATCTTGTTTTCCTCTTCTATGACTTCACAAAGTCTTACTAACCAAATTTCTTTATCTCTTCTCAATTTTATCACTTCTTGAAGAGTACTATTATTTTCAAATAGTTCTTTTATTGCTTCATTAGCTTCATCTAAATTTCTTGAGTGAATGTCTTCAATTCTTTCTTCAATGGAGAGTTGATCGTTCATCTAGATTGCAAGATCTTTTCTTCTTTTTAGGGATTGAGAGAGTTTATCTTTTTCTTTCTTGAGTTGTCCAATAGCCAATTCCAAATCTAGCTTCTCAATGTCAATAGCCTTGTCAAATCTAAATAACTCTATAGCCTTTGATCTTTGCTCAAGCTATTAAACTTTTCTCTGAGAACCACAATGCTCTGATACCAATTGTTGGAAATATTATGACAGGCTTACTGAGAGGGGAGGGGTGAATTAATAAAAAATAAAACTTAATCATTAATTAAAAATTAATACTTCATGTATATTCTGATCTAATTGCATGCATGAGAAACTAAAAATATTAAAGAATACATTACACTTTTAACACACAATTTGGTGACCCAGAAACCTTCCGAATAGAAAGTAAAACTAGGGTAGGGATGATACCCCCAAGCTTTAGTTGTATTGCAACATGAATTGTCATGTTAAGGCTTACAATGATCACTTCTAATGATTTGCTCTGTTAGGAGTAATAAGGCCTGCTAGGTCCACCTTGTAGAAGGATTTACAAACATACAATGAAGTATGCACTTAGTAAAGATATTTATAAAAGAATATCTACCTTGTTAAAGGATTTGACCGATCCACCTATTAGGATGAAATAGTACTTGATCTTTGATCTACAACTTGGTTTGCTAAATGAGATTCCTCTAAGTGTAGAAATCACCTTGCTATGATAGATAAATCTTTGTTGCTCCTTATATTGTTGTAGCCTTTGTAATTACTCTACTATTTTCTTCTTCTTGTTACATTTATCATTCCATGTCATCTCATCATATTGGATGTGATACAATACATTAGATATATACTAATCCAATTTACAATTTACAAGTCGGCCCAAATGAAGAAACTTGGGTTCTAAAGACTAGCTCAATCAAGTTGTGATACTTGGCATCTAGTGTCAATATTGACATTGTCATGCACTTGGTAGACATAGAAACTGGGTCCATACTAATCACTTCCAAGAAGTGTTGAACTTGGTTTGCACTAGTGACTCAGTGAATACTATGAAACTTAGCATATAAATTGAATCACTTGATTCACACTGCATAGCTCGGTCAATGCTATCACAACAAGCTTAGTATAAACTAAGTCACTTGATTAACTCTGAGTAGCTCTGTTAACACTAGACTCACATCACATCAACTACAAACTCAATTTGCACTAATAAACTTGAGATACACGATGATGCTCAATTTACACTACTGATCAATAACTTTGTAGTAACTCCTAAGAACAAATTGAATATTGTCCAAAGGACTTAGTAGCAACAATAGAACTCAATAGCATCTAAAATGCTTGGTTAACACTGTTAATTGTATAATATGCTCAGTAGATACTTATAATCTAAATAAGTGTATGTCACTAATAACAAACATGAGTGAAATGCCAACAATTATATAGGCCTACTAAATTGTTCTAAGGCATTCTTGCCTAGATTCCGTACACAATATCAAAAGGTGCTACACCTATGGCTTTCTTTATTGTCACCATGTCAGACCATATTGCCAACTATAGTTTGGAATCCCATGCCTTTTTTTTGTCATCCATAGTTTTTTTATTACTTTTAACAAGTTTTTGTTTGTAGATTCAAATTGTCCATTTCCTTGTGGATGATAAGGGGAATATGTTGATCTTGTTATACCATATTTAATACCGAACTTTATGAACTCCTCTAAAGTAAAACACATTGCATTGTTAGTTACAATCTTCTATGGGCTTCTAAATCTTGAACTAATATTGTTTAGAAGAAAATCATTCACCACTTTACTAGTAGCATTCCTTGTTGGAATAGCCTCTACCCACTTTGTAAAATAGTCATTAGCCACCAAAATCCATGAATAACTAGTACTAGAGTTGGGAGAAATTTCACCTATTAAATCTATACCCAATTTTTGGAAGGGTTCTTGGAATTCAAATTTTTTAAAGGGGTATTCCTAGATAATTTCAGCTTAACTGCAAATCTTTGACAAGCATCACATTTTCTAATCATTACCTAAGCATCTTTGAAAAGAGAATGCCACTAAAATCTAACTCTCATCACTTTGTGGGTAGTAGTTTTAGCCATATAATATCCTCCAAAGACTTCTACATGCATCTCATTCAATATCTCTTTGGATTTCTCTTGATCAATACATTTTAGTAAGACTCCCTCAATGTTTCTCCACCATAAATTGTTCCTAACAATAATATAACTAATAGCCTATAATTGTATGCTTCTTTTCTCATCATCTATTAAATGGGATGGATATTCTATGTGTTGTAAGTAATATAAGACATTGGTGTACCATTCACAATGATCCATATCACATAACCTTGACCTTAAGTCATCCACTACCAAATTTATCTGATTGGCATCCAATTTTGATTGGGCCATGATCTTTTCTAGTCCTTGACCTCTTAGAAATTTGAGGATCTGGATATCAATGTTAAATTCTTGAATCCTATTGATCCATCTGCATCTTCTACTAGACACTTCCTACTAAGAAAATATATCTTTTATAGCAACACTTGGTACAAATGACACAAAAATAGCGCTATAAGATAACACTTGAAGGATTTAATAACCTTTACCAGGGCATAGGCCTATTTCTTATTTATCTCATACTTTAACTCAATGGGCTAAAGGGATTTACTAAAAAATGCAATAGGTTGTTCATACCCTTCTTCATTCTTCTATAATAGGACTACTGCCATAGTATGAAAAGATGCAAAATAATATATATGCATTGGTTTTGTGTAATCAGGAGTTCTAAGGACTAGAGCATTTTTAATAGAATTTTTAATATCTTGAAATTCTTATGAAGGTTCCCCATCCCAATTCATAACCACTCCATTTTTAAGCATTTTAGAGATTGGTCAACTAATTTTAGAAAAGTTTGTAACAAACCTTCTCAAAAAATTGACTTGCCTTTGGCTTAGGAACTTTATCAATGGCAGCCACTCTTTTAGGATCTATCTTTACACCATCCTTTGGTACTATATGATCTAACAATCTCCCTTTTGTTACTCCAAATTTACACTTCTTTGGGTTCAATGATACTCCATATTCTAAGGCTTTGATAAAAATCTTCTCTAGATGTCTCCAATGGTCCTCAACCTTCTTGGAATATGCTATGACAATGGTCCTCAGCCTTCTTCGTACATTATGATAAAATTGTTAATATAATCATGGAATGCCACATCCATAGCCCTCTAAAAAGTTTCCCCTACATTAATTAACCCAAATGGCATTTTCACATGTACATAAGTACCCCATGGAGTTATAAAAGTTGTCTTAAATTGTTCCTTTTCATTTACAAGGATGTGATTATATTCTATGAATCCATCCATCATAGACATCAACTTAGAACCAACCACTTGTTGCAACATGGCTTTCATGTTTGGTAATCCATAATTGTCTTTTACAAAAGCAATATTCAGGTTCCTAAAGTCAACACATAGCCTTGTGTCTCCATTCTTCTTTTTGATAAGCACTAAATTTGATACCAAAGTAGAATGTCTAATAGGTTTAATTAATCCCCCATCCCTTAGCTTCATTAATTCTTCTTTCATTTTAGGAGCTAAGGTGGGATTTACTGGTCTTTGCTTTTTCCTAAAAGGTTTAAATTTTTCTTTGAGTGGTATGACATGCTAGAACAAATTTTCTCTATAGGCCTTAATGTCATCATAAGAGAATGATAGGACATGTCTATACTTTCTTACCAAATTAATGAAAGGCTTTCTGATTTTAGTAGATAAATTTTCACAAATATAAACCTTCATTGGAGCTTTAGAAATTCCAAACTTTATCTCTTCCAATTCTTGGGGTTTATGATCTCTGATTCCAAACTTCACCCTATCTTGGTTATCAAACATGTTCTCTAAAACAACTAACCATTTAGGTACTTTGTTGGTTTTTAATTATATAATATCTTAACCAAAGATTGTTTCCTTACCATCTATGGTTTCAGTTAAAGCATTGTAATCTAATTCTTGGCCATGGTATTTATCTTCACTTAACAAGAAATTTAAAATACCTCTATCATCCTCAAAGACTTGCCAATGTTCAATATTTTTAGGTATTGGAGGCTGATTTTGGACCTCAATTTGTGAAATTCTAGCAAATGATATATCTTTCAATTTAATAGCTACATTTGCTAGAAAATTAGTAATCTTGTTATAATTTCTTTCCACCCAAGAAATACCAAATGCATCAAAAAAATAAATTAGATCCCATACAACATTTCTATACTAATTAGTATCTTATTTTTTGATGTATACGTTTCTCTAACTTGGGAAACCACTAATTCAGGATCACCAATAACATGCAATTTCTTGATTCCATGATGAGTTGTACTCTTAATCCTAGTAAGAGTGCTTCATATTCTACTATGTTATTAGTACAAGAGAAATTCAAGATAAATTAATATCTAAATGTGTTCTACTTAGGAGAAACAAAAAATATACCTACCCCTAAGCCTTCTTTAGAACATGCCCCATCAAAATACATAGTCCACAATATTGGTGAATCCATTAAACATTCAACCTCATGTGCAATTATAGCTAGAAGTTTCTCAACTTCTTGGATAATCAGTTCTCCATTCAATGCATTTACACTAGTATCTAGGAAACAAGTGGAATCTAAAACAATTTCATCTTCAAAAATATGATTGACCCTTGGCTCCCTGTCTACCCTAATAGCCTTGTCATGTATGTGAAAGGTTGCATAAGACAAGACACATTTTATGCTACCTCCCATAGCAATGCTCCATTTTCTAGATAGCAACATTCCATAATGTGGAGGAATATCAACTACAAGGGCTAAAATTGTCAACTCTACCTCAAGGTATGTAGCTAGTTTAAAAGGTAATACATTGATGGTACTTGTAATAGGCACTTCCCTAGCATCCATACCTCTACATCTACCTTGTTTGGTGTCTAATTTCAAACCTAAGGCTTCCATTGCTTTGAAAGGTATAATGGTGTTAGATGCTCCTAAGTCTATCATGCAATTCTTAAGAGTTTTCCCTTTTATAATCAAACTAAGAAAAAATGGGTCAATAGCCTACAAATAAGCCACAAATGAATCATCTAAGAACATTTGGAAAATTTGGGAGACAATGCTACTATCTTTGACTACCACTAGGGTTTTCTCTATGGTACTTTGTTTAGTAGTATCTTTACTATTACCTATCCCACCTAACCATGACAAGGCTTTACTCTTATGTTCATCAATTCTAAACAATTTAGATAAAGGCACTTTGATAGTTATTTGGGACATCATAGATATCATGTCAATGGGTTCATACGTAGTTGGTTTTACAAGCATACCTAGAGTTGTAGTATTTTGAACAATAGGCACTATTATTTTCTTAGCAAAATCAGATCCTAACTTCTTCTCTTGCACCATTGCTCTAGGTATCTCATTTTCCTAAAATTGTACCTTCCTTTTGGGCTCCCATTTCTTGACCTTACTATCTTTGACCTTTGTTGCCTCTACATTATTTTTCTTATTATCATCATTCATCTTATGAGTAATGTCCTTTATAAAAATACTAGAAGGCTTACCAATTTTATTACCAATTTTCCTACTTATCAAATTATAATTACTATGAACTTGAGAAATCATTTCTACTATAATTCTATCAATCTTCTCTTCAGAAGGCTCCTTAGATTTATATGATCAATAGATGAGGATGTAACACATAACTTGTCTTCGTCAAAGTCTTCATCATCTGAAAATATTTGCTGATGGTGTAACTGGTAACTCTAACTAGCAATGTCATTTTCATGCTCTTCTAAGTTAGAATCTACATAGTCATCACACATATCAGCCATATTACAACTTACGTCACCATGGCCTTTTTCTTCTTCTTCCTCCTAATTCTATACATTCTGATCTACAAGAAATGATTTAACAACTACATAATAATTTGAGGAGTGAGGCAATTTGGAATGATTGATCAGGAGTACCCTTCTCTTTCACATTTTGAGTTTGATTTGGAAATGGTTTACCATATTTCCATTGAGTGGTATAAGGGTAACTCTACATTCTTGGTTGTCTATTGAAATGGTTGTTGTTCATTAGGAGCTTTTCACCAACATTAGGTTTGTGTGTATTGAAATTTGGTGGGTTCATATTCTTCAACAAGTCCAATACCTAGCTTATGGTGGCTTCCTCAGGCTTCTTTCCTATAGGAGATTTATCATTCTCTTTTTTATTGTTCTTGGGATTGAACAAATTTGGATCATCTCTCCTTCCAAGTGTACCAGATTCTTTCCTTGTGTTTTCAATGTTCACGGCTACCTTGTAATCATCCCTTAAAGTTTTGGGATCTCTATCTCTCAACCAATAAGCAATTTTATTGTCAAAGGCATTGAAATACATTGTAAGGCACACATCTTCATTCAATCCCATAACTTGAAATAGTTTGTACATCCCCTTCTAAAACCTTACACTAAAATCAAATGTGATTCATTAAGGTTCTTTTTGATATTGTTTAAGTCAAGCATGAAACCAACATTAGCATTATCTCCATATTTCTCTTTGAACAATTTTTCTAAATCACTCCATGAAATAATACTATCATCTGGTAGTCTCCTAACCTAGTCCCTTGCATCTTCAATTAATGAGTGTAAAAACAATTTTATCACCATATTCTCATGTTCAACTTTAAAATCATTTGGCATATCTATAAACATTCTCAAGTGTTCTTCAGAAATAACAACATTATTTCCAAAAAACTTGACAAGTTTGTCTCTTTGGTCAAATGATATTGGGTGTGGGAAACCTAGGATGCCTAAGAATGGTATTTTTCTATATTTTTCCATGCATATGGGCTTCTTATAAAAACCAACAACGTTGGATGTGCTTGTAATATTGTCCTTTTTATGGACAATATTTTGAGACTATTGTATTTGAACAGTAGGAATTTGGATACTAGTGGTAGATGAAGCAAGGGTGGATTGAGACCCAGTCTAGTTCAAAACCACTTGTCCATAATCAGGTACTAAAGTTGTATTTTGGGTAGAAAAATTTGGCCGTGAGGCCAATGCAGAATTGGACTTGATGAATTGAATTTTTCTCCTAGTTTCTATCGTCTGGGCTTCATTTTAAACCTTCTCAAGATCTTTTGCAAGGTCCTCCTTCTCCTTTCTAGCCTTTTCCAAATCCAAATCTAGCTTAGACATGGGAGGATTTGAGGGCTTGTTTGGTACAACTTGAGGTTCATTTATATGGATTCCTATAGCCTTGACTTTTCCTTTATCTATTTTCTTGACAGTAGGTTCTACATGGTCTATTTGGATAGGCTTATAGGGTTGGACTTGAGATATGATAGGTTCTTTCCTTTGGCTTGTAAATTTTTCTTATTATTGAACCTTATGTCTCAAGATATCTATGTCTCCAAAAACATCAGCATTAAGGACTAAAGTCCTTTCTTCTAATGTTCTATTTTTCTCCTTTAAGGTAGACATCCTTCTAAGGAAATTATCTCTTTCCATAATGGAATTCAAGGTGGCCTACTCTCTTTCTTTCTCCAAATGATCATTTTTAGCTTCTTCTTCTACAACCCACTTCTTTAAAACTCCTATATCTGAGTATACCTCTATTGGATTTTGCAGAAGTGGATTTTCAATTAGTAGGATCATCTTGATCTATAAGGTTTGTCTCTACATATGGAACTTCTTTAGGATTAAAAGGATTCTCCATGACATTCTCATATCCCAACCTATGATTCATTTCATGTATCACATATGTTCTACACAATGCATCTCCCATTGGGGAAACATTCTTGTCATGGTAACGTCTTTGATCTTGCAATGGGGTACTAAATATTCCTCCTAAGAGCCTTGTGGTTTCTGATTCAAAGCTTCATGATGAAGATTCTCTGCCTACCACTAGCTAGTATTGAGAGTTTATTGGTACACTACCCCTTGGTTTCCAAGTAGGATTTATATCTACTTTCTTCATGTTTTGGTTTTTTCTACCACCCTAGGAAAATCAATATACAATGGTATATCAGGATTGGCTCTTGTATAAGCTCATGTGCTTTTCTGTTTGTCAACTATTTGTGAGGATTATTTATTAGTAAGCACTAGCTTCAAAACCTTGACAGAGTTTCCACCCTATCCTGGGTAAAAGTTGCAATGCAATAACCCAATGACTCAAGGAAAATATCACAAGTTAGTATGAATGAATCTAACACACACAAAGAAGCCAATCATTATAAATTTAGGACTACAACTCTTTCTTGATAGATAAGACACTTTTTAAGGGTTGTATACATCAATGTACACCTGTGGTACTTACGGTCTTCTCCTTTCTTTTTAAATTCTCAAAAAATTTCACTATAAAAGTCCAACATAATCATAGCTAACTGCTAAGAAATATGATGAAAATTTATACTAACACAACTAAAGAAACTGTAGTAAATTTCCAACATAAGCATGTGTTGTAAAACTCCCTAGTAGAGTCACTATTTTGTTGGTGTTTTTACACTACTAAGAAAAAAAATACTTAATACCAAGATGGTGAAGGTGAAAATAATCTAAGGATTAGCTAATTCCTATAAACAATTATATGCTCTTCAGATCTGGACCTAACTTCAACAAAATCATGGAAGATTTTCCACTCTTTTGGCTCTACAAAACCAAGATAGGTACACCTAATGGATTAAAGATTCACAACCTAATATTATATTCATATATCATTCATTCCATAACATTTTATAACAATATTCATCCCTTATAGTAGATTCATCACAATTATTCTTAAATCTATAAATAATTCTAGGTAATAGTAGCTAACTAAGACTTAGAAGTTAAGTGTACAAAAGTGCTGACTAGCTTTGACATTCTTCAAACACTAAAGTAAAATTGATTTTATTTCAAGCTTGATGTGTTTCCATGGTTTCTCCATATGTACCCTAAACTAGTTGATTAGTGCCTTGTCCATTGGGATTTAGAGTCTATCCAATTTCTTGACCTAATTAACTACATTGCAATTAGTATTATGAGTGATTTTCATTGAAACTCATTCTTACACATATCTTCCCTGCTGCCTAGAGATCTATCATATTCACCAAAGAATTTACCTAATTCATTGAATTAAAAGCCATAGTGAAATGATATATGAATTATCCTAATTGCATTCAATTGAACAAGCTTCTCTCATACAATCTCAAGATAACTTGGTAATAAAAATGGAGACAAGACTCATTAATAAAAGATATGGGGATAGTTCATCATTGTATTAATTCTCTTTGAAAATTATATAACAATTGAAGTAGAACTAAAAAAATCTCCAAATAAAATACTATTACCATGTAACATTAATGTATTCTTAGATTTTTGCTGAGAAAATACATCATGAAATTTTGCATCAAGGACTAGATTGAACAAAGCTTAGTAAAACTAAAATTGTACAATGACTCAGACCCTTTCACTAGCCCTAGAATCTCACTTATATCATGTGGGATGCAACAAGCTTTGGGCATAGATTAACTGACAACTTTCCTTAAGAAAGAAAGATGTATATATTGTTACTATCATAAAAGAAAAAATTTTGGTGCTACAAAATGGTTTACATCATGAATATTCTTCTATGGGGACCACTTCTATTTCACCTTTTGTTGAATTTCTTTGTTCATGAAAAGTTAATGATTGGCTTTATTGTTGTTTTTGTTCCTCAAAAGATTTATCAAATGAATTTTTTTTTGATTGACCTGGATTTGATTTTTGCAGACTTACTTCAACTCAAGGCTCTCCATTCACATCATCATGCACTATTAGAACAATAGATATATCTGATTCCTCAATTATCATCTCATTAGTTGGGACCATTGTGCTTATCACTGAAGTTGATTGTTCCTTTTTGTCTCCTTCTATTTTTAGTAATGTATCAATTTTTTGATTCTCATCCTAGTCCACAACATCTTCTTTTGTTTCAATTTTCTTTGCATACACAAAATCCTACATCCATTTGTTGAAAATTGTGTCATCAAGCCAATCAAAACTCAAGACCTCACATTGTTTCTTGATCACAAAATTTCCTATTTTATTAATTTCAACAAATTCTTCTCTAATGGAAATATAGACTAATTGCACTTTAACAACCTCCTCATTTGTCATTTCCATTAGCAAATGTCCTTTTTCACTTATGACTCCATTTATTCTATGGCATAATAAATCATCTAACTCTTTGATCCATTCTTCCTTTTCTTTTGTTTTATCTACCTTTTTAAGTGCATGGGGAAAGAGTTCAAATTTCTCACTTAGATACTTAGAAAGACAAATAATTATCCCTTTTTTTACTACAACTCTATTTTCATCAAAATCAAACAAATCATTAGTCATATCAAAAGTTTTCTCAATCTGCTCACATGATAGACTAATAATTGAGACACACAAAAGGGTGACATCTTTATCCCTACCACCCCATTTATTCATGATGGGCTTTAAAGCATCTTCACCACCTTTTATTTCTTCCCAAATATTCATTATTCTCACCAATTTCTCATGAAGTGTTAGCCAATCAATCTTATCTACTCAATATAAGATTGTCTTCTTGATTTTATCTTCATACAAATCTTTCTGCTTAACATGTAAGGCCTAGAGTTTATTCTTTTACTCCTCAAATTATTAAGTAGTATAGAATTCTAGCCTTTATGGAGTGTTAGGTAACTCTACCAAGGGAGTTGACTTGAATGGTTCAACTAGGGGGTAATGACAGGTAATTCGAGGCTGGCTTGACTCTCCCAGTTCTCTTTTTCCTAGTTGCTTATCCATCTAGAATACTTAAGTTTCCAGCTGATGTATCTTGTTCACTCTCTCCTCATATGTTTTTAATATTTCTTCAATCTTGGAATTTAGCTCTAGGAATTTACCTTTATCTTGGCATTTAATCCATCATCTACCTAGTCATTTCAGACACTTTATCACTATCTACCTCATCTTCTCTATACACCATGAGGCTGTCTGTATGCTCAGCACTTGAAACTTCTTGTAACCTATTTTTATACCTCTTTTCAATTGACCATATCACCAATGCCTAGTGATCATTTTCATATTTTATTCTTCTATTTGCATGTAGCATTTCTTCCTTAGTCTTAAATTGAATATCCTTTTTCTTCCTAACAGAATCAAAACCAATAGCATTGGTTATGTCCCATTCAGGCAAGATTAAAACTCTTGACTATTTCAATAGTTGTCTTCTCCCTTTTGGGGTCAATTGTGAAAATACCTCCATGAGTTAGCTTTGACTTCCTCTTCAATTTTAGAGTCCAACTTATTAGGTTGCTTTACTTTTATTGATTTGCACATACTTTCAAAATTACCAATATTTCTTCTTCACAAAAATTGGGGAAAATCTCTAGTTTTTACAAAATTTTCATCATCAATGAATTTTTGGGAAGTCTATGTAATTATAGTGTCTCTTTCCTTACCTCCATAATCTACAATAGTAAGATCAAATGATGGTATAGGAGGCTCTTCAAATGCTCCTCCTTCAATGTTAGTAGTTGTGACCATAATGTCCCCTTCTCCTTAAATACACCCTTTGTGCATCATATTTGGCTTGGAGGTCTTACATGTCAATTTTCTCATGAACAAAATGATTGGGGTTCAACTTGAAAAGCTCTCTGATCAATTTAGGTGAAACCCTTAAAAGGTTATCCCTTACATGGTTCTTTACAACCCTAGTAATTGGATCATACTTCTTGGCCATGTCTACTAGTAGATCATCATCGAAGAAGACTCCAAGGAGAATCAATTTACCTATGTCAAATTACTAGACATTACTTATTGGGGTATCCAATTTCCTTTCTGCAAATCATTTCTTAAAAAGTTCTAAGCCTCCCATAGATACCTCTACATCTCTCAACCAATTTTATTTTTCATATAAACCCTCGCTAACCAATAACCTAGGACTTTTTGGAATCAATTCTCTACCCCTAGCTAATTCATTCATTGATAGCGGAATTTGTTCTAGCAAATCATCATGAATTTCCCTTTTTAGGTAATCTACTTTTCCAAAAATATCATTACGTGGAGGCATTTTTGCAATTGAACCTAGTGTAATTACAATTTCTTTATTTTTAGAAGTTCAAACAACTTACCTACTTTTCTTGCCTCTTCCTTGCTATAAATCACTCTATAAATTGTCAAAAACCTTAAAAAATCTTGCCCTTAGCTCTTTAAATATTCAAACTATGATAATTATATGATCTTATGGCTAAATAATGGTGAATTTAGAATTTTACTACCACATTAAGCTTGTACAAAGTGGCATTGATTAGTAATAATACTCTAATAGTCAAAAAAATTTCCCTTGTCATGAAGTTTGAATTCTAATCATTGATCATCAAGCATCAAACAAATTATTTTAAAATTTAAAAGCTACATTAACTCCTTTTTAGAAATTTCCATCAATCAATAGGGTGCATTCCTTCATTTGATAAAGTTAGAGAACTTTCACAAAGTGGTGAAGTGTAGACATGAAAATTCTTACAACTTAATAATTCTAGCCTTAAATTTACAAGCCTACTAGTACACTCATTTTCTAGGTTGGCAAACACATGGACTATACCACTAATCATTATGTCCCATATCATCGTAATTTACCATCTTGGTGTGACTAGGAAACCTTCTAAGTAGGTAGCTCTACTTCTCCACATGCCAAGCAGGCACTTTACCACTTTGGTTAAAGCTCAATAATTTTCATAGTGCAAAAAACCACCTTCTATTTATCTTTCTAACATTGATGTTATTATACTTATTACATTTTTTTATAATCCTATTAGCAAATTCAACCAATGAAATGATGTACTTTATCCAACATGTTCTAACAGCTGCCAACTATCGATCATACTATCATCTTTGTTCAACTAGGGGTGTATGACATCATCCTAGTATACATGGTGTACAAGTTCATCCCCACTTCAACTAAACTTCAAGCATGTTCATATTGTAGGCAAGCATTGTCCATTGATCTTCCCAAGATCAATGATGTATATATCAGGTGCCTTTTGAATTACATGAACATCTTGAATGACATCACTAAG
Source organism: Cupressus sempervirens (assembly GCA_028749045.1). Classification (NCBI taxonomy): domain Eukaryota; kingdom Viridiplantae; phylum Streptophyta; class Pinopsida; order Cupressales; family Cupressaceae; genus Cupressus; species Cupressus sempervirens. Next base: position 783,771,125 of record CM053787.1, on the reverse strand, counting down.
ACACATGTCACAAGGGTGATTTACCAAATTTTTTAAACTTTTCACATCTTCATGAAGTGGTAATATGCCTACTATTGATCTTCCCAAGATCAATGGTGCAATGTTATAATACCAAAAGATAACCCCACTGCTCAATTCGGCCAATGAAACTACTAGAAATTCCAACATGCTCTAACAACCCCTAACAATTCTAAAAAATTTCTAACATCCTCCAGTTCTTTGAGGCACATTAAAAAGTTTAGCATCATGAAGTGCTATGTGGAAAGTAGGCTCATTCCCACATTTGCTAAAAGTCAAGCAAATTCTCAAAGCAAGCATGCACTCATCGTTGACCTTGCAAAGATCAATGATTGATAAAGGTGAACCACAATGGTTAAAACATTTTATAGAGCATTAAGGAAGATCAACCAGGGGTGAGACCATAGTTGAGATAAGGTTTACCACAATGGATAATTAAAATTAGAAAAAATAACCTAAGAATAAATATAGGAAAATGTAAAAGATAAAACCTTAGGACAATGAATTTCCTGCGCCAATATTTAAAACACTATTTTCTAGAATTTAAATAAAATTAGGGCATATAACAAGGGTGTGACTAAAAATTAACAATGGCACCTAGGTTTTTGACACATTTAACATTTTTAAAACATGGAACTATATGGTTTTTCATTAGAGAATATGCCAAATTACATGGTGAAAAACTAGGCCAACAAGGAGTACAAGAATCAATTAAGATAGTGATATCATATTGCATTGATAATATACTTAAGGTTGCAAAGGTTGGTTACACTAAGAAAGTTCAAAAGAATAAGTTAAACAAAGTTTGTCTACCAAGCTTGATTGAATGGATAGTAGGTGTTGAGAAAATTTAGTGTAAGTCAAGTAGAAAATTAGTTAGAGCTGAGTAAAAGTCTATTTTAGTGCATGCTGAGTAAAATAGTTGATGTTGAGTAAAGTTTAGTTGATACCAAGCTCTAGTAAACTTTACTTCATGCCGAGTGATTTGATAGAGGATGTTGAACAATGCAGTTTGTGCTAAACATCAAAAGAAAGTTAATGCTGAGTGTCAGCATTATTAGAAAGATAATGAATTCAATGGATCTAAGATGAATTTTTTTTTTCTTGCATTGTGTGAACTAGGTGGAAGATAAGATTGTTGAGTTGGTGGTACAAAATTAATGGTAAACCATTTTGATGTGAATTAAAAGAGGATTGAAGGAGAAGTTTCTAGAAATGAAATGGAATGAGGGGTATATTCATTGAATCCTCTCTAATCTATCTTAACTCTAAATTGGATGATGGAGAACGAACTAAAAAATATCTTAATTCTCTATTTATAGGGATGGCTTGTTAGAAGCAAGGGTTGTCATGTGTGACAACCTAAGGAAGAAAAGGAGTCTAGGATATTGCTTCATTTAGTGATCTAAGTGAAGAGTATACATTGGCAATTTAAGAAAGAAAGATTAATGGTATGGATGCTTGAAGGGTGAACAAGTTATCAGAGCTGAAGTCTATAAAAGCCAAGTAGAATGGAAGAAGAGATTTGTAATCTACAAATGGAGTTGTAAGTTGTTATTAGATCAAGCCTTATTGTTACTCTCTAATAATTGTATCAATCTAGGGTAAATCATGTGGATTAGCATTGACCTATTACTCATTTGTAAATCCTTTAACTAGGTGACATTCTAAGTGAATGGTCTAAAGTCCTCTAACAAAGTTGACTCCTAACTAGGCCACATTTAATAGTGTGCATTGTAACCTTTAACATGGTTGACCTTTCATAGGGCATCACTTTAGAAGAGTGAGAAAGAGTAGCATGTATCTGGTGGTTTTTCCAAAATTGGGTTTCCATGTAAATCATTATGTCAAGTGTGTTATTGAATCTGTTATGTTTCATGTTTATATTTCTACAAATTGATTTGACACTAACCTACACATTTTAAGTGATTGCATAATCTTATGGATGCATGCATGATGATAAATTTTTTATGGGTTCAGTAAGCTATGAAATTTTTATTAGTACATCTAGACCTTGATTAATTGATTCACCCCCACCCTAGTTATTCTAAAGAATTACAACAATTGGTATTTGAGATTCTTTACTTAATAGGACTAGTTTGAAGGTACTAAAAGCACAAAGATCAAGATGTCAACAAGAGAAGTACTCAATCTTAAGAGAGATAACTTTCTTGCATGGAAATGTTTGATGAAGCTACACCTTGGAGGACTTGAAGATCATGCACAATCTACCATTACTTTTGAGCATGTTGATCCTATTGAGCCCTAACTATTGAGGATCCGAAAAACAAGAAAGAACACAACTGGGAAATATTGGAGATTGCCTCTTCGCTAAGGTATGATTCATTTGATGATATCAAAAGTTTTGATAGTGCAACAAAAATGTGGGATGCTTTACACACCATCTACGAAGGAGACAACAATGTTCTAAGAGCCAAATCTGAGAGTCTCAGAGGTAAGTTTGATGATATGAGAATGCAAGAAGCTGAAAATATTGCTCAATATTGCTCAAGGATAAAACATTTAATTAATGCAATAAGAGGATCTACTAGAACAATAAATTATGATAATATACTAAGAAAAGTTTAAAGAACACTATTGCCTATATATGTTATTAGTGTTGGATACAATTGTCTAAATTCTATGTTGTCTTTGATGTTACACAAATGTCATATAAATTATTAGATAGTGCTTACCTAGATCAGTTGGTTAGCGAGGCAATTCTCTATGTCTATGAAGCATTCCTAGTAATTACTCTATGTAGATAGTGTCTATCAAGCTCACTTAGGAGTCAAAAGAAATTGTGGTAGAAAGTAGTGTTAATCAAGCTCTCATGGTTAATGAAGGAAAGTTAGTGTCTACCAAGTTCACTTAGTCTCCAAAGGATTTTTGTAGGTTTTTAGTGTTAACTAAGTGTCTATCGATTAATATAGAAAATCTTCTCAAGATTAGTGTCTACTAAGTTGGGTCAGCCAATGAAGGATTTTATTGATTTGAGAAATAAATTTTAATTATTTTAAATATTGATTCTAGCTGACTGAGGTAATGATTATTGATAATTGTAAGTTGTAAATGAGTCAACTTGATAATCTGAAAGGTATATATGAAAGGTCAAGCTAAGAATTCTAAAGTGTGAATGAGTGAGTATGCAAGTGTATTGATTATTTGAAGAGTAAAGTGTGAGTGAATCTGAAGGATGGTTAGATATCCTTGAGGAATAGCAAAGTTATATTTGATCAGGAAGGATCTAACAAAGTGAAAAGAGATTTGTAATCTACAATTTAGTTGCATCTCATTTAGGTCATTTCATTATTACTTTCTTACCATTGTGGCAGTGATTTTAAAATCTCTTAACAGAGTTGATTTAACAGCCAGCTACAAATCCTCTAACAAGGTGATAGTTTCATTGAAATGTTCTAAAGTCCTCTTACAAGGCCACTCCTAACAAGGTGATTAAATCCTCTAATAAGGTCACACCTAACAATGTGCTTTGTAACCTTTAACTAGGTTGGCTCTTAAAAGGGCTCACTTTAGAAGAGTGAAAATCAATAGCTAGTTACTTGGTGGTTTTTTCTATATTGGGTCTCCATGTTAAATCTAGTGTCTTGTGTGTTCATTTTATTTCCTTTATGCTTGTATGTTAATCACAGTGAATTTTTAAGATCAATAATAAGTAAAATACATTGCATTTATCAAGTTTCAGCAATGTCTATATGTTTATCGAGTGACAGTAGTAAGTAGTTTTATTAGACATCTAAGGGGTCTATGGATTTGTTTTTGTGGTAATTGATTCAACTCCACCCCCCTCTCCCACCCCACCCCCCCTCAATTACTCCATCTATATTTCCAATAATTGGTATCAGAACTTTTGGTGTTTGTAGGAAAGGTTTCAAGGAACTAAGCTAAAGATTAGGATGTCTTAGAAGACATAAATTCCAAGGCTTAATAGAGATAAATTTTCAGCATGGAATGGACTTATGAGACTCCATTTGGCTTCCATTAGTGATTCAAAATTGAAATACCTTGATGCAAAATATATAACTCTTTTTGGTACATTATCTATTAATGCCATTACTAAGAAGAAGACTCATAACACCATGATGATAGACATAGCATCTACTCTTAGCTATAAAGAATTTAATTATGGTGGTGATGAAAATGTGTGAAGAACCAAAGTAGAAAGTATTAGAGGAAAATTTGATCAGATGAGAATGAGAGAGGATGAAAACATTGCCAAATATATTGAAAGGATCAAAGCAAGTGTCAGTGCTATAAAAGCTTCTAGAGGAGATATCAAGGAAGAAACTATTGTAAGTAAAGTTCTTAGAACATTGCTCCTAGCTATGTAATTAGAGTATCTGCTATTCAAGAAAGAAGATGTGAGACAAATCATAAGATAACTTTGGATACCTTAATGGGAAGATTGATAGCATTTGAACTAGATAACTATGACAACTATGTTTCAGCTTCTACGAATATTGAATCAACATTTCAGGCCAAGCTTTCCCTTAAGAAAAAAGGAAAGAAGATAAAGGAAACTTAATCAAAAAGTGAAGAAGAATTAGAAGAAATTTTTGATAGTGATCTTGAAGTTGTTGAAGCTCTACTTGCAAGGAAATATTCTAGAGGCAACAAAAAATACAAAGGTAAAGTTCCCTTAATTTATTTTTCATGTGAAGAAATTGGCCATATTGCAACTAGGTGCCCAAACAAGCAATGCAAGGATGAGAAGAAAGGTCACAAGTGCAATGGCAAGAAGGATTTCAAATCATTCAAGGAAAAAGGTAAGAAAACGTGTTTTATGGCTAAGGATTCTGATAATAGTGAAGATGAGACAGTATACATTGTTGTAAAAGATGAATCTGATGATGATGAAGAAGATAAGATGGCACTTATTTCTCATGTGAGAAAAATTGATACATAGATCATAGATAATGGATGTTCACATCATATGACTAGAGACAAAATATAGTTTGAACACTTTGAAGACTATGATGGTGGTAGTGTAAGGTTTGGAAACAATGAACCTTGTTGCATAAAAGGAAGAGGTCAAATCTCATTAACCAAAGAACTTGTATATGATAATACCTATTGGGTTGAAGGACTAAAACATAATCTATTGAGTGTGGCATAGCTAATCAACATTGGGTTCAAGGTAGAATTAATGCATGACAAGTTAATACTACTAGATGACAAAAGAAAAATAGTTGGATTAGGAAAAAAGACAAAAGGTAACTTGTTTTATTTTGATCTTGGTGAGTGCTCATGTTTTATTGCTCAAGTTGAAGAAAGTTGGTTATGGCATAGAAGGTTATGTCATGTGAGTTTTTATAACATGGTGAAAATAAGAAAATTTAGGAAAGTAAGAGGCATTCCTAGTTTGAAGAAACCTGATGTTGGTCTATTCAAGAATTGTCAGATTGGCAAAATGGGAAAGATTAGCTTTAAAAGTAAAAACTATTAGTCTGAAGACATTTTGGAAATTTTGTATACTAATTTGTGTGGACCTATTGGAATTGAGAGCTATACTAGAGAAAAGTTCTTCATTCTTTTTGTTGATGACTACTCTAGAATGATGACTATTATGTATTTAAGAGAGAAATCTGAAGATTTGAAAAGTTCAAATGGTATTTGGTAAGAGTAGAGAAAGAAATAGGGAAAAGATTGAAATACTTGAGATTAGACAAAGGTGGTGAATTCATCTCCAATGATTTCAATAACTTTTTCATTGAAAGAGGAATCAAAAGATAGGTATCAACCCTTGGAACTCTCGAGAAAAATGGAATAGCTAAAAAGAGGAATAAATCTATCATGGATTTTTCAAGGACTCTAATGATTGAAAAGAACATTGCTATCAAATACTAGAAGGAAGTTATCATCACTATAGTTCATACCTTAAATTGAGTATAGTTGAATGACTCATTTAAAACCCCCTATGAGTTATGATATGGCTATAAACCTAATGTAAGTTACCTAAAAGTATTTGGAAGTAAATGTTAAGTCTTGGAAGAATCTAGAAAAGGAAAATTTGATGTGAAAGGTGATGAAGGAATATTTTTAGGATACTCTTGCAAGAGTAAAGAATATAGATGTTTGAATTTTTCTACTCACAAAATTATAGAAAGTGCACATGTGAAAGTTGATGAGTTTGCAAAAAGGACTGAAGAAGAAAGATAAAAGGAACTAGAAGACTATATGAGATTTTTTTACATTGAACATAATACATTGCTAGACACATCTTTCAATTAGGAAACTTCTACTCCCAAGTCTTCCTCAGTCACTGATTTACAAGAAGTTCAAACTGAGTCACAATCTGAAGCTATCAAGCCAACACCTACCGAGTCTAAAGGAACTGAGCTATAGATAGATCAACCAAAGCCAAAAGTTGAAATTCAAAATGAGGACAATGGAACTCAGTTGAAAGGCAAAGAACCTATATTGGCCAAATATGTCAAGAGGCATCATACACCAAACCATATTATTGGAGAAAAATCAAAAGGTACTGTGAGAAGAAGTAAGCGAAAAGATACTTAATTACTTGCTAATTTGAACCTAGAAATGTCAAAGATGCATTGAAAAATGAAAGTTGGATTGAGGCTATGAATGAAGAAATAGAGAAAATAGAGAAGAATAAAACCTGGACTCTTACACCTAGGCCAAAAGATAAAAATGTGATTGGAACAAATGGGTATTCAAGAATAAGTTGAATGAAAATGGTAAGGTATCAAGAAACAAAGCTAGCTTGGTATGTAAAGGCTACTCTCAAGAAGAAGGAATTGATTATGGTGAGACTTTTTCTCTTGTTGTAAGATTGGAAGGTGTCAAGACCTTACTTGCATATGCTACACATAAAGGATTTAAGGTATATCAGATGGATGTTAAATTTGCATTTTTCAATGGTATTCTTGATGAAGAAGTCTAGATTGAACAACCCAAAGGTTTTGTTGATCCAAATAGAAGGTACATGGTTTGTAAATTACACAAACTAATATATGGCTTGCAACAAGATCCTAGAGAATGGTATAAAAGATTTCATAACTACCTTATTCAGATTGGTTTCCAGAGAACTAATGATAACAATAGTTTATATATCAAGGAAGGACTAGATAACAAGATTGTTTTGGTAGAAATATTTGTGGATGATACTTTTTCTACAAGGAATGATGATCTATGCAAAGAATTTTTAGAGAAAATGAACAAAGAATTTGAAATGTCTATGTTTGGTGAGATTAAGTTCTCTGTTGGTCTTCATATACAATAGAGCAAGAATTGTATCTACATCACTCAATCTAAGTATGTCAAGGAGATACTCAAGAAGTTTGGTATGGAAGATTGTAAACCAGTTGGAACCCCCATGTGTACTAGATTCAACCTTACAAAAAATGATGAATCAAAAGAGGTAGATCAGACCTTGTATAGATCAATGATTAGAAAGTTATAGTATGTGGTTAATACAAGACCTAATATTTCTCTTGCAGTTGGTATAGTAGCAAGATTCTCAGCTAAACCTAGAGAAAATCATATGGTGGAAATCAAAAGAATCTTGAGGTACTTGAAAGGCACTAAAGATTATGGACTATGGTATAAACTTGGAGGAAATCTAGACCAAAAAGTATTCACTGGTGCTGATTGGGTTGGTAATCTAGATGACAGAAAGAGTACAAGTGGAGGAGCATTCTTTCTTGGAAAAAGATTGGTATCTTGGACAAGTAAAAAAAAAATTTATACATCCCAATCTATAGTAGAAGCAGAATATGTTACAATAGCTCTAAATTGTTCTAATATTATTTGGTTTAAATACTTATTGGAAGACATGAAGGTTGAGATCAAGGAACTAGTTGTCATGTTTTGTAATAATACAAGTGCAATTAACATATCTAAAAATCTAGTGATGCATTCCAAAACCAAGCATATTGCTATAAAATATCATTTTGTCAAAGAATTAGTTTAGGATAAAGAGGTCTAATTGGAATATGTCCATAAAAAAGAGTAGATAACAAACATATTTACTAGCCACTACCTAAGGATGCATTCTTGTATCTAAGAGGTAAGCTAGGGGTGATCCCTTTATCTGAAGCTCACTAAGTAAAGCCTTAGTGATGCATCAACATGAACCAAGTAGAAAATGTATTAGTTGATGTAGCATAATCAAGAGAACATTGCATATGAATCAGTACTCAAGGTACATTGATACTAATTTGGTATGTGTTGTCTTTGGAATGTTTTGTCAAAGAGGGAGAGTTTACTATCATATATTTATCAAATTTTTTTGAGGAAGAGTTTTCTATTCTGAAGAAGAAGCTAGGTAATTCCTTCATAGAGGGAGATTATTTCATTAGTGAAGTTTGTGGCATAAAATCTAAGAGGGATAAAATTTCTATCAGAGAAAGACTTGTTTTCAAATTATTGTGCTATGACATGTTGTGTTGCTATCAATGCCAAAGAGGGAGATTATTCGATTCAATTGTCTAAATTGTGTCTTTTCTTTGATGTTACACAAATTTCATATTAGTTATCAAATAGTACTTACTAAGCTTAGTTGGTCAACAAGGAAATTCTCTATGTCTACAGAGCATTCCTAGTAATTACTCTATTGAGCTCACTAAGGCATCAAAAGAAATTGTGGCAAAACATAGTGTTAACCAAGCTCTCATGGTTAACAAAGAAAAATTAGTGTCTATCAAGTTCACTTAGTCTCGAAAGGATTTTTTTAGGTTCATAGTGTTAACTGAGCATCTATTGGTTAACACAAGAAAAATTCTTAGGATCAGTTTTTACCAAGCTAGGTCAGCCAATGAAGGATTTTGTTGATTTGAGAAATAAAGTTTAATTGTTTTAAGTATTGATTCCAGCCGACTGAGGTAATGATTATTGATGATTGTAAGTTGTAAATGATTTGGCTTGATAATATGAAAGGTATATATGAAAGGTCAAGTTGAGAATTCTAAAGTGTGAATGAGAAAGTATGCAAGTGTATTGATTTTTTGAAGAGGAAAGTGTGAGAAAATTTGAAGGATGGTCAAATATCCTTGATGAATAGAAAAGTTATATTTGATCAGGAAGGCTCTAGTGAAGCAGAAAAAAGATCTATATTCAACAATTTAGTTGCATCTCATTCAAGTAATTTCATTATTGTGATGTGAATATCAGGATTTAACTGTGTGATTTTTGAGTCAAACTCGATGACCCATATTTCATGAGTAGTGATTCAACATGAATCCATCTCTCATGAGAATAAATGGAACACTTAGCACTCATTGGATCTAGGTGATGCTCACAGGGGTGAAGCACCGGGACTTCCCGGGAGGTCACCCATCCCAGTACTACTCCAGCCTGAGCGCGCTTAACTACAGAGTTCACTTAGGCTGGAGTAGTACTGGGATGGGTGACCTCCCGGGAAGTCCCGGTGCTTCACCCCTGTGAGCATCACCTAGATCCAATGAGTGCTAAGTGTTCCATTTATTCTCATGAGAGATGGATTCATGTTGAATCACTACTCATGAAATATGGGTCATCGAGTTTGACTCAAAAATCACACAGTTAAATCCTGATATTCACATCACAATTTGACTAGCTGTGGAAATCATCTCCTACTTATCAATTTCATTATTACTTTCTTACCATTGTAGTAGTGATTTCAAAATCTCTTAACAAAGGTTATTTAATAGCCAATTGTAAATCCTCTAACAAGGTGATAGTTCCATTAAATTATTCTAAAGTCCTCTTACAAGGCCACTCCTAATAGGGTGATTAAATCCTCTAATAGGGTCACACCTAACAGTGTTTGTTGTAACCTCTAACCAGATTGGGTCCTAACAAGGCTCACTTCAAAAGAGTGAAAATTAGTAGCTAGTTATGTGGTGGTTTTTCCTATATTAGGTTTCCACATTAAATTTGGTGTCTTATGTGTTCATGTTATTTCCTTTATACTTACATGTTAATCATAGTGAATGTTTAAGATTAGTAATAAGTAACATACACTACTCTTACCAAGTTTTAGCGATTTCTATATGTTTACTGACTGACAATAGTAAGCAGTTTTATCAAACATCGAAGGGATTTGTGGATTTGTTTTTGAGGTCAATGATTCATCCCCCCCATGTCCCCCCTTGCCCCCACCCCCTCCTCACTTAGTCTATATATATTTCCAACAATTATAGTTTTTGCAATTCAAGAACTAAGATGTATACTAAGGAATGTGATAATTATAAACCTAGGAATATTGAATCTTCTTTCAAAGATAAGTTGTCATTGAAAGAACCTACTATGAAGAAGAATAAGAAAAAATATGTGTCCAGTGAGTGTGATACAAATGAGGGGGGTGTAGATCAACTTGAAGCATTGTTGGCAAGGAGATTTCAAAGGGGTAGAGGAACATTTAAAGGTAAACTACCTATCATTTGTTTTAATTACAATGGGGCTAGTCATAGTGCTACTAGATGACTAGAGATGAAGAACTACAAATGTGGTGACAAGCACAAAAGTAGAATTGATGAAGACCACAAAGATTACAAAGATAAAGTTAAGAAGTCTTGCGCCATTTTTGAAGAGGAAAAATGAGATGAATCTAATGAATGTGATGATGAGGTGGTGTATGTTACAGTGAAGGATGAATTTGATGAAGATGAGGCAACTGCACTTGTGTCTTATGTGAACAAGAATGAGGGATCGTTGATAGTGGGTGTTCATCACATAATTGGAGATAAAAGTAAGTTCATTACCTTGACCTATTATGATGGAAATAATGTAAAAAATTTTAATGGTGCACCATGTTTGATAAAAGGAAAAGGTTCTATCAAACTCATAGAAAAGATTTTGTGTGACAATGCTTACTATGTTGAAAGACTTAGTTATAATCTATTGAGTGTGTCAAAACTAAGTAATTCAAGATGTAAGATTGAGTTTGGAAACAAGATTGCTAAGATATATGATACTGATGGAAAACTAATTGAAAAGGGTGATCAAACTAGGAGTAATCTATTCTACCTTGATATAAAGGATGGTACTTATCTAGTTGTAAAATTTGACAATGTGTGGCTATGGCACAAGAGGTTATGTCATATTAATTTTGATAACTTGGTCACTATCAGTAACATGAGAAAAGTTATAGGTTTTCCTAAGTTGAAGAACCTTGATAATAAAGTGTGCAAACAATGTCAGTTAGGCAAAATGACAAAGTCAAATTTTAAGAGTAAAACTCATACCTCTAAAGGAATACAAGAGATTTTTCATATTGATTTGTTTGGACGAATTGAAGTGAAAAGCTACGAAGGAGATAAGTACATTATGCTACTTGTTGATGACTATTCTAGAATGATGACAATTATGTTTCTAAAATAGAAATTTGATGCTTTGTAAATGTTTAAGTGGTACTTAGCAAGAGTTGAGAAAGAAACAAGTAAAAGTTTGAAATGTTTGAAATCTGACAGAGGAGGAGAATTTACTTCAAATGATTTTGAGATGTTTTTTAATGAAAAAGTAATCAAAAGATAGACATCTACTCCTAGAATCTCTCCACAAAATGGAATTGTTGAAAGGATGAACATGTCTATACTGGACTGTGCTAGGACACTCATGATAGAGAAAAATATTGCTTTAAAATACTAGAGAGAAGTTTTAAGTGCAGTTTCCTATACCTTGAACCATGTACAAGTCAAGGAAGGTACTTATTCAACACCTTTTGAACTATGGTATGGATACTCACCCAATGCAAAATATTTTAAGGTATTTGGAAGAAAATGCTTTATTCTCAAAGATTTGAGTAATGGTAAACTAGATGCAAAAAGTGAAGAAGGTATATTCTTGGGTTATTCCACAAGAAGTAAAGCTTATAAGTGTTCAAATATTTAAACTAACAAAGGTGTGGAAAGTGCCAATGTAAAATTTGATGAAAATATACAAGTGTATGAGGTTGAACCTATGAAGGAACCAAAAGAATAAAAATCATTTGTATACTTTTATGAAGGTATTCCTACTAAATAAGATGTTGCAAATCAAGTTACAAACCAACAACAAGTTTCAGTGACCATTGAATCACATACTATGAATGTCGAGTTGCATTAAGGAATCAAGCTACATTCAAATGCTGAGTTACAAAATGAAGTTGAGGCACATTATAATTTTGAGATTAGTATAAATGAAATAAATTTTGAACTACCTAACAAAGATGTACATAGTGACTTAGAAGTTGAAAGACCAAATGAAGAAACCAGAGTTGAACCAAAATTGTCTAAATATGTCAAGATAAAGATGTTAGAGCAAAGAAAAGGAAAAAGTTAGGAAATGATAAATGTTTTTTGAGCATGAAAGAACCCAAAATAATGAAAGATGCCTTAGAAGATGTGGACTAGAGTAAAGACATGGAAGAAGAAATTGAAAAAATTGAGAAAAATAAGACATGGACTCTAGTTCCTAGACCAAAAGACAAAAATGTGATTGACACCAAGTGGGTATATAGAAACAAGCTAGATGAAAATGGTGAAGTCACAAGGAACAAGGAAATATTGGTTTGCAAAGGATATGCACAAGAAGAAGGAATTGACTATGGAGAAAATTTTTCCCCTATTTCTAGATTGGAAGGAGTGAGAACTCCGCTTGCTTATTCTGCATACAAAGGTTTCAAAGTTTATCAAATGGACGTTAAATCTACATTTTTGAATGGTATATTAGAGTAAGAAGTTTACATAAAACAACCAGAAGGATTTGTTCATGTTAACAATAAAAACGTGATATGTAGATTACACAAAGCTTTATATAGTTTGAAACAAGCACCAAGAGCATGGTATGAGAGATGTCATAGTTATCTTGTGAAGATTGGATTTGAGAGGATTTGTGATAATAATAATTTTTACTTGAAGATAGAGAAAGGAAAAGCTATTTTGTTATCTGAAATTTTTGTTGATGATATCATATTTGGAGGTCAAGAAGCTTTGTGTAAGGTTTTTGCAAATGAAATGAAGCAATAATCTAAGATGTCTATGTTGGAGAGATCAAGTTCTTTGTGAGTTTGTAAGTACATTAGATGAAATATGGTATATACATCACTTAGTCAAAGTATGTCGAGGAGATACTAAAATTTTTTTGGATTGGAGGATTCCAAGCCAGTAAGTACATCTATAGTGATAGGACATAAATTGTCAAAGAATGATGATTCAACTAAGGTGAATCAAACATTATATAGGTATATGATTGAAAAATTATAATATGTAGTACATAGAAAACTTGATATTGCATTATCTATAGGTATAGTTGAAAGATTCTATGCTAATCTCAGGGAGAATCATTTGATTATTGTAAAGAGAATAATTAGATATCTGAAAGGAATAGAGGAATGTGGTCTATACTACAAGAAAAATGAGAAATTTGAATTAAGAGCCTATATTGATGCTAATTGGGCTAGAAACATTGATGATAGAAAGAACACTAATGGAGAAACATTTTTCTTACGTAAAAGGATGGTTACATGGACTAGCAAGGAAAAAAAACTACATTTCACAATATACTAATAAGCTAAAAATGTTGTTGTTCTTATATATTTTACAAACATTGTATGGAATACTTGCCTTAGATGATCAAAATGATCTTCTAAATTCTTAGAATACACAGTGATATCATCAAGGTAAAATTAGACAAACTTGTCAATCAATCTTTCGAAGGCCATCTCCATTGCCTTTTGAAATGTAGCACCTACACTGGTTAGCCCAAATGGCATCTTACAATAAGCATAGGTACCCCATTTAGTGGTAAATGCCATCTTGTACCTATCAGACTCTTTAACCAACAATTTATTGTAGCCAAAATATCCATCAAGAAATGAAAATCTCTTTGAACCACTAACCTTGGACAAAATATGCTCCATAGAAGGGAGAGGATGGTGATCTTTAAGGGAAGCTTGTTTAACATCCCTAAAGTCCACACACAATATAATTTCTCTGTTCTTCTTTCTAACAAGGACAATGTTTTCTACCCATGATGAGTGTTTGATAGGGATAATTATGTGGGCCTCAATCAACTTGGATAGCTCCTTTCTCATTAAGGGTTCAATTTTAGGATTCACTGGTCTCTATTTTTGTCTTACTAGTTTTACATTATTAATTAAATCTATGGTATGCTAAAACAACCTTGGGTCAAAGCCCTTTAAGTCATCATATGTCAAAGAAAATACATCATTAAATTCTTGACATAGATGAATAATTTTATTTTTTTTAATTTTAGAACATACCTTGCCCATGTTTAAGGACTTTCCATCAGCAACCATGATTGGAGTGTAGTCATCTTCATCAGTAGCTAGGTTCATGTCTCTGCCTCTTACTTGATCATTATGATTAAAAACACTCTCTAAAGTAATGAGACCTTTAGGCAGCTTGTTAGAGCCGAGGTTAATGATTTGATCACCATACTAATCCTCCAGTCTCAACTGATTTCTGCCTAAAAACTCTGCTTCATTCTGCAAGAAGCTGACAATTTGTTCATCAGACTCAAACACCTGCCCATGGGTGTTATTTTTAGGGATGGTAGGCCTTACTATCACTCTAATTTGTTGTTTCATTTCCTTCTTAAGATTCCTTGGCACATCATAAGATGCACCTATTGTTGCAAGTCTATCAATATGCCTGGTTTCTTTTCTAGGGATGCATTGAATATTAAATGCATTGAAACCTTCAAGCAAATCCCATACCCTATTTTTATAAGACTTGAGAAAACCATTCTTGGTAGTATTCTGATTTCTCACTTGATTAACCATGAACTCACTGTCTCCATACACCCTTAAGGCTTGAATTCCTCTCTTTTGAGCAAGTAGGAGACCTTGAATCAATGATTCACACTCGACCACATTATTAGTGCAATTGAATTAGAGCCTAAAGGAGAAATAGTATCTTACTTGTGTAGCAGAAATCAACATCACACCAGCCCCTGACCCAATCTTATTCCTTGATCCATCAAAGTACATACTCCATATCCCACTCATATATTCTTTATTCTCCACAAGATTGGGAACTAGAGCATCTTTCTCCAATATACAATATGTACTAAGACCTATCTCAAGGGTTTTTGACATAGGGTAAAATTGATACACATTATCCCATTCATCAAAGAAAAAATTAGGTATCTCTACTAGGGGAGTGGTGGGCTCATTCTCTATGTCATTCCCATCCATCTCTAGAATAGGGCAATTCATGTTGACAGGGTTGGGGGTGTAAGATTTAGTATGATGAAGGGCTTGAAGCTCTACTTTGATTGAAGCATTGGCTCCATATCTCATCTTGAAAGAAATATATGACCAATCAAAAGATATGAAACCACCTATTTTAGCAGTAAAGTCTCTTGACAGACAGATGGAAAAATATGGCTTGACATCAGCAATAGAGATATCTTGGGTTATAGTACAACTTGGGCATGTATGTAAGGCCATCTCCACATTCCTAAGGATCCCTATAGTCTTGATAGTACTACCATCCAACCATAATAAATCCCTAACAATGGGCTCAAATTTCATTCCCAAAGCATCAACAACACACCTAGGCATCACTGAGTTGCTAGCCACCGAATCAATCATGCAATTATGGACTAGTTTTCCCCCTATAATTAGAGAAACATAGAATGGAGGAGGTCTAACCTTTTTACTTTTTTCCACCTCCCTTGATGGTTGTACTAGACTTGTGGCACTTTCCATACTGAGTGTCTAATTTTTTGGTTCAATTCTTTCCAGCTCTTGCTGCAGCAACCTCTTCTGCATTGGTATAGTAGCAACAACACCCCACATGGAGATATTCACATTTTTCTTCTTCATTTTCTCTACCACACTGAATAGCATAGTAGGTACTTTGGTAGAAGATTTGGGAGCTGTAATTGTATGAGGTTGAGATGAAATAACCTAAGGATCACTTGCATCCTTTCCACCATGATTTTTCCTTTGCTACTGAAAGGTACTTGATTGATTATTTGCTACTTGCTCATGAGATATAGCATTTGAAGTTGAGGCTCAATTGGGAGGAGGAGGGAAAACATCTTCCATAGCTCTTCTTTTTCCTTGAGTATAATGAGAAATGGAATCTTGGTTTACATTATAATGCTCCTCCATCTGATGATTCATAAAAGAGAATTCACCCTATCTTTGCATATCTGAGGCATCCTTAAATTGGTCCTCCTTGTATGATTGTTTTACTATAGGTTCTTGGACTATCAAAGCCATAAAAGATTTAGCCTTCTAACACATAAAATAGACATCAAAGTATCTAAGAAGGGACAAAAATCTTGATCTTCAGCCATATTGTTTTGAGGGACTATGGCCCTACTTTGGTTTACATTTGAGGCTGAAGCATGGCCACCCTACCTTCTTTGATCAAAAGAATTGTTCCAATGATTAGGATTTGGAGGCCTACCACTATTTGGAGTTTGATATTGCAATTGACGAGGCTTACTACCTTGAGCTTGCTATCTTTCTAAACTCACCACCTTGATGCTTACTTTCTGTATCATAGAGAAATTATCCTCCAACCTCTTTCTTTGATCTTCTAACTTCTTCCCTTGATCTTAGAAGCTTCTATCAAGGTTCTTGTCTCTTTTGTCCATGTTTTGCATCAGATATTTCATCATCCCCTTGATTTCATCTATCCCATTTGAAGATGTGGAATCTTGAGGGACTAGGAAAAGGGATTGTGATGTAGAAGTCGTGGGAAGAGGAGCCATTGTTGGTTGATGATTTGGAACATTAGGAAAGAAAGGCATAGGAGGCCTTGGAGCTAGCTTCCCTCCTTTTATTAGGATGCTCTCTAATTTTATCGCTATGTCATAAGTATTAGGCAAGGTATCTCGTCCCATAGTTTGGATTGTAGTGGCAATATCACTATTAAAAGCTCTAAGGTAATCCAAGAAGGCATTACTAGGGGTAGGCTTCACTAAAGTAGGTATTCTATCCCATGTATTTTGAAATCTATAATTAAAATCAGTAATACATTCATGGGGGGCTCTTTTTATAGTAGTCAACTACTCTAAAGGTGACAAATAGTCACTTTTATCCTCAAAATGTTTGCACAATCCTGCTCCTAATCCATCCCAATCTGTTATAGAACCATGAGCTAAACCTCTATACCATTGTAGTTCTTTTCCTTTTAGGGATGAGGCTAGGAGCCTAACTAAAACATCATCCTCTGTAATACCATGGATATTGCTAAAAATTGCAACCTCTTGAATGTGTTCTAAGGGGGAGCTAGAAGTTTCACCAGTAAACTCTAGTATACTTTTGAGTGCAGCTGTTGGTATGTCATGTCTTTGAGCTAATAAGAGAGGGCTCCCACCATTAAATGTGGCAAAAGTATGAACTCTAGGCAACACCATATAGATAAGTCATCTATTGATATATATTGATGGTAGTCTAGGTTGAGATATAATAGCAAGAGGAGTAGAGATAAATCTTGTAGGTGAATTTGTTACTATTGCACTCCTAACTGGTGATAAAGATATTCTAGTCTTCCTTCTTCTAGGGTTTGAAAATGAAAACTCTTGATACTAAAACTTGCCTCTAGAAGATGCCCTTGTCTTAGCTCTAGGCATAAATCACTACAACTTTGGTCTGGAACTGGATATGTATTTGAAGCTCAGAGTCACCAATTTTTTTGAAGAATGAGCCTCTTAATGGCTTAAACACTGAAGCTAGTACTATCTCCTCAATATTGATCTTGAAATCTTCCCTTTTGAAATCTAATCTAAAGAGGTGATGCACCAAAAATAGAGTGTTCAAGAAAATCTCTGCCCATATATACACTATTGAACTATAATGAAACTAAGGATATACGTGTTTAGACTTGCTTTAATCTAATAATCACATGCATATGAGAAGACCAATATGAATGACACAAGGAAAGAGAAATTCTCTTATATTATAATTCATAGGTCAAGGAGATATAGTCATGCAAATCATAGATCTCTACAAAACACCAGTAAGAGGCAAAGAGTTTTTGCACTTTCATACCAATGGCTGAAGGAAATAAGATAGAAAATCATATAGTTCAGAGGCACCAGGGAATTTACACTAATAATCTGTAGAGTAGTAATAGAGAAAATATAGAAAGGTCGACCCTTACAAAAATCACAAAAATTTTCCTTTATAGCTCAAGCATAACTGGGGTGTCCTCCAACTGTAATTATTTCACAACAACTTGCCATTAAGTCTGACAGAGAACAATCATGGAGAAAATTTAATCTAGATACGGATCCAGATACAATGATATCTAATCTTCTTTGTCAAATAATGCATTGAGAGGATGGAAATAGAGCCATTCATTGTCTTGATTAGGTAGATTGATTAACTGGGGGCGCGGTGGAGTGTTCCTGCATGGTTTACATTCACTTCTAGTGGTTGGAATTGATCATGAAGATCAGATTCACATAAAAAATCTTGACTCTCTTCGTTCTTGAGCACTTGAATTAGTAGGGTCAGAAAGTCAACTAAACTCTACATCCAAAATGGGCTAAATGGGTCAATAACCTCCTTTTATCTTGCCACCTTGCAAGAATCCAATGTGGTTGACCATTTCTTTTCATTACTATCTGTGCCAACTGTATAAACCCTAACCGCGATAGTTACATTAACTACCAGCTACTAACTATTATTGCCTCCACTGGACCCACTAGGATACATGTCACTCAGACACTATGTCACTATGGATATCCTTCGAGCACTTTCCCATAGTGAGATAGCACCCATCATAGATTTGGACTACTCTGATGATCGTGAAGACTCGCCATAATATTGTGCTATCTCCTTAAAACCTCTGGGCCCATGAAACACTTGGCAACCACCTAGCACAACCTAGCATCCTCACTTTGCAAGACCTAGCCTCATTGATCCACATGGCACAATGGCGCTATGTCACTATGAGTAACATCATCACAGCTTCCCATAGTGAGATAGCACCTACCATCAATTTTCTTGAGATCTATGGTGATTGAAAAATTTGTACAATTGCACATTGAGTTGGCTGAATAGACCAATGAAATATCGCTATCGTACTATGACCCACCTAACAACTTCCATCGAGGACAAGTTGTACCACCACTTGGGAGAAGGGTGGGCCTATTACATCATATGTGCCACGTATCATCAAGGTGCTATGTTGCTATGGATAATTTCCTTGTAGCTTCCCATAGCGAGATAGCACCAACCATTGATCTTTTGAGATCTGGCAGTGGGGAATATGGATCTAACCAATAGAAACTAGCCATGTGCCAACCTATTTGATAAGTCCTCATTTGCAATCTACTAAGTGAAGTAGGACCCACATTCTACACATTCATACTTTAGCTAATGAAAAGATTGATTAACTGCTGACATGTGTAACAAATTCATCACTGGTATCCAATGGGGCATACCTAGGACCCACCTGCCTTCTGATATCATTGCAATAACACTTTTCATCTGGGTGTTATGTTGCTAACACTGAGGAATAGACATTTTTCGATAGCACCATAGTTCCCACCATGGAACTAGCAAAACTTAGTGCCGAAGAAACAATCCGGGAAAAGGGGGACCCACTAGACATGCGGCCAAAAGGTGCTATGTTGCTATGGCAAAATAATGAGCATCTTCCCATAGCAAGATAGTGCCAACCATATATATCTCTTAATCTGACGATCATGAACTTGTGGGCCTATAGAAACATTAAAATGCACAGGGAAGAAATATCATAAAGTTATCATAAAGTATTTTGTGTCCTTTTTGAATATTTGGATATTTAAAACCTGTGAATGTTACTATGTTGAATTCAAATATGGTGATTTTGGCGAGAAGGCAAAATGACCAACAAATCTGGTGACTCAAAGGGGATGCAAGTCATCTATGTGTAGATCAATGACCTTATGCATTCATTGGGCTACAGAGTCAAAAAGATGCGGATCATGTGTATACTATGAGACTCTAACCCTACCTCTGAGAGGAGAACCCTAAAACCCCTGTCTCTGCAACTAGAACCAGAGACCAAAACCACCTTCTAAAACCACAAAACTTTGAGAAAAATGGCTATCTCATGGATATAATCCTATGCTCATGCACTTCTTGGAAAAGTAGGGAACAAACTATAAATGAAACTAAGCTAACTATGTACATGGAATCTCAAACCCTCAGAAACATGACTTGAGATAGATCCCATTGATTGGGATAGGCAGAATTTCACCATTAAGCTTTCTTAACTGGAAAGCATTGGCCTACTTACAACTAACAATCAAATAGGGACCACTCCATAATGCATCAAACTTTGAGTGTCTTCCTAGTTTCTCCCTATCTGCATCCCATTTCAAAACTAAATCACCTTCCTTGAAGATTTTGACCCTATCTTTCCTATCAAAACTCTTTTTTACTTGATGCTCATGTGTCTTTAGGGTCTGCATGGTTTTACTTCTCTTCTCTTCTAGCTCCATCAGCTCTACCACTCTTACTGTCATGGCATCATCTTCAATTAGTTCCAACTGATGAGCTAACTCCAGGGCTGGGAACTCCAATGAAATTGGAAGCCTTGCTTCTTAGCCATAAACTAACACAAATGGTGAATTCCCTATTGACCTTTTAGGCATTATTCTATTAGCCCATAGTGCAGTTTTCATTTTTTTATGCCAACACCTCTAGTTATCTTCTATTGTCCTTTTCATGAACCTGATTAGGTTCTTGTTGGAGGACTCAACCAAACCATTACCCTGAGGATAGTAATTTGAGGATGTGCTCAAATAGATATTATGATCCACTGCTCATGCACAAATCTAAGCTCCAACAAAGACTTTACATTATCTAAAATAATGGTTGAAGGAGCACCAAACTTGGTCACAATTCCATCAAGGAACTCAACAATTGAAGATTCAGTGGCATCCTTCAATGCAACTACCTCTGTCCATCTGATGAAGTAATCTATAGTAGTTAAAACCTATTTGTAACCTAAATTAGAAGGAGGATTGATAGGGCCTATGAAATATAATCCCCATTGAGAAAAAGGTTGGTCCACCTAAATAGGATGAAGGGGAAGAGCTACAAGTCTTTGCTTGCTAGAGAAGAGGGAAAAATTTTCACACTTCCTCACATATTTATGGCAATCATGAAATAGGGATGACCAATAATAACCAGCCCTCATGATTTTCATTGCAGTTGTCCTTGCTAAGAAGTGGCCACCATCAGGACCATCATGAAGTTCTTTGATCATTCTTTTAGCCTGGTCTATATCAAGGCATCTTAATAGGGCTCCATTAAAATATTTTCTAAAAAGGATACCATCAACTATAACATAAGGAATTGACTGTAATCTATATTGTCTCCTTTTAGCTTTGTCTAATCCTTGAGGGTATCCATTGCCTAATAAGAAATTCATCATATCACCCATCCAACTCCTTGGGTTGCTATTTCTTACCTCTTGTTGCTCTGTCAATGTCATAGCAGCTTTCTCATTAGGTTCTTGAGATAATAACATCTGTTTACACAATCCCCTCCCTCTTACCAGCTTGGTAATATGAATGTCAATATCATATTCCATCACTTTAGTAATCTAGCCAACTCTTTTCTCACTAATATCTTTGCTCAAAAGGAAATCCTTCACACTGGCATGGGGTACTAACAAATGAATTTTATTATGGGATAGGAGGTGTCTAAATTTTTTTAAAGCTTTGATGACTATAAGGGCTTGCTTCTCTACATAGTTGTATTTATCTTCATATTCTTTAAGCCCTTCACTAAAGCAAGCTATGGGCTACTCGTCACCTTTATCATTTCTTTGAGTCAAGATAGTAGAAATGCTTGCCTCACCACCTAACGTATAAAGGATGAAATCCTTCTCAAATTTTGGATTAATGAGAGTAGAGGCTGAGGCTATGGCTGTGTTGATCTCTCCAAAACTTTCCTTCCGTTCCTTTGTCCATGCAAAGACCATACCTTTCTTGAGCATAGATGTAAGAGGTTTCACCATGGTAGCAAGATTTGGAATAAATCTTCTCACAAAATTTATCATACCTAGGAAAATTTGCAGCCCTTTCTTGTATTTTGGAAGAGGTAGGGCAAGTATTGCTTTTGTTCTCTCTAGATAAATGGTTAAGCCATCCTTAGATACAATATGTCCTAATAATTTTCCTTGGTTAGTAGCAAAGACACACTTTCTTGGGTTAAGGGAAACCCTAAACTCTCAGCATCTTAAGAATACTTGCCTTAGATGATCAAAATGATCTTCTACATTCTTAGAATACACAGTGATATCATCAAGGTAAACTAAGACAAACTTGTCAATCAATCTTTTGAAGGCCATCTCCATTGCCTTCTGAAATGTAGCACCTATATTGGTTAGCCCAAATGACATCTTACAATAAGGATAGGTACTCCATTTAGTGGTAAATGTAGTCTTGTACCTATCAGACTCTTTAACCAGCACTTGATTATAGCCAGAAAATCCATCAAGAAATGAAAATCTCTTTGAACCACTGACCTTGGACAAAATTTGCTCCATAGAAGGGAGAGGATGGTGATCTTTAAGGGAAGCTTGGTTAAGGTCCCTAAAGTCCACACACAATCTAATTTCTCTATTCTTCTTCCTAACAGGGACAAGGTTTGCTACTCATGATGAGTGTTTGATAGGGAAAATTATGTTGGCCTCAATCAACTTATATAGCTCATTTCTCATTAAGGGTTCAATTTTAGGATTCACTGGTCTCTTCTTTTGTCTTACTGGTTTTACATCATTAATTAAATCTATGGTATGCTGAAACAACCTTGGGTCAAATCCCTTTAATTAATCATATGTCCAAGAAAATACATCATTAAATTCTTCACATAGATGAATAAAAAAAATTTGTTCAATTTCAAAACATACCTTCCCCATGTTTAAGGAATTTCCATTAGCAACCATGATTGGAGTGTAGTCAACTTCATCAGTAGCTAGGTTCATGTCTTTGCCTCTTGCTTGATCATCAGGATTAAAAACACTCTCTAGAGCAACGAGACCTTTAGGTAGCTTGTTAGAGCTGAGGTTAATGATTTGATCACCATACTGATCATGTAGTCTCAACTAATTTCTGCTTGAAAACTCTACTTCATTCTACAAGAACCTGACATTTTGTTCATCAGACTCAAACACCTAACAATGGGTGTTATTGTCAGGGATGGTAGGCCTTACTACCACTCTGATTTGTTGCTTCTTTTCCTCCTCAAGATTCCCTGGCACATCATAAGATGCACCTATTGCTGCAAGTCTATCAACATGCCTATTTTCTTTTCTAGGGATGTTTTCAATATTAAATGCATTGAAACCTTCAAGAAAATCTCATACCCTATTTTTATAAGACTTGAGCAAACCATTCTTTGTGGTATTCTGATTTCTCACTTGATTAACTACCAAATCACTGTCTCCATACACCCTTAAGGCTTGAATTCCTCTCTTTTGAGCAAGTAGGAGACCTTGAATCAAGGATTCATACTCGGCCACATTATTAGCACAATTGAACTGGAGCCTAAAGGAGAAATAGTAGCTTACTTGTGTAGGAGAAATCAACATCACAATAGCCCCTAACCCAATCTTATTCCTTGATCCATCAAAGTACATACTCCATATCCCACTCATATCTTCTTTAGTCTCCACAAGATTGGGAACTAGAGCATCTTTCTCCAATATACAATATGTACTGAGACCTATCTCAAGGGTTTTTGACATAGGGTCAAATTGATATGCATTAGCCCATTCATCTAAAAAAAATTAGGTATCTCTGCTAGGGGACTGTGGACTCATTCACTATGTCATTCTTATCCATCTCTAGAATAGGGTAATTCATGTTGATGGGGTTGGGGGTGTAAGATTCAGTATGATGGAGGGCTTGAGGCTCTACTCTAATTGAAGCATTGGCTCCATATCTCATCTTGGAAGACATATATGACCAATCAAAAGATATGAAACCACCTATTTGGGCAGTAAAGTCTCTTGACAGACAAATGGCAAAATATGGCTTGACCTCAGCAACAGAGATATCTTGGGTTATAGTACAACCTGGGTAATGCATGTAAGGCCATCTCCACATTCCTAAGGACCCCTATAGTCTTGAAAGTACTACCATCCAACTATAATATATCCCTAACAATGGGCTCAAATTTCATTTCCAAAGCATCAGCAACACACCTAGGCATCACTGAGCTGCTAGCCCCTAAATCAATCATGCAACTATGGACTAGTTTGTCCCCTATAATTAGAGAAACATAGAATGGAAGATGTCTAACCTTTTTAGTTGTTTCTACCTCCCTTGATGATTGTACTAGAATTGTGGCACTTTCCATACCAAGTGTTTGATGCTTTGGTTCAATTCTTTCCAGCTCTTGCTGCAGCAACCTCTTTTGCATGGGTATAGTAGAAACAACATCCCACATGGAGATATTCACATTTTTCTTCTTCATTTTCTCTACCACACTAAATGGCATAGTAGGTGCTTTGATAGAAGCTTTGGGAGCCACAATTGTATGAGGTTGAGATGGAATAACCTGAGGATCACTTGCATCCTTTCTCCCATGATTTTGCCTTTGTTGCCTTTGTTATTGAAAGGTACTTGATTGATTATTTTTTGCTTGCTCATTAGATATTGCATTTCAAGTTGAGGCTCGATTGGGAGGAGGAGGGACAAAATCTTCCATAGCTCTTCTTTTGCCTCAAGTGTTATGAGTAATGGAATCCTGGTTTACATTACAATGCTTCTCCATCTAATGATTCATAAAAAACCAATCACCTTGTCTTTGCATATTTGAGGCATCTTTAAATCGGTCCTCCTTGTATGATTGTTTTGCTACAGGTTCTTGGACTATCAAAGCCATAAAAGATTCAGCCTTCTAATACATACAATAGGCATAGGAGTAGCTATAAAAGGGACAAAAATCTTGATCTTGAGCCATATTTTTTTGAGGGACTATGGCCCTACTTTGGTTTACATTTGAGGTTGAAGCATGACCACCCTGCCTACTCTGATCAAAAGAATTATTCCAATGATTAGGATTTGGAGGCCTACCAATGTTTGGAGTTCGATATTGCAATTTATGAGGCTTACTACCTTGAGCTTCCTATCTTTCTAGAGTCACCACCTTGTTGCTTACTATCTACATCATAGAGAAATTATCCTCCAGCCTCCTTCCTTGATCTTCTAACTTCTTCCCTTGATCTTGCAATCTTCTATGAAGGTTCTTCTCTCTTTTTTCCATGTTTTGCATCAAATATTTCATCATCCCCTTGATTTCATCTATCCCATTTGGAGATGTGGAAGCTTGAGGGACTAGGACAAGGGATTGTGATGTAGAAGTCATGGGAAGAGGAGCCATTATTGGCTGATGATTTAGAACATTAGGGAAGAAAGGAATAGGAAGCCTTGGAGCTATCTTACCTCCTTGTATTAGGATGTTCTCTAATTTTATGGCTATGTCATAAGCATTAGGCAAGGTATGTCCTCCCATAGTTTGGATTGTAGTGGCAATATCACTGTTAAAAGCTCTAAGGTAATGCAAGAAGGCATTACTAAGGGTAGGCTTCACTGAAGTAGGTATTATATCCCATGTCTTTTGAAATCTATAATTAAAATCAGTCATACATTCTTTGGGGGCTCTTTTTATAGTAGTCATCTGCTCTAAAAGTGACAAATAGTCACTTTTATCCTCAAAATGTTTGCACAATCCTGCTCCTAATCCATCCCAATCTATTATAAAACCATGAGCTAAATCTCTATACCATTGTAGTGCTTTTCCTTTCAAGGATGAGGCTAGGATCCTAACTGCAACATCATCCTCTGTAATACCATGGATATTATAGACATTTGCAACCTCTTGAATGTGTTCTGAGGGGGAGATAGAAGTTTCATCGGTAAACTCTATTATAATTTTGAGTGCAGCTACTAGTATGTCATGTCTTTGAGCTAATAAGAGAGGGCTCCCACCATTAAAGGTGGTAAAAGTATGAGCTCTAGGAAACACCATATAGACAAGTGATCTATTGATATGTATTGATGGTAGTCTATTCTGAGATCTAATAGCAGGAGGAGTAGAGATAGATCTTGTAGGTGTATTTGTTACTATTGCACTCCTAACTGGTGATAAAGATATTCTAGTCTTCCTTCTTCTAGGGTTTGAAAATGAAAGCTCTTCATACTGAAACTTACCTCTAGAAGATGCCCTTGTCTCAACTCTGGGCATAAATCACTGCAACTTTTGTCTAGAACCAGATATGTATTTGAAGCTTAGAGTCACCAAGTACTTTGAAGAATGAGCCTCTTGAAGGCTTAAAGACCAAAGCTAGTACTATATTCTTGGTATTGATCTTGAAATCTTCTCTTTTGACACCAGTAGGCTTGAATTTTTTTTGAAAAATAGTTTTGTCCCATTGGGCATGCCAAAACATGTTGTCACTAAGTTTTTCACCCTTGTCCAAAGCCTATGCATGAGGACAACCTAGTGAAACATGGAAACAACCTCCAAGCTGTGGGACTTGAACTATCAGGTTGAGTCTCCATAGAAGGCCGACTTCCTCTTACTATCATGATGCACCTAACTACTCTTGGAGAGGAAAAGGGAGAAGGAGAGAATGAAAGAAAATCTACCTAATCTAATCTAAAGAGGTGATGCACCAAAAATAGAGTGTTTAGACCAATCTCTACCCATATATGCACTATTGAACTAGAATGAAACTAAGGATATACACGTTCAGACTTGCTTTAATCTAATAATCACATGTAGTATGAGAAGACCAATATGAATAACACAAGGAAAGAGAGATTCACTTATATTATTATTCATAGGTCAAGGAGATATAGTCATGCAGATCATAGATCTCTACAAAACATCAGTAAGAGGCAAAGAGTTCTTGCACTTTCATACCAATGGTTGAAGGAGATAAGATAGAAAATCATGTAGTTCAGAGGCACTGGAGAATTTGTACTGAGAATCAAGAGAGCAATAATAGAGAAAATAGAGAAAGGTTGACCCTTACAAAAATCACAAAAAATTTCCTTTATAGCTCAGGCATAACTAGGGTGTCCTCCAACTGTAATTACTTTGCAACAACCTATCATTAAGTCTGATAGAGAGCAATCATGGAGAGAAAATCTGATCTAGATACAGATGCAAATACAATGATATCTAATCTTCTGTGTCAAATAATGCCTTGAGAGGATAGAAATGTTGCCATTGATTATCCTGATCAAGTAGATAGATCAACTAGGGGGGTAGTGGAGTGTTCCTGCATGCTTCACATTCACTTTTGGTGGTTGGAATTGATTATGAGGATTAGCTTCGGATAAAAAATCCTGACTCTCTTCATTCCTGAGCACCTGATTCAGCAGGGTCAGCAAGTCAACTAAACTCTACATCCAAAATGGGCTACATGGGCCAATAACCTCCTTTTATCTTTCCACCTCACAAGAGTCAAATGTGGTTGACCATTTCTTTTCATTACTATCTGCGCCAACCCTGCAAACCCTGACTACGATAGTTATATTAACTACCAGCCGCTAACTATTACGCGCTCCATGGGACCCACTAGGACACATGTCACTGAGGTGTTATGTCACTATGGATATCCTCCGAGCACTTTCCCATAGTGAGATAGTGCCCACTGTAGATTTGAAATGATTTGACGATCGTGAAGACTCGCTAGAATACTATGATATCTCCTTAAAACCTCTGAGCCCATGAAACACTTGGAAACCACCTAGCACAACCTAGCATCCTCACTTGGCAAGACCTAGCCCCACTAATCCATGTGGCACAATGGTGCTATGTCACTATGGGTAACATCCTCATAGCTTCCCATAGCGAGATAGTGCCTACCATTAATTTTCCTAAGATCTATGGTGATTAACAAATTTGTAGAACTGCAGACTAAGTTGGCTGAATGGACCAATGAAATATTGCTACTATACTATGACCCACCTAGAAACTACCATTGAGGACAAGTCGTAACACCACTTGGGAGAAGGAAGGGCCCATTACATCATCTGTGCCACGCATCACCGAGGTGCTATGTCACTATGGATAATTTTCTTGCAGCTTCCCATAGCGAGATAGCGCTAACCATTGATCTTCTAAGATCTGGTGGTAGGAAAGATGGATCTGACCAATAGAAGCTGGCCATGTGCCAACCTATCTAATAAGACCTCATTTGTGGACTGCCAAGTGAAGCAGGACCCACATTCTACACAGTCATACTTTAGCCAATGAAAATATTGATTAATTGTCAATGTGTTTGACAAATTCATCACTGGTATTTGATGGGGCATACTTGGGACCCACCTACCTTCTGACGTCATTGCAGTAACACTTTTCATCTAGGTGCTATGTTGCTAATGGCGAGGAATAGAGATTTTTCAATAGTGCCATAGTGTCCACCGTGGAACTAGCAAAACCAAGTGCTGGAGAAATAATGAGGGAAAAGGGGGACCCACCATACACATGGCCAAAAGGTGCTATGTCACTATGGAAAAACAATGAGCATCTTCCCATAGCGAGATAGCACCAACCATAGATATCTCTTGATCCGACAATCATGAACTTGCAGGCTCACAGAAACATTAAAATGCATAGGGAAGAAATATCGTAAAGTTATCATAAAGTATTTCGTGTCCCTTTTGAATATTTGGATATTTAAAACCTATGAGCATTACTACGTTCAATTTAAATATGGTTATTTTGGCGGGAAGGAAAAATGGCCAACATCAACCTTTAATAGAGTTGGCCTTTAATAGGGCATCACTTTAGAAGAGTGAGAAAAAGTAGGATGTTACTAGTGGTTTTCCAAAATTGGGTTTCCATGTAAATCATTGTATTAAGTGTGTTATTAAATTTGTTATGTTTTATGTTTACATTTTTGCAAATTGATTTGATAGTAACCTACAAGTTTTAAGTGATTGCAAAATCTTATGGATGCATGCATTATGATAAATGTTTTATGGGTTCACTAATCTATGAAAATTTTTATTTGTACATTTGGACCTTGAATAACTGATTCACCCCCCGCTCAGTTATTCTAAAGAATTCCAACAGATGGAAAGATTATTGATTGATGGAACATTTGACATTGATGTTAGTGGGGGGGGGGAAGTTTAGCATGAAAAAAATTATGGTGAAGTACAAAAAAATGGGTTAGAAAAGTACAACATGAAAGAATGATCGATGAAGAGGATTTGAAATAAATGATTAATAGTCTTTTGTAGTTGGTATTCTTGGAACTAGATATTTTTCATCTATTTTTCCATCAGTGCCAAAGGGGGATATTGTTGGAAGCATGAATTTTGATGATATTTCTATGGGGGAGTATTGTAGAAACATGATTAGATCATTATCATGATGATATGTTACATTCATGACTATATTTGTCATTAATGTCAATATAGCAATTTTTTATGGTATCTGATAGAAGAACAATAGAAAGATCAAGTTGGTATAGATAGACAATTGAGCATTTTCACTAAGCAAGGTTAAAGGGAGACAATACTATGTGTCTAGTATATGTATCTAACCTCAGAAGAATAATATATTAAATTTGGAAGAAGTTATGCAAGTTTTGGTGAAGACTATTCTAAGATAGAGTTTACAAAGGTATGTTCTAGCAAACTTGTTATATCTCTTAGTAGATTTGTTATTTTGAGAAGCTGAAGTTTAAAATGTGAAGAAGACATGTTGGTGATAACATAACTAAGCTCACTCATCATAATGACACATGTTCAGAAAGTTATTCAAGTTGCAAGGTGGAAGATTAATGTTATTGCTAAGTGTAACATGTTCTTAATGTGGTCCCATAATAATTAATTGAGAAGGTGTAACGGTCAACTCAAGGAATTATTTTATGGAATTGATATAAAGGAAGGAAAATTTTGTTTATCATGGAGTGATATGTGAGATTTATGAATGATTGTAATGAACACAAAGAGTGTAATATGAAGTTGAGCAGAGCAAAGAGAAGGTGAAGGAAACTTTAATGCCAAGACTTTATTGTGTGATCTAAAGTTTGATACTTGTATCCCTAGTTTGTAACCTCATCTACAAGGTCTGACAGTGATAGGTCTAGTTTGTAGGACAAAGGAGAGAAGTTTAAGTATAGTAAATGCAATTATTCTACAAGGAATAGTTGAGAGATCAATTAGATAGTGAGTTCAATTATCTTTCCCCAGAAGTTTATTGGATAGTGGGTCCTTCTATCTTCTACAACTCCTAATAGGGTTGACACAACTCCTAACAAGGATTGAAAGTCTCATAATAGGTACTCATATGCACTAAATTTTGTAATAGACTCCTAACATGTTCTATCCTCTAACAAGGAATATTTGTATTCACACATCATCTTGTGGGCATCATTCCCACTGGGGTTTTCCCTATGATCATAGGTTACTGTAGTCAACATATCTAGTGTAATTTTGTATGTGCATATTTGTATGGTTATATTTATTTAAGGTGGATAAATGTTTTAATCATTGCATAACTAATTCACCCCCCACTCATTGTTATCTTGGTGAAATATTATTTCTTATAGTTCCAAGTAATGAGATTGGGTAAGGATGTATGCCTCACAATGTACTTTAATGCTTTCGATAGTAAAATGCCCTATATCCTTAGAGATAAAGAGCCTAGAACATTAAGAGATTCTTACAAGATGGCTATAAACATTTATATTAATAGAAAGGCCTCTGGTAAGCTAGGACAAAGAGATGATTCAAAATTGTTCAATCAAAGGAACAATAAGAAAGAAGATGACAAGCCTACTATAGGTAAAAAAATTGAAGAGGATACAATGGGTCAAGTGCTAAATCTCCCCAATAATATGAATCCAATAGTAAATAATGACAATAAGAAAAAATAATTTTGATAAAACCTAGTTAAATAACCATTATAATTGGTAGCCTAGAATGTAGAACTACCCACACACTACTTAGTGGAAGGATGACAAACCTATCCCTAATTCTACTCAAGGAACTGAGGACAAAGGTACACTAGATCCTCTACAAAGAAACTCTATGAACATGATAGATGATGTACTTTTTTATATTGGATGCTAGTCCCCTCATTCCCTTGACTAATATGCATTGGCTTAGTTTTTCTCTGCAAATAAACATGCACAAAATGGAGAAGGAGATGAAGAGAAGGGCCTTGATGATGTAGGCTGTAATATGATAAATTTATTTGATGATGTTGAGGAGTTTGATTTGGTAGAATTTGACAATGATGTTGCAAGTCAAAGAGATGTATATCAATTATACCATCAACATGTTTTTTTAGATGATAAAAAAAAGTATGAAATACATTGTCTAGTGTAGATCACATAAATTTGAGAAAACCATCCAAAGATGAAATTGATAGGATCACTACAAAGATGATAGCCCAAGTGCATGGTAATTACAATCTGAGAAACAAAACTATCAATAATGATACTGGTAAGCCATATGTCATCTTCATTAAAGGCATCACTCATAAGATGAATAATGATAATAAAAAGGATAATATAGTGATAGTTAACATCAAGGTTAGTAAGAACAAGAAGTGGAAGCCTAAAAAGAAAGTATAGTTTCAAGCAGTTGAAACTATCAAGGTAAATATGCCAAAAAAGAAGGTAAATCTAAATGTCATTAAGCAAGTGGTAGGGCCTACCACTCAAGCACTATCAGCTTCAAGTATTACTATTAAACCTATTGTTTATGATCTTGTTGACATGATATCCATGGTATCTCAAATTACTATCAAATTTCCCTTGTCTAAAATATTTAGAATAGAGGAACACAAGAATAAGGCTCTCTCTTGGTTGGGTGGGATAAGCAATGTTATTGAGAAATAAACCCACAATCAT
Source organism: Cupressus sempervirens (assembly GCA_028749045.1). NCBI lineage: Eukaryota > Viridiplantae > Streptophyta > Pinopsida > Cupressales > Cupressaceae > Cupressus > Cupressus sempervirens. Next base: position 783,739,293 of record CM053787.1, on the reverse strand, counting down.
GCAATAGACATCACTTATAGTAAAAGGTAAAGGAGTCATGTCCCAAATACCCCAAATGTATTTGGATAATTTTTCTATAGCTTTCTTACAAGAAATCAATCCTTTCTTTCTTAGTTTGGTTATAAATAGAAGAACCTTAAGAAAATTGCATGATCAACTTAGGGGAATCAAACATTATTATGCCTTCCAAAGTTATGAAAGCCCTTGGTTTAGAAGTAGGTACCAAATAGGGTAGGTGAAGAGTAATGGATGTGAGGGAAGTGCCTATCATAGATGTAATTAATGAATTACATTTTAGATTGATTGCATATCTTGATTTGAGATGACCATGCTAGTCCTTGTAGTTGATATTCCTCTCCATTATGGGATGCTACTCTCCAAAAAATAGAGTGTTGCAATGGGGGGTAGTGTACAGTTTGACTTGTCTTATGCTAATTTTCATATAGGAGACAAACCTATCAAGATTGATAGAAAACCAAGAGTTACTTATGTATTTTAAGATAGTGTTGATAAACATGCTACATGTTTTCTGGATATTGAGGTTAATGCATTTAGAGATGATTTGGTCATTCAAGAAATTGAGAAACCACCATGATTGATTGCACAAGAGGTAATTTATTGTTTGGACTCAATAAACTTATGGACTATATATTTTGATGGAGAAACTTCTAAGGAAGGATCAGCACCAAGGGTACTATTTATATCTTCAAAGGAAAATACATATAGGTATTCATTTACTCTAAATTTTGCATGTGCCAATAAAATTGTAGAGTATGAAGCACTTTTACTAGAGTTAAAAGTTGCAGCAAGCAATGGAATTAAAAAAATTGCATGTTATTGGTGACTCTGAATTAGTTGTTTCTCAAGTTAAGGAGACATATGCTCCAAAGAACAAAAGGCTAAAACAGTACATAGATTTTGTTTAGGAATAAATAGAAGTTTTTTATGCCTTTGGTATTTCTTGGATGGAAAAACATAATAACAAGATGACTGGCTAGTTAGCTAATGTAGCTATTAAGCTAGATGACATATCATTTGCTAGTGTATCAAAGATTGAAATGTAGAATAGGCCATTAATTCCTGACAATGTGGGAAGTTGGCAAGTATTTGATAATGAAAAAGACATTCTAAATTTATTGCTAAATGAAGATAAGTTATGACCAAGAGTTGGATTGTAGTGCCTTGATTGAAAAAGTAGATGGAAAGGAAAAATTCTTTGGCCAAGAAATTTTTCAATTGAAGACAAACAAAGTACCAAAGGAACTGCTAGTCTAAGAAAGTGTATTTGATAAACAAGATAGAGTGAAATTAGAAGTTAGAGACTAGAAGCCATAAGATCTTGAATGGATAAATATTGGCACTGCTAAAACCCCTAAAAAGGTGTATATTGGTAAGATTCTATCTCTTGAAATTAGAAAATCTTTGATCGATTTAATTAGAAAATTTAGGCATGTTTTTGTCATGCCCAAATTTTCTTGAACAAGACACACACACAAAGACATACATAATAATATTTAATTTTAATTCTTGGAAAAAATTTAAGACATATTTAAACTAAAATATATTCACAGTATTGAAAAGTCCTTTCAAATATTACAATCATAATTAGATCCTCACATCAATTTACAAATTACATGAAGATCTACTTCTGATCTTTTACAATACATAAATTTTACAAATGTTCATAATAAATCATCTTCAAATCTCCAATAGAAAGTGAAAATCTTCCAAGATTTTCTTCAACACATATCCATTTAGAAAACCTATACAAAATAACCCTATAAACCATGGAGAGCTCACCTCCTAGCCTAGGTATTTAGGAGACCACCCACAAAGCTTGGAGAACAAAGATCAACCAGGTAACAATCAAGCACACACATATAAATCAACAATACATAATACAATATTTAACACCCGTTTTGAGCTTAAATAGTAGGTTACTAGAGAAACCAATAGAATGGGTGAAGGTGTGCCTAAAAATCTTGAGGAGAAGCCAAATATAGAAAACCAATCTACCTTCACAAGGCATACAAAATTAATACCAAATCTCACAAAATTTCTCCCCTTATCAACCCCAAAGTGCATAATAAAGTACTGGCACATGCAACCCATACTACATGCTTATCCCTTTTCCTTCTAGGGAAGAGGCTCTACACTTAGGGCATAGGCCCAACTAACCCCTTCACCTAAATGCCACTTTTCCCCTCCCAAGGGTGAGTGATGTCCTTCCACACCCATAACATCATACTCTCAAAAACCAAAATGAAAATAAGGCAATAGAAATTCATGCACACCTAGCAATACAACAGGGACAATGAACAACACACATGCATCTATAGTAAAATTTACACATCTTTTATTTAGAAAAACAATACAACACATAGTTTCCAAAACATGGAAAAAGCTCCAACCTTTCTCCAAGCTATGGTAAATGAATTGATTTGAGAAGAGCCCTCTATCCTTCCTTAATCCAATCTTCAAAACCAAAAAAAATCTCTCAAACTAGAGACTGGATGAATAATCCATCTACTTTTTAATTCCCCTCTAAAAATAAAACAACTCCTAATTTTCCTCCATCATGAAAGAGAACAAACACTTTAACTCAACCTAAGTTTCCCTATTTGGTTGAAATTATCAACTCACTGAAGATAAGGTGGGAATTTGAGTAATTCTTCTTCTATTTTTGCAATACTTGAAAAATGGGATTTTCAAAGTGTTAGAAAAGAGATTTTAACTCTAGTGAAGTCAAAATTAAAGACCTAAAATAAATTACTAACATGTAGGTAACTTGATTTCACTATAAGAATACCCTAAGACTCAAATAAAGCCCTCTAAAGTCACCCTAAACTTGAAATTTAGAATTTAATTTAATTAAAGCCTTCATAAGATATTTTTATGCAAGGGGATAAAGACTTAAACATATCTACTCATTAGGAATATGGTTGGGTGTTTTTTGCTAATATATCAACCTGACTCGCCATTTAAACACATAATAACACAAGTGTCAAGTGACACTATAAAATATACATATTATGAGTGGCAAATCATTTTTTAGAAAAAATAATCTAATCTAAAACATCCATTCACATTACATTCACAAAGTAAAATACTTAGCAATGAGGTTAATATCTCTTCATTAGATCTAACCTTTGCATTCTCAATAATACAAAGGTATAGTCTTGGTTCTTCATTTTACCATGGCTATTTCCTACATGCTCAAACCACATATCAGTAGTCCAAAATAAATAAATCATATAATTCTATATTCATAATTGAATCAAAACATAAGGCATTTCTCAATTAAATTTCAAATAATATTTTTCCATTTTTAAACCATTGTGCATATATAATACTACCATTATCAAATTGAACATGATATGACCCTTTTGGAACATTTCATGATTTATAAATATATATAATCCATCTAATGTTTTTATTCAAACATAATTTCCTAATCATTAATAAAATAACCAACCAAGTACATGAACATAACTAATCATCAAGCATCATAAATAAGTCCTAACATCATAAATAATTATCATAAAATGAAGTGTTCCATAGTATCAAATAGTCTAAGTAACAATCCAAAATAGTCCAACATATAACAAGGTCTCAAAATATAAAGTATCTAAAATGCAAAATATAGAGTATCTGAAATGCAAATAAACTTCTATGATATGCTATGATGGTCTTGGGTGAGGACTCACATCCTCCCCCCTAGGCATGAACATCCTTCTAGAGTTCATCAAATAGGTATGGGTAATAAGCTCTCTTCTATGTTGTGTCCTCCCACGAGGCCATGACCTCATCATAACAATCCCACTAGACTCTAACCTAGTCTAGCTCCCTACCTTGAAGTGCTAGGGTCTGTCATCCCAAAATACAAATTTACTCCATAGCTAAGTGTTTGCCTAACTCCACCTACAAGGCATTCCAATCTATAACGTGAGACTCATCATAAATATGCTTCCTCAATACTAAAACATGAAACACATCATAGATGTGTGATAAGCTATGTGGAAAATATAAATGGTAGGTAATTGGTCCTATCCTCTCTAGTATCTCAAATGGTCCAACAAAATGAAGTGCCAACTTAGAACCCTTTCCAAAATGGATCAGACTCTTATGCATACGTACTCTCAAAAAAACTCTATCACCAACTATGTACTCTCTATTTTCCCTCTTAGCATCAACATACTTTTTTTGTCTATCTTGAGCCTCCCTAAGACATCATCTAATCAAATCAACCTATTGCTCCATGTCCCTGACTAACTTTGGTCAAATGCATACTCTATCCTCAATCATATCTCAACTCAAAGGAGTCCTACAAGGTCTACCATATAAGGCCTAATAAGGAGGCATACCTATAGAAGTATGATGACCATTATTATAGGAAAAATTGACAAGATGAAGGTAGTCCTCCCACTTGACTTGATGGTCCATCACATACATTCGTAGCATATCCTATAATACTTGATCAACCTCTCTATCTATCCATCTATCTGAGGGTGATATATTGTACTGAAATTAAGACTAGTACCCAAAGTTCTGTGAAGCTCACTCCAAAATAAAGATGTGAATAGAGAGTCTTGATTAGAAATGATCTTACAAGGGATGCCATGAAGTCTAAAAATGTCTCGTAAGAATACTTGTGTTACTGCTAGTGTTGTAAAGGTATTACGAATAGGTGAGAAGTGGGTGACCTTAGTCAATGTATTCTTCCACATAGGTATCTCATGCGGCTATAAATTTCCCCCTAGATGGCTATGCTCTACCTTCACTCTCTAGCACTCAAGACATATAGCAATAATATTGGGAATTTGTACCCTCATCCCAAGCCATAAATATACTATCTCATGTTTGAATGTAACTTCTTGACACCAAGATGTGCTATATATGGTGCTTGATGACCCTCTAAAATGATGAAATCTCATAAATCACCCATAGAAGGTACATAAATACATCCTCTATCACATAAAATCCCATTAGGCTCCAAGGAATAGTCTACAAACTTTCCCACTAGGGGTCTTTGAGAATGTGCAATTTGATAAATCTTCACATATAACTTATCCTTGGGAAAATGTTGTAAGATGCACTATTTCAAATGTGTGGTAGTAGTCAAGGAAGATATCATATGTCATCTCCTACTTAGAGCATTTGTAACCGATTTTCCTTAACCTTGATGTAATGAACATCAAAATCATACTCACATAAGAACTCCATCCATCTTCTCTTCCTAGCATTAAAGTTTGGTTGTCAGAAGATGTATTACAGACTCTGATGATCTGAATGAAGCTCAAAATGATGACCCAAGAGAAAATGTTACCATCTCACTAAAGCATGCACTACTACTACAAGCTCTAGGTCATGAGTAAGATAATTTAGCTCATGAGTCTTAAGCTTCCTAGACTCATATGCAATAACTTGACCATCCTGCATAAGAACTACTCCTATGCTATTCAAAGAAGCATCTGTGCACACAAACAAATCCCTTAATGGCTCAAGCATTACAAGTATTGGTGCACTAGTGAGAGCTCTCTTGTGCTCATGGAAGGCTCTCTCACACTTCTATATCCACTTGAACTTATTTCTCTTCCTCTGAAGGGATGTAATGAGATGAGACAATCTAGAAAAACCTGCAACAAAGCATCTATAATAACTAGCTAATCCCATGAAACTCCTCACCTCAGTGACACTAGTGGGTGCTAGCCATTCCATAATAGCTTGAATCTTACATGGGTCTACTGAGATCCCATTACCTATCATAATATGGCCTAGATAATGTATGCCAATTTTCAAGAAGGCACAGTTCTTCAAGCTTCCATACAATTGATTCTCCCTCAAATGTTGAAGTACGTATCTTAAATGCTCCTCATGCTCCTTCTTTTCTTGAGAATAAATCAAAATGCCATCAAGAAACACCACCACAAATTTATTTAGAAATGTACAAAATACCCATTCATAAGACTCATGAATATTGCTAGAGAATTCATTAGACCAAATGGCACTATAGTGAACTCATAGTGGCCATACCTCATACAAAAAGTAGTCTTGTGGATATCACTCTCTACTATCCTCAACTAATGATAACTTGACTAAATATCTATCTTTGAGAAGATATGAGCACCCTTTAGCTGGACAAAAAGGTCATCAATCCTAGGTATTGTGTATTGGTTCTTAATGGTTACTTTATTTAGCTATTGATAGTTGATACACAACCTAAGTGATCCATCATTCTTCTCCACAAAGATGATTGGTGCACCCCAAGGTGACACACTAGGACAAATATGCCCTTTTTTAAGAGCTCTTCTAACTGAATCTCGAGCTCATTGAGCTCCTATGTGGTCATCCTATATAGTGCCCTAGAAATAGGCTTAGCTCCTAGCAAAAGATCAATGTAGAAATCAACTGCTCTAGGTGGAGGCATACCAGGAAGCTCTAAGGGAAAAACATCTGTAAACTCCTATAGGATAGGAAAATCATTAAGGTAAGTCTTCTTCTCAGAATTCTCATCCCTATCATTGATAGTGATGGCAAATAGTTGACATCCCTTATGCAGGCATCACCTTAGCTACATAGTAGATATCATATGAAGAGATATAGGCCTTTGTACTCCAAAAATCATTGTGGAAGTGCAATGACTATCAACACATTCTATCCTCCTCTATCAACAATCCATCTTGGCATTGTAGGCATAAAGCCAATCCATGCCAAGAACTACATCATAGGTACCCAAAGTGGTAATGCAAAAATCTTGAGGAGAAGCCAAATACAGAAAACCAATCTGCATTCACAAGGAATACAATATAAATACCAAATCTCACAAAATTTCTCCCCTTATCACCCCCAAAGTGCATAACAGAGTGCTGGCACATGCAGCCCATACTACATACTTATCCGTCTTCGGAGGAAGAGACTTTACACTTAGGAGATAGGCCCAACTAACCCCTTCACCTGAAAGGCCACTTCTTCCCTCCCAAGGGTGAGTGATATCCTTCCACACTCATAACATCATACTCTCAAAAATCAAAATGAAAATAGGGCAATAGAAATTCATCCACACCTAGAAATACACTAGGTACAATGAACAACACACATATGCATCTGTAGCAAAATTTACACATCTTTTATTCAAAAAAAAAATAGAACATATAGTTTCCAAAACATGGCAAAAGTTTCATCCTTTCTCCAAGCTATGGTAAATGAACCAATTTGAGAAGAGCATTCTATACTTCCTTAATCCAATCTCCAAAACTAAAAATATCTCTAAAACTAGAGAGTGGGTGAATAATCCATCTACTTTTTAATTCCCCTCTAAAAGAAAAGCAACTCCTATTTTCCCTCCATCATGAAAGAGAACAAACACTTTAACTCAACTTAAGTTTCCCTATTTGGTTGAAATTATCAACTCACTAAAGATAAGGTGGGAATTTGGGTAAGTCTTCTTCCATTTTCGCAATATTTGAGAAAAGGGATTTTAAAAATTTTAGAAAAGAGATTTTAACTCCAGTAAAGTCAAAATTAAAGACCTAACATATCATACTAACATGTAGGTAAATTAATTTCACTATAAGAATACCCTATGACTCAAATAAAGCCCTCTAAAATCACCCTAAACTTGAAATCTGGAATCTAATTTAATTAAAGCCTTCATAAGATATTTTTATGCAAGCAGATAAAGACTTAAACATTTCTACTAGTTAGGAATAAGGTTGGGTGTCTTTTGCCAATATCTCAACCTGACTTTCTATTTAAAGGCATAACAACACAAGTGTCAAGTGACACTATAAAATATACATATTACAAGTGGAAAATCAATTTTCACAAAAAAGAATCTAATCTATAATATCCATTCACATTGCATTCACAAAGTAAAATACTTAACAATGAGGTTAAGATCTTTTCATTAGATCTAACCTTGGCATTCTCAATAATACAAAGGTATAGTCTTGGTTCTCCATTTTACCATGGCTATTTCTTGAACACTCAAACCATGTATCAAAAGTCCAAGATAAATAAATCATATATAGATATAAATCCTTTATCAATTCTATATTCATAATTGAATCAAAACATAAGGCATTTCTCAATTGAATTTCAAATAATATCTTTCCATTTCTAAACCATTGTGCATATATAATACTACCATTATCGAACTAAACATGATATGACCCATTTGCAATATTTCATGATTTCCAAATATATATAATCCATCTAATGTTTGTATTCAAACATAATTTTGTACTCATTAATAAAATAACCAACCAAGTACATGAATGTAACTAATTGTCAAGCACCATAAATAAGTCCTAACATCATAAATAATTACCATAAAATAAAGTTTCCCATAGCATCAAATAGTCTGAGTAACAATCCAAAATAGTCCAACATATAACAAGGTCTCAAAATATAAAGTATCTAAAATGTAAATAAACTTCTTGGCCATATGATGACCTTAACGCCTATAGGGAGGATTTGTTTTAACATGTCATACCCCTCAAAGAAAATTTGAAGCCTTTTAGACAAAAGAAGAAGCCTATAAATCCTACTTTAGCTCCCAAAATGCACGAAGAACTTATGAAGATTAGGGATGGAGGGATTACCAAACCAATTAGACATTATTTTTTGACTCAAAATTGCATTCCCATTTTCAGTACCATTTTAAACTACAGAGCCCCTATAAGTAGATTTAATAATGTGTAACTAGCTTTCCTTTTGAGGCTTATGAAGTTTTTAATGTTTCTAACACTTTGTGTTTATCATGTCCATGCATGCTATATTGATAAATTTCCATTTTGAGTCATTTTGTGATGTTTCACTTGGAGCAATGTTTAGATCTGCATTTTTGCCTAAGTTTCAAAAAACAATGAGAGGTTCTAGTTTGCAATTGAATATGTTGCATACAGATATGTTTAATTACTTGCTGATTTGGGAGTATTTTTTATGCATATCAAAGAACCTATGTTTCAATTTTAAATTAATTTCAATATATTTTGACTAATTTTTGAATCTCTCAAAGTTGGTTGTTTACTGTTGTCATGCTGATGTAAATTGTTCAGAATTTTGGGAGGCCCTGTTTGACTAGTTATAACTTTAACCCAGTTGAGAAAATTGAGAAATTTCCTTTTGTATCTTTTAAACTTGAGCTTATGATGAATCTATTTTATTAGTTTTCAAAGGCAATTCCAAATTTAATTTGTAAAGTTTTAATGGTGTCCAAAAGTGCAGATTAATCGATGGCCCTATTTGGGATGTCATAACTCTTAATCTGTGATAGATGAGACCAAATGGTTTGTATGAATATATTCTACTCTTAAAATAATTTAGGTGTGCTAGTTTTTGAGTCTTGACCAATCTATTTGTGCACTTTCCCAAGTTCATTCCATTTGCAAAAATCAATTTTCTGCCAGTGTTTCCAATTATGAAAATCCAAGTACCCCACTTTGGCTACTCGCCAAATGTGCCTAGTTAGTTTTCATGAGCCCAAGTAATAGATTTATATTCTTCTCATGAAAATGAACTAGTGCCCTAATTTTGAAGTCCCCAAGTTCCAGTCTGACCTATTTCCAAAGCCAAAAACGAACGCATTTTATGGTTTTCTAACATGTTTTTGGCAGGCAGTTTTAAGAAGGCAACTTTGACGGTCAATATATTTTGATTAAGTGATCGACATGAAGTGAGATTTTTCAAGATGAAAGAATATGGATCAAAGAATCAATATATCTATTTTCAAAGCTTAGTTAGGTGTTTCAATTAGTTTTTATGGCCAGTTAGATGACCCCTTGGCATGAAATTGACAATTTGTAGAAAGAGGTAGAATGAATGTTAAATAATCGATCAATGATTGAATTAGATTTTAATTAGTAAAGAAAGCTCAATGAATCAATTTGAAGGGTCAAGAATTTCAATTTGAACTTTTTTAGCTTGACCCACTTTGGGGCCCAATTAATTTTATGAAATTAGTAAATTGATGTCAAGAACGACAAAATGGTGATTTTGAGATCAATTAGATATGTGGGTTATACACACTATGATTAGAAAAAGGTACTTTGAGGCATGGTTTAATAAAGATCAAATGCCAAAAGATTAGAAGGTGTGGCCTTAAATTATGGGAGTGCATAAGATGCAATAGTAAAAATGATGAAGGGAGTAGATGTTACTATGGTTCTTGGAAAAGATCAACTACTTTCCTAGTGATCAAGTAAAGAGTAATAACAATGAATATGTTTCAAATGTTTAGAAACAATTGTGGGTTATTATCATCTTATTTCAAAGTACATCATAGCCATAACATGTATGACCAAGACTAGTGGATTTCATATGGTGAAGTAGGTTTTTGCATGTGTATATATATATATATATATATATATATATATATATATATATATATATATATATATATATATATATATATATATATATATATATATATATATATATATAGTTTGAGCATTAGGATGGTAAATGAAGGGAGGCATAGAATAACTATCTTTTTTATTATAGGCTAAAGAGTGTTGTCTAAAGCACACAAGTCATGTATAAAGCACTATATAGTGAAGCAATTTTTTTGAACAACACTCTTAGGATTAGAATAGCTATCATTTTCAGCAGTACATCATTACCCCATGACTAACAATCAAGTCACCAATGCTCCATGTGTAGAGTAAAAATGATTTGTATGCTATTTTAAAAAAATTGAATTCACTCCATGCTTACTATATTCTTGTTGAACAAATGAAGAGAGCAAGTTGGCGAAAGACTAGTTACATTTTAGTTGATGCTTGTTATGGGAGGACCACTGTGTTTAGAGATAATCTACAATTCAAAATATCTCCTTTTGATCCCTATTTTTCTCTTACCTTGTGTTGTTCCCAACTCAGTGCAAAAGTATTCTACATATGCAATAGCAATAGCTCATATAGCTCATCCTAAATAATTTGCATCATAAAAATGGTTGATTACTTTGATCCATGTAGTCTTTAGGTCATGACCTACTAGATCTTACTCCCTACCCTCCCCCCACATTATTTATATCCTTTGATCACCTTTGCACCATCCCTCCCTCATGATTCAATAATAGTTCCCGATAGGCATATTTATTAATTAAGATTAATTCTAATTCTAATGAAAGTGTCCTAAATGGCCAAAGGAAACCATGCAAATCTATAATTTGGAGGTTGGATAGAAGTGTTCAAAGAAAATCACATGCTTTGATCATGGTAGCCTCCTTTGTGCACAAGATTTAAGAATGAAGAGGAGGAATCAAACCAACCCATCATGTTGTAATTAGTTGTAAATGCTCTTGCATTGATTCTTACTGCCTTGGGAGTTAATGCATGAAGATGAAATATTAGAACCATAGAGAGCATAAAAGTCAATAAGAGAGGCACCTAAAAATTCAAGTAATCATAATTGATGTAAGTTTAAGGAGATTGACAAGAGTAGACATCATAAGCCTTGACTACAAATTTATGGATAGGTGAAATGCATGGATAGAAGGGTGAAAATATAATTAAACATTCAATTTCCTTTTGAAAGTACTAGTTGTTGACTTGTTGCATTGTGAAAAAGTTGTTGAATAGAGGAAAAACTGTGAGCAAGGAAATAAAAAATAGTGAGAATGAGTTTATCCTACATTGCTTGTATGGGGGAACCTTTTGATTTTTAAATACCTTTCCACACAAATACTAAGTGTCTAATAAGAAAAAGGCTTCTAAAGTTCTAGGCTTGTGCAAGGGGTAGACTCTAGATGGCAGATAGCTGGACATGATTAAAATCAAAATTATGACTGGCAACCATAGAGGGGAGAAAGAGGATGACATCAGCGAAGGCCATGTGGTGATTAGGCTCATTGTCACAACCAAAATGGTGTATTCAGAGGATAACTACATTATGGCATGAAAATGCTAAGGTTAACTACTTTGCGAGGTGGTAGCATCAAATGCTAGTCTAAGAAAACTACCCCTACCATGTGTGAAGCCTCATTTCTCATCATCACTAGAGTTAACTACATTTAAGGTAGAAAGGTTTTGATGACATGAAAGCCTTGTTTCACAATGTCACTAGGGTTAAGGTGGAGTCAAGGGTTAAGGTTGCCAACTTGCAAGGAGGCAACATGTACTAGTGGCTCAGGTGGAAATGTTGATTGGGAAGAGGTTAGGTGGTGCTAATAGAGTGGGTTTGGCCAATCATAGACCTACATGTGGCACCTATGTTGTAGTCAATGAGGGTTTTATCCAAATTCTAAAAAGGGGTAAAAATATGAAATCATAAAAAAATCATTTTAAAAAAAATTTCTTTCATTTTTTCACATGTAATATGTGATATGAAAAATTTAAATGATTTCAAGATATTCTATAGTTATGAGTATATGAATTTTTTAATTTTTCAATTGTAAATGCTCTGAACATTAACTAGGCACTAAATTTTCAAACAAGAACAAGAGGGGCATTTTTATCCAAAATGGGTAATGTAATATACCATTAGAATTGAGAGAAGACTAGGTATCCAAATATGTAGTCATAAAATACATAGGTATTGAGTGGTAAGATCTATAGACCATTTTTTTGATTTCTAGGGCATTCTCAATAGAATGAGCAATTTTCATGGTTGAGCATCAAATTTGGTTAGAGAGTTGACATGGAAGTTTGTTGGCTCATATTTAGGAAAAATGTTCTTGAAAGTTTAAATTTTCCTCCAAGAGAAATTTGTCAAGCATTTTTTCCATTTTTTAATATTAGATCTAGCATCTTTTTCAATTACATGTTTCTATTAGTGTGGAGATATTTTCAAAGCATTCTTCAATAGCAAGCAAAAGATTTGATTTTTAGGTACAAAAAGAAGGTAGAGAGATGTTCTTCATTGACAAGTAGAAGTTTTTTAATTGCACAAATGACAACATCTGGTCTTCTCATCTTTAAATTCTCTTCTCTTCTCTTTCTTTAGGGTTGGTTCCCAAATTTTTTGAGAAAGCTCTCAACTAGGTTTCCACCATTCCTCAACATTTCTCTTGTAATGAACATCGGTGAATGAGAATACAAATAATTCTAGTCTATTTAGTAGTTTTATGATTTAATTTCATGAATCCTTTATGTATTTGTTTCAAGGAATGAAGAAAAGTGTAGCAACAAGTTTATCTTCAATCTAAATTTTGTCATTGATTCATGTTGTTTGTGATCTTTTGTGTTTTGTGAACAAAGAGCACAAAACTTAGTTGCAATCTATTATAGGTTGTATATGTTGATATGTTCTACTTGTGATTCAAGGAGTCATATATATATTTAATCTATCATCATAGGGTTGCAAATTTCATGAAGGGATAGGTTGAGTAATGAGTATGAGATTCAGAAGTGATGTAGATGTATGATTCATAAGGTGAATGGATAGATCAAGATGTTCTAATACATGAAATGTCTCAAAGATTTCCAAGGATGTATGTCAATGATTTGTGGAATTTCCCAGTAGATAAGGCACTGATCAACTACATGATCAATATTTTTTGTTGTTTATGTCCTAGTTATGCTGAAATCAATTTATAATCAATATCCGTTTCAATTTTTTGTTGAAGAGATGAAAAGAGTTACCCTCACTTAGCTTATCTAGTTCATATGTCATGATTCTAGATATTTCATGTCTATGTTGTTTGCATAAGCATAGAAGATTTAGGGGTATTATCTTCTTCATATATTTAGTTATATTATTTTATAATGGTACCATATGAAGAATTTGAGGTTCATTGGCCTAGTTCTTGTAGAGCCTAAAGTAGGAGTATAGAATTATAGTTGGCTCTAGTGTCTGAATATGTATGTTGTGGATGGTAACTAGCTACCCCTAGATGTATTCTTTTCTCATCATTTAATTTTTGAAATATGACATTTTATAGCACCAACACATTCCTCTTGGGTTTAAAACCTAGTGCCAGTCAAAAAAAATAATGGAGATATTAGGCTATGTTTTGATTTTAGGAACCTAAATAATGCATCCTTAAAAGATAACTATGCGTTGCCAAATATGGAGGTCATGTTGCAGCAAGTTACTAGTTTAGAACTAATGTCCATGATGGATGGTTTCTTAGGACATAACCAAGTTGTTGTTGATGAAAATGAACAATTTAAACCAACCTTCACTACTCCTTGGGGCACATATGTGTATGTAAGCATGCCTTTTGGCCTGTTCAATGCAGGAGCAACATTCCAAAGAGATGTGGATGTAACATTCAAGGAGTATATTGATAAATTCATGCTTTTATACCAGGATGATTTGACTCCATACTCAAAATATTTTGAGGACCATTCCAAAAACTTACAAAATATTTTCATCATATATTTGAAATATGGTGTTTCTTTAAACCCTAAGAATTGCACTTTTGGAGTGATAGAGATAAAATTGTTGGGTCACATGGTATCAAAGGATGGAGTGAAGATTGACCCTAAGAGAGTGGTAGCAATTGATACAATCCCTAAGCCTAATAATGTTAAAGGAATATAGTCATTCTTTGGGAAAGTAAATTTCTTAAGAATATTTGTTACCAATTTTGTTGAGATCGGCAAGCCAATCTCCAAGATGCTCAAGAAGGGAGCAACCATCAATTGGGAGGGTGAGCCTATAGAAACTTTTCAAGAAATCAAGAGTGTTGTAAAAAAATGCACCAATCCTTAGGACTCTAGATTATGCAAAGCTAATTCATATTTTTTCTTTTGCATCTTTCCACTTTTTTGTAATAGTCTTGTTGTAGAAGAATGAAAAGGGATATGAACAACTAATTGCATTTTTTAGTAAATCCCTCTAGCCTATAGAACTGAAGTATGAAATAAAATAAAAGAAGGATTACACCTTAATCAAACCTATGAAAGATTTTAGGTGTTATTTAGTAGGTCCTATTATTATTACATGTGTGCCCAATGCAATAGTTAGAGATATATTTTCTCAATAGGAGGTGTCTGGAAAAAGATGTAGATGGATCAACATAATTTAGGAATTTGATATTGACATTCAAATCACTAAGTTAGTGAGGGGGGTAAGGGACTAGCAAAATTGATGGCTCAATCAAATTTGGAAGCCAATCAAATAAATCTGGTAAGTGTAGACCTAAAGTCAAGCACCTATGATATGGACCATTGTAATTGGTACACAATTGTAATATATTATTTACAACACATGGAAGCCCCATCACACATAATACATAATGAAAGGAGAACTAAAAAATTGCATGCCATTAGGTATATTATTGTTAATAGAAGTCTGTCATGGAGATGTTTTGAAGGCATACCTTTGAAATGCATTGATCATAAAGAATTTGAGAAAGTATTAAATGATATGCACTTAGGAGTACGTGGGAGTCACTATATGGAAAAGACTATTGCCCATAAGGTAATGAGAGCCAAATTTTTGTGGCCTAGTTTATTTAAAGATGCACAAATTCTAGTCAGAAGGTGTGATTCATGCCAAAGATTTGTAGGAAATTAAAAAATTTCTAGCAACACTCCTCTAAAGTCAGTAGAAGTACATGATATTGAAAATATTCAAGACTATGCTAAGTTATTTAGAGGGGAGGGGTGAATCAATAACTTCTAAAACTTTAACAATTTCAATTCTTAATCTAATAAATCAATTAGCACTTAATTCATCATCTATGATCTAATTGCATGCATGAGAAACTAAAAACATGAAAGCATCCACAACACTTGAACATAAAGATTTGTTGACCTAGAAACCTTCCAAATAGAAAATAAATCTAGGGTGGGGATGATAACCACAAAATTTAGTACTATAGCATAAATTTGGCCTATTAAGGCTTACATTGATCACTTCTAAGGATCTACCCTATTAGGAGTAATTAGGATTGCTAGGTCCACCTTGTGAGAGGTTTTACAAACATACAATGAAGTATGCACTCAATAAAGATATTTATAAAAGATTGTTAAGTCTACCTTGTTAGAGGATTTTGGTGGGTTCACCTATTTGGATAAGTAGTAGATCTCTGACTTGCAACTAAGTTTGTTGGTAGAGATTCCTTAGTGTATTGATCACCTTTTTGTGATAGGTATGTCACTACTACTTCTTATACTGATATGGCCTTTATAATTCTTTATCTACTACATTCATCACTTGAACTTTTTTCATTCACAATACATATGCTTACATTCACATTCTCATTCTTACTTACACATATTGGATATGATACAATATATCACATATATATACCAATCCAATTTACAAAATTACAAAGTCAGCCATGATACAAGGTAACACTAATATTACAAAGTCAATCCACATGAAGATACTTGAGTTCTGAAGACTAACTCAGTGAGGTTCTGATACTCGACATCCACTATCACTACTTGGCATTTTCATGCTCTTTGTAGATATGAAAGCTCGAACCATACTAATCACTTTCAAGTAGTCTTGATCTCAGTCTACACTAGTGACTCGATAAATATTGTGCAACTTGGCAAACACTGAATCACTTGGTTACCATGAAGTAGCTTAGTTAACATTGGCTTTGCATCACCTAAATTGCAAACTCGGTAGACACTGCAATTCTTAGTAACCATAGGCTTCGCATCACATGAACTACGAACTCGGTAACCACTTATAAACTTGGTGTACACTGAAATGCATGGTTTGAATTGCTAGACTTTACACTGACTAAATTTTCTCATTAACCATCGGGATTAGTCCAAAAGACTCAATAGCAACTGTAGAACTCAGTGGCTACTAAATCACATAGGAAACATTGTAGATTGTTCAATGAGCTTGGTAGTTGTATAGAATCTAAATAAGTTTGTGTCACTAATAACAAAATTTATTGATATTTCAACAATCTCCCCCTTCGGCATTAGTGACAAAAACACTTATTAGCCCAAAATTGAATACCATATATTCGTCACCATGTGACACTAGCTCAGTATATTGTTGAAATTTTTCAAAATTGATCTTTGTAGAGTATATATAGAGTAGATCTTCACCATAGAATATTTCTCCCCCGTACTATGTGTTCTACTATGTGCATGTAACTTTTCTCTTATGTCATAACATATCTCCCCCTATAATTTTTCTCCCATATCTCATCTCCCCCTTTTTGACACTAATGCCAAAGATTTATTCTAACATATTTACATGGAGACACCAAAATGAGATAAGAATTCAAAATGTACATTGAGGGTAATTACCAAAGTTTTATCCCAATTTTCTTGCAAGACCTTGCATGTATGAATGGCAATTTGTACTTCTATTGATAGTTCAATCATGTGGTCTACAATAGAGAAGTTGTTATCATGGATCAAAGTCTTTGAATATAAAATGTGTTTCTGAATAGCATCCATGACTAGAAGGATCATGTTTTGTATGTCAATCAATGTTGAACGTATCCTTGCTTCTTCTCTTAACAATTCAACTTGCATGTCTGAAAAAAAGCTAATCTTCTTGAAATGTGCAAAGCTTGAACTAGGGCAAAGTTATAGCTACTAAGCACTTGCTTTAAGATCTATATCAAATTTGAATAATTTTTCCTTTACTTCCTTAGTATACTCAGTGATATCACATAGTTTCCCAAAAAGTGATGACATGTTTGAACAAGATGCCTCAAGATTGACCAAAATTGCTGAAAGCTCAACTTGATGAATTGCTATTTGCTGAGCAATGTGCTCCAACACTTTATTGTTGAATTTTTTTTCAGCCTTTTCAACCAAATTTTCTTGACCTTCAGTGTCCTCATTGAATTTTTTGACTACCTCTCCATGCTAAAATAGAATAGGTTGAGAAAAATCCACCTAAATTCCTATTGCCTCAGACAAAATATTCTTGGCATCATCTATTATTTTATATTCTTTGTCTCTCTCCTCTCTCAATCTTTGTTGTTTGGCAATTTTCTGGAGGTGTTCACAAAATAAGTGCATTTCGTCTATAGAAAGATTGTAGATATCCGAATTGGGAATTCCTATTTCCTCATCCAAATCTATATATTTCTTCTATCTCATTTCCTTTCAAAGGCTTTACCTAATTAAAGGCTTTACACTGTATCAATAGTGACCTGGCTAAAGGCTTTACAAACACTTAACATGAAGTGTCACCCTGTTAAAGGATTTTAATCACCTAATCAAAGGATCTACAAAATAGCTGTTAAGCTAACCTATCACCATAGGATTTTCATTCTAATACAATTGCTACAAAGTATTAGGTAAAATGAACTTGATAGATTACAATCCTTGATTGGTAAATGCAGGCACCTTTTCTAGTTTCTCTGATCTTGATCCTTTTGTGATCTGATAACCTTCGCTTCTAAAAATAGTTTTCCCTTGTACACCCTTGTATGTCCACTTATGTATATTTACAATGAAATTTAGTCTTCATTATAAATACTTCAGAGACTTAGGGTTAGATTTGGATCTATGATCCATATTGAATCTTAATTTCCTGCTCAATACTTGTCTTTTACTGATTGGTTGCATGCCTTTATCATTTTTCTTATTGGCTGCATGTAGATTGCATAGGAAAAATAAAAGATTTGATCTCATCATTAAATCCCTCGAAGTTTACCTTATGTCAGCTACAAAAATTGTTTGCATCACAGTTTGTGCAATTTCAAACTTTTATGCTAATATTCTGTGTTACTCAGCTCCTGAAGCATTGCTGATGCGCAGCACATGTTGTTTCCTGGATAGGTCGGGACCTAAAAAAAATTGTATCACTCGACACCTATTAACACTTGGCACTTTTTTGACACTCGGCACTTGTTACACTCAACACTTGTTACTCTTAGCACTTGTTAACACTCGACACTTGTTAACACTCGGCACTTGTTAACATTCGACACTTGTTAACACTCGGTACTTGTTACACTTGGCACTTGTTAACACTCAGTACTTGTTACACTCAGCACCTACTATTACTCGTCACTTGATATAGCTTGGCACTTCATCTTACTCGGCACTTACTCTTGATCTTACTTAAGTGTATTGACACTCAGTTGTCAAATTTATTCTTTAAGCTAACAATCTCCCTCTTTGACATGAGTGGTAAAAATACTTAACTAAGATCCTTGTGACTGCTTATTAATTGATCCTGTATGTACACTCAGTGAGTTCTATCCTGTTCAAAATTTTCTATCTCAAAATTTGCTATCTCAAAATTTTCTATCTCCCCCTTTTATCATACTTATCATTTCATATATTCTGTACTTAACTCCCCCATACTTAATCACTTCTTATCACTTCCCCATACTTATTCTCCCCCTTTTTGACACTTATGTCAAGGGTCTTACAAGGAAACGCCATACTTGGCCAAAAATGTACTATTTACTTCAAGGAGTACCTTTAGAGCTACATCCCAATTTGCTAATATGACATCCAATGTCTTATGCTGGATGGCAATCTTTGCTGCTAGGTGTACAAGTCCATCAGATGAAGAAAGATTGGGGTCTTTCTTAAGGGTTGTCTCTGCATTTATCTACTCCTTGTGAAGTAGTTCCAAATGAGGAGTTATTGATGATTGAATATTCATTAATTTAGCTTTTGTGGTTGCCTCCTCTGCTGCTAAGATAGCTAACTCTCTTTGTGTGTGAAGAAATTGGGCAAAATGCTTCTCACTCTAAGTTGGATTTGTGGAGAGTTGCATGCTGGAAATCTTCAGATTGTTTTCCAAGCTCAGTATTTTTTGGCTAGTGTCCTATGTGAATGTGGAAAAATCACACAACTTTTTGTACAAGAAAAAGATGTTTCCTAGTACAGTTTTAACTGTTTTGATTTTGTTTTCCAATTCTTCTTGTGATAGTGCTATATCACCGGATATTTTACTATTTACCTTGCCTTGGAACTTCCTTCCTGACCATTCAAGCAATCTGGCATTTGTTTCCTGGTCTTCATTAGTCACCTGGTCAACTATATCAGATAGTTGCTCTATAATTGGTCTTGACTCATCTGGAGACTGTAAGCAAAAAGCTTCTGTGAATATGTCTTTGATTTCATTCAAGGTAAGCTTATGCTTGTGTTCTTTTCTTAGTGTTTCTTGTATCCTTCTTCTATCCAATGCACTCTAAATTTCATTGATCTTTTCTTTAGTAAGAGTTCTAGATTCATAATATGGGATCTTTATTTCTTCATCAAGCTTAGGAACTCCATAGTGAAGTTTCTTGACTGCCTTTGATGAGCTCGAGCTAGGTGTCTTGATTTGTAGCTATAACCCATCTGTGCTTGGCTGCTGAAGAGTCTGTGTTGGAGTACCAGATTTTGGTAATGCAACCAGTGTTTATATTGCTATCTCCCTTTTTGTCTCATCTTTTTCTTCAACTTGAGTATCCCTTTTATGACTGCTTAGTGAGGTTGAACTTGTTGGTTGTTCAGATGTTTCTTTTATTTCCCCTGCTACTGTACTTGACATTTGAAGTGTATAAGTGACCACACTTAGTGGAGGTGGTGGTCGAAGAAATAGAATACCAATAGTTTTTATGGTCAAAGGTGGCACTTGTGCTTTTACCTTGACTATCTCTGTTTTAACTTCTAGATTTTGTACTTCATCAACAATGACCAATATAGGATTTGAACTTAATTTTTCTACTAGTGATGATTGATCAAGGATTTCTAAATCCTCTACAGTTAATGGATTGATGTTTGGATTTGAAGTGTCTGTAACATCTTTTATTTTTATAATATCTGTAGGTGTGATGGTGGTATGAGGAGGACTAGGAAGAGATATCTGTGTGTCTTGCATACTTTGATCTTGAGGCTCAGCTGTATCTTTCTCTTCCTCTTTCTCCTCTGTATGTGCTTTTTCTTCCTTTTCTTCTTTACTCTTTTTCTCCACTTGTTTCTTCTCTTTTTCTTTGGTTCCTGACATCTTCTTTTCCCTTGTTTTGGCACTTTCCTGTACCTTATATTCTTCATTATATACATCTTCTATTTTCTTGTAAACTATTTTCCACAATCTTGTGGATTTAGTAACTACCTCTTCAATTTTATTCTACAATATGCTGAATGCTCTATACTTGGGGGTGAATCTATTATTATGCCTTTTTACTACATTTGTTACTTGATCTTTAGTCAAATCAGGCAACAATCTAGCTAATGTTGACTCCCTTATCTCTTTTTCCATTTGTAAACAAAAATGCCATTTATCCTCTACAATTTTATACAATTCTTTTGGCATAGATTCATCTAATTCTAGAGGTGTGTGCTTATATTCAGCCATCATAGCATACATAGATTCCTCTAATTTATTTTGGTCTTCTTTAGTGAGCTTAGAAAAATTCAAGTTCTTTAAACCTTTCAAATCATTATTCCTAATTTTTGAACATAATTTGTCAACAACGGTCTACGGTTTGTGTTTTACCACTTGAAATTGACTATTGTCCTCTAATTTTGTCTTATCCTCATCTGCTTTAGGCTGGGGAATAAATTTTCTTTTCTTTGACTCGGTAGAAGTATTCTTTGAGTCTTTCTTCTTTCCTTTTTCCTCCTCTTGGGCTTTTTGTGCTGCAGCCCTTGTGGTAGGTCTCTTTGGTGTAGGAGCAGCTACTTTCTTCCCCTTGGATTGAGGAGCATGAGGAGTTGTGGCCTTTCTTTTAACTGGTGCTTCCTTGGCTTCTTCTTCCTCAGCACTTTCCTCTTTATCTTCTCCTAACCCTTGAGTCAGACCTTGAAGTTTATCTCCCTCTTCTTCAATGTCTTCTCCTTCCTTTTTTTTGTTTCTTCTTCTTTAATGACAAATTTTCTCTTGATTTGTCTCACCATTTTCTCTTTCTTCTTTACTGTAGAAGCAGTCTTCAAATCTGTTATCACCCTTGATTTGACAACATCATAGGTTCCAAAAGTTTTTGCATTTTTATCAGCTTCTTCTGCAAGTAGGGTTGTATTGCTACAGAAGCTTGATCAATATCAAGTTCATAACCTAGTGGCCTAAGCCATCTTACTCTAGGTATAACTGCTTGTATGTAGGTATAATCTATATCTACAAGAAAAAAAATGTCTTTTTCATATTTCTCAGTCAATGAGACTGGAATCCTCATTCTTTGTTTCATGGACTTTTTGAAGTCCTCAAAGTAACTAGTCATTTAGGCATGAAAATTTTCACCCATTTGTTCAATGTATCCATTGATTTGTTCAACAATTGTTTTGTTTGGATTCCATCTTACCTTGCCCATAAAAGGGAATTCTTTCATCAGATAGAAAAACATGCACATGAAAACTGATCCAAATTTGCATTGAGCTCCCTTGCTCTTCCTTATAGCTCCCAAATTTTCATTAATCTCTTGAAACATGAGCTCTGCTAGATCATAAGTGTGATCCTTTTTTATTATCTTGTATGCGACATCAACTGCTATACAAGGTACACTGTTTAACCTGCTTGATTGATAGAATTTGTGTGAAATGATTCTCACAGCAAAATCTAGTAGGGGATCTGTGACTATGTCGATAGTCATTCCTCTATTGTTCCATTTAGCACTTTTATTTTTCTCTATTACTTCCCCTTTGTCACTTCACAGGGTCTTTGGCCGATCTAGGTTTAGAATACTAGTAACCCTATGAATAGTTTTCTTGGTAAATTTTACTAGCCTTGACTCTAAGAAAAAAGCTCCATCATGTATTCAGCTCAGAACTATTCGTACCCATTTAGTTTTGAAAACAATCAGAAATGCTAGGGTTTTGGTTAATCCTTTTCTTTCTATTATTGAGAACTCATATTTCAGTCTTTTGTTCTCACATAGTTTATCATATGATTTATAGATTTGTAAATCTCCTATGGCTCCAATTTTGTAGTTATAACATCTGCGAACATCTTGGACCATAACAACTTTATCCTAAATAACTGATAATGCACCTGCAGGATCATTTTTGTATGCTACTTCTGGAATGGGCTTAAATTTAGGTTGTTTAACTTCATTGTTGACCAACTATATCTCATGACTCTCTCTACTCTTAGTGGTTCCTGACCCAGATGCCATTGTTTTCCAAACTAGGGTTTACAATTTAAACAAGTTTATAAGTTCTACGTAGCTCAACACTTAAGTAAAATACCTCAAATCGATGAAACTTGTCCTGAATCACTGTTGAAATCCTCACAAATGGCTTCTGAGTTGATCTTGATCTTCTCCACTCTTCTTAGCTTTGCTTCTCATTTGAATGGTGGGAAAATGATTGAAAATTAGATTTATGTACTCTTCAAAATAGAGTAATTAATGCTTAGTGCACTGCCAACTGTCTACTTGGCACCTAAAAGGTTTCAACATGACTCAGCTCGCATTGTGTTTCACTTTGCTCAACTCCTATTGATATTTCACAGCTCGGCATCAACTATCAACTCGGTCACTGTTAGCAACTCGGCTACTAAAGACAAATTTGACATGTTGGAAATGATTGAAATGACCATAAGCTAAATATCGAACTGGTAAAGAATGTCCTCAATCCTTGTTTTTCCATTGATGTCAAACTTGCTACTTGTAGGGATGAAAATTGCTTTAGTGATCCAAATATTGTTAATTAGTTGATTTTCAAGGTGGAGGCAATGAATAAGATGTAACTAAAACATCTAGAGAAAGGTTGAAGTTATGATGTTGTAATGAAGTACAAGGATCAACTAAGCCATTGATGAAAATTATATTGGATGACATACTAAAAGATATGAAGAATGAGCACACTGAAACATATCAAAGATCTAAGGTTTTAGCTAAGTCTTTTGCAAAGCTCAAACTAAGTTCAAGTGCTGAGCAATCTAGTAAGAGTCGAGCAAATTCCTAGTTAAGTGCTGAGCAAGTTCAAGTGTCGAGCAAGTTCAAGTGCCAAGCAGAATCAAGTACCGAGCAGAATCAAGTGCCAAGCAGAATCATGTGCCAAGCAGAACCAAGTGCCAAGCAGGTATAGGTGTCGAGTAACACAGAGGTTTCGAGCACCAGTAACTCAATAATGCTAAGTTGCTGCATTATTTAGGAAATCAAAGATTTTTCAGATCTATGCCAACAAATTTTTTATCTAGAAATCTGTGAATTAAAAGGAAGATAAGAATGATGAGTTGGTGGAATAGAACACCATGTAGAAAATTTTTAAGATACAACTGGAAAAGTTTCAAGAAGAGAACAAGATATGGGGTAGATACATTGTATCCTACCTAATCCATTTTGAAACCCAAAATTGGAGAGGGAGAATTCAGTGGCAAAGGCAAATTAGACTTCTATATAAGAAGACATAAGTTAATGAAGAAATAGAGTGGAATAGAGGGGATAGTGAGAGAAAGAGCATTGGTCAAGCATAAAAGCATGAAATACTGAAGAATGTGCTAAGGAGAAGATAACATAGGAACTATGTTTGAATAGACCACCACAAGGATGATTGCATTGGCAAAATGAGTAAGACTCAAGGAGACGAAGCTTGAGAGGGAGACAAGTAGTCAAAGCTGAAGTGATTGAAGCCAAGCATAAAGATTGAACTGAAAGAGTGATCTAAAATTTGTAAAGTATGTTGTAAGTTATATCAGATCAAAAGACCATTATCATTACTTTCTAGGAATTGTAATAGTAAGATAAATCCTATGGACTTAGGTTGGTTTAACAGCCATTAGATAAATCCTTTAATAGGGTGACATTCCAAGTGAATGTTCTAAAGACCTTTAACCAGGCTCATTCCTAACAGTTTGGTGAAATCCTCTAACAAGGTCACATTTAACAGTGTGTTGTAAGCCTTTAACAGGGCAATCTTTTAATAGGGCATCACTTCAGAAGAGTGAGAATCAAGTAGCATGTTACTGGTGGTTTTTCTCAAATTGGGTTTCCACATAAATCATTGTGTCATGTGTTGATCTTGAATGTTTTATCTTTGCATGTTGATTTACAGTAATTTGCTTATATGACTGATTTAAGTTTGAACAGATGAAAAGGGAATGGATTCATTAAAAACTATTAAAGTTATTAATAAGGCATTTGGACCTTGAATAACTGATTCACCCCCCCTCTCAGTTATTCTAAAGAATTCTAACAATTGGTATCAGATCCTGACTGCTGATTCAATTTAAAGGGACTACTAGCAGAAAAGATCAAAATTCCAAAGAGAGAAGTTCCCAAGCTCAACAAAGATAATTTTGTTGCATGGAAAAGTTTGATGAAGCTACATCTTGGATCCATAGGAGATTATGCCCAAAATTCAATTGTCACTGAATATGTAGATCCAACAGGTGCTCCTACTGTGGAAGACATGAAAAATAAGAAAGAAAACAACCAGATAATGCTGGAAATTGCCTCTGCACTCAGCTATGCTGAATTTGATGATATTAAAGGATGTGACACTATATTCAAAATGTGGAAAGCCCTATCAGACATCTATGGAGGAGATCAAAATGTACAAAGAGAAAAAAGAGAAAGTCTCACAGGAAAATTTGATGACATGAAAATGGAAGAAAATGAGAATGCTGCTTAGTATGGTGCAAGAATAAAGGAAGTGGTAAGTGCAATAAGATGCTTGAATGGTCAACTGGATGAAGATACTATTGATAGTAAGTTCTTAAGAACCTTGCTCCCTATCTATGCTATTAAAGTATCAGCAATACAAGAGCTAAGATGTATACCAGGAAATAATCTAAGCTTTGAAGGTATAATAGATAGACTCACTGCATTTGAGTTATCTAACTTTGACAACTACAAACCTGAAAATGTTGAGTCTTCTTTTAAGGCCAAGTTATCACTGAAAGATGTCGAACAGGTAAAATCAAGGAAAGGAAGAAAAATGAAGTATGTATCTAGTGATAGCAGCACTGATGAGGAGGATGTGGAACAATTGGAAGCATTGCTCGCTAGAAGATTTCATAGGGGCAAAGGATAATTCAAAGGTAAGATGCCTATCATTTGTTTCAATTGCAATGAAGTAGGTCATATTGCTGAAAGATGTCCACAGAAAAAGGATTCCAAGGAAGGCAACAAATACAAGAACAAAAGAGATGATGACAAGAGAGATTACAAAGAAAAAGGTAAGAAGTGTTATATTGTTGAAGAAAATTCTGATGATAATGATGATGAAGTTGCTTATGTAGGCATGAAGGACCAATCTAATGAAGAAGAAGCCACATCACTGGTGACATGTATAAACAAGAATGATAGATGGATCATAGACAGTGGATGCTCACATCACATGATAGGAGACAAAAGTAAGTTTGTTAACTTTACTCAGTATGATGGAAATAGTGTTAGATTTGGTAATGATGCTCCATGTCAAATCAGAGGAAAAGGTTTCATTAAGCTCACAGACCAAATTTCATGCGACAATGCATACTATGTTGAAGGATTAAACTATAATTTACTGAGTGTCTCACAATTAGGCAATATAGGTTGCGAAGTGGAATTTGAAAACAAAACTGCAAAAATCTATGACAATGATGGTAAACTGATAGGAAAAGGAGATCAAACAAAGAGTAATTTGTTTTACCTTGATATGGATGATGTTTCTTGTCTACTTGCAAAATTTGATGATGAATGGTTATGGCATAGAAGATTATGTCATGTCAGCTTTGACAATCTAGTCAAAATCAGTAAAATGAAGAAAGTTAGAGGTCTACCAAAATTGAAGAAGCCTGATAATATCATGTGTAAACAATGTCAGCTAGGAAAGATGACAAAGTCATGTTTCAAAAGCAAAAACTATACATCTAAAGAGATACTTGAGTTAGTTCACACTGACTTATGTGGTCCAATGGAAATACAAAGCTATAGAGGAGATAAATACATAATGTTATTTGTTGATGACTATTCCAGGATGATGACTATTATGTTCTTAAAATAAAAATCTGATGCTTTTCAAATGTTTAAGTGGTATGTGGCTAGAGTTGAAAAGGAAACTGGAAAAAGCTTGAAATGCCTAAGATTAGATAGAGGTGGTGAATTTACATCAAATGAATTTGAGATATTCTATAATGACAATGGAATCAAAAGATAAATGTTAGCTCCTAGAACTCCCCCACAGAATGGAATTGCTGAAAGAAGAAATAGATATGCAATTGACTATGCTAGAACATTAATGATGGAAAAGAATGTTTCTCTAAAATATTGGAGAGAAGCTGTAAGCGTAGCTGTTCATACACTGAACCAAGTACAAGTACAAATACAACACCTTTTGAATTATGGTATGGTTACTCACCAAATGTAAAACATTTCAAAGTGTTTGGTTGCAAATGTTTTATCCTTAAAGATGTTAGAAATGGAAAATTTGATGCAAAAAGTGATGAAGTTATATTTCTTGGTTACTCCACTAGAAGTAAGGCATATCAGTGTTTGAATATTAACACTAACAAAATTGTGAAAAGTGCAAATGTAAATTTTGATGAGCACACAGAAGTCCAAGCTGAAATACCAAATAAAATGGATGAATACAAAACCTTTGTATATTCTTATGAAGGAATGACTGCTGATGAGGATGATGCCAATCAAATTGAAAATCAACAACAAGTGTCAGTTTCAGCTGATTCAAAACCAGTGAATGTCAAGTTGCATTCAGAAGTCAAGTTACAGAATGAAGAAAATGCACAATCTAATTTTGAAGACAACATACATGATGAAGAACAACTTGACAATGAAGTGCATAGTGATCCTGAATCCGAAAGATCAAACATGGAAACAAGGACATAGCCAAGATTATCCAAATATGTGAAAAGACATCACCTTGCTGAACAAATAATTGGTGACAAAGATGCAAGACCAATGACAAGGAATAGACTAAGACATGAATCATGTCTGATTAGCCAATCTGAACCCAAGATAGTACATGGTGCATTACAAGATGATGACTGGTATAAAGCTATGGAAGAAGAAATTGATCAAATAAGAAAAAATAAAACCTAGAGTTTGGTTCCCAGACCAAATGAAAAAAATGTGATTGGCACCAAATGGGTGTTTAGAAACAAACTAGATGAGAATGGTGATATTACCAAAAACAAAGCCAGACTAGTATGCAAGGGTTATGCTCAAGAAGAAGGAATAGACTATGGAGAAACGTTCGCTCATGTTGCTAGAATGGAAGGAGTAAGAACTTTACTTGCATATACTTCCTACAAAGATTTTAAAGTCTATCAGATGGATGTAAAATTTTCCTTCTTAAATGGTATACTAGAAGAAGAAGTCTACATTGAACAACTAGAAGGATTTGTTGATGAAAACAACAGGGATATCATGTGTAAGTTACATAAAGCACTATATGGTTTGAAACAAGCACCTAGAGCATGGTATGAGAGACTTCACAAATATCTAGTGCAAATTGAATTTGAAAGAACTGATGATAACAACAACATGTACATCAAAGTTGAAGAAGGTAAAGACATTATTGTATCTAAAATTTTTGTGGATGACATAGTATTTGGTGGTAAGGAAGTACATTGCAAAGGCTTTGATGACAAAATGAAACATGAATTTGAGATGTCTATGTTTGGAGAAATCAAATTTTTTTTTGGATTGCAAGTACATCAACTCAAACATGGAATATTTATTACACAATCAAAATACATCAAAAAATTTCTTAAAACATTTGGATTGGAGGAATCCAAACCAGTCAGCACACCAATGGCCACAAGAAACAAGCTATCCAAAAATGATGAGTCAGTTGAAGTCAATAAAACAATGTATAGATCCATGATTTGAAAACTACAATATGTTGTATATAGTAGACCAGACATAGCATTAGCAGTTGGAATAGTGGCTAGGTTCTCTACTAATCCTAAAGAAAATCATCTCATAGCAGTAAAAAGAATAATGAGATATCTCAAAGGGACTGATGACTTTGGTCTATACTACAAAAAGAATGGAAAATTTGAACTCAATACATATATAGATGTAGACTAGGGAGGAAACATTGATGACAGAAAAAGCACAAGTGGAGGTGCATTATTTCTAGGAAAAAGGCTGGTTACCTGGACTAGCAAGAAACAAACATGTATATCCCAGTCCACTGCAGAATCAGAATATGTGGCAGCTATAGTCAATTGTACAAACATTGTATGGCTCACACATCTATTGAATGGAATGAAAGAAGAGGTAACAAAACTGGTGATATTGTATTGTGATAATACAAGTGCTATAAACATATCCAAAAATCTAATGATGCATGCAAAAACCAAGCATATTGTAATCAAGTATCATTATGTCAAAGAATTGGTAGAAGACAAACAAGTGAAGTTGGAATACATTCACACAAAGGAACAAACTATAGATATCTTCACCAAACAATTTCCCAGGGATGCCTACGAATATCTTAGAGGCAAGCTGGGGGTTATACCCCTAAGTCAAGTAGTTTAAGGCGACAAGGAAGCTGCCTTGCATCAATAGGAATAAATCATTGAAATATTAACAGGTTGATGCAAAGGATGATAGCAGGAACATAAACTCCAAATCACTCACAAGCATTGTGATAGAGGGAGAAAAATAGCAAGAAGCCAAAGCTTATGTTTTGCATGATAAAGATACTACATCTTTGGCATTTATGTCAAAGAGGGAGAAATATGCAGAAAACTAATCAATGCAAAGAAAGAGGGAGATATATGAGATTAGTAGTGAAAATGCAACAAGCTAACATATACAATCTTGGTGGTAAATGAATTGATTACTTGATCAGTTTGGTTTGCCATCAATAACAAAGAGGGAGATTGTTGGAAATGATTGAAATGACCATAAGCTAAATATGGAACTGGTAAAGAATGTCCTCAATCATTATTTTGTCATTGATGTCAAACTTTCTACTTGCATGGATGACAATTTCTTTAGTGATCCAAATACTATCAATTAGTTGATTGTCAAGGTGGAGGTAATCAATAAGATGTAACTAGAACATCTAGAGAAAGGTTGAAGTTATGATGTTGTAATGAAGTACAAGGATAAGCTAAGCCATTGATGAAAAAGTGTATTGGATGACATACTAAAAGATACGAAGAATGAGCACACTGAAACATATCAAAGATCTAAGGTTTTAGCTAAGTCTTTTACAAAGCTTAAACTAAGTTCAAGTGCCGAGCAAGCTAGTAAGAGCCGAGAAAATTCTTAGTTAAGTGTCGAGCAAGTTCAAGTGCCGAGCAAGTTCAATTGCCAAGAAAGTTCAAGTGCCAAGCAGAATCAAGTGCTGAGTAGAATCAAGTGCCGAGCAGAACCAAGTGCTGAGCAGGTATAGGTGCTGAGTAACACAGAGGTGCTGAGCACCAGTAACTCAATAATGCCAAGTTGCTGCATTATTTAGGAAATCGAAGATTCGTTAGATCTAAGCTAACTAAAGTTGTTATCTAGAAATCTATGAATTAAAAGGAAGATAAGAATGATGAGTTGGTGGCACAAAACACCATGTAGAATATTTTTAAGATACAACTGGCAAAGTTTCAAGAAGAGAACAAGATATGGGGTAGATACATTGTATCTTACCTAATCCATTTTGAAACCCAAAATTGGAGAGGGAGAATTGAGCAGCAAAGGAAAATTAGACTTCTATATAAGAAGACATAAGTTAATGAAGAAATAGAGTGAAATAGAGGGGATAGTGAGAGAAAGAGCAGTGGTCAAGCATAAAAGCATAAAATGTTGAAAAATGTGCTAAGGAGAAGATAACAAAGGAACTCTGTTTGAATAGACCACCACAAGGATGATTGCATTGGTAGAATGAGTAAGAAGACTCAAGGAGACAAAGCTTGAGAGGGAGACAAGTAGTCAGAGCTGAAGTGATTGAAGCCAAGAATAAGGATTGAACTAAAAGAGTGATCTGAAATCTACAAAGTATGTTGTAAGTTATATCAGATCAAAAGACCATTATAGTTACTTTATAGCAATTGTAATAGTAAGATGAATCCTATGGACTTAGGTTGGTTTAACAGCCATTAGATAAATCCTTTAACAGGGTGACATTCCAAGTGAATGTTCTAAAGACCTTTAACCAGGCCCATTCCTAACAATTTGGTGAAATCCTCTAACAAGGTCACATTTAATAGTGTGTTGTAAGCCTTTAATAGGGTAGGATTTTAACAGGGCATCACTTCGGTAGAGTGAGAATCAAGTAGCATGTTATTGGTGGTTTTTCCCAAATTGGGTTTCCATGTAAATTATTGTGTCATGTGTTGATCTTGAATGTTTTATCTTTGCATGTTGATTTACAGTAATTTGCTTATATGTCTAATTTAAGTTTGAACAGATGAAAAGGGTATGGATTAATTAAAAACTATTAAAGTTATTAATAGGGCATTTGGACCTTGAATAACTGATTCACCCCCCCTCTCAGTTATTCTAAAGAATTCTAACATGAAAGATCTTGCAAAGTTCTCAGTTTTGGCTTGGCATCTTTGCTTATGCTGATTTCTTCTTTGTAGTTCTTGTATGTCTTGGGATTGATGTATAATATGACTTGGTTTATCAATCCCACACAATTATTCTTACTTAATTTGATGAAGTATGATCACTTGACCTATTAGGTGAAGTGATCTCTGCACTTGATGTGTTATACTCATCTTTCTTCTTCCATATCTTATTCATTTCACTTCTAATATGTCCAACATCTATCTTTGCCTTTCCATTGTTGAACTCAAAACTTGATGCCTTTGACCTTGTTGGGCAATTCCTGCTAACATGACCAATTTTTAAGCAACTGAAAAATGTAGTTTGACTCAACCATCTTTTTTGGTTCCCTCTAAAATGTGTTCTTATGTAGTTCTATGGTATATGCCCATATTCTTGACAATAGTGACAGCTGTACCTGGTGTTGTAATCCCAAAATTCATGATTTGATGTTTTTGCTGGTTGATTTAATGTCCAAAGAGGCTTTAATCTACATTCAAAAGGTCAATGACCATACTTTTTGCAATTATAACAATGTCCATCAAATCTTGATGTCTTAGTAGTTTTGGTTCTGCATTCATATGCTTGATGACCTTGCTTCTTGCATCTATGACAATGATTTATGCTTTTGGGTTTATCATGCTAATGGGCATTCTTGCTTCTACATACATTAGATGTATGTCCTTTCTTTTCACAGAAATGACTTATAGGTTTAACATCTTTACCTTTATCACTTCTTTGTTCTACACTCTTTGATGATTCTCCAACTTCAGTGCTGTTGTATCCAAGTCCTGATGTATCATGGGTTGATCTTGGAGATTTTAGTAATTGCTCAAAATATTTGATGGCTTCAATTGATTTGTTGAGATTCTCTGCCACCTCGCTTTCTCTGTTCAATTCATTCTGCATTTGTTCATTTTGCATCTTCAAAGTAGAGATCTCAATATCTTTCACATTGAGTTCATGATGAAGGTTCATCATTTGAGCAAGTGTATCCATCTGCATGTTTGAGATCCTTATCAGTTCAGTACATTTTTCTTCAAGTCTATTTGCAAGATTTCTTTTGTCATTTTCCATCATCACTTTATCTTCAACTGCTTTTTTCTTGTGTTCAGTGATTTCACATATCATTATGGCCTGTGACTCATGTTCCATCTTGAGAGATCTTATCTCATCTGCTTGAACTTTGTTTTGCTCCATTAATTCTGCTATTGCTGCATCAAACTCTTTTGTATCTCCGTTGGAAAATATGTTGGTGTTATCAATCTCTTTGTAGTGTATATCATTTTCAGCTATGGCTAGATCCTTCCTTTTTTTTAATGATTTTTTCAATTTGTTTTTAAATTCCTCCAAGCTATGCAAAGCAAGTTGCACATCTATCACCTGATTTTCAATGATCTTTCCAAGTTTGAAAGCTTCCATCTTTAAATCTTTTCCTCCAAGTTGTTAGCCTTTTCTTTGTGAGAACCTGGATTAGCTCTGATACCAATTGTTGGAATATTCAAATATGGAAAGAGTACTTATGAGGGGGGGGGGGGGGGTAGGGTGGTGAATCATAAGTATCATATTTTAGACAATAAAACTTTTAACTGAAAGTAAATTTCATGCATGTAAATACATCAAGTAAACATGAAATTTAACACATGCATCAACAACTCATAACACTGGAATTTGGTAACCCAGAAACCCTCCAGGAATAAGAAGGTAAAACTGGGGTGGGGATGATACCCACAAAATTTACTACAGCAATATTGTTCAACCACTTCTGATGGTTTGCCCTGTTAAAGGCCTGCCCTATTAAAGGCTTTACACTGTATCAATAGTGACCTGGTTAAAGGCTTTACAAACACTTAACATGAAGTGTCACCCTGTTAAAGGATTTTAATCACCTAATCAAAGGATCTACAAAATAGCTGTTAAGCTAACATATCACCATAGGATTTTCATTCTAATACAATTGCTAGAAAGTACTAGGCATAATGAACCTGATAGATTACAATCCTTGATTGCTGAATGCAGACACCTTTCCCGCTTTCTCTGATCTTGATACTTTTGTGATCTAATAACCCTCACTTCTAAAATTAGTTTTCCCTTGTGCACCCTTGTATGTCCACTCATGTATATTTACAATGAAATTTCATCTTCCTTATAAAGACTTCAAAGACTTAGGGTTAGATTTGGATCTACGATCCATATGGAATCTCAATTTCCCGCTCAATACTTGTCTTTTACTGATTGGTTGCATGCCTTTATCATTTTTCTTACTGGCTACATGTAGATTGCATAGGAAAAATAAAATATTCAATCTCATCATTAAATCCCTCAAAGTTTACCTTATGTTGGCTGCAAAAATTGTTTGCATCATAGTTTGTGCAATTTCAAACTTTTATATTGATATTCTGTGTTACTCAGCTCCTCAAGCATTGTTGATGCTTGGCACATGTTGTTTCCTAGATAGCTCAACACCTAAACAAAACTATATCTCTCAGCACCTGTTAACACTCGACACTTGTTTCACACTCGGCACTTGTTACCACTCAGCACTTGTTACACTCAACACTTTTTACTCTCGGCACTTGTTAACACTCGACACTTGTTAACACTTAGTACTTGTTACACTCAGCACTTTTTAACACTCGGTACTTGTTACACTTGGCACCTACTGTTACTCGACACTTGATATAGCTCGGCATTTCATCTTACTCGGCACTTAATCTTGATCTTGGTTAAGTGTATTGACACTGAGTTGTCAAATTTATTCTTTAAGCTAACAAGGTGAAATATCTACTAAGTCTAGCACTAGTTATTCATGGATCCTAGTGGCAACTAACTACTTTACAAAATGGATGGAAGCTATTCCAACTAGAAATGATAGCAAGAAAGTAGTTAACAATTTCTTACTAAACAACATCATAACAAAGTTTAGGTGTCCTTAAAAAATTGTGACTAATAATTCTATGTGTTTCAAATTAGAAGAGTTTATCAAATTTTGAGAAAAATATGGCATTATTAGATCAACTTCATCACCCTATCATCCACAAGGAAATGGACAAGATGAGTCTACCAATAAAAGATTTCTAGAAGTCATAAAAAGGACTTTGGATTATAACAAAAAGGCATGGGATTCTAATTTACACCTGGCAGTTTGGACTAACAAAGTGATAGTGAAGAAGGAAATAAGTGTTTCCCCCTTTGACCTTGTGTATACAAACCAAGAAATGACACCTCAAAATAACCTGATAGGCCTTTACAACTAAATCTAGATGTATGATGATGATGTTATTGATAATATGCAAGAGAGGATGGATGAGATGGTTAGATTAATAGAAACAAGAAAGGAAGCATCAGCCAAGAATGTAAAGTTACATCTACAAGCCAAAATTATGTATGATAGGAAAGTAGTGACCAGGAAATTTGAACCTAATGATCTAATTTTAACATGGGATGCTAGAATTAAGTACAAATACAAGCATGGTAGGTTTGATTCTATTTTCTTGGGTCCTTATCTAGTGGATTATTCCTAGTGGGAAGACTCTTAAATTGTAAAGGAGCTTTCAAGTCATATTCTTGAGCTATAGTTCATGGATAGTTCTTGAGGAGGTAATTTTGTTAAAATACCTAAAAATTTTCATGAATAGTAGCCTAAGAATTTTTTGTACATTCTATAAATAATGTAAAGTGTTGTACAATGCTTTTCTCCTATGTGTCATTTCTCTCTTAGAGTTTTCAAGTTATTCAAATATGTGGTTTGCTTCTTCTAGGGATTTTGAGCCCTCATATTAATATGTTATATTCATTGTCCCTAGAAAGAGCCACTGTTAACTTGGTTCTTCACATTTTAAATTTTTTGCAAAATTATAATAAAACTCCTATTATCCATTAAGAACTACAAATTATATGTCTTCAAATTATTTTTTCCCTAGATAAAATCCCCAAATCTTATTACCCCAGTGTTGTTTATGCCCTAAGTCTCAAAAATGGGGTTGCATTTGTTCATATTTTCAAATGCACATGAGACATCTTTTATAAGCCCTAAATACCTTTGGAAAAAGCCCTTTATTATATGGTTTTCATGCAGTCTTTTTAAATTTTCCCAAAAAAATCCTTTTACCCTAGCATGTATTTCCTTCTTAACCATGGGTTTACCTTGAATTAGTTTGCACAATGTTATTTTGAAACCCTTAACCTTTGGAGAGTTTATTCTATTGACCATCAATCAAATTAAGATCAACAATGGGTGTATCCCTAGATTATGAAATTGTAAAAAGTTTAAACAAAATGGGGAAATGAGGTGATGATACTTGTCCCAATTCCCCCTCCCCCTATCGTCCCTTTCCTTTGGTTTTAAAGCAGTAAATCATGCATGCCCCTGATTGTCAATCAGATGAAGATCAACTTCTGTCACATCCTCACATTTTGAAAATGTGTGAACTTTAACCAAAGAGGGGAAGCGAGAAGCTACCATATGGACAAAGTGGGACCAAGTGTCAGTTAGAGAAAGTGACAGATTGGCATTCATTGATTGGTTCAAAATGCTAACAAGGATAAATGAACAAGGTTGGGTCAACCACTTGGTGGGTTTCCAGGTAGTTCTGAGTTATATAAAGTGAAAAATATTTTGTCCTAATTTGATAGAGGTACAATGAGTAAGAAAAGATGGATGGTGAGTTGGATCACTAGTAGGCCTATAGTTTTAAAGTGAACACAATAATAGAAAGGATCACTTAGGATCATCAATCAAAAGATGATCAATGATCATCACTTCCTCAGATTTTAAAGATGTGTGAAGTTTAACAAATGTGGGGAAGTGAGAGGTTGACATGTGTCTAAATTTTCAAAAAGGTAATGTAGTTCATATAGTTATAAAGCTCGATCATTTGATTTTGCATAAATCAATGGCTAGGGTTCAAATTTTGTAGCGTGGCTTGAAATATGACTATTAGAACACTAACTCAAATCAATGCAAATTTTTGTGGAGCCAATTGCCATAAAATTTGCAATTTCTCTCATTATTAAGTACCAAGTTACAAAATTCTTAGAGTGTGGAAATATTCAGAGCTCAAACTACATTTACTCAAAGTAGCTAATTATTTAAGATCAAATTCATAGTAGAGTAAACAAAATTATCTAGGTGAGTACTTAAAATCTTTGGTTAATTGAGAAATTGTATTTTCAACTGAGATAATATAGATAAAATGCCTCCATGAAGGGATTTTTTAGGAAAGGTAGATTACTTGTTAAGAGCTGTGCATGATGATTTTCTCAAACAACTACCTCAATCTACTAATGAGTTTACTAAATGAAAAAAAATAGTGCCTAGAAAACATAGATTATTGGGTTTGTATGACAAAGCCAATTGGTTAAGAGATGCTCAAACATCTTCTGGGGGTTTGGAGCTTTTCTGCAAATGGTTTTTAGAGAGAAAACTCAATACTCCTCTAAATAATATATGGGAGTTTGATATTGGTAAGCTAGTTCTTCCAGGTGTTCTCTTTTATGGTGACTTGTTGGCAATGATAACATAGAAATATAGCCTCGTATCAAGGATAGTGAAAAGTCATGCTGGGAATAACCTCTTTAGGGTTTCACTAGAGGTGATTAGGGAAGTTTTTAAGGCAAACCCTAATCATACAGTACATGACAAAATGGATATAGAGGATTTAAAAGCAAGATATGATGCCCAGAGGGTGTACCTAAGGAATGGGCCATTGTAGGAACATCTTGTTAAAATGGGTCAACTATCATTGGTGACTACCAATACCCCAGAGCTATTGTTAAAGCAATATTTCAATCCTATAGCTTAAGCACTCTATTTTTCTCTCTACAAAATATTTAGAATGGATGAATAGGATCACATCCAAAGATCTATTATTTTAATTATTTCTCAAACATTGCAATATGGCACAAATTTAATTTTTGATTTTGCTACATATTTAGTAGAAGAAATCCATGATGAATTAATAGGCATAAACAAGGCTAAAGTTGTAAAACCATTTTGTCTTTATTTCCATGTGTCTATAACTTTGAGATTAAATGAACAAGGTTCTTTCATTTTAATGCAACTTGGATGAGTTGTATGTCTTTTCATTGATTTCTTTTAATTCAAGGAGTTAATTAACGCTTTAATTTCGAATTGATAGGATTTATAAGTGGAATAAAATTTTAGGGTAACTACTAATAAAATTAATTGTAACAAAATTAATTAGGTCAAAACTTTGTTGGGTAGACTTTGTATACCAATGGATAGGGCATTAATCATCAATTTAGATGCAAATTGTTAAAGATCATGTGGTTTCACAAAACAAAAATTTAAATCAAATCAAATTTTACTTTTCTATATGAAGAAAAAAATTGCTAGTCAACACTTATTTGAAATGGTTTTTCTGTGTGTTATAGTTAGCTGTTGTAATCAAGAAGTTGTTGAATCTAAGACTAGTTTTGACTATTTTGTGTCAACACACCTAAGATGTTTACTAAGTTCATGCTAAGATAGTAACACATTCTAAGTAAAATATATATAGATGTCAAGTAAAATATGTATAAGTGTTGAGTAAATAGTTGATGCTGAGCTACAATGTGTGCTGAGCTAGTAAAATCAATAGGTGTTAGGTGAGCTTCAAGAGCCGAGCAATCTTCACGTGCTGAGTGAAGTTCAAGTGTTGAGAAAAGTATAAGGTTCTTAGTCACTATAGATGCTGAGTGGAACAGAATCAATATAGAAGCCTAGTGAGTGAGTTTTTCTATATGTGTCAAGCATTAGCAAATAGTATGAGCTAAGTAACACAAAATTAACATATGAGTTTGTGCCTTCACAAACTCAGATGTAAACCATTTTTGGAGCTAACATATATGAATTTCAAAGGATATTAAAGATAAGAATGAATATTTTTTATTACCTATGCAATCAACATACAACCATTAAGAAAAATGGAGAAGGCATGCAACCAATAAGAAAAAAGCAAGAATTAAGTGGGAAATGAAGAATGAGTATGGATTGTAGATTAATACCTAATCCTAAGTCTTCAAAACATTTAAAAGGAGGAGAAAAAACCCCATATTATGCATGGATGAATGAAGTGTATGGGTGAACTATAGAAAAAGTTAGAGGGAAGTGTGAAAAGACTTAGAAGAACAAAACATCATTGTAGAATTCATTTGATCAAGAAAAAAGTATCAGAATATCACAGAGTGACATATCAGATCAAGCAAGGATCAAATCAGTAAGAGTAAAATAAGGATTTGGAATCAGCAATTGAAGATTACAAAGCTATCAGGTCAAAGACTTTCTAATACTCTCTATAAATTGTATTAGATATGGAAATCTTATGGAATTAGGTGGGCCTAGCAACCATTTGTAAATCCTTTAACATGGTGGCATTCTAAGTGAATGTACTGAAGTCCATTAACTATGCCTACTTTTAGTAGAGTAATGAAATCCTTTAACTAGGTCACTTTTGATAGAGTGTAAAGTCTTTAATAGGACATGCCTTTCATAGGGCAGACCATTAGAAGTGGTCAAACATTGTAACCTTGAATAGTTACACATTGTTGCAGTGATATTTTGTGGATGTCATCCCTACCCTAGTTTTAGCTTCTCATTTTTGGAGGGTTTTTGGGTTACCAAATCTTGTGTTATCTAGTTTCATCTAGGTCTTTACTTTCATGTTTATTAGATGGATTAGATGGATGTGAATGTTTTCAGCTAAAAGGTTTTAGAGGTTAAATTTAGATACTTCTAATTCACCCCCACTATCAAAAGTGTATCCTCCCACTTGTTAATTCCAACAATTGGTATCAGATTTGAGTTCTCTCAATAAGGAGGCTTACATCTTGGAGAAAAGATCTAGAAAATGGAAGTCTACAAAATTGGGAAGATCATAGAGAATCAAGCAACTGATATACAAGTTGCTTTACATGCTTTGGAAGAAGCTAGAGAGGAACTAAGAAAATCTTTAAAAAGAAGAAGAGACATTGCCATAGTTGAGAATGATACACAATACAAGGAGATTGACACCTTAGTATGTTTTCAAATGGAGATTCCAAAGAGTTTGATGCAGCAATAATAGACCTGATGGAGAAGAATAGAGGTCAAGCAGAATGAATAAAAATTTTGAAGATTGAACAAGAATCACAAGCCATAATGCTTTGTGAAGTGACTGAACAAAAGAAACAAGTGAAGAAGTTTGCACCAAAATATAGAGCCTTTAGCATCTTGCAGAATAAAATTGAGGAAGTTGTTAGTAAATCCACACAAATGTGGAAATTAATATATGGTTTGAAAATAGTAAAGGAAGGACAAGAAAACCCATTTGAGGGTAGGAATGATGAAAATGATGAAGAGAATGAGAAAGAGGAAGAAAAAGAGAAAGAAAAGGATGAAGGAGAAAAAGAGACAGTGGAAACACATGTTGCAGAGGCAACAACTGAAGAGTAGTAGGAACAACAGAGTGTCCAAGACACCCAACTTCCACCACCAAGCCCTCCACACACAACACCTAGAGATACAGTAATAGTACATGATGTTCCTAACACTTTAGCTCAAAAGATCAATCCTTTAACTATAGAGGATCTTACTTCACCAATCAACACTTCAAGCACAACTTTGCATGAACCCAATATTGGTGAGTGTTGATGAACTACAGAAAGCTATAGCAAAAATAACAAGGGAGAAGGAAACCACACAAGAAAAATCTACACAACCTCCCACAACTATAGCAGAGAAACCAAATAGAAAGAGGTACAAGAAAAAATTGCTATGGTTGATTCTACAACTGCTAAGGAGGAAACAAAGGAACAAATAGGACAAGATGTTCCTATAGCACAAACTCGAGGTGCACCTCCACAAATTCTCATCATTGATCAAGGTAGCAGAGGAGAGGAGAAAGAACTAGAAAAAACCCCTCAAGAGTAGGAGGCAATAAAAACATTGGTAAACTTGCCTACCTTAGGGACTCATTAGAAGAAGTTGAACACTAATGTAGTCCCATTATAGATATCAACACCAAGCTCAAGCACTACCAAGGTTGCAAGGGTACTTCACTATGGAAACCCTACACTTGATGAAGAAATAGTCATACCAAGCTATGACTCAAGAAAAATGAACTTGCAATAGATAAATGAAGTGCAAGAGGCACTAGAAAGGAGAAAGAGGCAAGAGATACTCAGAAATGAGTATAAGTAGAAGCAAGCACTAGTGGAGATCAAAGAAATATTTCTTGATGCATTTAGTTTGCAAGTACCTAATGAAACTCAACCTATAATAGATCAATTATCCAACATTGTGGACCAAGTACAGAATGAGGACCTAGAAACCAATGTTAAATTATTGAAATGGTCAGAAAAGAAATTTTAAATGAAACTAAATGAGAAGATATCAAGTGAAATAGCACTTTCATAGATTGAATTGGTGAAGAAGATTGAAAAAGTGAAGAAAGTACTTGAGAATGTATTCTCATTGTACAAAAGGTTGTGTGATTTCTCATATTTCACATAGGAAACAAGCCAAAGGATGTTAAGCTTAGAGAAAAATCTAAAGATTTCCAGCACTCAACTCCCAAAAGATCTAGCTTACAATGAGATGCATTCTGCCCAACGCTTCACACAGAAAAAAAAACTAGTTGTGATCGTAGTAGAGGAAGCCGAAATTAAGGAAAAATTGATGCAGATTCAATCCTCCATAACTCCACATCTAGAATTACTTCATAAGGAGAAAGCCTATGCAAAAAATGTACTAAAGACAGACCCAAATCTTTCTACTTTAGAAGGCCTTGTTCATCTTGCAATAAAGATAGCAATCCAACATAAGTCATTGGAGATAGCCTTGAATATTTGGGATGCTTCTCTCAAGATTATCATGGAGGTCAATAAAACATTTTTAGCAAAATATGGTCTTAATCCTTAGAACCCTTTGACACAAGTGTCAAAAAGGGGGAGATATAGTTAAGAGGGAGAAATAATTAAGAGGGAGAAATAATGTTTTGGGGGAGTTGTAAATAAGAATGGAAGGAAGAAAAAATAGGGTACACAAGAAAGAGAGACAAAGGCAAAGAGTATCAAATACATCAGCATGAGACACATTTAGCACAAGAGTTTTGATTATAGGAATGGTAATGGCACATTAGCTCAGGGGGAGCTACAAGACTTTGAGGTATGCAAAATTTTGAGAAGTTTTGAAGTTTTGTATATATGCTAAAGTGTATGCATATTTTACTCAAAGAGATTAGACTTTGATATACTACTAAGTTTTTTTAACACACATGTCAAAGGGGGAGATTGTTGAATCTAAGACTAGTTTTGACTATTTTGTGTCAACATACTTAAGATGTTTACTAAGTTCATGCCAAGCTACTAAGACATGCCGAGTAAAATATGTATAGATGTCGAGTTACAATAAGTGTTGAGTAAACAGTTGATGTTGAGCTATGGTATCTCAAGCCAGTAAATTCAATAGGTACCAAGTGAAGTTCAAGTGCTGAGAAAAGTACAACATGTCGAGTCACTATAGATGTTGAGTGGAAAAAAATCACTGTAAAAGATGAGTGAGCTAGTTTTCCTATATACATCGAGCATTAGCAAATAGTATGATTCGAGTAAGACAAAATCAACATATGAGTTTGTGCCTTCACAAACTCAGATATAAACTATTTTTGGAGCCAACATAGATGAATTTCAAAGGATATTAAAGATAAGAATGAATCTTTTGTATTACCTATGCAATCAGCATGTAGCCAATAAGAAAAATGGAGAAGGCATGCAACCAATAAGAAAAGTGCAAGAATTAAGTTGGAAATGAAGAATGAATATGGATCATAGATTCATACATAACCCTAAGTCTTTGAAATCTTTACAAGAAGGACAAAACCCCATTGTATGCATGGATGAATGAAGTGTATGGGTGAACTATAGTGAAATTCAAAGGGAAGTGTGAAAAGACTTAGAAGAATAGAGCAACATTGAAACAATCATTTGATCAAGAACAAAGTATTAGAATATCACAGAGTGACATATTAGATCAAGCAAGGATCAAATCAGTAAGAGCAGAATAAGGATCTAGAATCAGCAATTGAATATTGCAAAGCTATTAGGCC
Source organism: Cupressus sempervirens (assembly GCA_028749045.1). Lineage (NCBI taxonomy): Eukaryota > Viridiplantae > Streptophyta > Pinopsida > Cupressales > Cupressaceae > Cupressus > Cupressus sempervirens. The sequence continues at coordinate 783,696,942 of CM053787.1, read as the reverse complement.
AAAGAATTTCTAATACTCTCTACCAATTGTATTAGATATGGAAATCCTATGGACTTAGGTTTGCCTAGCAACCATTTGTAGATCCTTTAATAGGGTGGCATTCCAAGTGAATGTACTGAAGTCCTTTAACCAAGCATACTTTTAGCAGGGTAGTGAAATCCTTTAACTAGGTCACTTTTGAAAGAGTGTAAAGTCTTTAACAAGATAGGCCTTTCATAGGGTAGACCATTGGAAGTGGTCAAACATTGTATCCTTTAATAGTTACACATTGTTGTAGTGATATTTTGTAGGTGTCATCTCCACCCCAATTTTACCTTCTCATTTTTGGAGGGTTTCTAGTTTACCAAATCTTGTGTTATCTATTTTCATGCATGTCTTTACTTTCATGTTTGTTAGATGGATTAGATGCATGTGAATGTTTTTAGCTAATGGTTTTTAGAGGTTAAATTTAGATACTTCTGATTCACCCCCCCTCTTAGAAGTGTATCTTCCCACTTGTTAATTCCAACAGAAGTTATTACAAATCCAAGAAGAATTGTTACCATTTCTTCCATAGGGGATAGATTTGAAGAAGAGAATATTAGTGAGTGAATTGTTAAGAAAGTATCAAATATTCAGTCATTCCATCCCTAAGGTGCACTAGCCTAGGCCTTGTAGAGCCTAAAGTGTAGAAAATCCCTATGATTTTATTAATATCGGTCTAGATCTAGAGATATTTCAGTTGAATATAGGAAGTAGTTAACCCTTACATTGAAATTTTTCCTCTACATCCTGGTATTAGGTTCTTTGCAACCTGGTAGTTTTAAAACACCAACAGAATGGAGAATCAATCAGATTTCAAAACGTGTCTATTCCATCTATGTTTTTTGTCTATTTTGAATTCTTACTTATACATTAGTGTTTATAGAGACTTTAATGTTGCAACAATTAGACACTTGTAAATACATAATATCACTTTAAGCATCAAGTTCTAGTGAGAAAAAATCTCCTTTTTAAAAATTTAAATAAATCCTAAGGTCAATTACTTTATTGGGGTTTGACTAAGATAAACACCTTTATTCCAACATTTTTCCCATTTTCTATAGATCCACTACATCTTTATGATTTTTTCATAGATCAAGAATTTCTTCTACTATCGTCAATGATTCTAGCCACCCTCCATACACTTTATCACCCTTGATAGGTGATTTGGGTTAAAATATTGAATGCAAGTAAGTTACAACAATTTTTACTCATGTCTAGTCCACAAGACCATTTATTAGTCCTATTTATGATCATATACACATTTACCTTCATTGCACCCAATCTCACCACATTCATTCAGTTCTTGATTACAAATTGCATCAATCATTTATTACATTTTTAAGAAAAAGATAAACCCTAAAACTCATTCAATTCTTGTGTTCCTTGAAGCATAGGTGTTTTATCATTCTTAATGTAATTAGAGAGGAAAATATAATCCAGATGTAATGGATTCAAGTTTTATTATTTGTCATAGTGAAAATTCCTCCTATAATAAAACATCTAATAATCATTTTATTTCTCTTTCATTACAATAACATCATTCATTTAATGTTTCATTACCAAGGCCCCTTATATTTTTCTTGACATTTTTACAATTGAAGAAAGTATGCTATCTTTATATTTTAAAATTAGTTATTCTACATGTCCATGCTCTAGACATGTAAGGTCAAAAATATTTTGTATCAATATAAAATTATATAAATCATGTTAAATAATATGTGAATTTCTTTGAAATCTATCAAAATATTATTATTGTGATTTTAAAAAGAATCAAAAAATATCCATTAATTTATAAAATATCTATTCTAGTACTCTAAAATATGGTGTGTAACTATACCTTATCATATATAAGTTGTATTTAGTTTAGTTTTATAGACCCATATTTAACATCTATATATCTTCAACATCTAAACATACTGCAATTGTTTCTATTGTATGTATTTAAGAATCCTCAAAACATTTTTATTTGCATAGAGCTAGTTAGGATCTCATAAACAAAAATTTGTACAATATGATTTATCTTCTCCCATGAACCATAACTTTTCATGCATAAGTAGTTATAGGATTGATTAGGATTTTCATTATGTCATCCTTTGTACCCTTGGATGAACAAGAAAATCCATCAATGTTTCTCCATAAGAAAGCTAACCATTTATACATACACTCAAAATACACCCTTTTTCAACATGTTGGTATATAATTATCATAAAAAAAGAAATATCTAGTTATTTCTTTCATGTGCATATGACTAGTGATGTTTTTGTAATCCAAATATTGCTCCCTTGTGGTTCCAAGGTTATTTACTACATAACAATCAAGCCAAGAGGCTTTCTCTTCTAGATCTTGTTGGTCCTTCAATAGAAAACATCCCCATTAAGAAAAATAATTAACTTTTAAAGGCTATTTGAATATATTCAATTTATGGATAGTAAGATAGGTTTGGGCAAGTTTGGTTGATAGATACTTGAGATTTCTTGGTAATCATTGGCTAATAGACAACCCATTATTGCATCATATTCAAATTTACTAATACTTTCTAGAATATCATCAAGAAGAGGCATGTCAATCAAAAGAATTGGATATAGTATGACCATGGGCATATATGAGAAGTTAACACCATTCTTTAAATATTGATTTTGAGTTGGGAGATAGTCATCATCATTCTATTGTGCATCTTTCCATTGTGACAAAAACAATATTTTTCCACTGCAATAAAAGACATATGAAACACAACCAAAGATTTTTCATTATCTTAAACATTTATGTATTCTAATATTAATATATTGGTATATAAATCTGATCTAATGACTTACAAAATGTTGCATCCATCTAATGCACAAGGACCATGTATTTTCTCAGCCTCATCAACTAATTCCATCTATGATTCATGGAGAAATTGAAAACTAATTTACATAACTCTAGGAATATTAGCCACCATGGATATATCCCAAATAAGCATAAAAAAATGGGAATAAATTAATTAATTCCTTAATGGTAAGGATAATAGTTTCAAAAATTGTTAATGAACATCATTAGAAGGCATAAAATATATATAACTTTGAAGCATAGAATTACTTGATCAAGGTTATCTCAAAATATGCAAGGTCGTCAATAGTTCCATGTGTATTAAACATGTCATCAATGATAGTGCACATGAAACAAAATTTAGCATATCTAATTTGAGTTTGAGAGAATTCAAATACATAGAATCCACATGCATATGTAATATAATACTCCACATCTCAATGTCAAAAAAAATTAAGTTCCTTTACACTTGATTGACTCCACCACCTACATGTTTATATCACTGCATACATGTTAGTCCAATATAATATATATTAGTAGAAATTCAATAAGACATAATGGATTATTTTTAAAAAATTAAATATGTTTCAGATATTTTACCTAGAAACAATGTTGAGCTCAATTTGATGTTGATCTTGTACTATGTTGAAATCTAATATTTCCACTTCTAGAATATTTTTGGAAATATCATTTGACATCCTGAAAGAAAGAAAGAAATAATTTTAAATAGGATAAATAGGCTTGGTTGTTCAATTTTCATCCACTTTTGTGAAGTTATGTCTATTAGGATAAAACTTGTGATGACTTCATAAACTATAAAACTAAAATATTACATATTTGAGATATAACTAAAAGTCTAAATACTTGTTACAAATAATCCATGAAAATTTGAAATATTAAAAATAATATAAATGGATCTATTTTCACATATCTAACCATTAGAAATACTTGTTCTATGGACATGTAGATACCCACCATTGGCATCCAAGAATCAATGTCTTGCCTAAATATATTGATGTAGTTCCAGGCTTCCCATCATGGATTTATGGCTCTCCATGAATTCTTCATAAAGTATTCAACCTAAAATTTTTTATGAGATTATGATACACTTGTTAATATCAATACAATTGAAAATATTATTTTATAGTTATTAGAAAAATAGAACATCAAAGTTTAAAACAAAAAAAAGAAGGAACTTCCAAAATGTTATTCTGGAATAATAGATGCATATTTATAGAATAGATTGACCCAACAACATTTCTAAATAATTGCTAATTGGATTGACAACATTAGTCAACAAATTAATTTCTTTGACTTTCTATGTTACAGTCACACTCAATTTGTCATCATGAAAGAGACATAAGAGAAATGAAGGAGACATTAATTGATATTTTTATTTCCTCTTGGGGTATAACAGCTAAAAATGTTTAGGTAGTTTTCATTCTTTATGCTGCTATGATTTTCAATGAATAATCTATTGTAAGTAAACAAAATCTAAAAATAGAAAAGTAGGGAAAGTAGACCTAGAGATAGAAATGATATAGAAGAGTACATTCACATGCAATTGAATCCAAATTTATTGCAAAGGCATCACAATGGTCAAATTTTGGATATCCCTAAATATCTTGGCCTGAACAAAAACAAGATGTGAGAAAATATTAATTAAAATTATTTGTAATGTGAGTAGTTTTTGGATTCTATTGTGTCTATTCTTCACCATCAACATTTTGGATCATATGTTGTGATCTATTATTAGGCTAGGAGAGGAGGATAGTAAAGAAAGGAAGGTGATAGATCATGAAGTGTGATCCAAAATGTCAATCCTAATAAATAGACACATTCGAATCCAAAAACTAAACATATTACTTATACATTGTGGAAATATAAAATTGTTAAAAGGATTATTCAGAGCTATACTTACGAATGCAACAATAGAAGTAGCGACTATCCAGCTACGGAAATGGTTTTTTCTTACAACTTTTCAAAAATAAATTTGTGTGTTTCCCATCTTATAATAAACACTTTTTACTAGTGCATAACCCTTGCCCAACATTTTATGTTGCTTCAATAAAGATATGAAATTAAAGCTCAGTGTCATGAATTCTAAATTCCCAAAATTTTCTTGATGTGATAAATTGGGTGCTTTGACTTCTTACTCGTTACTCCTAATAGTCTACTAGAAAATATCTTAACTGTTTACCACAAGAAGTTTACTCCTAAGTCCTACAACATCTACAAGGACTTTGAAACAACGTTTCTCGAGGTTGACATAATCCATTTTAAAATTTTTTCCTAGCCATTGAAATTAAAAGGTATCTTCTATTGAGGTGCCATCATCATCAATAATAGAAGCCATTTGGGGATAATTCAGCATTGGTGTTATTCCTTTGCATGGTATGCTTATTGATCCAACCTATTATGTGAATCTAATAACTAGATATGATGTATTTTTTAGTAAATGATTACATAAATATTTATATAAAATATCTAATGTTTTGACTGAAACTTTCAATAGTTTCCTTTATCCTTCCCATGTTTCCATCTCATTTCCTGTAGCAATTAGTGGTAAAATTTTGACTACTACTTTTACTATAATTCCTATTTCCAATAAATTTTAAATCAAACTTGGTATTTCTTGGCTTACTTCTATGAAATTTGTGGCTTCAAAATTTGTCTTAAATTTCCTCACAATGAAGATATCATGATTGTGAATGGTTATATTTTTTCACTATTTTGATCCTTGAGACTCTATTCACCTTGATTTATTTTGACCTTCCATGCCTCAAGAAACTAAAGTTCATCCTAATAATATTTTCATATGATATCAAACCTTCAAGAGTCAAAATACTTATGAACTTAGCAAACATAAGTATGATCCCAGTCATGACCTTCTTCCTATACCACCTATTACTCCTTTCATATGATTATATACTGTAATAACCTCATCTAGTTATATCATACCAATTTTCTATACTATGTAGTTGTTTGAAATTTCTTTAGACACTTGGCAAGCAATCTCACAACTAATTTTATTTATAATCAAACTTAGAATTAAAATTTTCTCATTGGTTTTTCAAAACAATGACATGCAATAAACTTGAAACCAAGTCCACTAACAAATTATGGAATTTAAAAATTAAACACGTGATGACACTAAAACAATTCAATGTGATCCAAGAATTCCTAAATTTATAAGTTTGATTGCAGTCAACGTTCACCAAAGTAGCACTTGAAAATTAGAAAATTACAACATTGATCATGCCCACTAGTGGATTATAATGAATTAAATTTAGTTTTGCAACTTATGCCTCAATATTTCAAATTTAGGGTAATGGTCTTTCATTATGATGAGACCATAAATTTGATGATACATTGAAATTTTTGTTATTATCCTAAATACAACTAGAGAGATTAAAGATGGGTTTGTTAGGTTTGATGTTTATTGAGTCTACGACTCTATCAGTAACCACATTCTTAGTTTTGTTCCAATATTTGTTGTATTTTTTGGTCTCTTTTTTGGAACAATCCAAGGATATATTATCCTCGTATAGGGAAATTTCACCCTTTTTGAAAAGAACTTAATCAACTCTGGTTACACTATCTACCATTTTTTCAAAAGCATGTTTTTGCATTTTTAATGCATAATTTTATTTTTTCACTAGGTCATTGATAAAGATATTCATTTTCTTTATTTCTAGAAATTTTCTAGGGTATCTTGTGAATATTTTTTCATCTCTAGAGGAATGAAATAAAAGGTTCCCTACTTCATTTTCTAGTTTAAAAAGATCCAACATGGTGAGTGTGTGTTGAATGTTATAAGAATATTGTTTACTAATTCTTCAAGTATTTGGATTCTTTGCAAGAGTTTTGTGAACCACTCCATGGCTTGACTCTGAGACTCAATTATGTATGTATTCCTAAGAAATTAATATTGTTCTCTAACCTCTTGTTAAATCAATGGATCAAACTAAGCTTACACCACACAAGGCTAAGTATTTTTGTTCCTATCATCATAGTAATAGTTGCATTACATTTCAAGCATCTATTTTAAGATGTTATAAAATACACCCACGGATCCACTTCTCCACTTAATTATTTTAAAATTTTGAAAATAAATGATGTGTATCAAGAGATTTTTTGTCTTTCCCATAATACATCAAATGATGAAATTATACATGAAAAGATAAAACAAATAATACAACATTGATAAGGTGGTTCTTCTAGAGCATACATCTCTACAAATTCCTACATCATCCATGAAAAAAAATACTCTAAAACATATACCTTGCAACATATGTCATTTGGTGAAGTGGGTTATGTGAGCTATCTAGGGACTACAAGATTATAAATGGAAATAATACAACGATTTCAACCTAAAATATGAAGAAAAAAATGTTCTTAAATGATATCTGTCACAAAATATTCATATTCATATGGATACATGTAGAAACATATAACAAAAATAGTTCCAAACCTCCAAAATTGACATCATTTTTTCCATTTTCTGGTGCATGTCATTTTTTCATCGCATCCAAAATAAGATTATGCCACTGTAAATCAAGAATGCACATGCAACTATGTTCTATATGCTTGGAAAATAGGTGAAGATGGAAAAAGTAAATACATTTAAATTTATTTAATAGGTCTATTAAGGTTTTAAAATTATAGACCATCATGAACATTAGAACTCTATTAATAGGTCTATTAAGGTTTTAAAATTATAGACCATCATGAACATTAGAACTCTAGCTGCTATGGCTGACAGAATGTCCTCAACAAGCCAACACATAGAAAGTCTTGACTTTCTTGCATGCTGAGGGCATTACCTTGCATATAATAGTCAAATTTATGATTTTTATGATGGCCTATTACTTAAAATACCTAATTAAACACCTCTAACAAAAATGCAAACCAGTTGCATTTCTCAGCTCCACCTGATGTCCTATGCATATCAATTGAGATTGCATAATGAACTATGGCCTCCTTCTATATTGCTTGAAACTAAGAGATTAAGATAGTTATTTTTCATGCAATCATAGGTTATTGTTCAGCTTCACTTGGTTTTAAGAATATTTTAATATTCTCTACTAATTAGATCCAACCACATGAAGGTGGAAGCTCATTTGGACCCACCCCCCAACATCTAAATTCCTCATTAACATCTAAAATGCATTCATTTTATTAATAAAATGTAACATTCATGAAATATCATGTGATAACATTAATTAAGACATAAGTTTCATTAGAACATTCACATGAAAATTAAAACATGCGATTCATTAGCAAATTCGCATTAAGATTCAATAGAACATAATTAAAACATCTAGACATAAACACCATTCATTATCAAATAAGTTACATAAATGAGAATCATTTCTTTTTTTTATTTTTCCTTTTTTGGTCCTTCCCTATATTGTTGTAGAGGAATATCCATGTTGTCATCGATATTTGTTCTCACCCATGGATGTTATCTCATTGTCCTTTGCAAAGGTGGGTCCTCTTTAGTAACAAACAAAAGGGTTAAATTTTAAAAAATTGAGACTTTAAAGACTTTAAAGAAGATAAGTGTAGTGCTCTTTACCTTGTCCAACCACATCATCTTTCCCAACAGCTTGAACCTTAACACGCTCATCAAGAACAACCTCTACATCTATTGTAACTACAATAAAATATGTTTTCTTAATCCCATCACATACTATACTTAAATTAGTATTACTACACCAAATTCAATTTTAAATTTTTACTTATATTAATAATTTAGAAATCAAAATTCTAATAGAAAATATATACCTTCAGTACTACAATGCACATTCAAGTCGACACCTCCATGGTGTTCAAATGGTGTATCACAATTGGAAGGTTGCAATCCAATGTAAATAATTAGTGCATTTATCAACAATATAAACATATAAATACAAGAAAAATATAGAGAAATGAAAATCATTCATTTTAATACATATAAATATATTCACTTTAATGTTTTAAATAAATAAATACTTATTATTTCCTTACTTAAAACAAATATAATGACTTGTATATTTTCAACTTTAATATCAAATATAGTAATCGCTAAAGTATTCAATTTGAAATTAAAATCAATTGACTTATTTACCTCATAAATAGATCCAAAAAAAAACCCTTTCACACTCATTGCTTAGAGTTGTTGAGCCAAGACTATATAGTCTTGTTTGTAGGATATTTTCTTGTACTCTTCAAAAGTACTTATTTTAAACTCCAAGGTCTACATTTTTTTTTGTATCATGAATTTTTTTTGTAATAAATATCATCAAGACCAATTTTTGTACAACTTATACATATTTGGATATAATTTTTTATTTACTTATACTTACAACTCATGCAAAAAGTGTTGAATATCCACCAAAGATGAGCTTGTGTTGCCCATGCTTGTGTTTTCTTGCTTCGGTTGCCTTTTATATGTCAGGAAAACTATGTGAAGTTTTAAATGTGTTAGATCACATAAGAATTAAGAGAAATTAGTACATAATTTTATTCTTAATATTGTGATATACCTTCTTTCCTAAGGTGGTGTTGGGCGGTCATTTTACACGAGGTCAATGATAGGAATCCATTTTGCAATTCCTCTCTTGAAAAGATAATCCTTTTGAGATCAACTGCAAGGTTCAGTATTTATCTTATGACATACCAAAATCTACTCAGTTGAAGATAAATGTGATTGTTCATGAGGAGGCCTTTGCTGGTTCTATTATGATCTTGGAATGAAGTAAACTTGTTTGTTGTCTCAAAATAACACACAAAAGAACAATATTTTTATATTTTTTGGTTTTTTAATGAATGCAATCTAACAGTGCAAATAAAATGAGTTCCTATTCTAACAAGGGGTTAGAAAAGAAAATAACAAAACTGAAAGCAAGTAACATGAAATTGAAATAACTTCAGCTAAAATCCTAAATGAACATAAGCTACAAAAAACAACATGTTGTGAGTTAAACTTTTGAAGAAATTGGTAGGAAACTAATGAAAATAGGAGCAGCGCTTCCTAGAATCCACTAATACATTCATCGATGGGAAATTTTAGTAACCAAATGATATTTCACTCTTCATCAATTCACAAGGCCATGCAAAGGGTGCTCATGCGAGACACAGAGTTATGTAGGCACAATTTATGATCTCTCCTCAAGCTTGATACGTCAACAAAATTTGTAAATGTATAGCAAACACCAGAACTAAAAGATTGCACAAACTAGAAACAACACAATAAACCTTTGGCTCATTCATAATCTCATGAATAAAATCCACAAAAATATGACACATTCAAGCAAGAATGACTACACTCCAAATGCAAGCACCAAAAGCATAATTTTACTACATAATAATGGTAGCACTTGTTACATATTACAATGGGGTATTTATAAGAAATCATCTCCTCAATTTGTGTTGAGAGTCAGAGATATCTTCATACAATAAAATGTTTTTAAAATATAAAAACAAACTAAATATATACAAACTAACCATTAATCTGGTGCTTAAATGGACTTCATCCATATTTTATTCATTAATTGGATGCATGAGCCCTTTACATGTCAAAAAAAAATAAAGCATGAGAGAGAAAGTAGGAGGAAGCCATTAGTCAAAGTGGAAGTGCATGGAGGCACCAAAAATAGAAGCTGGTCCTTTACTAGGTGTGTGTTAGAGTTAAACTATAGTTAGAATGCACTCTCGATGCATGGAAGATGCTACTTTTTCGAATTGGTAGTTAATTGTTGACACACCTTTGAATTGCAGAGCTATAGACCTATGTACCTATGGAGCTATGGACCTATATAGAAATGCAAAGCTACAGACTTATGGAGCTATAGACCTCGATAGGGTGAAAATCTCAAAATTTTACTAAGTGTCAAAATTGAAATTCTGGCATCTGGGTTTTGTTCTTCTTCATCCCAAAGCTATGTTTGGATGTTTGTCCTTGGATTTTTGTATCATCTTAGTAATTTTGGCCACATATGGAAGATCTAAAGCCTCATATTTATCCTTTACCTTCTGTCTATAGTTGTCCACATCAATTCGAGTTTCTACGAAATCTCTGAGTTTGGTGTCCAACTCTAACAATGCTTCCTCTATCTTGAAGGCTTGCTTGATATCTTCATCACTAGATGCTTCCTCTAATTTCTTCTTAAAATTCTCTACTACTACCTCAATTGGCAATAACTTCTCTCATTCTTCATCTTCAAAAATGTCCAAGCATGCATCACCGTACAACTTTTCTACTTCCAAAATTTTCCCTCAGGCTTGGTCCTTGAGCTGATGGATCTCCTCGTGTAATTTTTTTGTCACTTTATTTCAATCCACTATCTTCTCTATCCAATCATCAATCAAGTTTATCCCTTCTCCAATATATACATCAATCAAAGTGTGGTACTTTTTCCATTTTATGGGTTGTAGAGTCTACAAATCCTTGTTACATGTGCTTGAGAACCTCTTTGACTCCTATAGTCATCATTAGTTGGGTTAAATCCCATGTAGACTTTCCCAACATAACATCCTTCACTTCATAATCTTCCAAAATAACAACTTCTGCATCTATAGCTTCAAGAGGGAGATCCACTTATACAAATAAATCATGGTTCTGTATGGTAGTGACAAATGAAAATGGTGTTGCATCATGTAATGGAGACTCGAGTTTGTTCAAGATCTCTGAAATATCACAAATATCATCCTCTAAAGAATGGAACTGAGATTTAGCACTCCTAATTATTTCCTTTCAGAACCATGTCTAAATGTGTCTTTCTACAACCTTGGCTCTTCATGATGAAGGGGTGTGTTCAACTACCTCCTTCCCCTTATCACTCTTGTTTAGACTCACCTCCTATTGTGAGGACTCTCCTTCTATAACTTTAGTCTTTGCAAATTCTATAGCTTGCTCCTTAGCATCTTGGCAAGGCTATTGTGCATATTTTACCATTTGTCCCTCTTTTGATGCTTCATCAGTAGCCCTTGATTCTGGTTGCTCTTGTGGTGATGGTTCCTTTTGAACTTGTTCCTCTTCTAAACTTGGAGCTGGGGGAGTTAATGAACCCTTATCTACCACTATAATATGTCAAGGAGATGGAGGGGTAACATCAAGACCCTATGTATCTTGTTACATCTACATCTAGTCTTCCTATTGGAGTTCACCTATAGGGGTATCTTTGATATTATCCCTTGCCAAATATGTATGCAAGGGCATGAAATCAAATTCCATCATGGAGAAAACATCCTCACCTTATTCCCTTTTCTTGTTCACCTAGTTCTACACTTCATCTTTTGAAGAAGAGAGTTCTAATGGTTCTACTTGGGTGGATGGTGGGGTACTGGTGGCACTCTTTCTTCTTTCTAACTCTGTCACTTTTTCTAATCGAATTCTTCTTTGTAGGGGTGCTTGTTCCTCCTTCTCTTCTAATTCTATTTCTTCCTCATCTTCTTCTTCCTCTAGAATAGTTTTAGGAATAGATGGATTAGGTAATAATATTCTCCTAATCCTTTTCATTTTCTTCATCTTAATCTTGATCCTCTTATGTTTCTTGGAGATGGAAGGAGAAGGGGGCTTTTCTTATATAGGAGGAATGGAGGCTTCTAGAATCTCTCCCCCTTCTTGTTGGCTGGGCACCATAGGAGACAACTGAGTTCATCCTGGATTTGAGAGGCTCCAATACCTTGGCACTCTTGTGAGTTTTGTTCATGTTGTAGGGAAGACACATGTCATGCAACCTATTGCATCTGAATCTTTTGAGGAGAGGTTCTCAAGTCCTCTTTCCGTTCTTTTCAAGAGGGTGATAATATCCTACTGGATGATCAAGCTAGTAGACTATCTTTGGCCTAATAGGAGACTAGAGTGCAAAGATAGGAATTGTCACTTTACTTCCCTTACCCCTTTCTAGGTGAGCATGTGCATGGAAGATTATAGTATTGGGAATTGAATCAAGTGGAAAAAGGTTTCTTGATCCAATCCTTTGTCATTCTAATAGCATATCTCACTCGATGATTGATGTCATCTCCTTCCTCTTTTTCAACCTCTACATTTAGAATGGGTCTTTCACTAAATTTATCTACATTGAATAGGGAATCTAGTAATTCTTTAGAGTCTTGTAGCCTTATCTCATCAAAGATATTCAAATGGAGAGCCTTTTTTTCTAAATACAAAGTCATCCTACAATAGTCCCTAATGTGGACATTGTAGTCATTTGTGGCATTCATCCAGTGATCTTCAATGGCATGCTCATGATGGAAGTCCTTTCCTGCCAAGCTTTCCACTTTACCCACATTGTCAAAGTATGGCTAAGGAGAGTTATATTCTTCAAGAGGGTCTTTCTCCCATTCCTACTGGAAGGTCAGAATATCCTATTTTCACTTCACTTGATATGGCCCAATGACCAATGGTCATTCCCAACAAGACTCTTATTACCTCTTTATCTTCTCATAAACTGACTCAATTTTCCTAGAGATCTCCAATAGTACCAACTTGTCACTTGGGTATCTCAAAAGCTTCTTAGGATTGATAGATGCACCACCCACCCAAAGATACATGAATGTCTTAAACTAAATGAAGTAGGCTCAGAGAGCCCTGATCTATGCTTTGGCTTCATCGAATAATCTCTTCCCATAGTCTCCCTCAATGAATTGAATGATTGCAAAGATGAATGCATCATTCACAATTCTATACTTCTTGCTTTGTGCCGAGAGCTTCTTCTTCACCAACTGAGGGTAGACTATGTATGGCCAAGCATTGGTGTCCTGCATACTGCCTTTCTTGTACAAATTAGGATAGTTTTTTGCCTTCACTACAAGTAGGAACACCATATAAGAAGTCATATAGAACTTTTTCTTTTCCTTCACCATCCTCAGTTGATCACACAAGTTTTCTCTTAGTGTGGTGGCCCAATATAGTGGTATCCTTGCATGTCTGATGGTCTCAATGAAGTTGACCATGAATGTAGTGAGATGACTTGCTACAGGTAAGCCCATGACTTTGCTTAGGAGAATGATAGAGTATCTGATGTCATCCTTCATGTATCTATGAGTCATTTCCACATTGCTAATTATCCTTCCCCAAGAAGGCTTTTCAATCAAGTAAGAGGATTGTATAATGTCAATGGCTTCTTGCAGATGCTCCCTGTACCATCTCTTAGCTGCTTCATAGGAAATTTAGATGAACTAGTCTACTCTTGGTATGTGGAAAACCTTCTCAATGTTATTAGGTTGCAAATCTAGTACCACTTCCCCTATGATGCTCTTGACCACCCTCTCATCAAGAACAATGTTCTATGACAAGGCCATGATTAGTTCATCTAATTGTACTGACACAAGATGTGATGCACTGCATTCATTAACTCGAAACAAATCAATGCAGACACCAAGGCTAACCTCTTTGTCAGCTTGTTGCAAATTCTTAGGAAATCTCCTAGATTCATGTGTCTGAGATCGGTATCTCCAATCTCAACATAGTCATCATGGAATCTTGATTTCAAAGGTATGCCTTAGAACTTGAATAGGACAAGTTTGGGTACTGCTCTAGGCATGGATGCCATTTGATCACATTACCTGTGCTTTGAGAGAAAATGTGTATTAGTCCATAGATAGCATAAAAGAAAAAAAAATAGAACATAAGTGAAAAATAATCCCTCTTTGGGGATTTATTATTAATTAATTAATTTTTTATTTATTAATTTTTTATTTAATTTTTGTTATATATATATATATTTAATTTCTTTTTTAAAACATTTTATTTTATTTTTTTGTATTTTTTTAAACATTTGCAAAAAAGAAAAAAGGAAAAAATGAAAGAAACCCCTGAGTGCACACGCTGAGGTGAGCACACAATGAGGGCATGCACGAGTTATGCAAGTGCATGGCCTAGCAAGCAATGCATGCATATTTGGGCAAGTGCACGGGTGCATGCCCTAGGTGCCATGCATGGCACTGACACTAGCCACCCCAAGCACACAACTGAACATGTGGCCTAGCATATAATGCTCAAGAGTGTGGCTAAGTGCATGGCCCAGTGATGCATAAGCATGTGGCCGAGCATGCAACCCAGTGCATAGTGCATGGCCACATGGCCACGCATGCAGTGCAACACTGAGCATGCCAACCATGGGCATGCAGACAATGGAGGGGAGGGAAGAAACTCACCAAGGAAGAAAATGGGAAAGATGGGATGAAAAGGGGGGGAGGAAGTTTTTATAACCCGTCCCTCCTTCATGTGGCAAACAAAATCGCACACACGTAACATATATATATATATTTATTTATTTTTTAATTTATTTTTTTTCTTTTTGTTGAAAATTGCATTTCAATTTTTCCCATTTTCTAATGTTTTTTGTGTTTTTTGACTTTTCTATTTTTTTTTACTTTTTCAATTTTGACACTAGGACTCTAACTTATAACCAAAATTTCTTCTCCAGACTCTCGAACTATGAGTCTGGGAGTCAAAAAAAAATAGGGGATCCCCATTCTTAATGAGGAATGGGGCATGTGTTGTGGACACCACAATAGGTGGTACTATTTCTCCATCATGTCTTGCAATTTTCTTAGTGGTATCCTTTTTAATATTCTCCCACTCAATTATAGGAATATAAGGGGTTCAATTAAAATAAGGGTTGCATTCCATTTTGGTCCTATAATTGTACCTAATATACTTCAAATTTTAGTCCACTTTCTCAAGGAGCCTAAGTTTTTGAAAGACATTGGGTCTAAAAAGTGTTGGCATATCATCAATGAGTTTATCCTTTAATTCTTTAGTTTGTAAATTCCACCTTTTAAGAAAAAAAAAACAATGATTAGATTTATAAATGAATTGAAGATACCTTCTTAAATTACTTGAAGAAATTAATCAAAGGCAATTTGATCTAGCAATGAATTCAACGTATGATACCATATGCATATCATTGACCCAAATATGTGCAAACATTCATCCTTAAGTTTTTCAAAAAAATGCATTATTCCCTACAAAATAATAATGGGATTAGTAGTTATTTTACAGGACTACATAGGAGGTTAGTGAATTTGATTATGAGTATATGATTGTATAGTAAAATAAAGGATCAATCTTTAAAGTACCTAGAATCTGGGCTACTCTTAGGAGAAGTCCATCTTCATTGCTCATGAGAAATTGATCATAATTCTTTAGTGTTCCCATACATCTAACATGTGTACATCTAGGAATTTTCTCATCACCTCCTGCATAAAATGAATCCAATATTATAAAATGCCCCAAAAGAAATAATAGTTCAAGTGAAATAAACACATGAAAAATGAGAGAGGAAAAGAGGAATCTAGTTACCAATAGGCATTTCCATTACATCTGTGGCCATGCTACATGTTGCCAACATTGTAGTTGGTATTACCTCTTTAGTTTTGTTCCTCATAATAGGCAGCGTACTGAACATAGGATCAATTCTAGGTACTAAAAAATATAATTATTATAGCATAAAAAACAAGATTGTTAGAGCTATTAATAAATAATTGTTTGAGAAAAAAACTTGAGTGTAGGATATAACATGCAATGTACTTGAACTACCTAAAGTATTTACATATGGGACATAGCCATTTAAACTATCTAGCATCCTCTATAAAAATAACACATGCATTTTATTTAATGACATAAATAAAAGAGTACACTATAAAAATGATTATTGAACTTTTCTTAAAATTAAAAAACTACATTAATACTGTAAGAATTTGATATAGTTCTGATACCATGTAAGAATTTTCCTAAGGCAAGAATGAAATTTCAAGATCTAGAAGCTCAAGAGATAGCACAAGATAGACAAGATATCATCAAATGATAATAGATTAATCAAATAATTGGATGATTACATGATAGAAGTGCTTTTTATATAAAGGCACCTAATATGTCTACGAGTCATAAAAGAGATAAGCATAACAATTAAGCACATGTCCACCAAGAGTGGATTATCCTCCATTGTGCATGAATATGCGTGAAACAATGAGAGGATAAGAATAAAAAGGTGTATCTCATAAAAAGATGTAGTCGACAACATGTGCTCAATTAGAGTGCAAACTACTCTATTTTCTACATGACAACTCATATGAATATGCAAACCTCTAGGTTTCTAAATGACAACTAATATGAATAAACATTA
Organism: Cupressus sempervirens; assembly: GCA_028749045.1. Classification (NCBI taxonomy): domain Eukaryota; kingdom Viridiplantae; phylum Streptophyta; class Pinopsida; order Cupressales; family Cupressaceae; genus Cupressus; species Cupressus sempervirens. The sequence goes on along the minus strand of CM053787.1, from coordinate 783,679,993 downwards.
ACCTAAGTAAACTTAACTAAAGTGTTAATAGTAAATACTTATTTACAAAAACAAATACTTACTCTATAAGTCTGAAATAGGTGCATCAACTCATCCTCTCTCTATTTTTTTTGAGGAGTCTAAGGTTGAATTAATGCCAATTGAGTTAATGCTCTTAATAGTTCACAAAGGACCTTTTGCGGTGCAACCATAGGATCGATGACTGGCACAAAATCAATAATGAATGGATCCTACTCATCCTACAACTCCTCATGAACTACTTGTTCCTTTCCCTTTTCTCGATCAGTACTCATTTCTAAGAATAATATTATTAGCACTATATTTAAAATCAACCCAAAAAAGTAGTGAATAATAAAATATAATAAAACATATACATTCATATATTTCTTGTATCTAATTTGTACAACAACAATGAGTTTTACCTATCAAGAAGAAGAAGTCTAGTTATAACCACCATCGTCATGCGTATTGGATGGTTGTTAATCCATACTATAGCCCTATATCTTTTTTTTTTATAAAAAAATTAGATATGTTAAAACACGTGTTATTATTCTAAGTTAGTAAAAAAAATTAAAAATTAATAGAGTGTTGGATTCATCAATTGGAGTTGATTTTAAATGTGCATGGTATGTTCTACCTCACCCATGATAGTGGCTTTGTTTGTATCTATCTAATTCAACTTGTAATAAATAAGAAGCTCTTCACCTCCATGATTTGATTTTATCCAACATACAAATATGTCATTTCCCTCACGTGCCTCAAATATGCAATTGGGCCACTTCTTAGTTGATGCAGGTCATGTACTATTTAGAAAACTTGAAATATTGCATAATACTTTTGGCCTTCTATCAATGGATATAGCTATTATTTTACTTTGTTCACTAAATTTTTCTTGTATATGATTTGTCATGAGAGCATACATACATGTACTTTTTTTATATCTAACAATTTGCATCCAACTGTTATAATCATAGAAAAGGTCCAACATAATCCATCAATTCCACAACCATTTTGTAAGATACCCTTATGGCATCCATGGAAAATAGGCCCAAACCATGTAATGAGCATGGTGTTATGTGATATATCCTCTCTTCAACACAAAAAATAGTGTTTGTGGGAGGAAATTCATTGAGGACCCATTTTTTATGTAGATGTTTGTACCTAAAGGGAACATCAAAGTCACCTTCACTCTCATCATCATAATAACATGACCACCCTTGAGAAAATAAAAATAAGATAGATTTTAATTAAATAAGATAAAACTATTTAATTAAAAGAGAGATTTTCTTTTAATTAAATAACATTATTTTATTTATTTAAAAGGGATGTTTTCTTTTAATTAAATAAGAAGATCTTCTTTAAATTAAATAAGATTTTTTTTTACTGGTAAATGGTAGAAGCCTTTAATTATATTAACTTAAAAAATAAAAATACAGCAGAGTATCTCCATTCAAATGGGCACTGGTAGGAAAGAATAGAGAAGAAAACCTCCAGTCTTGCCCGAGATCATAGTCCTTTATTATTACATTATAAAGTGGGCATACCCCAGTTGTAAAACTTCAAATTTCATTGCTATTACAAGGAAGCAGACTAGAGTCCTAATCTAAATTTTGTCAATTTTGATGGTACTTATACCAATCAAACATAATCTAGTTCCAAGAAAATTGTTCTTGCCAGAACTTTTATGCTTTTAGTAGGTACCCCTTTTTTGTTGTTTTACTCGAAACTCGCATACCTTACTATTCTGTTAATCAATTAAGAAACTTAGAAAATACCATTAGATTATTAGTTAAGAGCAATTGAAAAATTGATTTCTTGGTGGGATACAAAAGGGCTTTGATAATTGAGATCAATCCAAAAAAAATGATCTTTTTCGAAATTGGTCAAAATATTCACTTAGTCCTAATATTCTTTAATCAAAACCAGATGCCATTTTAATAATTTAGAATCCTACTAAAAATCAAGTTTTAATATGTTAGTATAAATCTCACTAAACTAATAGTGATTAGTTCTTTCATATGAAAAAGGGGGTTTCATTCTTACTTATACCAATAATGCCATTAATAACATTGTATTAAAATATTGTTCTTTATTGAATTACATTTATGGAATGTTCTATAAAGTTACTTAATTATCCTTCTAGGATGCTTTGACTCATTTAAAACTACTTAGTTTTATTATTGCCATTAGTCTAATTTTAATCAAACATTTCTTCTATCATAGATGTAAACAAAGCCTAGAGTTATTAACAATAAATATGTAATTCTTCCCAAGTGAATTCAATCTAGCTATACTACACCATTAAAATGAGGCAAGGCATAAAATCACCACTGATAGAGAAGAAACATTCATATATCAAATTCTAATTTATATTTATTTTAGATGACTTTGCTAATTACTTTATACATATTTATGTTCCACTGAGCTAGAGTAGATTAAGGCCTATAGATTCAATTAGTTTTGTTACCATATTTAGATTATGAATCAGATACACTTGAACACTTCCTCTATAATGTGATAAGATAGAGAGAATAGTGTGAGGCTAAAATGGAAAATTAAAATAGTATGATAAAACCATCCCAATCAAACAACACCATTCGATAATCACATCAAAGAAAAATGTATATAATTCATATATATTCATGATAATGAGATTTACAGAATGATGTCTTTGGATAGAATAAGCTTAACTAGTATATACATCCATACTTATAGATAATTTGCTAAGGAAAGTACCATAATACAAAGAATAACAACCTATATAAGCTAGACTACCTGAAACCTACATAATTGCTAGGCTTAACATCTAGATAAATTATATGTTGTAATGAACCAAACTAAGAAATTAAGAAATCAAAAGGAAGAAAACTAAAGAAATATACGATTAGAAGAGAAAAGAAAAACCTATAGAAAAAAAAATTACTAGATTGGTAGGTAGGGCCAGGAATAGGGGAGGCAAGCCAAAATAGAGGGAACCCCCAAGGTAAATTATGGCATACAATCAAAGAGAAACAAAGCCACAACATAGTAGGAAAGCCCTCCAAAACTGGCACATATTACCAAAAAACCATAATGATCTCTGTGATGTCCTTGGGGTTCTCTACCAAGAAATTTGGCGAGAATTCAAAATCACTATTTTCCCAGCTTGATTTCTCCATGTTTGGAGTGTAGAATTTTAGTATCTCTAGATTGTCAAACTCCACACCCAGGTGGATGTATGTCTTAAAGATGCCAAGGTAATTTTCAAGCTAGACCTTGCTATTATCTTCAATAATCCCTCTCTACTGAAGGAAGAACTAGATGTTGGCCTCCATTTTGGGCAATTCCTTATGAAAGGCCACATTCTCTAAAATGAACAGGGTGAGACACCTAATACCCACTGCCAAATCAAAACTACTAGGTGGGTACACCATGTACATCTCTGGAAGGGGAATCCTTAGTTTCTCAACAATTCTTTTAATGACTTCTTCGAGAACCACACACCAAATTGGATAAAAAATATTGATATAGAGTCTAATCATTACCCATTTTTCCACCTTAGCTTTGGCCAAACAACTTATTATTGTCCCTAATATGTTGCTGTTAGTCCACCAAGAGAAATTATAGTGAAAAGTACCTTCTCCAATGACACGAATAACCATTATCCTTGTCATATTATCCACTAGTTTTAGTAGTCAATTCCACTATTCGGGTTTCACATTTCCTCAAAATTCCATGGTCCACACCTTCAAAGCATGAAATAAGTAGATTTTAGTATCCATCTTAGGGTTTAAACTGGCAAGACTGATGGAGGTGAGGAGGAAACTAACAAATAATAAGATTATTTTATCATTAAAAGGGATTTTTTCTTTTAATTAAATAAGATTATTGATGAAATGATCAAACCTTAGGAAATATTGAAATAATTAAATTAATTACGTTTTGATCAAGGAAAATGATTTGATGCATTGATTGTGGAATTTGATAAATTGATTTAGGTAATTGAAGAATTGAAGAATGGGGGCCCATAGTTTAGATGACTATTTTAGGGTGCATACATTTGCCCTTCTTTTGACTAATGTGTTATCATTTTGGGAACACATGTAGTCAAAGAATGTAGTTGAAGTGTGACATTGATTTGGGATCACAAAACAAAACAAATGTGTGGTAAACTTAGCAACACATCAAAACAAAGAATACAATTTTTTATAATAATTTTGTCTTGACAAAGACAAGGATGCCCCAGGTGGAACAAACACTGATAAAGTTGAATCAAGGATTGAATTTTGATAGGTACTACCCCCTCGTGATCAAAATTGAAATGAAATAGAGGAGAAACAATAAATTGATAAATTTGATCAAATAAAACTAAAGATAAGTTTGTTGATGTAAAATGAAAAATATAAGGATCACATAACCAAGGTAGATCATCAAGCATGAAAGATTATGCCTCAAAGTTGAATTAGAAGAAAAGAAGTGGGGTGAAAAAAAATGGAAGATAGAAGTTGGAAGAGGTGGAAAGAAATAAAAAGAAGAAAGAGAATTTCCCTCAGGAAAGTGAATGTCTCAAAATCAATCAAATGTTTAAGATAGAAAATTCTGATTGAGATCACAAAAGAAGATAAGGAAATCAAGATCAAGACATGACCACAGTTGATTAAAAGTCCAAAAGAAATATGAAGGAAAACCCTCTCAAACTAATGATGCATCTCAAAAATGCAAAGTAACATGAGGTCTAACAATGCAAGATACATGAAAATGCAAAGGTGTACTTGCAATAGAGAAAATGTAACACAAAATTTTGTGTTCATCATTTATGAAAGAATGTAAAGGAACTTATTTTCATCATTGGGCCATTATTAACAGACGTCAGAAAATCACACAATCATCACTAATCACAAGCACAAAAATGAAGATATGAATGTCATTTATATCAGATTGGAATGTGGAAAGGTTTGAACATAAGCATCAAAGACATAAAGGTCAAAATGACTTCAATATTATCTTACCCAACTTAATGTAGTAGAACCATGCTCACATCATGATATAGATGCTAGGAGGACCATGAGAATGGTTGTGCAAAAATAGTCAAGGATGATTCCTCAAATCTCCTAAGTGTTTCAATAGGACAACAAGAGACACTCTAGAGTTTTAAGACCACACCCACAAGTAGAAAGAAAAGAAAAATATGCCCCATCCCCCAAGTCCTCTATCTATGCATACTAGGGAGACTTATTAGATAGGGATACTCAAAAAAAATTAATAACAGTTAGCACACAAAGATGACATAACTCAAGCATTAAGTATTTTTATTTAAAAATCTAAGTGTGTTAACTAATACTGAGTTCTAAGGATAAGGATCAAATTCTTGCAAATAGCTAAGATCACATGAAAAATTGGGTAAGACCAAACCAATAAGTGTTGAAAAACACTTGATGTCAGGGGTTGTGTTGAAAAATACAAATGAGGTGGTGTTGAAAAACATTGTTTACGATGTGTCAAAAAGACTAATGCATCTGAGATACCAAAGCTTATAACAAATTTATGCTCCCAAGACATAGATAGAGACCAATTCTAATCCAAGGAAACATGGACAAGAAATGATGGAGAAAGGCTAAGTGTTAAGGACACATGCTAAGAAATAGGGGTGCAAAGGCCTCGATTAGTGCCAGTTTCTAGGTTTTCACCACTTGGATCTTTTTGCAAATTTTTAATTTTTTAATTTTTTTAAATTTTCTATTTTATTTTATTTTTTTGGAATATATATATTTTTTAGAGATACATAAAAGTGCCTATTGCTAGGTTTTCACTAAGATGGTCATTTTTTCAAGACATTTTCCAATTTTTAGAATTTTTGACAATATATCATTTTTTGGGGATTTTTTTGAGATATATCATTTTTTCAAATTTTTTGAAATATATAATTTTTTGGATTTTTGAAATATATCATTTTATTTTTTGGATTTTTTAGGATTAATAAATATATACAAAGGATGCCCCCAAACAAAATGAGCATCAAACTCCCAAGCAATATCACATCGTGTAGTCCCAATATCTAGCAAGGTGGAGGACAAGAGGGATTAACAAGTTGGTGGAAGAGATGGTAGACAAGAGAATGAAGGAGAATGAAGAGAAGAAATCCTTAAGGGAAAATTCCTAAAGAGTACCCAAACTAGGGAAAAAATTATCATGTAGAGCACATTTGGACAAACAATGAAAGGCCAACATAGGATAAGTCATGAAAGCATAATGCAAAAGTAGGAAATGATGTAGTCCAAAGGAGTAGAAATGTCAAGATAATTCATAGCATCATGTTTTACTCTTTTTTATTAGATGAAGACTAAATGATAAAAGGATAGTGAAAGACTAGAATGAATCGAGGAAAGTAGATATGAAGGCTAAATATGAAAGGAATCAAAGCAAGATCATCATAAAATAGCTCATAAGATAGCCAAATATTCATGTATAGGTCAACATTATCAAGATCAAAGCAAGATGATGAAATGGATGAAAGATGTAGAAGAACTATGCATGATGCCTAATTGCTAGGTTTTCATTATGGTACTAATTCCAAGCACCACAAGGGATTGGTTTTCACCATAGGAAAAACATATTTCTCTTTAATTTTGCAATGCATCTTATTACCTAGTTTTCACCAAGGCACACTTTCAATATTTTCATTTTTTTTTTCTCTTTTATTGGAATAATGCAAGATTTTTAGATAATTCTCCTTGAAAGGATAAACCATGATATGCCAGGGATTCAAAATGATATGCTCAAAGGTGTTGATAGGGAAAGGAAGATAAAAGAGAAAAATGGAGGATAAGGTTTTATGCATAGTGAGTAAGGTTGGAACATAGGAGGAATACAAAAATGAGGAAAAATGATATAAGGTAGAAGGATAGTAGATGGAAGGATTGTGAAAGGGTAGATGGAAAGGAAGGTAAGATCAATGTTAACACACACCTTGAAGGGTGGTGAGAGAATGGAGGAAAAGTAAATGAAGGAATGTGTGAAGGGATATGGTGAATGGATAGAAGAGGTTGTGGTTTAGATGCATGGAATGGAAGAATGCTTTTGGAATAAGATGAAGTGGAAGTCTTTGGAAGCTCGAATGTCAACTTCACTTTTTTCTCAACATGAGACTCTTTCAAGAGAGACTTTGGAATCCATATAAATGTAGGCTTTTCATTTCTTTTTGATGATTTAGAGATAATATCTTCAATGATGGATTTTGGAACCCATACTTTTTTTTCAGTTCTCTTCTTAGATATCTCTTTTGACTTTATGCCCCTATGCCGATTAGAGGAGACATGGTGATCTTCTTTTTGAGATGGATTCTTGTATTTCTTGTGTTGAACATTCAAGTTACTCTCGAAAGACTTGGAAATTTTGGAAGAAGAAGGGGGATATTACTGGTTTAGATGGGTGGGTGGATGGAAAGGATTGAAGGATATGTATCTACATTGATTGTGAGGAAAGATAGGAGATGGAGGGACGTAATGACAAAAAATGGATGAAAAATTAGGAGAGTTAGGAGTGGATAATGAAGGGACATAAGGACCCAAGATGGAAGGAAGACATGAATCCCTTGGTATTGGTGGAGGAAGTCCCAAGATGCACATGGAAGATGAGAAAGGATAATCAATAAATCCATCAACATCTAAATGGCAACCAAGGACATCAGCATCTTTAGAGTGAGCATTAGGATTTTCAATTGGATCATGATCATATTGAATAGGAAAAACTTATTTGCTAGGATTTTTTGGATCTTGAAAAGACTTAGGAAGAGTGAAAAGTGGAAGTGAACATATATTGGTAGAACAAGAAGATGGAATACTTTGATCTTGACAAGTTTCTTTGGATAGAATAGGCATAGAACTTTATTCAGAAATTTTAGTAATCTCAAGGGAAATATTGGAAATAGTGTCTTCATTATACTTGGGAGGTGGATAAGACAGAGGATATGGAGGAGTGACATCTTGAAGGAGATGAAGGGGTGTTTGATCTTGATCTTTGTTGACATTTTTATCTTTAGCCTTTTGAGAAGCCTCTTTACATGGAGCCACTTCTAAGGACAAGGGATAATATGAGGTTTGCATATAAGTATCTTGAGGAGATAGTGAATTTGAAGTGACCATAGTAGGCATAGCATCACACAAAGGTTGAGCATCTTTAGTCTTAGTAGCATGAAAAAGGTTTGCAACCAATTGTAGATTAGCTTGAGTTTATTTTAGAGGTAGCCCTTGAGGATACACATAATCGGTGCAGAAAGCATTAGACTCTTTGTTTTATGCAGCTATGTTGGATAGCTTTGAAGTTTTAGAAAGTTCATGACTATTAGAAGAAGTGGAGGTAACAAGGAAACCATCACTTGACATAGGCTCATCAACGTGATATTTCTCAAGACAAGTATCCTCATCATATAAGTCTTTAGGAATTTCAACATCAATGATTCCATCATCGATAAGATTTTAAATTTTACATTTAAATGTAATACAATCCTTATTTTGACGACCTTTATTTCTATAGTAACCACAATAGTGATCATCTTTCCACCATGGAGGTTTTACATAAGATTCATAAGGTCTAGATTTGTATGGTAAAGTAATTATCTTGTTTGCAACTAAGGTCAAGCAACATGTCATATGAAAATCCCAAAGGAGTAAAATTTCTCTCAAAAGTATGTCTAGGACCATTTTTGTCATTCTCATTTTGGTCAAAGATAGGTCCATCATGAAATATTGGCATATGCTAAAAGGATTTATTACTCACCTTCTCTCTTAATAGGTATTTAGATCTAGAAGATGAAGACAATTGATGTCTTGGAGTAGAAGATGTAGGACTTAAATAAGATGATTCATGTAATTATGTAATCTTCTCCTCTAATAATTTTTCAAATTTATATTGCATTCACATTATGCACTTAGTGAGATAAAGGTAAGTAGGATCATTTGTCTCTTCTATCTCAAACAAGGCTTGTCTCTCCAACTCTAGGATTCTAAATTGTTCTTCATTTGCAGCTTGTTCATCTAGGAAGAATTTCTTTCCATGCTCAATTTTCTTAAGTCTTTGGTGAGGTAGAACTAAGGGTAATTGGTTAAAAATAATTTGAGGTCACTTTCCTTGATCTACTTGATATCTTGTTGTAATTGACATGAAAGAAAAGGTATTGGTTCATAGGAAAACCATATGAAATGTTAGAACCAAAATATTATAGTAAAATCACTCACTTGTCCAAAAGAGAGATGATAAAATAGAAATTTCTCAATAGGCATAAACCAACACTACTACAGAGGTGCCCACTACTTTGGGTGAATACCCTAGCACATATGGATCAGGAGGATGATTTATCCAAATTGTAATTAATTTAAATTGAATTTTAATGGAAGTGAATGGTCAAGAGATTACTAGGACTCTCCAAGTGTGTTATCAAAGAATCTAAAGGTTTATCTTCTTAACACGGACCATTTCTAACTCACTGACTCCAAGAAAAGTCACTCAGAAAATCAAATATTACTAATTCAAGGGGTCAAAATAGAACAATCTAACATGCAAGCACACTTCTAATAGTGGGGTAAGTGACTTAATCTGACCTAAATCAACCAAGGAGGACTAAAAATGATAGAATAACAAATTGAGAAAGGTTTCAAGTCAGGAACACAGTTTTCTTGTTCATTTTAATTTACCAACTTGATGCATCAATACATTTTTATCATAAATTAGACATACAGGACAACACTTAGGGAGTTCAAACAAATGTCTACAAGAAATGGGCAAGGGACAAAGCAAGCTTGCGCATAAACAAGAATAGTGTCTTAGTATGAATCTAATCCCTAAAACCATTATTGTGTATGTTCTCAAAATATTTTCCAATCATGCACATAGTCCTGGAAAGGAAAATTTGGGTTGCATTATGGTTCTTAGTAATGGTCAACTCTGTAACTCTTGCAATCTCAAATGGGTGAAATCCAATCCTGATGCGCTAAGGTTTTGGCACATTTTGAGAATTTAATCAATCAAAGATCTTGAGGAAATCTGATAGCCCAACAAAAGACTACACCCATGGAGCTTTCTTCTACAAGGACATTTATATAGCAGGTGTTGCAACCATGGTGAAAGTGGCTACTACCACTTGAGGTTCTATCTATGTGGTTTACCCAATAAAGGGAGTGTCCACTATGGTTAACCTCTCTAATCAAGAAAGACTCACAAAATTGGACCACATGAGGACTTAGTCCAGATATAAGGGTTACAAATTTTTGATGTACCCAAAAGGGAATAAAGAATACTCCTCTAGCCTCTTCACCTCACCCAAACATAGAAAATAGTTTCATTGACATGCTAATTTAAAATCACTTCACTGAGGTTTGGAAAGCCAACAACAATCACCACCAATCTCATGAGAGAAAGTGCCAGCAAATGTTGAAGACAAACAAAATGAGACAATGAAATAATATACAATTCTTCCCTACCTAAAAGAGTATCTATTGTTGAGAAGAGCTTCACGTGTAAGGCAAGAGAATGAATCAAACTCTCTCAAAATCACCACAAATAGTGTTAATAGGGTTTAATTACTATGTGAAACATGTATGCAAGAAAATAACTGTAGGTCCAATTTTAGAGCCACAATCAAAATGTGATTAATGAAAGCATGTAAAAGCCTCAACCCAAATAGAAGAGATGTTCAAATTTAATTTCAAAGTACCAATTTCATGGAGATGTATAAGAGTACCTTAGATCTAAAACAATGCATGTGTATGACTCCACTGTTCTAACAAACTAAGCAAGTGCTCCATGCAAACAACAACCAAAGCATTACAAGATAAATACGTCTTATGCAAACCCTAGGGTTAGATCTCAAAAATATTATTGTTAGGAATAATAATAACCAAAAAATAACCTTAATGAAAACTCACATCATGCATTGAACTGTGTGAATATTAAATACAAATTAATTATTAAATACCATTTTTTTAATTTTGATTTTTAACCTAGTCAACTAGATTGGGCATATATGCCATGAATTTGAACCCAAAACCCTAAATATAGAAAAAGACCCCTATTTAAAAAACAAAAACTTTCCAAAAATGTTAGAATTTTAGGGGGAAAAAAAAAATTCATTTGCATCCCAGGGGCCCATTTTCTCAAAACAGACTAATTTTTGTAAATTGAGTGTTTGAGTGCTCATATGAGCTCTAAATTAAAAACACAAAGAAACAACCCTATTTAGACTTTAGAGACATCTCAAAAGATGTAGACATTTTTGAAAAATTTGATAATTTGTACCCAAAAATAATTTTTCCTAAAAAGCAAAGAAAAAAATTATAAAAATACAAATTACCTCTAAAAAACTTGACTTTTCAACCAAAGCTTCTACGATATGTCACCAATCTACAAAAAATATTTCAGACCAAAACACCGAGCTATTTGGGAGATATGATCATATATTTTGAGTTTAGGGTTTTTCATCTCCAAACAAATCCACACAAGGGGGTTAGCTCCAAAAATAGCCAAAAGCAACATTTAAAGGTGTGCTGCCCCATAGTGTGTGCCAAAAATGTGTGTTAAAATATTGACACACTTCAATGTCATTATATCCAAGATTGTTCAAGAATGAGATCTCAAATGGCAACTTGTAGCTTTGTATTCATGGAGTGCAAGGGTTTGTAATGAGCCTTTAGTTTGACTTTTTTTGTGCCCATGCAAGTACACCATAAAATGAGAGATTCAAAGATCAAAATATGCATGCAAATGAAGATGCAAGCTAATATAAATGATAATAATGCAAAGCAATGCAAGAAAGAAAATCTATTCTATGAAAGGAAATTAACAATGCAAGATTGATCTATGAAAGAAAATATGACTTTAAGCTGATATGAAAATGCAAGGATGAAGCATGATGATGGAAGCCATGGATGCATGAGAGAAGAAGACTAAAAGAGAGAAGTTACAATGGAGCTCCAATGTACAAACTCTAAAGCTCACACCCTAATGCTCAAACTTCTTCTCCAAAATTGCTCTCCAAACCTGCAGCATAACAATACTATAGCAATGAACATCTATCTAAATGAGAAGGAGAGGGATCCTTATAAAGGAAACTATGGAGGTGGGAGGCTTCTCACAAGAGCAATGTGGGATAAATCCCTGAAAAGGAAAGTAAGAGGAAAAATTCCACCACTTAGAGATATGTGCAAAAAAAGGAATTTTTATAAGATTTTATTTGATTTATTTCCTTTTATCATCAAAAAGAGAGCTTTAAGTGGGGATTTATTTATAATTTATTTTAAAGAGGGAATTTTTTTTAATTAAATAAGATAAGATTACTTAATCAAAAGAGAGATTTTATTTAAATAAGATAAGATAAGATTATTTTATTTATTTAAAAGGGATATTTTCTTTTAATTAACTAAAATTTATTTTATTTATTTAAAGGGGATGTTTTCTTTTAATTAAATAAGATAAGATTATTTAATTATAAGAGAGATTTTAATTAAATAAGATTATTAATGAAATGATCAAACCATATAAAATATTGAAATAATTAAATTGATTGCAATTTGATCAAGGAAAATTATTTGAATTAATTAAATAAAATATTCTTATGTATTGATTTAGGAATTTGATAAATTGATTTAGGAAATTGATAAATTGGAGACTGGGGGCCCATAGTCTAGGCGACCATTTTAGGGTGCATACAGAAGCATCATCATCATGATTAGTAGTAGCATCATTTGTGTCAAGAGTATCATCAACTACTCTCAATTGTGATCCACTTCTTCCCCTTCCTCAGTATCTTCTTCTTCCATACCATTATACTTTATCAACCTTCATCTTGGATCATGTCTAACAACAAATGACCATCCTAGTTTATGTGGAACCTCTTATTAAAATACCTACTCACATTGGCTTGGAAGATCATAGGGCTCATCTCCAACTGACTCAAAAAACCTTATATTAATCATTGGAAATCCATTCTTATGCTCAATAATAGTTCTATCAGGATCATTTTGATTAACACGTAGTCTATACTATTTGAAAATGAAGATAACTAATTTAAAGGATTTAAAGTCACGATCAATTATATCAACCATATTTCCATAGTATCAATTTTGAGACTCTCGAGGATGTAAGTCATTTATAGATGAGATATTGGTCACCTAGAGGATTGCACTTATGCCATAATCACAAGTTCTCTTCATTTCATCAAACTTTTTGATGCAAAATTCATAACTATTCGATAACATAGTCTTGCAGTGTTTCACCTACAATAATGTAAAACATGTATAAATTATTACATCACAAGTTGAAAAACATGCGGTTGATTAACAAACTTATAAGTACTTGGAGATCTCTTAAACCATATTCTAAATCTATTTCATTTTTTGTAACATTGGGATCTCCATTACAATGAGCTTGTATAACCAATGAAGATATGACCAGAATGTTGACATCATTCAATCCGTACTATAATCCTATCTTGATTTTTTGCAAAAAAATAAAAATGTATTGCATCTCACTCTTTAGCAACCGTACAAAAGTAAATAAATGAATTACAAAAAAAATATTTTAAATATTAAGAATTAATTAACTATAATAATATCTCATAATTTTTTAGCTTTCACTTTCCTAAATCTACCATTCCCCACCAAATTCTTCCCTTCAAAATTTTTAAAGGACTCAAAATCTAAAATGCAATCTATATGGATCTTTGTTGCAAGATTTGGAAGATATTGAGTAATGTACATCATCATCTAGTATACCATATATCCTTCAACCATAGAACCCTTGAGATGTGCTCTTTGTCATACTAAACCCTTCAAAAATTTCAAGTGTCTCTGAACCATCCACATTGACCTAGTCTGTATAGGTCCACACAATTCAATCTCCTCAACTTTGTGTATGAGTTAGTATTCTTGTACATTGAAAAATGTTGAAGGTCACATTAGTTGATGAGTTCTTTTCTTTCAATATTTTATATCTTCTTTATGAATTTCTTTAGATGACAACAACCTACAAAGGATTCAACACACAAAAATATGTAAATAAGAGACTCTATAATATATTACTTATTTGATATTATTGTTTGGTATATTGAAAAATATCACTTCTTACCTCATGTATTTTTCAAGATCATATATCACTTGTTTGATATTATTGTCAAAGTTGTTTGGGAGCAATAGGGGTAGCACATACTACAAAAATTGTCAACTAGTCATTTCATTCTTTTTTAATGTAATACAATGAAAATTCAATATACTTTCAAAAATATATTGTACATACAAAAGATAGTGACTTACCTTGATGAAGGTTATGTCAATCACGTGTTTTCAACCCTAGCTCAAATTCACTTGTCTTTAATATGAGATTGCTCATATTTGTAGTATACCCTATAGAATAATAAATTTTTTGTATGACTTATTTTATGGCTTTACTTTTCTGCTCCATTAATAACCAAGGAAGGGAACTTTCATTGATCTGGTCTCCATTTCTATCTGATTCAATGATATTTTTCATTGCATGATTGGAATCATGAATATCATTACAAATTTTGGAAAAAAAATTCTTTGTCATGCCTTTTATCCAATATTTTCCACAATGTCTCTATTACATTATTTCCAATGTGCATACAATCAAACAAATACACAATTTTTAGTTGCTCGTAGTAGGGTAGCCTACTAAATTCTCTAGGATAACATTTTAGTCCCTTTAGAAGGTGGTTAGTGATTCCTTTACAACCTTCATGATCATTAATTGCATAATTAGTCAATAAAACAAAATCAAAAAATATAATTTCCAAACATAAACCATTAGGTGTAGCGATATACTACTATGAATTCTATTATATTCTAACTACCATAGGTGAAGTGTCATTCTTTTTGGCTTTGATGTACTCTCTTCTTTCCTGTTGAAGATATGTTTTTTGACACTTTGATACTTATGATTTCTATGGAGTAAGTGCCTATACTCATCAAACACTTATTTTCTTAAACTTTTGGAATGATGAGATTTCATCTTTGGACTACACATTAGACATGCAAATTTTCCCTTTATTTGATGACCTACAAGATAATGATACAATTTGATTAAATATGTTAATTTTTAGAATTAGTATTATCGCATACAATTAGATTTCAGCATGACATACCACAGAACTGCATCAAGTCTAGCACATCATGAACTATCCACATAAGAATTGCATGGAATTGAAATTATTTTTATCAATTGGTCTAGAGATATTGTACATAGTGAAACCATTCCATAACACCATAAACTCATCAATAAGAGGTGTAATATATAAATTCATATCTTTCCCATGGTACTTACCTAGTTGAATGAGCAACATTAGATAATTATTGTAGTCATTTCACTTCAAGACTTATATTTACAAGTAGATAAAAATAAAATAATAAAATACTTGGAACAATCATTTCCAACATAATGTGCTCCCTCTTTATTGAAATCCATGGAGAAAGGTGATTGTTGATAACAAAAATAGGCCACACCAAGTAAATAGATCTCATTTCTCCAAATGTATTGACACCATCAATTGCCATAGAAAGCCTAAGATTTCAAGGTTCTTCTTTAAAGTGTGACCACTTTTCCTATACATTCATAAATATTAAACCATCTATAGGCATTTGAATAATGTCATCTCAACTTCTATTGCATGCATGGTAATCTATAAATTGTGCCAAGCTACTACACCTAAATAATCATTTACGACGTGGAATAATGGGGATGTAATAAAGAACCTTGTGAGATACCTTTTTTTTCATTTGATCATGTCAATATCTTTCCTTATGGAATCCAGGGAATTCTATTGCATTTTTGTGTTCTTTATGATAAATAGCATGATCTTCAGGACAAACATCTATTGCTTGATACTTTATTCCAATATGTTTCATAGTAGCACATAATTCTTAGTATGAGTGAGGGAGAATATTTGATGGTGGTAACAAAGAGTCACCTATCAATCTACAACAAAATAAAAGACTTGTTAGTATTAAAACTCTTAATGGTACATGTTTCACCTTTTTATAGGATATAATGATGTATATGACAAACCTTAGCATATGTGACAATTTTATGTTTGATAAACCATTCATAACCTTCAAATTCACCAACAACAATATAATAGAGAGAAGAGTTGATTGGGATCCTTCATAATGGGTCATGTTTTCCCTCTCAAGTAGAGGTTTATCATGGAAAACCTCAATGTCATCCTCATGATTATCATCATCATCTTTTGCAAAAAAATATCTAGTACCAAATGTATCATGGATCAATCCATTCATACCATCATCTTTAAATGTGTTTTCTGGCACATGATCACCATCTTCCATGGGATCATGATCTTCTCCTTCAGTAGTCACACCTCCATGTTCCTCTAAGATGTGGTGGTCCATATCACATACTACCCTGGGGAGATTGACCTATATAAAATTGATTATAATCAACCCCCCCTTACATGTGATACTAAAACCCCCATTCCATGATTCATATGTATATTAATTGCAAAAACAATATAACAAAAAACTTACCAATGGATGATAATCAAACCCCCCCTTCAATGTGACCATTCTCCTTACAATGTCTCTTAGTTGTTTCAAATTTGATTCTTCTTGTCTTTAAGTCGTTACAACTCTTGGAAGGACAATAACATTTTTCATCGCCTTCTCTTTGAAAATTAGACAATAATCTAGCGATTGTCTCCCTATTTTGATCAAATTCCCTTGTAATATTTGACATGATCCTTCTTTAGTGGAATAACTTGTTCTTGTACCCTTATTGAGTTGGTTGTACTTGCTATATCTATCATTGATAACCATTTCAACATACATATTGATATTAGAAAGAAAACGTTGAAAACAAATTAGATCTAGTGTTCTTAATGTTTATATCTGCATTTATGGTTTTGGAAGAAAAAAATTGGTGTAATTAATGTGTATATTTGCAAAAAATAATTGACATATTGTTCTTAATATTTATATGGTTTTGAAAGAAAAAATTGATGTAATTAATGTATATATTTTCAAAAATATTGGACATGTTGTACTTAATGTTAATATCTATACATATGGTTTTGAAAGAAAAATGTGCAAATCCCTCTAACAATGATGGTTATGTCATCATGAGGTTAGTAGAGTCTAGGATTGATTGGGATGTTGTTTTTACTTTAGTTGAGGTTCTTGGTTGAGGTTGTGATGTAATGGAGCTCATTTTGCTAAAGTTGGAAAAACTTTCTAAAAAGATGTAAAAGTTGCATTGTGCAACTTTGCAACTTTGAAAGTTTTCTTGAGCAACATTGACAAGAAAGTTGTAATTCTATGGAGAAGAGAATCACACCCCTTTTCTCAAACAAATAGGAAAGTCAAAGCACCCAACTGACAAGTGAAGAACATAACCAATAACAATTGATCCGACATGGAATTAGATAGCCCCCGCTTACAAAAAAAGACAAAATAAAACTACTATGATAGATTTTGGAGAGCAACTTGTCTTGCACAAGGGAGAATGATGTTATGATCTATAATAAACCTTTTGGCATACTGAATTGAAGAAAGTTCACAAAGATAGGGGTAAAATTAGCATTTCCTCCCAAATAAATAGATAAGACTACATTTATCTTATAAATTCCTCAAAGAAGGATCTAAAAGGGAATTTGAAGGATCAAATTAATAATCACTACAATGGTATATGAAAATGTAAAATATTTATTAGGTATATCAAGTCTTATGACATGCATGCGTCCTAGCACAAGACACTAACACAAATGAAATGACATAGATGGTCCAAGAGTACAGTCTTGTGTGCCATATTAATATCATAAATTACTACCATGTGCATTTGCATACATTCGGAGATTATCATGTCCAACCCTATAATTTCACTAATAGGTATATCTAAAGAAGCAACATACGTGCTTACTTTATACCATTCCAAGCTGATAATCATACCTTGGACTCCTTGTAGACATTTTCTCTATAGATCACCCTAAGGTAAACAAGCCCAATGTGATCAAAATAAAATGGCCTTAGATGCATTACGAGAAAGTAACATCAACAAATCATCTATAAAGCCTAACAAAAAAATGCAAAGTCAATTTAATTATGAGGCCAAAATCTTGGTGATCTAAAAGAAGCCAATGGATGAAAAATTCCATTCAAACAAACCCATCCATCCAAGAAAACCAAAAAGGAAAAGGGATATCAATAAAGAGGAAAACATACCGAAGCCATCTTTAACCAGGTAGTTGAAAGTATGATTGTTGTAGTTGTCAACGAATTTATTGTTTCTAGTTGGAAGCTTTTGTAGGCACTACATAGTAATATTGGTAAAATTCTCTATCAATTCTGTGAATT